>CM068368.1:545569711-546771211 GCA_034769895.1 Magicicada septendecula
AGGCCGTACTCGTCGTTGATGTCGTGGATTGTTAATAAAGTGCTTAGAGAATTCCTCGTCGACTCCTTTGAAGCGGCGACTTGGACCGGGCTGTTCTGCGCAGAGCATCGAGGGTCCAATGTTGTCGAAGCACAAGTTATTAATGTTCTCATCGTCTGTTTTCTTGCTAGCTAGCCGTACGCTCGATCTGAGTCGCTTTGGGGGCACGCCGGATGACCCAGGTATCGGAGATGCGGGCCGCTTGGGCGCTGACGGGGTTTCGTCAATCTTCAAATGGTTGCCATTGTCTTAAGTTCTAGGCCGATTTCTTTGATTTTAGTCTCAAACGATAGGCCTGTTGACGCTCTGCATAGGATTTGCCGGTTTTCGGTTTGAAAATTTTGGTTCGAGTTTTATCGCGATTTTTAGGTCGAGGCATTTCAAATTTTTGAGTTCAAATGTTGTTATTATTTTCTGTGAGTGCTTCTGGTACTCGGAATTGGTGTTATTGGAGGGATTTAGTTCTGAGGATCATAACGCACTTTGTATTTTCGCGATCGGACTTGTAGTTCCCGAGATATTTAAGTTTTAGTGGAGCAATTTAGAAATTTTCGGCGCAAAAACACCCTCACGCAGACAAAGCCTAGAGGCGACTGAAGTCAGTTGTCAAAATTCTCAGTACTATTGGTGGAAGGGGCCCGAGTGACTCGATCACCTGACACCTGGTTTGCTGGGATTGGTTGAGCGGTTCGTGAGATAGTGGTATGCCGAAAGTACATTTGAAACATAACGGTCGATTTTCGCGAAACGTGCGAGTAAGACATTACATACCTATGGATTCCATGTCAATAAGTTCCTGTTCAATATCCTCAGCCATATTATGAATTCTGCGAGAAACTGTATTATTTGATAAAGAAATTTTATCAATTTGTTGACAGGACTTCTCATCGAACATACACTGAACAACATCTTTGATGCATGGCTTTATTAAAGTTTCAGAAATTGTATGCGCTTTACTTGCTAGCGCTATGCGGTAACTTACTTTGTAGGAAGCCATTGTTACCCTTTCATTATCTGACATTTTCGACATAAAATATTTAGTTTTCTCAAGAAACTCAAGCTTTCTTTCAAAAAATTTGATATCTTTATTTTTATATTCTGAATGGTTCGTTTCAAAATGTCTGCGCAATTTAGCTGGTGCTAATGAACTGTTTGATAAAATTTTATTGCATAATATGCATAACGCATCGGGGGCCTCAGAATTTCCTGTGGCCGTGAATCCGAGTAATAAATAACTCGAGTCGTATTTACGTTTTTGTGACTTGGTGATGTGTTAGTATTGACAAACAAACCTTGCCTTTTCCTCGATTCGTCTGCTGTACAAGTAGCGCTAGTGCCTGGATCTGTGCCTTCGTCAGTATCCGCCTTTTCGGTCTCCTTGTCACTAGAAACATTTGAAGTACTTGCTACATTTTTCTTCGAAACTCCTCTCAGCCAACGCTCCATGATATTTTAATTTGGGTATACACAATACTAAAAGCACTATAAATTTATAAGATTCCCACTATATTTTTATTTGAAAAATACTTATAATATCACAAAACGATTGCAGTGCAAAACACTAATAACCTTTGACTGATATGCCCGCTCGTACGCTGTACCGTTGCGCTCCAACACACTACAGATAATGGGACATTAACAAACAACATGCGGTAAAGTGGCTTATGTAGCGATGACTAAGCGTTGTCGCACATTACCATGCCATATAAATATTCGCACGTGGCAGGCAAATATTCGCAAGTCATCGCTATATAAGCCACACACGGTTGCTATCTGTGTTGAGTAATTTTCCTAGAAATAAAAGTAACAACAGCAAACAGTTGATAAAGAACCAGCTGTATTATATGTGCTTTTGTGATGCACTTGGAATATAGAAGAGATTTCTGTTGAACGAAATTTATTGTTCTGCTGAACGATTTTATTGTGGAACCCCAAATTTTATTGGCGGAACCCTAGGGTTCCGCGGAACATAAGTTGGGAACCCCTGCTCTACGTAGCAACCGCCAGTAACAACGCATTTCACATTCCAACGAATTTCCCCCTCCAACGCATTTTGCAACCATTCCATGGTGACAGCGTGACCTGTCACTCTGTATGCTGCAGTCGCAAGTGTAGTAGTATCGTAGCGTATCATGAATTTCCTTCAGTTAACAGCACAGATTCCCAACAAAGATTCAGCGGTACAGTTTCTAAGACAAAACTATTTTACATAACCCAAGAATTTGTACGAACGGCCATCAAATGAAACTGTAGGCCTCTACGACAGGTAAAGACCATTGGGTATGTTCTAAAAAGGACTACCGGGAATCCAAACAAGTGTGACAGGATACATTCTTAAATAATTCTTGATTAGTTTACCGTGCAAGATGCGTTGAAAATGAATCACTCCACATGCGTGGATTGGAATTCATACATACGAGAAGTGTGTGAGCACCATTTATTAAAAATTAGTTGTAAAATGTAATTGTTAATTGTCAAATTGTGAAATTAGATAATAATTGTAAAATGTAAGTAAAATTGTAAATATAATGTAAATTTCTAGTAAATTGTAAATAAAATATAAATATAAAATTAAAATATAAAAAAATATAAATATAAAAAATGTCACAATGCAAATAAAAATACAAACTGTCGCTGGTTATCGCTACGTGTTGAGGGGGAAATACGTTATTACTGGCGATTTCTACGTAGAGTAATTGCTCACTGCATGCTGGCACTCAGAGGCGTACGCAAGGGGGGTTTACCGGGTTTGAACCCCCCCTTGAACATTTAACCACTTTTTTTAATATTATATAAAATAAAAATAAAAATTGACGTATTTATATTTGAGTGTCTTTTTAAAAATCCATAATCGTTTTCTCTCCTCTAATTTCTCACTGTCAGAGTAATAAAATCTATCGACATAAGGTACAGTCCGCCCTCCCCTTCTTCAATAATATAATCCCTGTGCTTGGTGCTGCGGCACGTACAGTACATCACTCCACGTGGGACACAAGTAGCTGTCATTCAGCATTCTGAGAACGCGGCAGTGATCTCACTGGCGCGGTGAGTGTCAAAGCATATACCCCTCCTCGTCTACTGAAAGAGAGAAAGGAGTATCAAAGCCGTGCCGCTTGTTAAGAAGGTACGATAATAATACCGACCTTGTAATAAAATAAGGCCGACACCATATAAACTTACTTGTTGTGAAACATATTGTTTTGACAGTTCTGCAGTGCAGATGTGAAATATTGTACATTGTCGAGCGGTATTCACCCGTTAGTCTGAGTTCAGATTTTGTTGTGGAACGTTCGCTTAACGTTTTGTGCATTTGGCAGTTCATATTTTTAAATAGAAAATTCACATTATCGTTCCGGGTTCTTTGATATGTCTAAGCTACCGCAAAGCTCAATTTTACAATTTTTTAGCAAAAAGTGCGTACCGGTAGTGATTCTCGTGAGGTTAGTGAAAATTTCACATTGCCAAATGTTTCTTTGCAGCCGCAGCGTGACGATGTTGTCGCAAACGTTCTTCCCGAAACTAGTTTCACATCCCCCTGTGAAAACTTGGCTGATATTGAATGTACATCGACATCACTCAATAATGTTGACGTGCCTGCTGAATCATTTAGAAGTGATAAGTGTATTGTTCTGATTCCGGAAGCATCAACATCTTTATGTTCCAGTGAACCACACGCTTATGATACTGGAGTTTACGTAGGAAAAGACTTGTCTAATGAAAAGAAACTGGATGTCTTGAACAATGTCTGGGAACCAAATCCAGGGTTTGTTTTTCCAACAAAAGGAAAGAGAAATTTGCGATTTCAGTTTAAATGGCTTTACCGCTGGAAGTGGCTTGCATATTCCCAATTTAAGGGAAGGAGTTTTTGTAAATTTTATGCACTTTTTGCTACAAGTGATGGTGTTGGATCTGGCAAGCAACCCTTAAGTCAACTTTGTTGTGTGAAATTTGACAACTGGAAGGATGCCGTCGAGCGATTTTCAGAACATGAGAAGTGTCTGTATCACAAACAAAGTTTGGTGGTAGCCGGTACTTTGGCCGATATTTCATGTGGGAAAAAAAGTCTATCGATGTGCTAATAGATACTGCAATAATGCAAAAGAAACTGGAGAACAGGAAGAATCTTATTCCTATTATTGAAAGTGTTTTGTTCTTAGGGAAACAATGTATTCCACTGCGAGGCCACAGGGATTCGGGACGAATAGAGGTCGACCAAGAACCAGAAGAAAATGATGGCAATTTCAGGGCACTTCTTCGCTTTCGAAGTAAGACTGATTCTGTATTAAAAATATGTTGACGTGTAGTGTTGGAAATGCGCAGTACACCAGTCCTAGAATACAGAATGAAATAATTGAAGTGTGCAACGACCTGATTGTTCGAAATCGCGTGAAAGAACTTAATGCCTCCAGTTGCTTCTTTATTCTCGCCGATGAGACGTCAGACATATCAGGCTTAGAACAATTATCACTCTGTGTGTTCGTCATGTTGATAGAGAAAATTTTGCTGTGAAGGAAAACTTTCTACAATCGTACAATTATATGATGTGACCGGAAAAGGAATCGCAACGGCGATATTGAACAAGTTGCGTTCATTAAATATATAAATAAATAAGATTCGTGATCAAGGGTATGACGGAGCTATGTCCATGCCAGGAAAAGTAAACGGAGTCCAGGCACATGTAAAAGAAATAATTCCGTCAGCTTTATATGTCCACTGCTCAGCACACAGCCTCAACTTAGCTGTATCCAGTGCCTGTGAAGTAGCTGCCATTAGAAACTGCATGGGTACAATATCGAGTCTGTACGAATTTCTTAATACACCTAAAAGGCAACATGTTTTAAAATCGGCGATAAGTGAAATGGAGGCTACAACTTCACGCCATGAAAAACTCGTTGAACTTTGTGCAACACGTTGGTTGGAAAAAGGTATAACTTCGTGTGGCCACGATGGTGGAATTGTATGACCCTATTATTGCAACCCTTCAAAGCATATCAGAATGGAAAGATAAAGACTCGTCCTCACAAGCAAATTCACTTTTATGTGGTCTGACTGACTGTCAATTTGTGATATCGCTGTTTTGTATTCAGAGACTGTTTTCTTTAAATCTCCCATTGTGTAAATTCCTTCAGAATTCAACTATTGATCTCATGGAAGCAGTAAACCTTGCTGAAGATATTAACAGTGAAATGAAATCTATACGCGAAAATGTCGATGAAGAATTTTCTAAAATTTTCATTTGTGCTTCTGAATCTTGAATAGGTTGGGGTACTCCATTCAAATCCCTCGCGTGGCAGCGCGACAAAAAAACCGTGTGAACTTGGACTTATCATCAGTGACGCCAGAACTTTACTTTCGTGTCTCTACTTTTATTCCATTTCTGGATACCTTCATGTCCCAACTAGATTCGCGTTTCTTGAAATACAAGGAAATATTGAAAGGCTTTCAGTGCCTTTTACCTACGAACCCAGTCCTTCTGCCCCTGCCGTCTCAAGTTTCTGCTTTCACTTCGCTCACAGAGTTCTATGCCAGTAACATAAGACGCGGTTGCCAAGAAAACCTGAATAATGAATTAAAATTATGGTACAGAAAAATTGCACGTCTTGAGAAGGGAGACCAACCGAAAACGGCCGTAGATGGGTTAACTATGTGCAATCCCAACATGATGCCAAATATATTTACTTTGCTAGAAATACTAGCTGCGCCCCCAGTGTCCACATGTACAAATGAACGATGTTTCTCAACATTACGCCGTATAAAAACATATTTGGGTAATTATACTGGAAATACACGTTTGAATGGATTAGCACTCGTCAACATACATAGAAATTACACTCCACCTGCAGAAGATGTGTTAAATGAACTAATGAAAAAAAAACGTCGTTTGGACATTGACATTGTATTGTGAATGCTGAAATTTCCGAAGTGTAGTGACGTTATACACTGTAGGCTACGTACATTATATATACTGTATATATTAATTTAATTACCGGTACTCGTTTTAAACAATGATTTTTCAAAACAATAATAGACTACAGTAGAATATTGATTTGAACATTTGAGACAACTGCATTCAATTTTTTATTCAAATTCAAATTCAAATTCCTTCATAGAGTGTGGATTCATCATGCCAGTTTCATTCTTCAACCTTGGTGAGTTCCGTATTGACATATTGTGTTTAATTAAATTTATTTCAATATATTTGATTGCTTCCATGGATTTTCCTGTTATGTAAAGTGTCTTACCTATCGTATACAAATAACCGTTGACTAAAATATATGATTATTGTGTAGCCTAAGTGTAATAATGCCATGTGGCACTGACACAAGCATTTTTATTATACAAAATGAAACAGATGTTAAAATTTGTTAAAAAATTGTAGCCTAAGGCTGTGAAAAAAATACGTTTCGAAGATTTTATTAGGGTATTTATGAATATGTTATATTCGAACATAGATTAATAAATATACCGTAACATGATATAATAATAATACACAACATTTAAAATACCGATAATGTCAATTGTAAACAATTTTAATAATGACCCCCCCACTTAACAAAAATTCTGCGTACGTCACTGCTGGCACTTAACCGAAAAAATCCACATTTTTTTACCTTACTCTAATTTACCTTTACACTAACTTATCTTGACTTGGTTTTGTTCTTTCGCAATCTGTTAGCCAGAAAGCAGATTGAAAATCAGGTTTTAGAGCATTTTCGTGGTACATCTTAGCTGGCGAATCAGCTTCTGCAGATCAAGAAGCAGCAGAGAATTTTCCAACTGAACTTGCCAGAATTCTTTTTTCTAGGCCAAATTTTATTTTATTATGTAAATTGCATATAGTGTCTAATATATTTTAATCACTATTTTATGTTAGTATCATCAACCTATCTCAAGTATTTTGCTAATGGGTCATTTATTTTATATTATATCTACTACCGTATTTATTTATCAAGGTCCTGTAAAAATATTTCTTATGTGGCAGCAGAAGTTCTTGATTTTTAAATTAATAAATGCAAATAATATTCAATAATAGTCTCCATTGTTTAATTGTGTTTTGCTTATACATGCATGTGTTGAAAAGAAAATGGAATTTGTACTTTGTACCAATGAATACAAACATAAAAGCAAAAAAGAAAAATGGCATGCTGACTATATGGGCACTGAGAAAAGATCAGCTTATGTCATATCCTTCATTAGTTGAATCTTTGTTATTAATAATAAATGTCCTTCAAATTTTACTGAAAAATTATCAATTAAAATAAATGTAATTCTATAAATTAAATGACTGTATTTCTACGAATTTAGATTTTGTAAACTTATTTTTTTTTTATAAAAGCAAGTTTACTAAAATTGATCTAACTGCAGATCCAATTATAACAGTTGGACGAACGAAAAAAAAACGATAACGACTAGTAATTCCCTATGAAATATTAATTACAGACTTATGTAATTTATGTAAAACGATTTTGTTGAAGTAAGTATTCAAATAATATGTAATATGGAGATTTCTGATTTTTATTACAGATCGCTGTCGAGATATAAAAAATAAGTGCTGCTATCTGCTCTCAAACTAGTCAATTATGAAGTGAAGAATGAAACAATTTTGGGAAAGCCTGTGCTGTTCTCTTACGATATTTTGAACAACTAGGATTAGCAGCTTGTGCAATTAAATGGAGTAGTTGCATTAATTTTTTATTCTTGCGATAGAAACGGTTTTGCAATATTTAAAAAAAAACTTAACGCACGCGCATTTTATCCAAACCAAGTGCTTTCACGAGTGATTTGAAGTAATCCCCCAGCTTATTTCTTAATCAACATAATGATTTTAGTCGCTCTCGTTTTTCTACAAGAACTATTGTTAAGTTTTGATATTCCATTCTCTTTATGGATATAAACTAAAAATTCCTTTTTTTCAAAATATTTGTCAGGTCATTAAATAAACAATTTTGTTTAACGCGCGGCTTCCTTTTCCCCAATCATGCCTCGTGAAATATGTATACTACCTTTTTTTCGGTTTTCTGAATTCATCGTGTCCGAGGATTTTTCTTACCTTTCGAATTGTAGTTTGTGTTCTTGATATGGTGAGAAGGGACGTACTTCCATTAATTCAAATGCAAGTAGTATATAAATGCACGTTTTACTATACATTTTGGCTTACGGAAACTGAGTGAGCTAGATTCAAATCATAAGTTAGCATTCCTGTCACCAATTTAAAACATCTGATAACTATTTTCAGACATTCTGATTTCTGAAGGTGTACGACCACCTAAAATTGACTGCCAAATGCTCAGGCAGTACGATAAAAGTTGTGCGAATCGTGTAGATTCAAGTGGACTGTGACGTGTGCGCGCAGTGACGTGTTTTTTGTCAACATAACCAAATATCACATTGAGTCTCTCTACTATGATAGCTTTTCGAGAAGCATTGGATCGGCCATCATAAAGTAACATGACTTTAACATCGCCACGCTGCCATCGTACCATGATTTTCTTTAAATGTTAAGCTTCGACATAAACCAAAATTAAACAAAAATTTCAGATACTGAAGCGACAAAACGCAAGAGTATGGAGGAAGGGGTGGCGCGTCGTACACCACAACAGCGAGAAACCTCGGGGACTGGACTTCGATATTGTGGTAGACGACAAGACATGGTTCGTCAAACAACCACTTGAGAGATACGTGGGGATTGTGCTGCACCGAGTATACGACGGGATTGTGCTTGTCACAGAATACGACGTAGACCCTATATGTCTACCACACTCTGTAAGGCCGAGCCGGAGCCACAGTCTGAAAAATCGTCGTTTAAGATTTCTAACGATTCTTAGTTACATTAATAAAAACAGAGGTGCTCTTCCTTGTAATACGGAAACTGGAGATGCTGCTCCGAGCCTATTTAAGATAGATAATAAGTAAGACAGATAATATTCTAAATTCAAAAACTGTGATTTTATTGTCAATAAAACCTAACATAACCGAACGCATGAAGTAAAAGAACATCGCTTTTGCATAAAAGTATTTAACACACGGGTACACGGGTACTTTTACTTTCTATAGCTACGAACAGATATATGACTACATACATTTACATAAACATACGGTTGCATCTAAATAAATACATGTCAATTTATTTTATTTTCATTTATTTGCATTCAATGGCTAGGTACAGGATACGTCACACTGTGAAAACAGGACAGACTTCTACAAAGCGTCTATTCTGACGGATATTTACGGTAATATTTCTTTGAAGTGCCGGTACCATTAACTTGTTAGAACCTGAAGCCATTAGCATCTTCTAACTCCCAGAGAACTGCATTACTGCCTCTGTCTGTATAAACTGCATTAATATCTTGACCAACATTTGGGATAAGTGTCTAATTCTTCTTGTTTTCCATCTACTATTGCGTCCCACTGGCAACGAAAAACCTAAGACGTAAACTGTCAGTATCCTACTGTATTCAACCAGAAAACGTGCTGATTACTGATATCATCGGCCTTAATTATTAATATCATATGTACTGAGAACATAATTTAGATCTGTGCATACAGTTTTGAGTTTTCCGCACACTGCACCGACTTCATCAGTAGTAATTTTCTTAGTAACAACACGAGTTTTTGCAATTTTGATCAAAATTTTTCCACATGTATATTATATATTGTCAATACCGCTAGACGCCCAGCTGGTAGTGTAGTTGGGGTTTTCAAGCCTTAAAGAAAGGCTGTCTAAAAGAAGGAATTTCTTATGTAAACTTGTACCTCGTACAAAAAGTAAACTGATATGTTATTAAACGAGTGGAAATTTATTTCAAAAAAGCCCTCATATTACAGCTTTAAAAGGTATAAACAAAAATTGCGTATGATAGTTATCAAACCTCTCGGTTTCCTTTCTGACAGATGACAGGTTCCACAGAAAAAACTAATCCTTTCCCACAGATAATTTATGAAGGTCACTTCGGGAGATACTAGTCGCGCGAGTTTTCAGACTGAAAACGAAAACAAAACCATAACAGTCTTCAAGATAAGATCTCAAAATGTTAATACATGAAATAGCCTATATCAATCGTGCATAAAGAAATAAAGAAAATACTGTTAATTGCTTTGGGAATTACAAATATCTTCATAAATAGCCTATTTTAAATAGTAGAAACTGTTTTAAAGAAAATACAATTCTAAAATTAATATAAAATTAAATAATACAAAACTCGTTACCTCTAACGTCTACACCGCGAAATAACGTGAGTGACCTAAAAACAAAAAGATAACATAAGTAGTAAATAACTAAAAATTTCAAATTAACATTCCACTAGACGCACATGCCAAACGATCACATCCCTCAAGCGTACGATCTCAGTTACCCAAAATTGGCTGTAACTAAAATAGCACTAATAAAAATTGTTACTGGTTACAAGAGTATTTTATTGCAAGTCCTGTCACTCTGGGCTCCGGCACATTTTTCGCTTCGTCTAGGCCAAGTGGTCTAGTTTTAAATTTTACGCAACGGCCTAAGTGGCCGTTACATTAATCACTACCAAATATCTTCTGACAGAATAGGTCTATTTTAGCGGCAATTAAGATCGCGTGTCGTACAACGTAATGCATTAAAGTCTGTAGTACGAGCACCATTTGGTTACGTAAAAAACAACTCAATTAAATATGCTATAATGTTTTCGATTTTAAAAATTAAATACCTATTTAATTAATGTTATTTTTCTAATTTGAATTTTAAATATTTGAAAGGATGTATAATCATATTTTCTCGAATAGTTATATTACAACACTTTCAACAAAATTTGTGTTAATTTCACTGTTAATTTTACATTTGAAACCTTCACGTTGGAATGTAAATAATCACACTAGAGGGTGGATGTCACACTTGTCTTTACAATTATTAATACCCGTACCTACAGAACACTGTATTGGAGCGTGACTTCTATTTGCAGAATTGTAGAAGCGGCATACGGAAGAACCGACGGCTTGCGTAAGTTCTGGCGTGCACGAAAGGCAGCGATACTGTGAAGAGCGTCTTAGTGCCAGCGGTTATGTCCAGAGTGTTGGAATGTAATGAATTTAATGCATAATTCATAACGCAGTTTGCTCTTAGACTTTAAGATTTATGTAGTATGTCAGATTTTACTTTCTCTCACCCTGTATACGTAAAATGTTTTACTTTATTAATGAACCAAACTTCACCGCATTCCCAGACAGTTATTTTGAGCTTAACCTCCTGCAGTCGTATAGACTACTATGCTGCTGCTCTAATCTGATTACAGCCTTATAGTTGTTATACGTTTACTATTATTATGCTCTTCATTTTACTGATTTTTTATGTCAGCAACAAAGAATCTTGAAGTCTAAGCCGTCTTGCGCAGTTTTCACCTTTTCGTTGCTATAAAAATTGACTCTACCTGGTGACCCATAACGAAGGCCAAACAAAACGATATCGGATGGACCGAGTTCTAGACTAATTAAGGTGAATGTAGCTGAAGAGCTAGCTAACTTGATAATGGTTGCAACTGCTGATTGTGCAGAATGAGAACGAGAAAGGAATAAGCATTCATTTTATTTTCCTTGTGAATAACTGAACTTTCCTTGTGTGAATACGCGTAACTGAACTTTCCTTGCGGTGGTCCAATTCCTTGTGAATAATATATGAATAATAAACCTCTGCTTAACAATCCGTTAAGGATCAAGGCATACCGCGCGGCTTTTTGTGTTTATTGTGACGGTTGTATGGCTGGTACAACGCGTCGCCAGCCGCTAGTTGCGGCATCCGCAGCCAGGTAATGTATGAATTAGCCATTAGCAAATCGCAGTGTCGTAACTAGGAGCTCCGGCGGGGGGGACTACCTTCTGGAGGGATGAGACTTGTTTCTGGGGGAGGGAGTGAGACTATCTTGAAGGTTGGCCTCCTTATTTTGGTCGGGACAAATGATAAATTCAGGATTGTTTCCACACAATTCTTTAAATACATTTTATAAATTCTTTGCGTCTCAAATTTTTGTGCAAACTGACATGAACATAGTAGGCTATGTTGCAAATACGTTATTTACGACATGTTGAGTGACTGTCTTTATTTCTTTATTAAGAAAACTCTGTATAATTAACTTAAAAATATTGTAATTTCTTTTACTTCTACAATTACTTATAAGCCTTATTTTAACACACGCAACTGGCTTAGAAATAGGCCTACGTTAAATGATTACAGAATTCCGACGAAATGTTTGATAATGCTGAGAGGGGGTGAATTGAACACTGTAGTTACGCTACTGAGCAAATGTAATGTTCAGCAATTTTTCCGCTGCAACTCGCTTACCTCCTTTAATCGATTCCAGAGGTATATTTAGATCCAAAACCTCAACTCAAGTAAATTTTGTCTCTCCTCACGCTGGTCATCAATGATATGTTTTGCTACGTTCGAACTATTCAGTCCACTTGAATCTACATGATTCGCACAACTTTTATCGTACTGCCTGAGCATTTGGCAGTCAATTTTAGGTGGTCGTACACCTTGTTGCCGACCACCGTAAAAAAACACGATTTTTGTTGCAGTGCGCCAACGTTTCGAAAGCACCACTTGCGACCATGGCCGTTCCACTTGCACGGCTACTGTAATGTACTTACGGATACTGTGACGTCTGCACAACTTGGTGTTGCTAGCTTTGAATTGAACTTCTGTACCATGCAAATCAGTTGGTTATTTCACTACGTGTGTTTGTTTTTCAAATATTTTACTATTTTGACATCGTTTTATACAACGTTTTCTTGGTTTTGTGTCTTACTTTAGTTTACTCAAACTTTGTATAAAGTTTGGTTATGTTGTATTCCTTTATTCGTTCGTTTAAATACAAAATTTACGATATTGAATTCATTGATTAATTCAGTAAAGTATAATAATATGTATGTATATTTTTTGATATTTTAGTAAGATCCTTTATAACTAAAATTATACTTATAAATTGATTTCATTTTATAAACTGAATAATTTTTATTTGGGATGTATTCTCCTCGGTAAAAAAGCGTTTTTAATTTCTTTTGTTCCTAGTTTTTATTAGTAATGAAATATATGGAAGCAAAGAAATATAATTATTAACTCGCGCGTGCCCACATTACGTTACGGAAAGCTAGTATTGTGGATATCACACTACTTAACTGTTGCTGAAACTGCGGCCATAATTAATCTTGACTGCAATAAAAAATTCTGTGTATGCAATTTGAATTTGATTATGCAATTAATTATAGTGGGTGCAGCATTATTCTACCTACTCGTTATATCCTACCGTATGTGCTGTTGTAACACGCGATGACTACATACGGAGGAGTCACCACAGGCTAAACGTGTGACCGCTCCCCAAGATCCTCCATCCGTGGCCTCGACCTCTTCTTCTTCCTGATAATTGTTTTTGAAGGATCGCCAATCTACGTCACGTTGTTTCATGTCGTGTAGAGTAGTACAGGGGTCAAGGCTTTCCTTGTTATCTCAGAGTTGGACGTTTGCCACTATGGTGAACATCGTAAACGAATCTGAAAAGAATGTGAGGGGAAATTATTCACCTTTAGTTGATTCATGACAACGTTAGACAAAACCTGCAATCCTGTCGTATACAAATAGAAAGGACAATTAACAATCTGGTGTTTGATTTAGTGGCTTTTCAACACGATCAGTAACAGAGAACTGCATATTTGATTTGTATGCTTCTTTTGAGAATAAGATATATAAGGGGTAGTAAAAGAAAATTTAAACCTGGTAGTCGTGGGACTACCGGTAGACATGGAATCATGGGCAGACTTGTTCTTTGGGAAGGAATGAAGGGTTGGTTAAATAAACAGCTACATAAGTTTCAATGTATTTTATTTATTCAGAATTTTCAGAATTTACAGAATTTACAGTCACCTAACGCTAGTTGATGGAATATGGAGCGATGGTAGCTGAAGTACGATACGAATATCTGGGCGAAGAGTTGCATGTTGCGACTGAACGTCAGGTCTGTGCTCGTGTTCCCGAGTGTAGTTGATGGTATTGATGGTACTCGAGTACGAGTAGACCGTACTCGTCGTTGATGTCCTGTAGTAGGTTCTCGTGATCGGGTGCATGCTTGTTGAAGTCGCCGCAGAGCATTATTGGTGTAGTCATGTCGGCGATCATCTTAGGGATCACTTTACTGATGGACTTGCCGTATCTGCCGAGCCCGCGGTGTATAAGATACAAGACTTCGGTGTCGGGCGATCCAGGGTGTATGTAGACTGTAGACTCCGACTAGAACGAATTTGTACATGTTCTGGTAAGTGATCTCCACGGCTGTGATGTCGCCGGCGATGTCTCGTGTCTTGTCAGGAGGTTGGATAGTTAGAGAGTTACAAGTGCTCGTGCTCTCAACGCTGCGGTAGATGGCCACGCCGGAGGCCTTTCGTTTCGTTTTCTTAGAGTGGCGAGGCATGGCAGTGTTCTCTTGAGCTACCAAGACGAAATTGCTCAACTGTACCGGGCGATCCTCGGCCATCCAAGTCTCGGAAGCTACGAAGTAATCGCAGTTAGGCAGTAGCGAATCACTTTCAATGTCGAGAGGATGAGCCACGATACTCTGAACGTTTAAATTTGTAACTAAGAGCCGTGCGGCTAGCTTGGCCTCCGCGATGAACTGGCGCACGCTATCGGACACAGTGGGCAACGGATGATTCTCCAATCGCTTGTACTCGTTGCGTATGTCGCGCATGGTGGGGGAGTTACATCCGGACCCGTGACAAAACTTGACCTCGTCGGCTATTATGTACAAACCTTCTAGCGATCGGCATCTACTCATAGCCACCTACAGTAACTGTTGAGACATTTTCTTTGTGTACTCGATCGCCACGCTGTCGAACGTAGCGCCTTGCGATTTGTGAATAGTTATTGCGCAGGACGGCACGCAAGGGAAATTTATTCTGCGGCACCTAACGTGACCGTCTAGGTTGATCGTTCCGCTGCGCTTCTCGATCGGGGTCCACGTGCGATGGAGGACTCCTCCGCTGGACACCACCGCGGGCACCACCTTCACTCTGGCCGCTGCGCCTACTGACTTGCCCTCCGATGTGAAGTCGAACCAGAGCCTGGTTATCTTATCCGAGTCTACGATGTCCGTCTCTACGTGCTTGAGAACTCCGATGGTCCCGTTCGTGAGCTTGTCGAGAGTATCCATGTTCGCCGTGATCATATACGGCTTGCCCACCTCGAGGTTGAGCCTGTACGGCAGACCGGCGGTGTTGGTGGCCGGTAACTTGTGGAGCTTGGTGCGGACGGTGGTTAGCTGTTGCTTGCCGCTGTAACCGGTGAATTCGTCCTGGGCTATGGAGCAGATCTCATCTAACACTGCCTCGGAGCTGTAAGCGTCTACGTTTATGTTGCCGTGGTACAGACGTATGACTCCCGGTAGATTCTCCTTGCACCAATTGCGATTTCTGAACCTCGACTCTACGACGGCGATCTGTTGCTCGGTGAGCTTGAGACCATTCCCTATGCTATTCAAGATATCGGAGAACACTACGTCGGACTGCCGCATTACGTCGGTGAGCGGGTAGTAGCTGAGGCCGTGCCAGAGCACCGGGCCCACGAGAGCCGAGCGGGGGGCCCTGTAGACGGGGCTGGCCATCACGGGCTCTAGCTGCCTGAAGTCGCCGCGGCACACCAAGTCGAAACCGCCGAACGGTATGTCGCATTCGTCCGTGATCTCCGCTAGCCGCGCGTTAACCAAGTTGAGGAGGTTGTGGCCGACCATGCTCACCTCGTCGATGATGATCGCCTTCACTTTACAGAACGATCTCTTGTAGTCGTACAGTCTATTGAGTTTGAGGCGGCCGTCAACGTCGTTCCTTTGTTTCTGCAGAGCCAACGAGAAGGCTGCGTGGACGGTGGTGCCGTCAATCTGTGAGGCCGCCTTGCCCGTGGATGCGCAGGCGACGTAGGCGTTGTTGGCTCCCTCGCCTTCCTTGTAGTGGCGATTGTAAGTCTCCATCAGCAGCTTGAGAACGAAAGTCTTGCCGGAGCCCGCCGGGCCGGTGAAGAATATCTGTATCGGATCGGAGCCGGGCGTGTGGAGGCGATGTATGCACTCGAGTATGAATTCCCTCTGTCGGGCGTTGGTCGCGCGCACAGCCTCGCAGTACTGTTGACTGGTTAGGATGTCGCTGCGCTTGCTCACGGCTACCACGGGCCTCGACTCGGTGTCTCTCAGCTCGATGTCATCGTCGTTGTTCTGCATGATGCGCTCGGGGGCCAACGGATCGAACGGAGCCGACGGTTCGCGGGCCTCTTGCTCCTCCACGTACATGGCCGCTAGTCTCTCCATAACTCTGGCGATGTCTAGCCGATACTCAAACATCTTACGCTTGAGCAGTATGGATTCTTGATGTTGATCGTAGAGTTGCATATACAGCTCTCTGTCCAGTAACTCGGCAGTCTCGTTTCGGAAGGGCACATACAGCAAGACCATCTCGCGCTTGTAATTCTTAACGTCCGAGTCCATGTCGTAGGAACGATATCGAATGACGATCTTTTCTTTGCGGAGCTTGTAACCGGCAACGATGGGTAGATCAGAGGTGGCCTCTCCGTTGTCGTCTTCTCTGTCACTCGCGGCCGGCGCTGCGTCTATGTCCTCGGCTGGCTTGGATTTCTTACTGCTCTTGTAGTACCAAGCCACGAACTCGGCTAGAGTCACGGCTTCCAACTCGCGTGGTCGCTGCTCGTATTTCTCTATCACAGAGAGAGTCCATATATCCGTACTATCGGCGTCTAGGCCCTCCTCGTCCATTTGTTTCCGTTGCTTGTGAGCTCGCTGCCTCTCGGACGGCCACACGGTCGGGATGAACGTTACCTTTCGAGTGCTCTTGCTCATTGGCTGTCGCTGCAGATACCAAGCAGCCTCTTGGGAACTGAGCTCCACGTTGTTGAGTAGCTGTACGCCGAGCTTCTTCATTAGATCGCTGCTGTCGGACTCGGGGTACTTGTCTCTCAGCGCGGCCAATTCTCTCTGCAAGTTACTGATGCCTCTGTTGGATTTGTTAACGTACTCCACTACGTAGGCGGCGCAGCTATATTCGTCGAGTATGAACTGCAGATCGGTGTTGGATCCTAAGACTCGAGCCACCCACGGATTGAAAGTGTTCGTGTATATCTCGCTCATGTTACGTTTGAAGAGCATCATGGGACGTTTGATATATGATCGGATCACATTTAAGTACTGCTCGTAACTCAAGCTGTGATCCACCAAGAACTCATCTATACCGTCATACACTTTGGTCTCTAGGTTCTTTCTCAATTCCGTAGCTCGCTTGCGCAGCGGCGGGCGCCGGCTATCGTCTGTGGGCAGAGGCACTAGCACTGCAGTCTCTCTGAGCGGCCAGTAAGGAATTCCGAATCGACACTGATTCTCTCCGCGCTTCGTACAAGTGAACGTGTGCCTGTGTATCTGACCGGAGTATACGTCTGCGGGGACATCGCTACGGGACACCGTGCTGAGTCGATCGACCATCGCACAAGACGCAGGCATGGCCTCGGTGACTGCCTCGTCGGGAACGTTATCCAGCCACAGAAGTATGTGAGCGTGCGGGCTGCCGCGATGTTGAAACTCTATGCGCTTGTAGTAATTGACTACCCGATGCGGATGCAGCGGGTTACGGCCGGGCCTCTTGGAGCATAGTATGTTCATGATCACATCTACCAGTCTGTTGAAGAGTATGCAGCACATCACGGGATCCTCGCTCACTAATTTATTCTTGAGCACACGAGTCATGCTACTTATGTCTTGAGTCGAATTGGGATCCCCGTACCTCTGTAGAACTCGCAGTAGCACGGGCCAGTTGACTTCGTTAGCGCTCACTTTTAGGAAGAACGTCGGCTTGCCTAGCTGCCGTATCATAGCGAAGAGCTCGTGTTTCTTCTCAGCCCAGTAAGTCATACTGTTGGGCACAGATCGGAACATCGCAAAATTGTTCTCCGCCATACTCGTTACGTACTGTTGATCCTCCACTTGTGCTCTGGTGATACTTGAGATGACCGACTGCCTGAAAGTCTTATACATTCCGTCGGCCACTCTCATGCGCATGATCTTCATTCCCATGTAGAGTACGTGGTGCGGTGACACTCCCCGTCGATCGGATCGTCTGAGCTCGCTGATAGTCATCATATACGGAGTGACTTTGGCTGAACTGAATGGAAAGGTCCTGGGTTGTCCGTAGTATATAGAGGGGAACGAGAGCTCCTCGGCGTGCACGTCGTACAGAAGCGACAGTGGACGCTCGCGCTCACCCGGGGCGATGTTTAGTACTTTACTCTCGCCCCACATGAGCGTGTGCTGCCTCGCGACTCCTTCCTCGCAGTCAAACAGCGGCGGATCTTCCACGTAGCTTTCGTCCTCGTCGTCGGGTGCTTTGCTTGTGGATGCCCGTGGCTGACCGAACGAGGCGATCCCGTCTACGAGTTGCAAGTTAGCGGTTACATTGTATCGCTTGTACAGCGGTGTCTCGACTAGATACTTCAACCAAGGAGTCAGTACTGACTTGCGCACAGTCACGGAGAGATATGAGGACTTGTGAATTATCTGCCTCTTGATGTTAACGTTGATGGCGTAATCGTCTTCGAGAGTGCGAGGCAGCACGTTAACCATGTTGTCTACCTTCACTGGCACATTTATGACTTGGCCCACGATCCCATACATATCGTCTACATAGCGGAGCCGACGAATCTGCATGAACGGTAACCGCGGGCATATAAGTCTCTCTTCAACGGGATTCAGAGGGGGCAAGTTTGGCGGGATCGGTGGATATTGGAAGCCGTATGATTTGCACAGCGTCGGTACGTTGCCTTGTTTGAGACTTGCAACACACGTAGAGCACACGCCTTCCATATTACTCGCACTTGAGTACTCGTCCGCTCCGAACACTGTGGCCAAGAGACTTATGTATGATGGTACGCACGGTCTTAGATCACTCTTGAACCACAAGCGATCGCAGATCCCACACACCGAGCCGAGTTAATAAAGTGCTTAGAGAATTCCTCGTCGACTCCTTTGAAGCGGCGACTTGGACCGGGCTGTTCTGCGCAGAGCATCGAGGGTCCAATGTTGTCGAAGCACAAGTTATTAATGTTCTCATCGTCTGTTTTCTTGCTAGCTAGCCGTACGCTCGATCTGAGTCGCTTTGGGGGCACGCCGGATGACCCAGGTATCGGAGATGCGGGCCGCTTGGGCGCTGACGGAGTTTCGTCAATCTTCAAATGGTTGCCATTTTCTAAGTTCTCGGCCGATTTCTTTGATTTTAGTCTCAAACGATAGGCCTGTTGACGCTCTGCATAGGATTTGCCGGTTTTCGGTTTGAAATTTTGGTTCGAGTTTTATCGCGATTTTTAGGTCGAGGCATTTCAAATTTTTGAGTTCAAATGTTGTTATTATTTTCTGTGAGTGCTTCTGGTACTCGGAATTGGTGTTATTGGAGAGATTTAGTTCTGAGGATCACAACGCACTTTGTATTTTCGCGATCGGACTTGTAGTTCCCGAGATATTTAAGTTTTAGTGGAGCAATTTAGAAATTTTCGGCGCAAAAACACCCTCACGCAGACAAAGCCTAGAGGCGACTGAAGTCAGTTGTCAAAATTCTCAGTACTATTGTTGGAAGGGGGCCGAGTGACTCGATCACCTGACACCTGGTTTGCTGGGATTGGTTGAGCGGTTCGTGAGATAGTGGTATGCCGAAAGTACATTTGAAATATAACGGTCGATTTTCGCGAAACGTGCGAGTAAGACATTACATACCTATGGATTCCATGTCAAAATAAACAGCATGAGTTTCCGTCTGATCGTAGCAAACAATAGGATAATAAAATCAAAAGAACGGTGTTTGAAGGCTCAGAATCGTAGAATAAATAAATAAATAATTGAAAGCTACTGGTGGTAGAAAACGTTGGTGAGATGGTCGTGTAGTCACTGACTGTCTTTGCTGAGTGTCAATCCACCCTGGGATAAGAATGTGGTAGTTTAGCGTGGCCGGGCGACCTGGTTAGAAACAAATGCCATCTACGTAAATTACAAGTGCCTTGTAAATTTTAGAAGGCTATAAATTTTGTCTAAAGATGGACCAAGAAATGGTTAATTAAATTTAATAGATAGAAAATTATTCTTATTAATTTTACTTGGGCGATGTCTTGAATGTGTGTCAGCTATGTGTGTGACAACATCGTACACAGCCAGAAATCTTGGAGTGACACCGCCAGTTTGTTTCCGATTAAAGCTTCACGGTAAAAATAAAAAAACTAAGTATAAAATTAATAAAATGTACTCGTTAATGGGAAGAAATTCAGCTACAATACGTTTATGCTCGATACGCAGACTTAGAGCCAAAATGGTATCCATCTTAAGGTTGTATCAGAAAGAGTAATATTAACACTGTAAAAAGTTAAAAAGTAAAGTACTAAGGAACACCGTAAGTACTCGCCTTGGTTTGTGAGGAAAAACGATCTTTAAAAAGAGATACGCGACAGACTGATTGCTATTGTAGATTAAATCATTGATGAAAGTCGTTCATATAGATTAGATGATCATATGGTATTGTAGGTACCATAGTATCATCATAGTATGATATCATAATATGTTTAGTATAGTATGTATATGTATAGTATAGTATCATAGGCACCATTAGATGAACATAGTATTAATGTATTTTAAATTAGTATAAAATAATTTTAATGACTTGCTTGAGCAGTTATCAACAAATTGTTTCTTAGTCCAGACTATGTTGTGTTTATATAAAGTATAGATTTGGTGATGTAACCACAAAGAAGAGTTTAGCGAGTTTTTTAAATCCTGTATTAGAAATAAAGCAGATTATTTTATTTTGCAGATTTTAGATACAAACTATGGTAGAGAATTCTTTGTAGAAGGTATATAATTTTGATAAACATACATACTACTGTATATGATTGTGCTTGGTGATGGGATCTTTAATTAGTTTACAATATTGAATACAGTGTTAACACTATAACCATAAAGCGACTTCTACAGAGTTCCTCAAGATAACTAAATCAGGTTGACAAAGTATAACACACATGAAAGCAGAAATATTTTAAAATATTTGTCTATTTGTAATAATTATTTTATGTTATAATTAATAAGATTAATAATTGATTGTTAATAAAGTATAATTTATAGTATAATTAATATTTATAAATAGTTCATTAACTAACTGAAGTGGTGAAAAAATACATGACTATCAATAAAAGACTATAAAAAGAACAATCTTAAAATAGGAGGTAAGAAATTTGATGGTTTGATTATAATTACTCTTGTGATAAAAATAAAACCAGATTACTTGTGAGGAGTTGGCAAAAGAAATTACTATGGAATATTTGTAGTTCGATAAGATTTTCGTCTGAAGGGTAAAACATATAATAAATTAGAAAAATATATGGTAAACCAGGAATGCTAATTTAGTTTGAGGCGATAATATTGCCATTTGCAGTGAATGACGGATACTGAGCGGCAAATAATCTAACGAATGACGAAGAATGGGAGGTTGGATGGGTGTTATTGATGAGAACACAGAGGTCTGGAGACGCGTAGACTAGAAGACCAGTAATGCCGATGCGTATTGCTGTCAGAACACTTCAAGAATTCGTGAGGTTACTTTTGATCCTTTTTGATACTGTTGCGGATTGTTTATAATTATTAAGCTCCAGGCTGAGTTAGTTTGCATGAAGCGCTGAACAACAACTTTCTTTGCATTTTTACCAAAATTTCGTCTTGGAACTACTAGATACCACTACTTCACGTGGGTGATATCAATCGTTGTTCTTCCACATTTTTACGGCGTTATCCTAGGTCTGCTGTTTTCTGGAGATTTGAGGTTCAAATTTACATAAATCTGTCTTGTTCGATCTTCCAAAGCTGCTGCTGATTGTAAACGTATTACTGACCTAAATATATTTTTTAATTTCTGAGGATAAGAAGCTGATATCTTCAAATCCGAAATGTCCGGTATAATTTACTTCGAAATCTTCGATACTTCATTTGCGTAATGAGTGATATCTTCTTAGTTCATTTAGTGATTTTTCCAAAATTTCATTCAACTGAGTTTTAACCTATTGAATTTGTTTTGTATACATTTTCTCCCTCTGGAGATGTGAGATTTTAATTCTGAAGGAAACGTTAATCATCGTTAAAACAATGTGGTGGGTGCAGTACGAATATTTCCGACTAGATTTTAATCGTTTATTTTAAATAGATTTAATTGTGTTTAAATAATCATACGCTTTTGTGTCTAGTAGTGACTTAGGTGAGGGCTACGTTCAATTAATTTCAGCAGCACTTTTGCTTACATTAACCTGAATACGGCAATAAGTTGTATAAATGCTAATTCATTATTAACTGCAGCAGTGCACTTGGATCACGTTGCTACAAGTACGTACAAGATTACACTTACTTTTTTTATTTTGTAATAATATTATTAATCTGAGTCACAGGTTAATGAATCAGAATCGCTTTCTGCACGTCCAAGTTAATGGAATGAGTTTCCATTTTGTTTTTATAAAAGAGGATCGCGGAGAGTGTTATTGACTTTCTAATTAGATACTTGAAGAACGTGAAAAATAGGCAAATACATTTTTTGCTTTATAAGAGCTGCCTTATAAAAGTTCCATTCCCGCCACAAACGCCTCTTCTCAAGATTGTTGGCTTAATCTTATTAGTTATGGGGCTTTCGTTTACTCTAATCAGCTACTTATTCTAAGGAAGTTACACATTATTATTAATGTTACTTACATACACATTGTTACGTGTCGTCCCGTATGACGAATTTTGTTCTGATGTCAAAAGTCTTGTACTCTTGGCAGTACAAAATTTAACAAAATATAGATCAATATGAAATTAATATTTATGAATTAGTAAAACAGATAGACATACAGATAGATAGGTAAACACACACACACACACACACACACACACACACACACACACACACACACACACACACACACACACACACACACACACACACACACACACACACACACACACACACACACACACACACACACACACACACACACACACACACACACACACACACACACACACACACACACACACACACACACACACACACACACACACACACACACACACACACACACACACACACACACACACACACACACACACACACACACACACACACACACACACACACACACACACACAGATGAATATCATTTATATAATCCCCGAATTCTCTTTTAATCGATATTTAATAAAAACTTGATGTTAAAAGGTTAGAAAAAAGTAACGACAGGTCCCCAAACAGGTGACGTATGTCTTGGTTTTCACATTCCGTTTTTCCGTTACCTTTCAGTGACTTTATTATCGCCACAATATGTACGCCATGAAGAATCATGCATATTATTTTAAAAATCACATTTATAAAATTATTCCTCTGTCTCATGTAAAAGTATTTTCTTTTAACATAGTTTCAGCACTTGTGGATCTACCACTGACTGAATTTGTAAGAATGTTTTATTACTTAAGTGAACCAAGAGTTCGGTTACTGTATTTGTCTGAACTTACGCAACGTTTGTAGGTAGGCCTACTTATATTTTTTGTCATGAGTGAAATAAATACGTACCTTCCAGCTTCTGTATATACCCAGCCGGGCTTTTGTCGTCTTTAGAACGATTTGTTGAGAAATAAGTTTTCCAACATGCTAATCAGTGCCGATTTTTAGAAAGTGACCAACACTAATTACATTGTCAGGAAAATATATAACGGGTTAATTTGCTATTCTTTTTATATGAACTGCCATTTCATTCACTCATCCGTTTATAGTTTTACTAACCTTTGGGAATTTGAAGATTATGTTTTCGTACTAAACGTTTGCTTTGTAGTCATGGGTTGATTACAATTGATTACAAAGAAGGCCACAGTACTTATCGATTTATAGTAATGAAACATTGGGATAGAATTTCAATTTAAATAATTTCCATAATTAAAAGTAAATAATTTCAATGATTTCTCATAATTAACAGTAATGTTGCCCACCTGCTGAATCAGTGACTAATTACTATTTGCGGATACCAAAGTGCTGAAGTTACGTGTTGTTGGAGTTTGATAATGTGGGAAGTGCCTGTGTTTCACTCGCATTAATGATAGCCAATCCGTGTGTTCCTCTAATTGGCGTGGGTCAGATATATTTTGTAAATACCATGAAATTTATTCTATTGAAGAAGAATTTTATTTTGTCATTAAGTTTGAGTTTGTTTTTTAAACGAAGAATTAAATGAGCCATTTACGCACACATGAGAAAATCTCATGTGGACACTAGGGAGGTGTTTCATGTTGACGTAGGCTAACCAGCCTACAATAATGACCCAATGAATTGAACATCTCAGTACTCGTCATTTTCAACTTTGAATCATGGATATATTAAAGCTAAACAAAACTCAAGAATGTGCAGTTCAGCCTGGTAATACGCTTTCAACACCTGAAGGTTTTTGAGAATGTAAAGTGAAACTCTAATCATTATCAGTAAGACTTCAATAAGAACGAGTTCTGGATATGATCGGACGAAAACACAGGGTATGTCCAAGAATATTCGCTCTATTAAAAAAGTTAAATATATTGTGCGTGCTCGCGCGCGGGTGTGTTTCTGTATAAGGTGTGTACAATCTGACGCGTAATGCTGTGAAACAAAGTACTCCATTAAACAGGTACAGTTGCTATTTTGTTAACGATCAAGTAACTATTCATAAAAGGCAAGAGTCTTGCAAAGAGTATTGTACGCTTTTTTGTTAAAAAAGAGTCTTTGTAATTTTTCAATAAGAATTGCAAAAAATGACAAAATGTGTATCTACGGTGAGAAAACAAAAATCATTAACGTCATTCAAAAGAAACCGATAATGGCCAATCCGGTGTAAAGAATGGTCGTGTCTTGGAATTTCCGGTATGTACATTGTGATATTTCGTTTAGTTATAAGTAGAGAAAACTTGTTTAATTTTACAGTATATATAATACCATAGGAAAACTTTCCGTAAACATGCCAAGAAAACAGCTTGAAAGAAACATAGCTAAATGATGGCAGTTCCAATACTTTTACACAGATGTTGACAGGAAAAGTACAGGTAGGTATGTGAGAATCATTTCCAGCCTCTGAAAAACCTGTCTCATGTATATTTAGCTCAGGAAACTTCGTTATGTTAATCACTTGAACTGAGCAAGCTAAAAACAGTATTAACATAATAAATGATTACAACTACAAATATTTGTTGTTCGTGATAAAATCAATGCATGTGGTCATAGTAGTTGAGAGCTCCATGTAGGAAACATGTTAGGCTATTGTATATTACGGCGTGCATCTCAGCAGGTAAACGCCAGTTTGTAAGGCAGCGGAAAAGGTGACTTGTGCTTGTGGGGCTATTGACAACAAAGTAATATTTCGACTACACTGATTGGAAACCATCTGTAGGAGATTATTACACATACATAACAATTCTACACAAAACATAAAATATTACGGTTAAGCCCATCAAAACGCAGCTCTTCTCAGGATGAATACAATATTGCTGTATTTGACAATTTTGGAAACGCTGGTTCGGCTTTAAAAAAGAAACCAACGTCAACGAAAACATTGAAGCCATCAGGGTCTCCGCGTCGTTCTGCAGCAAAGCATGCTTTTGCATTAAACATTCCAAATCAGAGTGTAAGAAGAATTCTGTTTACAGATCTTTAATTCCATTTTCATCATCATCATCATCATCATCATCATCATCATCAAAGTTTAAACAAAGTATGGTTTGTTACGGTCTCAAATAGGCAAATATTACAGCTGGTCATTCCAGCGCTTCCTCGGACGTCCCACACCTCTCCGTCCCCTCGGCTTATAGTTCCATAGTTGTTTGGGGATACGGCAGTCATCCATTCGGAAAAGATGTTCCCACCAACTCAGCCGTTACTGGGCGATTATGTCGAGTATACTCATAATATTCAGTTCCTGCCGTACATCTATGTTTCTTCTATGATCATGGAGAGTATACCCTACCACATGCCTGAGAAATCTCATTTCATGCGACTGGCCTGGCCTTTCGCTAAAGTCCAATTCTCAGACCCATAAAGAAGTGTGGGAATAGCTATTGTAGAATTTTAGGCGTGTTCCTTTACTTCCTGACTTAAGGGTTCGCCTGATGGTCCCGCACATAAGGTTGAACTTATAAAAATTATGCACCACGTCGTTGCTTGCATTATAAGACACACTGTAGCCCAGGTTCAAAACTGCTAACTTGTTCCAGGACAGTACCATCTATAACAATGTTTGGCCGTACGGGATCAGTTCCACAAAAAGCCATCACCCTGGTTTTAATTGTGGATATCTGCAATCCAGAGTCTTTGCAGATTCCATTTAACCAATGTATACCCATCTGCAATCTGTTTTCAGAGTCTTAATTCAATTTTATCAAATAATATTAGTGCAGGAGTTAATAGTGAACGACGGGGGATTTCACAAAGCATCATGTAAGGGCATTATTAAAATTGTTGAACAGGACGTCATTATTCTTCCGAGTGATGAAGCACATTTTCACAT
Source organism: Magicicada septendecula (assembly GCA_034769895.1). Classification (NCBI taxonomy): domain Eukaryota; kingdom Metazoa; phylum Arthropoda; class Insecta; order Hemiptera; family Cicadidae; genus Magicicada; species Magicicada septendecula. Next base: position 545,596,335 of record CM068368.1, read on the forward strand.
CTCAGAATGTGATAAATAAAGAGATTTCCGTTACTAATAGTATGTAACGAAAACTTTACAGGGGAAATGTTATTGTGTTGTGTGTAGTTTTCTGAAATTTAGGAATCATATACTCGTATGAAACTTACGTATTTCTTTGGAACATCTGTATTTTTTTGAAGAGGACGATAAAAATAACACAAACAACGATAAAATAACACAAAAATAAGACGAAAAACAATAACAGTACTTTCGTGGTGCTTGTCGATGGTACGCAAGCATTTACAACGAAAACTCAAACCGAGTTTTGAAACCAACAAATCTGGTTTCAGCAAAATGGCGCCACCGCGATGTGGCAATAGCTTCTATGGATGTTATGCAAAATTCAATCTTGGCGTCTGATTTCACGTCATGGCCAAGGCCTATCTGATGGTAACATTCCATGGCTACTATCGCCTAACTTTGCCTTTGTGATTATTTCCTTTGGAGTTAACTCAAAACTAAAGTTTTCATGTGTCAAACGGTTTCAACTCAAGGATGCAATCCAGTGAGAAATTGCATTACAGAAGATAATCAAATGGGCGATGAGGAATTTCAAAGTGAGATTAAATGAGTGCGTGAGGACAGAGAAGAAACATTTGGATTGTAAGTAAAACTGGTAAGTAAAACTGTCAACTTACTGTTTAATTTGACATAATAAAATTTTTATCACGATGATTTGTTTTGTTCTCGTTCTCCCAAAACCGGAGGAAGATCATTCTGTCGGACTCTGTATAATTGGTTAACTATTTACAGTTTTTCATAGCTTTGTATTCGTTTCGAGCAAGTTTGTATAAATTTAATTGAACTTAAATAATAAGGACTTGGAAGAAAAACTAAAAAAAAGACTATACGTTTAACAAGTCATAATTATTTTAGAATTGAAAACAAAAACCTGATAAAAATAAGAAAAAAAGTGTTAATTCATTTGTATTTGTAAGTTTTAAGTTTTAATAAAGGTTCTGAATGATCGTGACGCAGTTTTCCTCTATTGTTTTACGTTTACACGTTACAGAAGCCAAATAAAACTGTTAAATATCTGCCCTACACCTAAGGACGCATTTTGTGCGCCGCGAAACATGTTAAGGTCTGACGTTATTGTTCGAGAACATAAACTTTCTACAAGTTTAGTTTATATATATATATATATATATATATTGCGACAAAACATATATAAGGCATAGTATTAAAAACACAATCATAGTAGAGTCTTTTATCTGGAGTAAGGTATATATTTTAAACAAATTGAAAATGGTCTGTACTTGACAAAAATTATTTATTCTAAATTTATTAATGTCTGTAAAATGATTTGAAAGTTTCTTTCCTGAAATGTCTATTTTTACTTGGTCGTTGAAGTCCTTTTATGACACCGTTGATCCGTTGCACTGCTCCTCTCGCGGCCTGTTGAATCTGCTACCCGTCGCTGGCTGCTGAAATCTGCTGCACTGATGACACGTGGACACTCCGCTCACACGCACGCACGCCGATACACCGATAGCGTTTATCTCTTTACTCAGGGCTCGATAATGGGTTTTAATTTAAATTAATGTGGTTTCGGTGTATTGTACGTACACCTTCCCGAGTCTTGATGTGTCCTCGCGTTTACACAGATGTATTCCGGTAAATACACCAGACCCTAAGAGGATATCTTGACTCTCGCGAGAATAGCACTATTTAATTAATAATTTAATTTAATTATTTGAGTTCTAGTACCCAATAGGATTTTAGCAAACGGGCAACTCGTTGCTAAGATTCCGTACTCGCAACCCTTATATAGAAACTTATACTGATACGAAAAACTCGCACAGAGAGAACGTCTGTTTAGGTCGAGCTGATAGGTCGAACTGGTCGAAGCTTCCTTCGCGAAAAGCCAATCTGACTGAAAATAGGGGCCTCTGATTGGTCAAAACCCCTAGCACGTGATTGATGGGTTAGAAAGATAGATAGAAGTCCTGCACAATTTGGCTGAAGTCTGCAAAAGCATGTATAGATTTTATCAAAAAGTCTTATGGCTTTCAGAAGATAAGGATTCTTTAGAAAGATGAATTCTGTTAAAAAATACGTATTAAAATAATATGTTTCGAGTTTTTGACATACGAGAAATGTAGCGCTAATTTAGAAAGCATGAGCTGTCTAAGTCTCAATTCAATACGTTAATTTAAACCAGAGTTATTCACGTAAATACGAATAACACGCGCACACGCGTACTCGCGCACTAAATTCGCACTTGACATGACAAAAAATAAATTTATGGGCATTTTGACACATAACAGTTAATTACCCATTTCTTAATTCAAAACTTATAGCTATTTTACAAAATTTAAACAAAATCAATTTTCAACATGTCTATAACGTCATAAATTGGTATAAAAGCATGTAGTCCAAGCTACAGATACCCTTTCTGAGATGTTCCATTGCAATATATATATATATGTATATATATATATATTGTAACGATAATGAATGGTGGGGTATGGTTTTGTAATCGGGTTCGGGTTACTTACGATCGAGACGTATCCTCACCTCGGGTTCGTCTATTTGTAACCAGAGAATATTTCGTTACATACAATGTTATTGTGGATCAGTTTACTTGTATTTATGTAGCGTGCACTTGAATACACCGTCCGTTAGAAATGTCGACTTGTAATATGGATAAATGATGTAGCGACAAACTCGCACTGGAGTCGTCTATGTATGATTATAAATATGTTATGTCGAACGGCGAATGATTTCGTAAATTGCCGCTTACTCCCACTACGCTGCTTCTTTTACGTGACGTCACTCACCGATGCCAACTATCGGGTCAGCTACAACCTGTGAATTCTATTTACTAAATGTAACGGCAATAATAATGACTCACAATTATCATCAAACATATATCCTTGTGGAATCCTTTATTCGAAAAAAGAAAACACTGGTTGACTTGTTTTAATAATTTTTAAACAGAATAATCGAAATTGTAGTACAAAATATAAGTCTTCTTTACCAGTTGGCAGCAGTAGCTGTTCAGTATTCCTTTCTTAGATCAAAACAATGCTTTTTGTTAACGTTTTAAATTAAAATATATCAATTATCTCAGGGCGTATATGGTTCGGGGATTTATAATTACACAAAATATTACACTATTAATCAAAATACAAGTTCACAATCATGGGATATTACAACGTTAGAGTGATAGGTGCACACAGAAATCATATAGTGGTTGCCAGTTTTAAAAAGGTTATGTCTAAATCAGGCTTTGATATTTATTAAGTGAATTAAAGGTTCTTGTTGTGATTAAAAAGGTGTTAATCTTATATGGTGTTATTAGTGGTTGTTTCTAGTGTTCGTGTTATATGGTGTCTGTAATTCAGTTGATTATTGCTTAAAATACGTGTATACAAGTGTATGTGTTGAAGTACGATATAATGAGATGTCAGATCACCAAATCCTCTTCTTGTACTCTTCTTAGTTGTAAATAGGTCCTAAGTACACGTCAGGTCTTCCTTCTCGTCCCTCGTCCACTTCAAATCTTCCTTCTGGTTATTATTCCTTCTCATCCATCTAATGGGTAGTCTTCTGTTGTTGCAAAACGTTTGTATAATGTAGTTCTAACAGTATTTATCTATTGGTATTGTTTTTTCACACTTTATAACATATAATGTAAGACGATTTAAGAACGCGTCTATCTGCTAAGATCGTTGTCAAAAAAGAAGTCTCCTTTTATTTATCCGAAATTTCTGGTTGCTAAGGGTAAACTTGGAACCTGGTTGGTCAATCCGAATAGACATTGTCATAAACTTTTATTATTTCAGAATCTAAATTTGTTCAAAATCTTTAAAATAACGTAACTTTTCTATACTGAATGGGAGTTTAAAACCATTATCAGCATTATTTTGATCTTCACATGCGTTATATTTAGACACCAAACATGCCTATTTTTGCTTAAGAACTATGGTGTTACAATTTTGTTATTTGGAATTTTCTTAAATAACTTGATATGTGTTATTTTGGTTCTATATTCCGTATATACATTATTATCTATAAATACATCAACCCTTTCACATTTGCTTTACAAAATTTCTAATATAATTGTTCAAAATTTACTAAAGTTGGTTTCACCTGGCCTCTGTAATGGTATTATTTTTATCACCATGTTTTAACATCTCTAACAATTAAATTAACTTCTAACATTCATCAAAATGGTTTAACATATAACGTTATTTTAACAACACAAAATATATATTATTCTAATATTTAAATTCATGTCCACATGACTATGATTATACCAATTCCTTGCACAATAGTTGTTTTCTACTCAAACTGTATAGGTGTTTGACATTTAACAAAACATCTCTATATAGTCCATTCTGCTTGGTTAATTAATTTATTTACCATGGCTTAATATCAGCTCTATTGGCATATTTGTTAACACAACATAAACAAAAAATGGAATTAATATCATAAAATTGGCATTCCTTTAAACTGACTGTATCATCTGTTACATACAAAAAACACAACACAAATACTATTATATAAAACACTGTGCTATAACATAAAACATGCACATTTAACAAAATAAATTCTATACTAATTATTTAGTCCTTTGTCAGCTAATTTATGACTTATTCTGACACTATCCATGTCATATTGACTATTCATATGGGTTTAAACATCCGTATACTTACTGATGTTTTGTGTTACAAAAATTACAATAAAGTGAACACTGTTGCTCTACCTCACACACAGTTCTAATAATCTGGTTACATTTATTGTTTATCTGGGTTTTACTCTTGTTATGAATGTAATTGTGACCATGTTATAATTTGTTGTTTACAGGACAACTCTATGAACTCTATATGTGACACTTTTTGTATGGTTCTTGTATCTATAACCAGGTGTATTTATATTTTTGTTACATTGATTAACTTAATTATTTAACAATATTTCTCTTACATAACATTATATGTTTGGGTCTATTATCCCTCACTTTGTATTTTGATTGTCTGGATTTAATGATACATCAATTGAAACCATTTGTTTCTTTATAGTCCTGGTTCATAAGCTGTTTGTCTTTACAATTCTTTGTTTGGTCAATACTGAAAATTCATGTCATAGTTGGGGTTTGAAGATATCTGCATCACTTAGCCTAAATCATTAATTTGGGTACGGTCAGTTGTCTTACTAGTCAGTCTAAAATTGTTAGTCGTTCTTCTTCACTATCATCTTTGAAGATATTGTTCTCCTTGTCAGCTTCTTAATCAAAGTCTTCATTAAATCAGGTACGGTATTATGTTGTTCCAAATGTCATGTTACATATTACCCTGCCACCAAATTTGATCATTTTAATAAAATATTGTTTTGTTGAAATTATCAATTATCTTAACTTTCACATTGTCATTTGTTATTCTTATTATGATCTGGTATACTTGTCTTTAATTATAAGTGTTCTATCCCTGGAACATGTTACTTCCCTAACAAATTAATCACCATATATTCTGGAATCAGTCGGGGGGCTCTCTTGACCTAATACCCCGCTGTCCTTACAATACATAATACATAAATAATATCGATTGCTGGAGCTACCTCGTCAGTCAATCACATTTAATAATCACTAGTCTATTCACGACTAAAATAAATAAAATAATATAATATATTCTTGGGATTGTTCACTCAGTCTAACTTCTCAGATCTAAATATTTCTTTCCATTGATTCTTTCAGATGTTTATTTTCTTGTGGCGATATTAATAACACATTTTTTTTTTTAATTTTTATTGGTACTATCTTCCTTCCTTCTTTATCAGTACTGCTTAATCTTCATTTTTCATTCACTATCTTCATTTAAATTAAAACATAACAAGTATTTGCATCTTCATTTGTTGTTGATTCTCTCACAATCATGATAGGTTATTTGTAGTAAATTCGTTTCTAGTCTTGTCTTATTTTCATCGTCGACTGTCTACATTTGTCCTTTTTTATTCATTTATAGCACTATGGTTTCTTCTAATTTATGGATGTTGCATCTTTCTTTTATATTCCAATAATGAGTTCATATCTGTTTAATAAGAGGTGCTTGTTTTGTTTAGAATTTGGAAATTTATTCCCAGTTGTTTATCTGCTTGATTCATTATAACATTATCAAACTGTACTGTAAGTTGTCCTTACTATTCATTTGAATTCTGATATATTCAAATTTGTTTATTTGGCTTGATTTAAAGTTATATTTTGGATTATCAAAGTTGGTTAGATGAGCTTGCTATGTTCTTTGTGTTTTGAGGTTTTATCATAATAAATTCTTCAATTCCAAATTAATTCTCATAAATAATTAGTTGTAAGTTGTTCTTACTATTTCTTTAGAATTTGGTGGTTTTATAATAATAAATTCTTCAATTCCAAATTAATTCTCATAAATAATTAGTTGTAAGTTGTTCTTACTATTTCTTTAGAATTTTGTGGTTTTATAATAATAAATTCTTCACTTCCAAATGAATTCTCATAAATAATTAGTTCTAAGTTGATCTTACTATTTTTAGAATTTTGTGGTTTTATAATAATAAATTCTTCACTTCCAAATTAATTCTCATAAATAATTAGTTGTAAGTTGTTCTTACTATATTTTTAGAATTTTGTTGATTTTGTACAACTTCTACACTTCTTATTATAGTGCTTATCGTCATATGTCCTTCTGTACCCAGTATTGATGATCTTTTGGTAATTTTCGTTATGTCGGTCAGTTGCTCATAATTTCTTTTTCTTTGACATGGTTTTTCGCCGTTGCCGGTTATCATAACATCAGTCCCTTTTTGTGGAGGTGTATAGTATTAGACTTAACCGTAGTCTGTCACTTCATTTGCTCTCATTGTCCGGATGACCATAGTCTTCATCATCGTTCCGGTACTAGTGACATCTCTGGCCTTTGTCTTGTATTTCATTTTTCTAGCCGCTATTCCTTTGTTGGCTGCTAAGCTTATTCGGCTCCCTCTATCATAGTGTTCTATACACCAGTACGTCTCTGGTCCATATGTGGTATTGCATGAAAAATATCTGTGAGGATCTTCATCTGAATTCTTAATTATTTGCTTATCTGAAACCCCGTAATCTGGTTCACCATCACACATCCACCCTGAAGGAATACATTTTAGTGCACCTGTATACTGGAACTGTCCTGGATGGTACTCTAATGGAACACATTCTGGTGATTCATCCGTGCCGTCATCCCAGTCTGGTAAGATGTCATACTTCCATCTTTCTGGAATACACTGTCCAGTCCTGCGCTGAAACTGATCTAGTCCCCATGTTTTATTCAGTTTACCTCTGGTCCTTTCCCAGTGGTAAACTACTGTCTGCTGGTAAACCATCTCTGAGATTACCCTTAATCTACTTCCATTATTCCCGGAACTCACGATTTCTTCATGGTTGGTAATATGGATATTATCATCATCAAATAAACCCTGGTTCATCATCTCCATTTCTTCCTTTGTTTTCATTAATTTCTTTGGATGTGTTCTTCTTCTCTTCATTGGTTCCACTTCCTTGTCTTTAGTATTTTCTTTGTTTCCGTTAGTTTTCTTTTCAGGTAATACTACTACTAGATCCTCTGTTTTGGCGTTTGGTTTTTCTTCTGTTTCTGGTTTGCTATCATTTTTTATTTCTTCGGTTCTCTCATTTCTTAATCCTTCCCGCCACAGTTTACTATCATTTATTATTTCTTTGGTTATTTCCTCCATTTTCTTATTCCTCTCTTTTCTCAAAGTTCTCGTCCAATTTCTTCATGATTTCCTGGTAATTTTCCTTCAATTCTTCCCTCAATGCTTTATTATTTGCTTCTATTTTCTCCTCCATTTTCTTGCTATTCTCTTTCAATTCTCGGCTCAATTCCTCCTTGGATTGTTTATTGTCCGTCTTTAATTCTTCCTTCAATTTTTCTAAGTTCTTATTACCCTTCTCGCTTAATTCTTCCATTTTTTCTTCCGTTCTCTTACTACTCTCCTCCATCTTCTTACTGAAGTCTTCCTTCAATATTTCTAAGTTTTTATTAGTATTCACCGTAGACTGTTTACTGTCCTTTTTTAATTCCTCTATGGATTCCATCATACGTTTGAACATTTCTTGCGTCTTCTCGCCTTCCGTTTGTGTGGTTTCTTCTGGTTGTTTTTCCGGATCCTTTCTTGTTATAATTTCTATTTCCTCGACCGGTGTCGCTTCTTTATCTTCCATATTTAACTCGTCTACCTTCTCGGTTTCGGCCGCTCGTTTTCGTGATACCTCCCGCTTCCTCATCTTGTTTATTTTGGTTTATTGGTATCTTAATAATAATTTAATTTATATTAAATTACACGCCTCACACGTTGGTGCGCCAATTTGTAACGGTAATAGGGGGTGATTGTTCGTAATGTGGTTCGGGTTACTTACGATCGAGACGTATCCTCACCTCGGGTTCGTCTATTTGTAACCAGAGAATATTTCGTTACATACAATGTTATTGTGGATCAGCTTACTTGTATTTATGTAGCGTGCACTTGAATACACCGTCCGTTAGAAATGTCGACTTGTAATATGGATAAATGATGTAGCGACAAACTCGCACTGGAGTCGTCTATGTATGATTATAAATATGTTATGTCGAACGGCGAATGATTTCGTAAATTGCCGCTTACTCCCACTTCGCTGCTTCTTTTACGTGACGTCACTCACCGATGCCAACTATCGGGTCAGCTACAACCTGTGAATTCTATTTACTAAATGTAACGGCAATAATAATGACTCACAATTATCATCAAACATATATCCTTGTGGAATCCTTTATTCGAAAAAAGAAAACACTGGTTGACTTGTTTTAATAATTTTTAAACAGAATAATCGAAATTGTAGTACAAAATATAAGTCTTCTTTACCAGTTGGCAGCAGTAGCTGTTCAGTATTCCTTTCTTAGATCAAAACAATGCTTTTTGTTAACGTTTTAAATTAAAATATATCAATTATCTCAGGGCGTATATGGTTCGGGGATTTATAATTACACAAAATATTACACTATTAATCAAAATACAAGTTCACAATCATGGGATATTACAACGTTAGAGTGATAGGTGCACACAGAAATCATATAGTGGTTGCCAGTTTTAAAAAGGTTATATCTAAATCAGGCTTTGATATTTATTAAGTGAATTAAAGGTTCTTGTTGTGATTAAAAAGGTGTTAATCTTATATGGTGTTATTAGTGGTTGTTTCTAGTGTTCGTGTTATATGGTGTCTGTAATTCAGTTGATTATTGCTTAAAATACGTGTATACAAGTGTATGTGTTGAAGTACGATATAATGAGATGTCAGATCACCAAATCCTCTTCTTGTACTCTTCTTAGTTGTAAATAGGTCCTAAGTACACGTCAGGTCTTCCTTCTCGTCCCTCGTCCACTTCAAATCTTCCTTCTGGTTATTATTCCTTCTCATCCATCTAATGGGTAGTCTTCTGTTGTTGCAAAACGTTTGTATAATGTAGTTCTAACAGTATTTATCTATTGGTATTGTTTTTTCACACTTTATAACATATAATGTAAGACGATTTAAGAACGCGTCTATCTGCTAAGATCGTTGTCAAAAAAGAAGTCTCCTTTTATTTATCCGAAATTTCTGGTTGCTAAGGGTAAACTTGGAACCTGGTTGGTCAATCCGAATAGACATTGTCATAAACTTTTATTATTTCAGAATCTAAATTTGTTCAAAATCTTTAAAATAACGTAACTTTTCTATACTGAATGGGAGTTTAAAACCATTATCAGCATTATTTTGATCTTCACATGCGTTATATTTAGACACCAAACATGCCTATTTTTGCTTAAGAACTATGGATGTTACAATTTTGTTATTTGGAATTTTCTTAAATAACTTGATATGTGTTATTTTGGTTCTATATTCCGTATATACATTATTATCTATAAATACATCAACCCTTTCACATTTGCTTTACAAAATTTCTAATATAATTGTTCAAAATTTACTAAAGTTGGTTTCACCTGGCCTCTGTAATGGTATTATTTTTATCACCATGTTTTAACATCTCTAACAATTAAATTAACTTCTAACATTCATCAAAATGGTTTAACATATAACGTTATTTTAACAACACAAAATATATATTATTCTAATATTTAAATTCATGTCCACATGACTATGATTATACCAATTCCTTGCACAATAGTTGTTTTCTACTCAAACTGTATAGGTGTTTGACATTTAACAAAACATCTCTATATAGTCCATTCTGCTTGGTTAATTAATTTATTTACCATGGCTTAATATCAGCTCTATTGGCATATTTGTTAACACAACATAAACAAAAAATGGAATTAATATCATAAAATTGGCATTCCTTTAAACTGACTGTATCATCTGTTACATACAAAAAACACAACACAAATACTATTATATAAAACACTGTGCTATAACATAAAACATGCACATTTAACAAAATAAATTCTATACTAATTATTTAGTCCTTTGTCAGCTAATTTATGACTTATTCTGACACTATCCATGTCATATTGACTATTCATATGGGTTTAAACATCCGTATACTTACTGATGTTTTGTGTTACAAAAATTACAATAAAGTGAACACTGTTGCTCTACCTCACACACAGTTCTAATAATCTGGTTACATTTATTGTTTATCTGGGTTTTACTCTTGTTATGAATGTAATTGTGACCATGTTATAATTTGTTGTTTACAGGACAACTCTATGAACTCTATATGTGACACTTTTTGTATGGTTCTTGTATCTATAACCAGGTGTATTTATATTTTTGTTACATTGATTAACTTAATTATTTAACAATATTTCTCTTACATAACATTATATGTTTGGGTCTATTATCCCTCACTTTGTATTTTGATTGTCTGGATTTAATGATACATCAATTGAAACCATTTGTTTCTTTATAGTCCTGGTTCATAAGCTGTTTGTCTTTACGATTCTTTGTTTGGTCAATACTGAAAATTCATGTCATAGTTGGGGTTTGAAGATATCTGCATCACTTAGCCTAAATCATTAATTTGGGTACGGTCAGTTGTCTTACTAGTCAGTCTAAAATTGTTAGTCGTTCTTCTTCACTATCATCTTTGAAGATATTGTTCTTCTTGTCAGCTTCTTAATCAAAGTCTTCATTAAATCAGGTACGGTATTATGTTGTTCCAAATGTCATGTTACAATATATATATATATAGTAATATAATTAAAATTAGATAATGTAGTGTTTTTCTGTTTGTGAAAAGCCACACGTCGGATGCGTCAATTTGTTACAAATAATAATTCTATTGCGATAATTTCGTTGTGTTTCTTTGGTTATGCCCCACTGTTGGGATCGCCAATTTGTTACAAATAATAAATTGTAATTAATTATGCCACATGTTGTTGTTGTCAATCTGTAATATAATTACTTTTTTGATTGATTTGATGTGTCACTCTTTAATTTCTGCCCCACTGTTGTAAGCGTCAATTTGTTATATTCAGATCTACTGCGAGAATGTATTCTAAACTATAATATATTATAATAAGTACATCCGCCCTGAACAAGTAGCGTACAATATTAGTTTAGTATGTTTGGTGGTAATATCGTTACTATTAAGGCCTAGGCTGTACACAACGTTAAGAGAGGGGAGTTTAAGCCGAGAATTGTTTTTCTCTTCTCTCGCAGTTCGACTGCTGGACGCGGGCTTGTGCTATGGTTTATCGTCAGCCAGTTATTTGAGGTTAGGTTGTTCCAATCGCCGAATATCTCTCGTTTCTCTCTGTAAACTACAAATTATCTAAAACGCACTAAATGGTCAGCAAATAATAATAAGTCATCATTTTCATGAAGGATTCTTTATTTTTATATTTTTTTTATAACAGATGTTCTCTCCTCGCTTGGATTCAACAGATCGGCCACACTTAAATGAATCGACTAGGTTACAGAATTCGATTTTCAGATATTAAATTTGAATTATATTATTATTTTTTCTTAATCTCAGGGTTCGAAAGGTTCTTGTGACTATAAGGAAGGTCAGAAAATCCAAAATAAAAGTACAAGGTATTACAAATTTAAATATAAAATCTTATTAATTAATATCTTTAAACGTAAGTTGGTTTTACCGTCTGACGACGAAGTTCACTCGTAATGGCAGCGCACCGATAATTTCGTGAAGGCTGGTTAACTAGTCTACAAATGTCTGAATCATTGCCAGTCTCCAGTTCCGAAAATAAAAGTTTGGTGTTTTTGTCCATGGATGGAGTAGAATTTCCAATTCTTAATCTTCGCTAATATTGAAGTTTCTTGTGGTTACGGGTTCCAATGGATTTTGTGTAGCAGTAGTTTTCTTCACTTGCTCGTAAGAAAGTGAGGTTCAGTATTCAATTTTAATTTTTGTTTTTTGTTTTTTACTGTAATTGATTACATTAATTTCTTTGAGTCATTTATTCTCTTCATTTGTTTATTATTTAATACTTTCATTATGAATCATGTTACTTGTATTAACTGGAAAATTTATTCTTTTAGATTTTTCCTTTCTTTAATTTTATTCACAAGCTGAACTATACTCTTTCACAGATAACAATCGAGTAAACAAACTTTCTTTTTTGAATCAAAGGTTATTTGGATCAACTAGACAATTCGCTCTTTTTGATTTTTTCTTTTTTTCAATTTTTACTCATGAAGCTGAACTGTCCTCTTTCATAGATAACAATAGAGTAAACAAACTTTCTTGCCTTTATGTCGTCCTTTACAACCAATCTTTGTTCTGTTATTGGTTAATATTTGTAATCCTGGAGCCATAATTAAAAAATGTTCTTGCACTTACTTAATAAAATACTCCTTTACTAAAGTCACATTATATCATATTAAATTTTCACACATTCTTTGTTATAAAATTACATACATTTTGCTACCTTTTCCTCTTAATCTTATCATTCTAACAAGTACTATCTTCTCATTGCAAAATACTAATTTTGGGCCTATTCTTCTATTACATATATTACGATTTTATTGTAATTCATGGCACTTATCTGCTATTAATAACTACTATTACTTTATTTTAATTATTATACAGTATAACATTTAGTGTCTTTACATTTTTTAGTTACCTAACTTTTCTGACATGGCTTCCTGTACAATGTGTCACTGGCTTAGGGCCAATAATTCAATTTTTTACTCCATTCTGATTTTTAATTTATTATTACATAGTTTTTTTTTAGTATAGAACCCTTCATATGTCCACAACATAGTTACAATAAAACCCTTTGGCATTTTATCACCAATTATTGCCTTCCTAGCCAAGTTTACAATTATAATCTAACAACACAACCATTATCTATTCAATGTGAGTATAAAATATTTATTCTATATAAATTTTAACATAAATTCCATGGTGACATGGTCATTACCATAAACTAACTTAACATCAATTATTTAATACACTATTAATGCAATTGCTTAACACCTCCTACATACAAAACTCCAACACAAATGCCATGATGACATGTTCATTTTTATAAATTAACTTAACATCAATTATTTAATACACTCTTAAGGTAATTACTTTCGAGTATTGAATAAACTGTTAATACTATTTTTCATATTATTTAAAACTGTAATTATCACTCACTCTTTGCACTGACCCCTTCACTGACCACTTCATAGTTAATGTTTCTATACATTTATCTGTGACTCTGCTACCTTGTAATTTTATTTAATATCATTTATTTTTTTACTCAATAAGGGTTTACACTTACCTGACCTTCGTTACCATGAATAACTTTAGTGTTTTTACTTCCATGTTCCTTAAGGAAATGGAAGTATGGTGATGGCAAAAAAAATCGTGTTCGAGATTATTGCAGAATATGATTGTACTACACTCAAAACATGAAAAAAAGTCATTTTTCGAAAAGTGTCTGTGTGTGTGTCTGTGTGTCTGTCTGTGTGTGTGTGTCTGTGTGTGTGTCTATCTGTAGATTTTTTTCTATGGCAAACGATAACAGCCGCAAATTCAAACAGAATCAAATAATTTTTTGCATACAGCCCTGATTTGTAGAGTACTCGCGACCTACTGTTTTTGGTGAAGATCGGTTGAGGGAAAGGGGTAGTTTACCGGCAACGGTTTTTTTTTAGCAAGGGTAATTTTGTTTGTTTGGCAAACGATAACAGCCGCAAATTCAAACAGAATCAAATAATGTTTCGCATACAGCCCTGAATTGTAGAGTTCTCAAGATCTGTTGATTTTGGTGAAGATCGGTTAAGGGAAAGGGGTAGTTTACCTGTAACGTTTTATGTTTTAACAAGGGTATTTCCTATGGCAAACGATAACAGCCGCAAAATCAAACAGAATCAAAAGATTATTTGCATACAGCCCTAAATTGCAGAGTTCTCAAGACTTATTGTTTTTGGTGAAAATCGGTTGAGGGGAAGGGGTAGTTTACCTGCAACGTTTTTTTAACAAGGGTATTTTTTTCTATGGCAAACGATAACTGCCGCAAATTCAAACAGAATCAAATAACTTTTTGCATACAGCCCTGATTTGTAGAGTACTCACGACCTATTGTTTTTGGTGAAGATCGGTTAAGGGAAAGGGGTAGTTTACCTGAAACGGTTTTTTTATCAAGGAAAATTTTTTTTTTTTGCCAAACGATAACAGCCGCAAATTCAAACAGAATCAAATAATGTTTCGCATACAGCCCTGAATTGTAGAGTTCTCAAGACCTGTTGTTTTTGGTGACGATCGGTTAAGGGAAAGGGGTAGTTTACCTGTAACGTTTTATGTTTTAACAAGGGTATTTCCTATGGCAAACGATAACAGCCGCAAATTCAAACAGAATCAAAAGATTATTTGCATACAGCCCTAAATTGTAGAGTTCTCAAGACCTTTTGTTTTTGGTGAAGATCGGTTGAGGGGAAGGTGTAGTTTACCTGCAACGTTTGTTATAAAGCGTATTTTCTATGGCAAACGATAACTGCCGCAAATTCATAGAGAATCAAATAATTTTTTGCATACGTCAGTGAATTGTGGAGGACTCAAGGCCATTAGATTTTGGTGAAGATCGGTTAAGGGGAAGGGGTAGTTTACCGGCAACCTTTTACGTTTTAACAAGAGTAAAGTACTTGAAAATTCATTTAAACTATTTCAAACAATGGTAATTGTTAAAAATAAAATAATTTTGTTGCCAGGCAATAAAATTATAATTTTTTCATTTTAATGTAAATTATGTATATATTAGAAAATATATCGTGCTTGGCAGGCAAGCATATTTCAGATTATAAGTCTTAGAATATGGAAGTCATGTATGGTTCTCCATACCGATATTTACTTCCATATTCCTTAAGGAATGGAAGTATGGTGATGGCAAAAAAAATCGTGTTCGAGATTATTGCAGATTCTGATTCTACTACACTCAAAACATGAAAAAAAGTCGTTTTCCGAAAAGTGTCTGTGTGTCTATCCGTCTGTCTGTCTGTCTATCTGTCTGTGTGTCTGTGTGTCTGTAGATTTTTTTCTATGGCAAACGATAACTGCCGCACATCAAACAGAATCAAATAATTTTTCGCATACAGCCCTGATTTGCAGAGTACTCGCGACCTGTTGTTTTTGGTGAAGATCGGTTGAGGGAAAGGGGTAGTTTACCTGCAACGGTTTTTTTTTAGCAAGGGTAATTTTGTTTGTTTGGCAAACGATAACAGCTGCAAATTCAAACAGAATCAAATAATGTTTCGCATACAGCCCTGAATTGTAGAGTTCTCAAGATCTGTTGATTTTGGTGAAGATCGGTTAAGGGAAAGGGGTAGTTTACCAGTAACGTTTTATGTTTTAACAAGGGTATTTCCTATGGCAAACGATAACAGCCGCAAATTCAAACAGAATCAAAAGATTATTTGCATACAGCCCTAAATTGTAGAGTTCTCAAGAACTATTGTTTTTGGTGAAGATCGGTTGAGGGAAAGGGGTAGTTTACTTGTAACGTTTTTTTAACAAGGGTATTTTCTATGGCAAACGATAACAGCCGCAAATCCAAACAGAATCAAATAATGTTTTGCATACAGCCCTGATTTGTAGAGTACTCAAGACCTATTGTTTTTGGTGAAGATCGGTTAAGGGGAAGGGGTAGTTTACCGGCAACGTTTTTTATCAAGCGTATTTTCTATGGCAAACGATAACAGCCGCAAATTCAAACAGAATCAAATAATGTTTTGCATACGTCCCTGAATTGTAGAGGTCTCAATGACTTTCGATTTTGGTGAAGATGGGTTAAGGGGAAGGGGTAGTTTACCTGCAACCTTTTACGTTTTAACAAGAGTAAAGTACTTGAAAATTTATTTAAACTTTTTGAAACAATGGTAATTGTTAAAAATAAAATAATTTTGTTGCCAGGCAATAAAATTATAATTTTTTTCATTTTAATGTAATATAATATTTTTCATTTAATACAGCAATAAAAAGGCGGGTAAGACACAGCCTGGCTGTTTGGCTGAAAATGATTTTAAATATAAATCTTAGAATATGGAAGTCATGTATGGTTCTCCATACCGATATTTACTTCCATATTCCTTAAGGAATGGAAGTATGGTGATGGCAAAAAAAATCGTGTTCGAGATTATTGCAGATTCTGATTCTACTACACTCAAAACATGAAAAAAAGTCGTTTTCCGAAAAGTGTCTGTGTGTGTGTCTGTCTGTCTGTCTGTCTGTAGATTTTTTTCCTATGGCAAACGATAACTGCCGCAAATACAAACAGAATCAAATAATTTTTTGCACTGATTTGTAGAGTACTCAAGACCTATTGTTTTTGGTGAAGATCGGTTGAGGGAAAGGGGTAG
Source organism: Magicicada septendecula (assembly GCA_034769895.1). Classification (NCBI taxonomy): domain Eukaryota; kingdom Metazoa; phylum Arthropoda; class Insecta; order Hemiptera; family Cicadidae; genus Magicicada; species Magicicada septendecula. The sequence goes on from CM068368.1 coordinate 545,613,169, forward strand.
TTTACCTGCAACGGTTTTTTTTTATCAATGGAAATTTTTTTTTTTGGCAAACGATAACAGCCGCAAATTCAAACAGAATCTAACAATGTTTCGCATACAGCCCTGAATTGTAGAGTTCTCAAGACCTATTGTTTTTGGTGAAGATCGGTTGAGGGCAAGGGGTAGTTTACTGCAACGTTTTTTTAACAAGGGTATTTTTTATGGCAAACGATAAGAGCCGTAAATTCAAACAGAATCAAATAATGTTTTGCATACTGCCCTGAATTGTAGAGGTCTCAATGACTTTCGATTTTGGTGAAGATCGGTTAAGGGGAAGGGGTAGTTTACCTGCAACGTTTTACGTTTTAACAAGAGTAAAGTACTTGAAAATTTATTTAAACTTTTTGAAACAATGGTAATTGTTAAAAATAAAATAATTTTGTTGCCAGGCAATAAAATTATAATTTTTTCATTTTAATGTAATATAATATTTTTCATTTAATACAGCAATAAAAAGGCAGGTAAGACACAGCCTGGCTGTTTGGCTGAAAATGATTTTAAATATAAATCTTAGAATATGGAAGTCATGTATGGTTCTCCATACCGATATTTTACTTCCATATTCCTTAAGGAATGGAAGTATGGTGATGGCAAAAAAAATCGTGTTCGGGATTATTGCAGATTCTGATTCTACTACACTCAAAACATGAAAAAAAGTCGTTTTCCGAAAAGTGTCTGTGTGTGTGTCTGTCTGTGTGTGTGTGTGTCTGTCTGTCTGTCTGTGTCTGTAGATTTTTTTTCTATGGCAAACGATAACTGCCGCAAATTCAAACAGAATAAAATAAAGGTTTGCATGCAGCCCTGATTTGCAGAGTACTCGCGACCTATTGTTTTTGGTGAAAATCGGTTGAGGGAAAGGGGTAGTTTACCTGCAACGGTTTTTTTTTAGCAAGGGTAATTTTGTTTGTTTGGCAAACGATAACAGCCGCAAATTCAAGTAGAATCAAATAATGTTTCGCATACAGCCCTGGATTGTAGAGTTCTCAAGATCTGTTGATTTTGGTGAAGATCGGTTGAGGGAAAGGGGTAGTTTACCTGTAACGTTTTATGTTTTAACAAGGGTATTTCCTATGGCAAACGATAACAGCCGCAAATTCAAACAGAATCAAAAGATTATTTGCATACTGCCCTAAATTGTAGAGTTCTCAAGACCTATTGTTTTTGGTGAAGTTCGGTTGAGGGAAAGGGGTAGTTTACCCGCAACGTTTTTTTAACAAGGGTATTTTCTATGGCAAACGATTACAGCCGCAAATTCAAACAGAATCAAATAATTTTTTGCATACGTTCCTGAATTGTAGAGGTCTCAATGACTTTCGATTTTGGTGAAGATCGGTTAAGGGGAAGGGGTAGTTTACCTGCAACCTTTTACGTTTTAACAAGAGTAAAGTACTTGAAAATTTATTTAAACTTTTTGAAACAATGGTAATTGTTAAAAATAAAATAATTTTGTTGCCAGGCAATAAAATTATAATTTTTTCATTTTAATGTAATATAATATTTTTCATTTAATACAGCAATAAAAAGGCAGGTAAGACACAGCCTGGCTGTTTGGCTGAAAATGATTTTAAATATAAATCTTAGAATATGGAAGTCATGTATGGTTCTCCATACCGATATTTATCTATGGTAAACGGGTAAACGATAACAGCCGCAAATTCAAACAGAATCAAATGATGTTTTGCTTACATCCCTGTATTGTAGAGTTCTCAATACCTATTGGTGTTGGTGAAGATCGGTTAAGGGAATAGGGTTGTTTACCAGCAACATTTTATGTTTTATCAAGGGTAATTTTTTTTTTTGACGAACGATAACTGCCGTACATTAAAACAGAATCAACTACTCTTCTGCATACCTTTTTGAATTATACAGAACTCAAGGTCTGTTGATTTTGGTGAAGATCGGTTAAGGGAATAGGGTTGTTTACCAGCAACATTTTATGTTTTATCAAGGGTAATTTTTTTTATGACGAATGATAACTGCCGTACATTAAAACAGAATCAACTACTCTTCTGCATACCTTTTTGAATTATACAGAACTCAAGGTATGTTGATTTTGTTGAAGATCGGTTAACGGAAAGGGGTAGTTTACCGGCAACGTTTTATGTTTTAACAAGGGTATTTTTTCTATGACGAACGATAACTGCCGTAAATTCAAAGAGAATCAAATAATTGTTTGCATACAGGCCTGAATTGTAGAGTACCTAAGACCTGTAGTTTTTGGTGAAGATCGGTTAAGGGAAAGGGGTAGTTTACCTGCAACGGTTTTTTATCAAGGGTAATTTTTTCTATAGTAAACAATAACAGCCGCAAATTCAAACAGAATCAAATGATGTTTTGCATACAACCCTGTATTGTAGAGTTCTCAATACGTATTGGTGTTGGTGAAGATCGGTTAAGGGAAAGGGGTAGTTTACCAGCAACATTTTATGTTTTAACAAGGGTAATTTTTTATATGACGAACGGTAACTGCCGTAAATTCAAACAGAATCAACTAGGTTTTTGCACACCTTTTTGAACTAAAGAGAACTCAAGGTCTGTTGATTTTGTTGAAGATTGGTTAAGGGAAGGGGTAGTTTATCAGCAACGTTTTATGTTTTAAAAAGGGTAATTTTTTTATGACGAACGATAACTGCCGAAAATTCAATGAGAATCAAATAATTTTTTGCACCCCCTGAGTTGCAGAGAGCTCAAGGTCTATTGATTTTGGTGAAGATCGGTTAAGGGAAAGGGGTAGTTTACCTGCAACATTTTATGTTGTAACAAGAGAAATGTTTCCATGACGAACGATAACTGCCGCACATTCAAACAGAATCAAATATTTTTTTGCATGCTTCCCTCAATTGTAGAGGACGGAAGGTCTGTTGATTTTGGAGAAGATCGGTTAAGAGAAAGGGGTAGTTTACCTGAAACATTTTATGATTTAACAAGAGTAAAGTACTTAATTTTTATAAATAAAGTATCCTGATAAGAAGCTCATAGTAATCCACTGTAGAAACGTAAATGAAATATCTATAAATGAAGAAGTTAGGTGAACGGGGTGGGGGTAATTTTCTATTATTAAAAATTATAGTTGAATGTGGAGGGGAGAATTTTTTATATGTGTACTACGTTATCGGCAACAAAGAAGTAGTTTTTTGTTAAAATTGCTTCCCGGGCTCTTTAGCCGTAGTCCAATGTTTTCTGCAAAACCAGACTTTTCGGCAGTGCCATCGACTGCCATCATCGGTGAAAATCGAGTGCGAAAACGTGAGGTGGTATACGTTAGTGACCACAGTACTGTGGTTAATGCTGAAGCAATAAGTAGAAAGACGTAGTTTCTATGGAAATATTTCATTTCGAATATAATTTTAAATATAAATCTTAGAACATGGAAGTCATGTATGTTTCTCCATACCGATATTTATTTTAATTTTGTGTAACGTAGGGGACCTTGGTTTTGTTAAGTTACAATATATATATATATATATATATATATATATATATATATATATATATATATAATAACGTTAACGCCGTTTATTAGCAACATTACTTACTCTATAAAATTATGACAGGTGTAATCGTAATAATAATAACTCAATGTGAAATTGTTTAGAACCATTTAAAATTTATTAATTAAAAATTTTCAATTCTTTTGCGATTTAAACTATCATTATTATTCGCCTGTGTGTAGCCGTAGTACACATCTTGTTATTAACATATAAGTAGTACCTCGTATTACACATAGAACATAATACACACACTTATACTACAATAAACATTTGTTATTATATAATATTGCTCTCGACTTGCTCATTTCTTTGATAATTATGACATTATCTGATCTCTTTTGAACAATCTATTTTCTTTTTATTATTGCATATTTTTTGCATTTCTTTGTTTAAAAAAAAATTACTATTTACTTTCAGATTAATTTAAATATCATTGATTAAATTATTTATTCAAGATTATACTTTCATACGGTTAAAAATTACTCTAAACTACTATACAAATAAACATTTACATTTTCAAAAATTATTAATTCCACTTTTGAATTATATTGTCTTTCTTTTTACATGGTTACTTGTCTTTACTTGAGTATTTTTGTTTTTTACAAATACCGGTACATGGTTTTGTTTCACCTTAGTTTTAGCGGTAATACTCAGCGTATCCTCTTCGGTCCTAGGTCCTCGATCCTGGATGCTCCTCTGTAGTCGTGCAGTCCTGGAGTCCTTGATCCTCGTCCTTCAGATCCTCTCCGTAGTCCGTAGCCTCGTTCCGTACGCTGTACTCTATTCCATGTTCTTGGCTGCTCCCTCGTATTCCGTCATAGCCTCTGGCTGCAGGTGCTCTCACGAAAGTGATAGTCGGGTAGAGCCTCCGGCTGCCGCTGTGGTTGATCGAAAAAGAGTTGTTGTCGTTGGGCAGAGCCTCCGGCTGCCACGGTAGTTGAACGAGAAAGAGTTGTTGTCGTTGGGCAGAGCCTCCGGCTGCCACTGTGGTTGAACGAGAAAGAGAAATAATTTGGTGTGTCTCGAGTATTTATACCCTAATGCGCAAAAATCGTGTTTCGACAATCCTTTGCAGGTATCAGTCTGTCGTTGGCGTCCCTTTCTAAACACGATTATTTTCACACTTATTTCGCTTATCTTCTCAACATGCGAAGTCTTTTGGAAATCACCCGATATTCATCTTGTCGGTAATTTTTATGTATACACTGTGTATAAACCGTTTTTTCCTATCTTAATTAATATAAGTTTTATTTATATTTATTTTCACTATATTCGCACTTTTTATTATTTTTGCACTATTTTGTGTACACACCTGCGTATTTATATTATTCACACTGTGGCGTATTTGGTTTTGTGATATTATGCACACACTCTTTACAATTTAAATAATTCATATAATTAATAGCGTTTATTTAGGGTGACGCTTTACAGGAATCAACTGGTCTCTCTCTCTCTCTCTCTCACACACACGCGCGCGCGTAAAATACACGTGTACACACAGACACAGTAGAGTGGCATGATAAACCTGTACAAGCATGAAATTTGGTTGTTTCCTTTACAGTTCAGATTGAAAGCTGAATTATTATTACATATGGATTATTTATTTAATTTTATTAATTATCTTAATTAAGTGTGCAATGCACAGTACCCTATACATTTGTACTGTTGCAATATATATATATATATATATATAAATTTACAATAGTCAGAGCATATCCAGGCAATCCATACATATAGCCTCCAGAGAGAATCTTCAACGACAACTAGACGGGACTAGAAAGGGTTGGATAATATAGGAAGAATAACAATCAGGCATATACGAATATAGGCAGTAAATGCGTTTTCGGAAACTGCGGCGTATAGGCGTAACGAAATCTCGTAGATTGGGAATATTATATAACCAACCCAATGTATGTCGCTCGGAACGTCTATACAGTAAACGTCTGTTAAAAATAAATTTTCTTGTTTTCAAGTAATATTCTTAATATGTAATAGCACTATTAAGCTCCTTAAGCTGTAGAACTCGTCGATTATTTTGAACGAATACGTGTATTATTAAATTAATTTCAATATTAAGTAATTTTTCGATTATCAGAAAAATCATAAAAACACTGATTACTTTACATGATTATTTTTTTTAGTAAAATGACAATATCGTAAGGCAGACACTCATCCATTAAACACTAAAAATTCCAAACTACTGTATTGAATTTTTACTTAAATTTATAACTACAATGCCTAAATGACAAATAATTTAGTCCTAGCTTTTAGTGTATGTTTCTATAGATATCCATAGGCATATGCGTGACAACAATATTTAAGTTTTGTTGCAAACATAGCTTATAAACGTTTTTAAGGCAGACGAACATTTGAAAGGGTGTTGACAGACATTAATTCCGTCACATTATTAAAGATACCGAGTTTGTACTTTGAATAAGATACTTCATAGGTTGATCCCCCACACAGAATTGTACAATTTTATTAAAATTGTGTTCTATTTTTGGCCCAAGGTACCTGTAAATTAAAGAAAAATCATAGTAAACTCTACATTTTGCTTTGAGTTAAAATTCTATTTAGTTTGACAACCGGCCGGGTTTTTATAATTTTTCAGATTTGTAATCCTCTTTTCTGGGTTCTGGTGTTATAAAATTTTTTAGTTTACAAACCATTGACTATATTCAGATTTTGGTTAACATTCTCTTTAATTTGATAACCCAAATGATTTTTTACGATTTTATCAAAACTTAACCCACTTATTTGGCCCTGATATCCCAAATTGTGAAATGTTCAGAAATGAACTCTATGTTCGGACTTCGGTTAAAATTCTCTTTAATTTAATACCACACGTGGATTTTTGTGATTAAAAAGAAAATTGATCTCTTTTTAATTTTTCCTCACGCCTTATTTTTTGGGAATCAATATAAAAAACAATAGTGTAAGGGTAAAAGTATGGACATGCTTGTCAGATTTTATGAAAATCGGTTGATGCATTCGAAAATTATCGTGAGGCACACCTAAAAAAAGATACATAGATAGACAGAGAAATGCCAAAGGGTTGAGTCAGAATTGAGAACTCGATTGCTCGTTCAATAATAGGAATAAAAAATAACTTCGTTTATATTCAAACAATATTAAATCAGTACGATTTTAAGTATATATTCTAAAATTAAAAATATGAAGTTAGCAGAGTACTACGAGAAAAGTAAATTAAATTTATTTCTACATATTATAGCTACGGGCGGCCTGCTTGCAGAGTACGCATGATGTACTATTATATATTTGCTTAGTCGAGTCCGCATAAAACTGCATAAAACGCAACAGCAAACAAAACACAACACACAACGAAAACAAGTCCTAAAGGAAAACTAAATGAAGCCAAAACTCGGTAGAAGCAGTGTAGGAGCAGGTCTAGAAACAGAAGGAAGGAAAGCTGGAGAGAGAGAGAGAGAGAGAGAGAGAGAGAGAGAGAGAGAGGATGTGTTGGGGAGATGGGGAGGGACGTGTGTGTGTATCTTTGTGTGCCCTCCTCTAAACTAAACAGATGTATCCCGAACTGTCAGTGGCCACAAACTATTCCCGTAAATCTGCTTTAACCTAACCACAATGTCCTTCACTAAATTTGACGAGTACTTCCATAATTGTCACAGTATCATCTTCTTGTCACGGAAAATTTTAATTTACTCTTCCTTACACACATTTATATTGCAGTTAGATAAGGAGGGTTAATTAAGTATCTGACAAGAATGGTGTCTCCGGATTTATGGTATTAGTGGTAAACCAACTGTGGATTTAGGAGAATAATTTTTTCTCGGCTACGTCTAAAATGTAGCCATCGTGAATTTGTTGACCGATGTAAAAATAGTGGCCATATCAGAGTTCAACAGAAACGTTAATACAGGAGTTGATGAAATGATTTTTTAAAATTGACGAAATCATCGCGGATCGGTGCCGCGATTTCGCATGGGTGTTCAGTAAAGGCACAGTTGGATTCGTTCCTCATACCAACGCTGATTCGTAGTAACATATTACGTAAACTCGTCGTGTGCAAGTTAATGACTACACGAAGTAACGAACATCTGTAAAAAATAAACAAAAATAACGATTTCTCAAATACAATTTCGAAACGTAAAACCTTATGAACCGTTAAAATAATTTTTGGGAACGAATTGGCAGAATTTTGAAATGTAATGTGCCAGCAATCAACCACATTCACTTCCTAAAACACACTGACACAAAGTGGTGACTGGGAATCGAAATGAGTACGTGTGTTTAATGTTTGTTAACCTCTGTGCAAGAGGCTTGCGTGTTCCATCGTTGCTCTCGTTACACACTTGTTACATAATGCATTGTTTTTGTTCGTTATTACTGCCCCGAAACGGTAATGCCAACAAAATCGCTGCCGTCTTTTTTTCCAATTGTAATCCATCAAGCCGAGTCAAATTATCATGTCCTTGCCAGTGACTGCACGCCACATCAGCGGATAAATTACACAGCAAGATATCCTGAATCAAAAATAATTTTATTATAAAAAATAAAAAAATATTTTCATCAAATAAAATGCTAAGTGAAATTTGCACCAAAAAACACAATAATATATTGCTTGTGTGATATTATGAATGTGCTGTTCGCCTTGATATAATATGGTATGTAGAAATCTGATGAAGAACTGGACATACGTCATGAAATGTAACCATAAGAACTTAAATGTATAAATTTATTCACACTAAATATTTGTAAATAATTACACCTAAATATTTTTATTTACAGTAATTATTAAACAATTTCTAAAATGAGAGCAATCACAAATCATACCAAATAATACTGACAGAGTTGGAAATGTAAATACTGTTTTCTATTTGTTTGTTTTTGAACGACAGAACCACATAAGTTACAGAATGAACACTTTCAGTTTTTTTTTATACTGTGTAGGACTATTTGCTTAATCTTCATTTGTTTCTTTCAAGAGTCGTCTTTTAATTTACAGTCTATTTTCTTTTCAACTGATGTCTAAGAACCACATTACAAAAATGAATTCCTTACTCATAACACTACAGTAAATAAATTCCAAAGAAATTCTTCGAACGGTTTTACTCTATGAACTGTGTATATATATACAGTTGGTAAAATTATTTCTCAGACGCTTGTAATTGATGTGAAGGGCAGCATTCAGTACAGGGATTAAAGATTTGGGTAGAGAGATAACAAAGTAGCGCATAGTTAAAAAAAATGTAAAAGGTTTTGTTAATTTTTTATCATTGAGCTAATTAGGAGAACATGATCGACTACAGCAATCGGCAGCCAGTAGGCGATTAAATACTGAATTCTCAGTAGCTGCTTGTCCCTTGGCGTTTAAGTGGATAATCGTTTTCATTCAGTAATGGGTTTTTATAATAATCGTCTATTATCGTGTAATAATCAGAAATGTATTGTTAAGATTCCTAGAACATTGTGAAGATTCCTAGACATATTAGAGCGTATGACTGACCATATTAGAGCGTTGTGTTTTGACTATATGAACAGAACACTAAATACGATTTACGCAAAATCCTACCAATTAGCCTATGTCCTTAAATTCGTAGTGACCGTCAATCAATGAATTTTTCAGTGAAGGGTTTGTGCGGATCGGTCAGAAATATAACACAAATTTAACTTATTTGTGTCGACGTTTCGACAATGTTTATTGTCATCATCAGGACCTGCGTATGAATACAAAAGAAATGTCAAACACAACAGAACAATTATTTGGGTGAACGTGTTCGTGTATGTGAGTGTGTGAGCGTACACGCGTGTGCGTGCGTATGTATGTATCATTGTATATGTGACGGTGAAGGAGTTGAGATAGTTTGTTTACATCTTCAAATATTTTCTTTAAGAAAACGAGGAAATTATGTATGTATATACATACATACGCACGCACACGCGTGTACGCACACACTCACATACACGAACACGTTCACCCAAATAATTGTTCTGTTGTGTTTGACATTTCTTTTGTATTCATACGCAGATCCTGATGATGACAATAAACATTGTCGAAACGTCGACACAAATAAGTTGAATTTGTGTTATATTTCTGACCAATCCGCACAAACCCTTCACTGAAAAATTCTACCAATTATGGTTACCGTAGAGGAACTGTACTTATTTTAATTGTTATGATTTATTCATAAGTGGTAAGTAGAATCCAACTAACGTTCAGCCCCCAATATCAATGCATTACTCTGACTATATCAAAAGTAATTTCTTAATTATATCTTTATTAACTCAAAACTTGAAGCTCATATTTATTTTATCGACCTAATATAGGTAAAATTGTCAGTGCGGCTTTGTGTGAGATTACCATTATACTGATTATCGTTTTTTATGGTTCTCCTTGTTGTACTTCGATGACAAACCTAGCGAATAAAAAACCCAAAAAGCATATGTCTAGAAAAACTTCTTTAACTTCTAGTTTGGAACTGTGGTAGTTTATAGCTTTGAGAAAGTCTGTCACTTACGCTATTAACAGTACAGCTCATTCTTGAGCTCGGAAGCTCTTGCAGAATAGGCATTTAGTTTTGTAACATTCATAGCTATTATGACTAATAACACTAATGTATTATTGTAAAATTACTAGTACAATGAAGTAAAAATAAATAAAATATTTGCGATCGAATTTAATATTATCGATACTTTTTATTTCATTGTTCTCACATATATTTACTACGAACTCAAAGTCAATATTAAAAATATATTATATAGAATTAAAAGTTTTTGAAATACTTTGCATTTATTATCTAATTTATAGTAAGTGAGATCCTAGTAATAGCAATGAAGACAATTAGAATTAAAAAGTGTACCGATTTACGGAAAACGAATTGACAGGAAAAACGGAGAGGTACAGAAACGTTCGTCCGGGATTTGACATGAAAGGCGATCCACCAACGCGTTTCCAGAAAGTTAGTTAATTTTTTTTTAGAAACTTCATACTGTCTACCGGGCTGAAATCTTCTCTGAAAATTAGAAGAGGTCTTGTTCGATTTTTTTTTGGGAGCAAACAAACGAGATGCTTTCTTCTCCAAGATCCTACTTCCGAAATCAACCTTACGTTCAATTTAAACCGCGAGTGTTTTGTTCCTTCTTATTTGATTTTTACAATGTGGGCCATATGAGTGAAAAATGTCACAAAAGCCTAAATGGGTTTTCTTTTCCTTAGAGCCTAAGCCTACTGACCTTGGAAAAAAAGAAAAAAGAAAATAGAAGAGTAAAACGTTGGTATGTGTTAACTGTGTAATATTTAGTATTGCTACGAAATTACGTAACGCTCTCGAAAAGTCGGCAGGTGCAGTTATGTAAACGTTCTACACGTTTCTCGGCTAGCCGAGCAGGTGCAGTGTGTCTGTCAAGGCCGCATACGCAAGTACATTCCAGACTGTTCGAGTACTCTTAACTATGCAAATTATGCTAGCACGCCGCCGAAAGAATGGAAAATTATTCTGGAACACCTGCGGGACCTATATAAACAACAGCGGCCAGGTTAGAAGTTAGTTACACCTAGCAAGATTGTAGAGTGCGCATCAAGTGATTGTGATTATTGTGTTATAACTAGTGCGGAACTGCGGAACTCTAATAGTTGACATTATTATTGCGTGTGGGAAACTTTAATTTGAATTACTGTATGAGAGCATCTTGTTGATTTCAAATTGTTACTTGTGACTCATTAAAGCTGGTAATTAGTGATTCAATTGGTGTCTGTATTTTGTTTCCACTGCACCGACGGTCCGTGAGATCGTCGTCACAGTATGAACATATTTCAACGTTACATGTATATGTAAGGTAGAAAACGGAACTGTTGGTTAATGAAGGGAAAGTTGGTTAATAAATACATTATAGCGAGGGAAGAACAAGGAGATGGAGGAGCATAATAAGCATAAGTGATAAATAAGTTGAAAAGTATAATTTTGGAAGCGTCAGAGAATTTAAGTACTTAGGGTCTGTAATTACGAAAAAAAGTACAGAGTTTAGAGAGAGAGTGTAAGCTACTAACAGATGTGTCTACACGTATCTACATCTAATGTGACTATGGTTACTCTCAAGGGAGTTTAAACTGATAATTTTCCGAATGATAATTCGACCAGTCGTCATGTATTTTTTCGATTCATGGTCTTTTAAGAAAGTTCAAGAAAACGGAATAAACGTTTGGGAGGGGAAGGTATTACGGAAGTAATAGTTTGGGGATTACGGAAGTTTGGGGTTGTTTACGAAAATTGAGAGTGGAGAATTAGAATAAGTACAAAAGTTTGGAAATAAAAAATGAAATCCATTGAAGTGGTTTGAAATAAATTTGTTATAAACAATAAAATAATTAAATAATCCTAGTTTTATCAAACAATAAAAGTAATTATTTGAAATAAGAAAATAATAATTTTCTAAACGATTAAATTTTTACTTACTACCTTGGTGTAGAAAATTGAAAATTGCATTTATTTTACTCATATTTTAAAAATTCTGAATTAATAAGAACTGTGTATCAATATAAACAGTTCTGTATTTTCCTAACATAAAATGGAAGCAAGTTCTTAAGTCAGATTGTGATTTTAATAAATACAGTTTCTTATTCAATCGCATTACGCCAGTTACAAACAGTATTGATTATGGTCCAAGTCACGTTATTGATAATAAATTACCTTATTTCAAATCCGTCCTGTAACTTCGTTGCGTTGTTTTTGTTGTTACGCGTTTCGGGAACTATGTCCCATCATCAGACGTATCACTCGGGAAGAGATCGTCAAATATTAAAATTCATAAAAGTGCATTATTTAAACACACGTGTCCGACTCGGTGCGCACCGTGTAACGTTCGGTTGGATACGTCTGATTCGGTTCGGATATCCAACCGAACGTTACACGGTGCGCACCGAGTCGGACACGTGTGTTTAAATAATGCACTTTTATGAATTTTAATATTTGACGATCTCTTCCCGAGTGATACGTCTGATGATGGGACATAGTTCCCGAAACGCGTAACAACAAAAACAACGCAACGAAGTCACAGGACGGATTTGAAATAAGGTAATTTATTACCAGTTACAAGTTAATTTTTATGTAAAAGTAACACTTTTATTCTACAAGCGAGTTCAGCAGAATTAGTTGATTAGCGTTTTATTTTACTGAATACCCAGTTCCTACAGAGCAAGTAAAGCCTTGTGTTACTTTCCTTACTTGTATTATTTCTTTAAGGCTGAAGACTGGCCTCTTTGATCCATAAATTTGAATGAATATTGAGTCTATCGTGATAGTTGCCCTTCAAAAGGTGAAGAATGTTTGTTGACAGCGTTACGTGGAGTAGAATGGAAGCAGATGTTCCAAACCATGTACTGATGTTAAAATTTTTAAACTGATTACATTTTATTTTACATTTAATATCTGATTTCCAAAATATGTCGTGCTTGCGGACCCGTGGGGATAACGTTTTGATAACTATTAAATTCCAGCGTATGGGAAGGAGAAATGTACGGAGTAGATGCGAGAATATCGCTGAGGTGTGGTGGACCTGCATACGCATTTGATCTAGCACCGCAGAAGCCATATAAATCTAAACAATCTATATTACAAGCAAATACGCAAATATATAACTGATCAAAATACATACATTTTATCGTAACATGTTTAATTTTGTGTTTGTAACAAAGTAAAAAAAAGGTTTCACATAAGTAATTACTTAATCGAAACAAGTTTTCATTGTAGGTAAAGTTTAGACGTCAGGTTAAGTTAAAAAAAGAACCTAACCAAATGTGAATGCAAGAAAGAAAGCATGTAGGCCTACTGTTGTTGGCTTGCGAGTGAAGAAACAGCCGACTGGAATGATACAACTCTGCCGGACAGAAGTACAAATTTGTCTCTGCAATCAATAAAAAAGTCTTTCAAAAAAAGCAAAACCATTCCCTCTGCGTCTGCTGGCTTCATGAAAGAACGATGTCAGAAAATGTCTGAACAAATCGGTGTGACGGACAACAGCAACCAGTAGAAGAAGAGAAACATGATCGTTGTACTAACTTAAAAATTAAAATTATCGGCGAATATAAGAGCACGTGATTTGTTATTTTGTAACAGTAGATTTAAAAAGATTTATTGTACTGGGAAGAAACAAGCTCGTGGTGTAGTTGGGTACAGTGTACCGAGCGTGACGTGCTAAAGTAACGGGCTCGTTTGTCACTGCACATCTGAAGACATGTTCCATTGTTCTCAGGCTGGCCAATAAATCTCAAAATAACACAAGGTCACTGCTTGCCGTCTTTCGGCTATCTGCCCTTGTACTGTATCTGTCTCTATTGTTTTATTATATGTAGACCATCACTCTTCGAATGTGACCACTTAATGTGTTTATGAGGCGTGGTTGAATATTAATTATAACACACACACAAACACACACGCGCGCGCGCACACACACACAATTTTTTTAATTAATTTACCACGAGAGTTGTAGTAACGGCTACTATCGCACTGATTACTTCAGAACAGAATAATCACTACGCATGGAATGGATTCATTTTTAGATTTTTAGTGGCTGCCTGCACATGGATAATGTAAACTGTCTAGAAATGTGGAAAGACAATAAGTAAGTGGCACAAACCATGTCTTCTCAAAAACGGATTAGGATACACTTGTCAGGGCAAAAAAACTTAAACTCGTTTAAAATATTGTCTTCGTGACTTAGTGCCAAATCATTCCCCCAAAAATTTCGATGAGCGCTCCCCGTTAAATCCATGAATATGACAATTCGTCGTCATCATTAGGGTGCGCAAGGACCCTGGTCTTTGTCCGCCATCCTCTACAATATGACAACTACTGATAAACAAATTATATAATCATTAGGTCCTATGTGACTATAATTTTTCAAAAATTTTCCGAACTGGATTTGGCAAATGTATCTGACTCAAAGGAGGACAAGGAGAATCCAAAACTATCTCGTTTATTCTAAAGCCTCTTTACCCCAAAATTAACTCTTCCGAAACCCTTAGTTTTTTGTTGGGCCAGAAATGTAAAATTTCAACTAGTGTTTCCGTTGAAAATATGTAGTAATGACTACTCATAATGAACGAAGAACTCTATTGACAAGAGAACCATTCATTGCAAGTCTGGTGTCAGTCACGAAATATATGTGGAAACAGGCTAAAAACAAAAACTCATTTTCACTTGGTAGGCTACAAGCCACTAGAAGCAGTACGCACGTGCTGCCACACACACACACACACACACACACACACACACACACACACACACACACACACACACACACACACACACACACACACACACACACACACACACACACACACACACACACACACACACACACACACACACACACACACACACACACACACACACACACTGCTCGCTAGGAGGTGTAATAGAAAACAATAGCTTTACCAGCGATGAAGAAATAGTAGTTTTGGTTTTATTTAATAATAGGTAATAAATAATGACTTGAATGGCATAATATTTTATAATAAAGACACGTTCGTTTATATCTGAATAAACAAGAGCATTTATAATTGACAATAAATCAATTATTAAAATTAACGTTACAAGCACATGGACACTGCAACCTAAAGTGTTAATGAATGTCACGCGAATTGCATTGTGCGCATGCGCTAGGTGCGAGTGTAGGCCTGGTTTGTCGGCTGCGAATCAGGTCACAGCAATAAAACATCTTTCACAAGCCGTGATGAATTATAATGCAATTCCGAAATTAATTCTTAACCCACAGATTACAGATTTGGTTTTGAATTATAGACGACGTGACTGTAATTAAGATCTTGTCACTTCGAAACGACAGTTTTTAGCCTTTGGAATTTTGTAGAGCAGCTTGACAATGTAAAATTAAATAATATATGGACATGCTAACCTCATACCTAAGTTTTAGATTTCCTTCTGACTATTTCTTGAAATGGGTTTCGTGTTTTTAAATTATGTGTTAAGAAACAAAATCACTTATTTCCTGAGTGGATTGTCTGTCGTGAAAATTAATATTTTACTTAACACCAGACTAAACGACAATGTTTAGTGAGAAATTAAGTTTGTGTATGGAAGGAACAAATGAGTTTTTAACAATTCAAGGATATTTCATAGCACTATTTGTAATCCTTGTTTAGAATTAATTTTAAGACAAAATTCTTTAAAAGGAACAAAATAGGAAACTAAAGTTCTTGAGTCGAAACAAAAAAAACAGAATGAAAACCATAAAAATAAGGCTTCTTTAAAATGTAGAATAAGAAATCAGACGAGATGATGGTGGAAGAAATACCAGTATAAGAAGAAATCTTTATGTAACATACAACTTGAAATAGTTGTAGACCATTCTTCTGAAAGAATATATTTTTCAAAGGGACATAATTAGCAGCGGAAAACAACAAAGAGCCACAGATTAAAATTACAGAGTACAATTCGCAAAACTGGAAACAACAATAAATCCGTCATACTCGCAAAAAGGTAAAAACTAAGGATCATGTATTCTTGGAAAGGGACCACCAGTGTCTAACACAGAAAAATTCTGGGAATTGACTTTGATATTCTAGAAAGCCTGTCATCTTCATAAAGATTTATCCTTACAATCTTTGAAATCCGGCATGTGATCGAGAAAATTAGTTACCGTAAAGATGTATAAACTGACTTTTATACGATATCAGAGAGTTTATGTTCCAAGTTGCCAAGTTCATTATCCGTTTCCGTTGCTTTGATCGTTTATTCCTAATTCTGTCCATATTCCGAGGCTTGTCACTGAGATCCTTAGTATATAAAAGTTTTTTTCCAAGGGATGAGTTACTAGCCCATCGCCTCAACCCCCGACTTGGAGGACCAGGGACTCTTCTGTAGGGGTTACCATTCCTTAGCCTATTTGTTCCAGTTTTCAGGCGCCGGAAACCCGCCTTCACCCTCTTCCGTTTGCTACACAACGTACACCCATTGTACGCTGTGCATTGCCCAGGGGTCACGCGACTCATGTCTTCTTGGACGTGGAAATAGGATTTGTTGGCAGAGCTGATCTTTCAGTGAGCATTTCCCGGGGTTTTAGTGTTATGCAGGCATCGGCAACCTGCACAACCCCCGAGACTCTTTACCAACCTTTCACTCCCTACAACGTTTATAACCGCAGGAAGATTGAAGCTGTAGAAATGGACTATCTTAGACGAGCTTCTGGAACGTGTAAGGAATGACGTAATAAGGGAAAGAACGAATTGAAAAGAAACTGTAATAGAAGTTATAAAATGTAAACAGCTTTCCTGGCATGGACACCTAATGAGAATGAGTGAAGAAAGAATACCTGTGAGTGTGTTCAAATACAGACCTAGAACAGAAGGAAAAGAGGCAGACCTAGATTAAAATGGATAGAATTGATCGAAAGGAGTATGGAAGAAAAGAATCTGAAGAGTGAAGATACATAGAATAAGTTGATATGGAAAGTGAGATGCGGGATGCGGCAGTATCTGTGGGATTCCCGCCAATATATATCAGAGAGTTTATTAGATCATAGGGACTGGATTGACGTCTTCAATAAAATCAAAAGGGAAGGTATTCGAGACTGAAAGGGAATATCAGAATAATAATGGTTCGAATTTGGCATTACTGAACAAAACGTAAAGATTAGAACATTTGAATGCCTGGAAACTAGTAGCTTAACCTTTTTAACCTTAGGGAACGTCAGAAATCGAAAAAGAATGTAACGAAATAAATAACATATATCTCTGACTATGAATAATTTGCCTCTGTATCAAGTAGACGGACGTGGTGGGAGGTTAAAGACAGTAAAACAGACTACAAGAGGAATTTCGTTTGTACACATTCCTCATGATGGTTCTATAACGAAATGTTGCAAGGTCCGGTTTGTAATTTTCCCAGAAAGGAGTAAATCCGTACAAAACCAATCATCCTTGAGAGAAGAAAGAGGATTTAGGTGGTTAATGTTCCAGGAAGAAATGTACACGATCTTGGAAAGCTATCTCATTCAGGATGCCTACAGTCAGCATTATTAATAAACAGACAGGTTATATAATAACTCTACAACATGTTTGTAGTGTGTATGTGTGCGCGCGCTTGTGTGTGTAGGGCGTTACAGGCGTCATAAAAAATTACATGAAATGGGTCAAGGTTGTTGTGACCTGTAGAAATACACTTGTTTTGCGTAAAAAACGATTCTTGTAACCAAAACTGGCTTTGTAATCTTTAAACACGACCTCTCACACAACAGGCGTTTATGTAAAGAACATAACTTTTGAAACATTTATGCTTCTCACAAAAAGAAAAAAAACTTGATTTCACTCAAATTATGTGCGTTTGAAACTGGATTTATAATATTTAATCATCATGTACCTTTACGTATGAGGTTGTGTGTTCTATACGTGTTATATACAGTTTAATATCATTTAATTCCATATGCATATTATACTTTTATTGCTCTTTGCTTTTCGTGTCTACAAATTATTTATCGTTTATATTTTACCACAGTGATATCAGAGTATTTGGTTATGTAGTTTCTTGTCCGTTTATAGACCTATTTATTCCCCTGCTGTATAAAGTCAGTAGAAATACATAAAAAAGTCATTTGTAAAACGTTTCAAACTGTGTACAAATAAAATCGTAGCATCAGTCGATAAAAAATATGCCAACAAATATTGGTGTGTAGTGCAGAAGTCAAGGATGTCAAGAATTTAAGAGAATAGTAATAAATACTAGATTAAAAAAATGACCAAAAGTGAATCAACGTTGTTCTACATTTAAATCAGTTCAAAGACACAACTGCGGTAGACTTAAAGGGTAATATTATTCTTGGTAATGTAATGTGAACCTTGAGAGATGAAGCAAGAGAATAAGCAACTAAATAACACTAATGTGGCATGCAGATTACACAGTCTTAATTAACAGGTATAAATTTCGGTTATTATGTATAACAAAAATACAAACCTAATGTTACATGAGAGTAAGTACTTGCTTGAAATAATAAAATAAATTTATGAAATAATTCTGTAAGAAAGATAGATGGATAGATGGAAAACTAAGGAACTAGAAGCTATTTATATGTTACGGAACTTAAATAAGGCAGGTAAAAACGCCAGAACCTAATGAAAATGAAAAAAAGGTAGGCAAATGTTAGGTGAGGATAAAGCAATTGTGAGGATACTTCCAGGAATTGCTGGGTGAGAGGGAGATGAGAGAAGAGAGCAAAGAACATTAAGAAGTGAATTGAGGAAATTACTGAGGAAGAAATAAGTATGGAAGAATTACGGGAAACAGTGATCAAACTAAAAAATGGGAAGCAGCGTGTATCAACGGAGGTGATTAAAAGTATGAGATATACGATGGAGTACGGAAAGAGGATCTCATAGTCCCAAGTTTTATGAAGGTCGACAGGAAGGAGTGCAGTAAGTATAGACTAACAATGCTAGGAAGATGCTAATGCTAATATGAAGATGTTTGAGGGGATTATAGAAACAGAATTGAATCAGTGTTAGAAAACACACTAGATGAGGCGCAGAGAGTATTTAGAAGAGAAAGAAGTATTCACGTTGAAGTAGATAACACCGAAGACGTTCCACGATAAAATTCGAAAATATACCTAGGGATAGCATTTTATTGGGTAAGGGTAATTAGAGAAAAATTATGGAATATTTTAAAGTTAACAATTGTGAGCACGAATTTCAAAATATTATGAGGACAATATTAACTGTGTAATGAGGAACAATAGAGAGTCAGAGGAAGTGCTGAGCCTGTTTTCTTTGATACTATTTATCGATGAGATCCTGAGAATAACGCTCAGATAAAAGTAATAAATAAAAGTTGGTAACTGGAATTTGAATAGGAAAGGGATTCACTATCTCAGAAAGGATGTACGTACTATAACAACTGGGAGTAGCATAGTTAGGAACTAAGACGTTAGCAAGAGCTGGCGAAGTTCGTAAAAGTTTGAAATGTAGTATAATTTATTGATTGTATTGTAAATAGTGTGTATAAAATTGAATGCCTTAAATGTCATACATTCTATGTAAGCGATCTAAATAATGTTTAAAAGATAGATTTATTCAACACCTTAGCTTATATTTAAAATCAGAAATTTATAAGTCAAATTTAGCTACCTATTCGCTTAAAAGTAATCACTCATTCCCAGATTTAAAAAATATTACTTTATTTAAACGTATATCGAAAGGAAAAAAATAAACCTTTGGGAAAAATGAAAAATAATAAAAAAAACAAATAAATAACAATAAATTAATGGAGGAACACATCCAAATTAACACAGTATACGTGGCAGTATAGAAAAACTGTAGAAACACTGTTATATGAAATACATATACATATAAAAATATATCCTTGTATGAAAAATATTTTTTAGTATTAATTTTCATTAATGAACAAGAATAATTGTGAGTAATTATGAATTTGATCGTATTACAATATATATGTGTAAAAGGTATTGAGTGGATGAATGTGTATTATGGTGTATATTGTAAGTGATGTATATAAAGCCTACACCATTATATGGCCATAGGGTTATGGATAATAAGTAACTAAATAAAACATAAAATATAATCTATAAAGATGAAACTCATTGTGAATAAGGAAGGAGAAACTATCACATTAGTAGAATTCGACAATACACTACAGCGTCACTTACTAAAATAAACTTGAAGAGAATGGATGCATTTTAAAAAGATTGATATTTTTGCAAAATATGTACAAAAATGTAAAGATTACAAATATTACATAATCTCAAACCAGACACTGTTAATAAAAGTTTAACTATCTATTGAAAAACTATTTTCTACATAATGAATCCAAAGCAGTAATGAACAAATGGTAGTCTATAACTTGACTTATCAGTTTGTTAAATTGCTTATAATCATAAAAAGGTTTCAAACAAAGTTTATAGTTAATTTAAGTTTGAGAAAATATGAAGAACACCAAGTAGGGGGAAAATAAGGGTTCTGACCCACAAAGGAATGCCGCCTTTCTTAAAAAACATAAAAAACGATAAAAAACAAGATCAAAGAGATGCCGCCGTTCCCGCGGTCCAAGATTTTTTCCCACGCTCTCCCCACCACCCTGGACCCGCAGTATCAGCGAATTTTCGCGAAAATAATTTTTTATATGCAGCCTTTCGCGAGCCTAAATCACTTTCACTTTCTAATTTCCGCGAATATAATTTTTTATATGCCGCCTTTCGCGAGCCTAGATCACTTTCACTTTCTACTGGACCACAGCATCCGCGACTTTTTCGCTGATCTGTGTCAAGATCCGCGACTTTTTCGCGTATCTGGACCACAGCATCCGCGAATATAATTTTTTATTTTTTTATATGCCGCCTTTCGCGAGCTTAGATCACTTTCACTTTCTATCACTTGATGCATTATTAAATATATGATCGGGGAGTACCAACCTTGCATGAGTTCAAATTTGTTATAATGTATATTAAATCTATATGATCAGGTTTACCAACCTATGGTGGGGGGGGGTTCCGACTTGATGAATTATAGTGTATATATTAAATATATGATCAGGGTTACCAACCTTGCATGAGTTCAAATTTGTTGTGTGTTATAATGTATATTAAATCTATATGATCAGGTTTACCAACCTATGTATGGGTTCAAACTTGATATGTGTGTGTATTATAGTGTATATTAAAATATATGATCAGGGTTACCAATCCTGCATTATTGTGTGTGTGTATAGAACAGATCTGCCAACATTTTTCTTCGGTGGGAAATTCAAACTATATTATAGTAAATTGTTGACGACGACTTCGATATCAACTCTCTCTCCCCTCCTCTCTCTTTGTCTCTAGACACAGTTGTCATCAGTTTTACATAAGCGTCGTGCTACTTATGGATTATTGTAATTAGCGATACTAAAATGTAATCACCAGGAAATATATATTTATCACCTATCTCGTGGCGTCCTTTTTTGACACATGACAGTCATTGACTACGATTTAGAAATTAATATACTGCCAAGTCTGTGTGTGTGTGTGTGTGTGTGTGTGTGGTAAAGTGTTACGCATAAAAAAATCTCCTTGAAATAAGGTATTTTCAAAAGTTTTGTGTACACACACATTGTATAATAATTTTCGTAATTGCAAGATACAACCTGCAAATTATTAAAATGTCTCTCTCACACATTTCTGATTACTATACAAATAATTGGATGCATATTCGAAGATTTCCCTTATTCAAACGATTTGTATGTGTGTACACGAACTTAAATACAGACGATTGTAATTTTAAAAATTCATTTTTTGCATTAAATATATATCGTAAACAATGAAATAATAATATTTCGTCATTATAAGATTTTAATAAAACAATTATCAGTTTAAATAATAATTTTCATGATTGTAAGATACAACCTACAAATTATTAAAATGTCTCTCTCACACACATTTCTGATTACTATACAAATAATTGCATGCATATTCGGAGTACGTTGACAGCGAAACAAGTCTATGCACACACACACACACACACACACACACACACACACACACACACACACACACACAACGATACTGAATTAGATATAGTTATTATTCGCTAAATTAAACCAGAGGTCATTAACCTTGTGTACGACGTCCTACATTCTAATTTCACACCTGCTAGTCATTAGCAGTAATTAGGATTATAAAGTATTTACTCTAAAAACGGACAACTCTACTTTCCAATTTGACACCTGTCAAGCATTAACACCGCTTACAGTAATTACTCTAAAAACGGACACACACACACACACACACACACACACACGTGCTTTCCCCACTACAGAGTACACTATATATACGCTAAGTAAGTTAGCGGCAATTTCTTATTTGTCGACTTGTACTGCACGTATTACGTGTCTTCCAGTATACACATCTTCTTTTGAAAGACTGTTTGTACGTCTTCAGTGTAGACAACGCACATACTAGTTTGGCTGATACTGTCTTTCAGTATACACATCTTCTTTTGGTAAGTGTATAGATTTTATTTAAACGTAAAAATTATCAAGTGCATTATTTATTGAATTTAATACATGTGTGTGTGTACGCGTGTGTGTATGATCAAATTACAATTTCTGAAAATATATTCTTACCGTATTTTTATAGTGGCAATTTCTCACCAACGTGTGCTGATACATCGTGAAATCTCTACATCTTTTTTTAATAGTTGAAAGACTGTTTGTACGCCTTCAGTGTAGACAACGCACATACTAGTTTTTTTGGTAAGTTGTACAGATTTTATTTAATTTTAATTTTAATGTATGTGCAGATTTTTATTTAAACGTAAAACTTATTTGCATTATCAAGCGTGTTATTGAATTTAATACATGTGTGTGTGTATGATCAAATTATTATGTCTGTTACAAATTTTCTGAAAAATTGCTTTAAACAAACGTTTTTAATGTAACAAATTTAGAAAGTAGGTCACAGCGTATGATGACATTTATATCTCTCTCTAATTCTGTTGTAGACATACATAGCTGTAAGCAGTGACTATCTCCTTATGAATGCGGAATGTAGACTTTCCTAAAATTATTTGCATTAAAACATTATCAAACGCATTATTGAATTTAATACATGTGTGTGTGCGCGTGTATGATCAAATTATTATGGAGTGGGTTATACAAATAATAATAAAGTGTGTGTAATATATATATACATTTATTAAAATACATACACACAGCTCCAAGATTATATTAAACAGTTTTACAATTAAAAATACATACACAGCTCCAAGATTATATTGTTACAAGTATGAAAATATATCTAAACTAATATTTACAATTTAAAAAAAAAACATACACAGTTCCAAGATTATATTGTTACAAGTATTAAAATATATCTAAACTAGTTTTACAATTAAAAATACATACACACACATAGCTCTAATATTATAATGTTACAAATATGATGAAAATATATATATATTTAAAACTAGTATTTACAAAATATGTATAAAATAAGACTTAAACACGTCTATGTACTGTGTTGGACAATGGTGTATATTCTACAAGCGAATCATGTAGTATCATACAGTAGGCGGTTGTCTGTCTAGGAAAATTCATTGACGATTCAAATTCTAAACGTACATCAACTGCTGAAGACTTAAGTGTTTCGTCTTGCTTGCTACAATCGAAAACAACCAGCGGGGCTTTTGATTTGAATAATTCCGGTGTCAGTACTGGGCTGCCGTCTAAACGGTGGTAATACGAACTTTGAAAACTGGTGTACATATTGTACAATAATGCAAAACGGTCTTTCCCAATATCCAAGTTTAAATTATCGTAAGGATAATACTTGTCGTTTAGAAACAGTCTCGCATTGATCACGTTACAGTGATCGAATTCATCAGCGTGTGCTGTCAGTACATTTTTTCTTGCTGTCTGAAACGCTAACACAACAAAGCGTGGTTTTTCCAGCTGACTCGAGGTCTTGACAATCCAATTCTGCCTTTTAGTCTGTGGTAAGGCAGGATACTCGTGCAACTCCCAGGTCCTAAAAGGCATAGTTATCGGGTGGTCTTTCTCTATGAGTCGTAACAGTGGTAATCTGTACACATTAGCTACATGTACATAAGGCATTTTCCAGTAAACTTTATCTAGTTCAAGAACACAATTAGCAGTCGTTTGTCCGCTTACTAAAACCATAGCATTTATGTCGGTAGAAGCGCGTAGGAGTATAAGTTCTTGTTTCACGTTCAGCACGATGCGTGTATAGTCTTCTGCGAATCCCATTAGCATTTTCAGTGGTATACAAAAATTGAATTCGCCGTCATCATTCACTTTTAATATTTTCGTGGTCGGTGCCACCCAACCTGCGTTTTCCATTGCGTTACGTGCGTTGTTGTTGAGTGATAGAAAAGTTTTAATAGTTGACGTAACACCGACGTTTCTGGTATGGTCCACTACCACACCGGCCAACTCGTAACGAATCTCTTCAAAGAGAAATGCTATAGCATTGTTCACCAGTTCCACATTCAGTGCAGTATCTGCAGCCGCACTAGGGTTTTTTTTAACCAACTTGCCTTCGATGTAGAGGAAACTTTCTGACGGCAGTGTAAAGACGTCCTGTTGTTGTATTGGCACACGTATTTCATCATTGTTTCCATATCTTGTTGTTGCGTACGGTGCGTGTGAGTGAAATGAAAAGTGTGTGATACTGTCTTCAAAGAACGGTTGCTGCTCCACTGATAATAATCCACTCGCCATGTTACTTGTTTACAACAACAAAACCCAGTGAAATCAGGAAACGGCGGTTAACTGATGTTAATCGTTTCAGTTTCGAACGAGTACTGATGCGTTTCCTAACTGATCTTTCTTCTTCTTTTATTACTGACGACGACTGTGGTAGCAGCGGTGGCGAAGAAACAAAGTACAAACCCATGTCTATAGTCGTTTTAGATGTAAACGCACAGTGATGACTTCTCCGCGAAAATCTATTACGTCACCGTCCTGATCGTGTAAAGATAATGTTATGTTGTCCAAACGACTCACATTCACAGGTAGGTATATGACGTTTGTAGGCGATTCAATTATTTTGAATCCTGGTTCGACTGACGGATAGAACGAGTGCAGTGTGTGCTCGGTTTTACCGTTCTTGTATGATCCTTGCGCTATATTACACCTTATCAGTATACTGTTCACTTTTATAATGTTAACTGTGGCGCCAGACGTGTGAGTTTTGTTCGCTTCAAGCAGACGCTTTCCCTTGAAACCCAACATATCACCGATACCGTACACTGTTTGTTGAAAGTCAATATCCAGTGCACAAGTCAGCTCACATTTCAGTGTATTGTTGTTAGGACGTAGACTAATCTTTGAGTCTCCTAACTGCTTTTTGAGGAAGGCTTCTATGTCACCGATTTCATAAGCACCTGTAGGTAAAGTTATCAAGTCCCACGTTGTTCCGTCTCGTAGTACTGGAAACACGTTGTTTTTTCCTTCAATCACGTTCGGTATACTGTTGTATGTAGTAAAGTCCAATAGACCTACATACCATTCGCCGTTTGTTAGTTCGAGAGGCGGGAAAAAGTCACATACAAGAGCAGCAGCATTCGTACCTGTTAAGGTGACCGACAGCGAAGACATCTTGTCGCTTACTGATCACTCGCGCGTTAAGAAGTCCAAACATAAATGCCCGCAGATGACTGTGTGTGGTGGCTGTTCACGTTCGTAATTGTAGTAAATGTCAGTGTCGGTTCCAAAATACTGTGTCAGCTCAAGAGGTGGCTGCATATTACCATACGCATCATAGTAGTAAACTTGTTTGTTTCGCTTCTTGTAGCAAACCCAGTGCGTACCAGGTCCTTCTGCACTGTCTAGATTAACAACTGCACTCTCATTCTTCCATGGTCGTGTGTGTGGTAAAGTGTTACGCATAAAAACTCCTCTGAAATAAGGTATTTTCAAAAGTTTTGCGTACACATACAAATCACTGTCAGACAATGCACGCACTGGTATGCAAATTAGTTTTTTTGTCTGTAAGGACGTAGGTATAGACCTGACGCTATTTTTTTATTGTTACGTTTATGTCTTGGGACTGTTTTGCGTTTGCAGGTCGTTTTGCGTTTGTTCACGGATTGACGTTTAATTCCTGAACCCTTCTTCTTCTTGTTTTTTCTGCAACCACTACGCGAGCTCCCTCCACCCACTACCGATTTCGCCTTCATCGCTGCCGCTACGGCCGCCGCGTACGCTCTTTCGCTGATGCCTGAATTCAAAGCTTTCACTCGATCCCACGCCTTGCCGGCTAGCACACGATCCGCTACGCGTCTTCGTTCGTTGTCCTTGTACTTAGCGTAAGCGATATCGTGTTCGCGACAGGCTTCGTCCAACTCGTTGATTCCGCGCTCGCCACGCGCCAATCTCTCTTTGAGTTTTGTTCCAGGTCCACAGAATCGGTAGCCCGGTAGGTGTAATTCTACTGGTAAAGCGTCCACCGCTCGATTAATCAAAGTAGGTACTGACGAAACGATAGCGGGCACAGTGTTTTTAAGTATTTTTCCAATTACACCACGCCCCATTCTTCTTTTCTTACGAAGTACGTGCATTCTTGTAAACAGATCTCCAATCCTTGATTTCCGTTTCCGTATCGAGAACGTCTATTAAACGCCCCACCTCTACAATATATTCAGACAGGACTGAACGCTGTGTCGTGCTGTCTTGATATTTATAGACAAACTTTATTAGATTGATTATATGAGCGTGAAATACCTGAGTGACCTTGTACAATTCGGTCTTTATATGTAATTTTAATTCGTGCATTTGTCGTACAGTGACTGCGTCTTTGTCATTGACACCGTTCGCTATATTCGTAATTTTTCTTCCGGCAGCGTAGAAAGTATCGTTTTGCAAACTGATTGTGTGTGCATGTAAAAATTCCAAATTCACTGCGTCTTTGAAGTCAACAGGCGCTTGCACACGCGTTAGTCGACAGTCATTAACGATTACGTTACCTGCACGATCTTTTTTCAAACTCTTCTCGTCTACGTATCGTTTTGTGGCTGCATCTCTTGATTTAAGCGGATCGTTTAGCCTTATTATTCGATGATCTTTTGCGTCTACGGTAGCGTTGTCGTCGTTCTTGTACTGTAAGCATGTGTCCTTTACGTACTGTAAAGAAACAACATCGTGCAACTCTTCAGGATCACCCAAGTTGCATATCTTTTTGTTTTTCACATCAAAGTGACCGTCGTTAGTCACTCCTAAACCGATATCCTCACGCAGACTTCGATGAGTTTCTTTTCGCACTCTTACAGCGCTGTCGTGTCTACCGAACTTGTCTACACTCATATTTATGAAGAAGAACTGATGGTTATAGAACGGTGCGTCTGCTTTTATATGATAATGCCAGTTTCACGTAATTCTTCCAATATCGAAACGATTTCATTCCTATGACCAGTATGGCCGCTATTTTGAGACGCCATTAACAGTCTCAATCTATTAACCAACTCGTTAGGATCATCCCAATGCACGTAATCGATTGCAGTGTTCGGTTTCATCTCCATATAGCCACTCCCTGTACGTTTTCGTGCAAACAATTTAGATATTACTAGTCGGTACTTGACGCCACTGTTACTGTTTATTTGCATACTGTGTTTATATTTTTGTTTCCGTTGGTTGCTAGTAGTATAGACTTATATTTCCTCATATCATCATTATTGTATTTTTTCGGTAGTTTCATAAACAAAAGTTCATACAGACCAGGTGTACCCTCGTAAATTTTTCCTTTGACATGAAAGTTGTCGTTATCATCGATTTTTACATTTGAATCACCTATCATAAATTTACCACCTTCGTATCGAACACCATACATGCGATCTATAATCCGTTTACAGTCCGCCGATTCACACAAACGCATATATTTGTTTGCTAATGAATCCTCGCTGAAATGTGAAGCGTTAGGGTTCCATGCGCTATTGTCACTGAAATGAGAAGCGTTATGACTCTGCGTGCCACTTTCGTTTTCTGTTATTACATGTTGTGTAGGCTCTTCTTGTTTTATCTGCTCCTCCTCCTCCTCCTCCTCCTCCATCATGTCACCACTTAACTTTCGTGAAATAACTTCTAACGGTTCCAGAATCGGTCTGTAATTTTTTCTAAACGCCTCGTCGCATTTTCTGATACCGTGTTGTAATGCATGATATTTTTTCCTTATGTTGTCGCTTATCGTGTCTATATCATACGCGAGTCGTTCCTCCTTATTCATTGCCATCGTGTGTTAGCAAGAGGACTGATTACATTACTACAGTGCAACCACTTTTATACTTCGTCGGAAACAATTATGAATCGATCAAAGCCGATTCTATATCTACCTTCATTTATTGACGAGTCTTTGTCTATGACTAGAAATCCATAACGATCCTTCCACGCTTCCATGCAGACGTCTTTGAAAGCATCATATTTCATATCTATGTTAACGTGATCATTGTATGCATGTCGTAAATTTAGATCGTCTTGTTTGAACAATATCAACAAGTTAGCGTTGTCACGTACCAATTGTTTCGGTATCTGGCTATATGTCTGGCATAGATAGAATGTGTCCACACCGCTATGTCTCCCCATAGCAAAATACTTTCGAATATTGTTTTGTCTTTCACACGATACGTCATCGAATACGATAACAGAGTCGAGACCAGTGATTTCACTCGGTAGCGGGACTTCTTCGTTCTCGCTGTATGCATGATAACCTAAACCTTATCAGCGAGTGATTTCATCACTGTTTCTAGCATTCTGTATTTTGGTTGAAATAATGATTTTGAAAACACGTATACGTTGCGGAAACGTAGTCCGTTGACATCAAACAGTAGGTTGAATAGCACATTTGATTTCCCACAGGAACTTGGGCCTGTAACGATACAGCGAATACTGTTCGGTAATAGCGGGCCATGTTTACGCTTAGCACTACCTTCGTCACCAGCCAAAAAGTCCATATCCTTTATTGGTAATTTGTTTGCTTGCTGTACAATCTTCATCTTTGTGAATACCGAAAGCATACTGTTTTCATCACGTGCTGTCACCTTTTTTATATTAGATCTTTCTTATGTATCCACGCATCGTGTTTACCATCGAAACCGAGCCAACGAACACGCACTCTGTCACCTTTGCGTTGTAACACCTTTTCCACTAGGTATACGTCGCCGACTTTGGACTTACTAATCTCGTGCTCGTAAAAAACACCTTTCAACACTTTGTTTAGATGATCTTTTAGCAGATAAGTGACGGGGATAGTAGTGGATTGTACTTTATCCACAGTGAATATTTCGTTAGTCCAATTCGGCGTATAACCTTTGGCGAACGTCATTTTGTGCTTACTTATACGAACACGGTCACCGACTTTAAATTTGGGTGGTTTCGTTGGACTGATTTTAGGCGCTGTGTTCTTCCTTATTCGTTCCAACACTATATGTTCGTTGGCGTCATTCACTTCACTCGGTTTCATACCAATGGTTCTGTGTGTTGTATTGTTGTACGATTTCAGTAATGTAGGTAGTAGATCCAACCAGCGGTAGTGTCCTTGTTCACTGAAAGCTCGATACATGTGTGTCTTCAGTGTGCGATTAAAACGTTCCACTATGGAAGCTTTTCTCTCACTGTAGGTTGAGTAATGTTTCACATTATACTTTTTTAGCAACGCTTGTACTGTGCTGTTGTAATACTCCTTCCCGTTGTCTGTCTGTAAATATTTCATTCGATTAGCAGTTAGTATAGGCTCTAGTGCATGCTTTACTTCTTTTCCTGTCTTTGTTTTCAATGGTACAGCGTACGCGTACTTGCTAAACGCATTGATCACTGTCATCATGTACTTGTACCCTTTGTTCACTCGAGCGTATGGTATCATCTCCACAAGATCCGCCTGGTACAAGTCGTGTAGACCCTTCAATTCAACCGCGCGCCTAACGAAATTCCTTCTCGCTGCTCTGTGTAGCTCTAGAGCTATAGTCTTGCGTGCGTTGTTCATGGTTTAAGATACACTAACATAATACCGGCGTTAAAAATACTATATATATCTATAACAGTTTCTTTGTTTTTCAGTATTCATTCACACATCTGAATATCATCATGGCTGACCTTCAACAGAATCCAGAACAACATCAGCAGGAACAGGGACATCCTCAACAAGGTAAAAAAATTTTTTAAATACCAATTGTCTCTCTCTATAATTATGTAGCAAACCAAATTTGTTTGATATGAATTAACTCTGTCTAACCTGTACAAGATAGTCTCTTGACGTTGTTTAGAAATTGATATGACGGAGAAAATTTTTTATGTTCTGACATAGGTTTGTCACCTTCTCCCCAATGTATTGTCTCTTGACATCGTTTAGAAATTGACATGACGGAGAAAATTTTTCATGTTCCACCATAGGTATGTCACCTTCTCTCCAATGAACTAATTCAATTCCGCAACAAAAGCATTTAACTCTATCGTCTATGAATGACATACTATGTCCACAAACATCATAATTTAGCGGATAGTAGTAAAACCCAGCAAACGCTAACTCGTCGGGACTGACAAACGTTACTTCCCAATACTTGAACGATTTTCTTCTTTCACTTTCAATGCTAAAATCATGAGTAGCTGCCATCTTCACAGTTTGCAATAAACTAACGTATTACTAACGTGTACTATCTATTTATTTACCACAAACATGAATGTGTGTTATTCATCATTCCTATTAGCTAATACATGTGTTTCTATTGTTTCAGATATGACACGATTTTATATTGTGCGAAACAGTAGTATTAGAGGATGTCTCACAACTTTTAATTATCTGCCTGTGTACACAGAAGAAGAAGAAGAAGAAGAAGATCAAGATATAGTACCGATAATGACCGAGGTGCGACCTTTATTGTGCAAGGATATTCTGGCAGAACAAGCACGTTTACGCAGTATCAAATGGCATATTGCGTGCAGGATACGTTTCACTAAAACTATGTTAGATGGTGACAGCGGCGAAGAAAAAGAGGTAACCAAAGACGCCGTCTTCCACGGACGTTGTCGTACGTTGCTCACGGACGACAACGACGAGTTGAACTGTCTACTCGATGAATCCTACGATAAAATCATGAATAGCATATCCAATTTTACCCGTGACGGGAGCGGATGGTCGGTGGATGCTGTACTGAAGCTGGAACTAGTTGTTGGACGGTACCGACCTCTAGCAGCATCCTCCTACCTTCCAACCCCGCGAAAACTTGCACTCACCAAGGCAGTAGTCAACATCAATAACTCCCAAGATGAAATGTGTTTTCTATGGTCCGTACTAGCTCACATACACCCTCAACAAAAGCATAAAGACCGTGTTTCAAAATACCTCTTATTCAAAAACACAATAAATATGTCCGGTATCGAGTACCCTGTTTCTATAAATTCACTTTCTAAATTTGAAACACAGAATCCCAATATTTCTATAAACGTTTTCGGCTATGATATAGACGACAATATCAGAAACGAATCAAAAAATGAGGTTTATCCGTTAAGAATTACCCCCAATAAGGACAGATTACATCATGTTAATCTTTTACTTCTGTCCGATACAAATAGCCGAAAACACTACTGTCTTATCAGTAGCATTAATAGATTGTTATCATCCCTTACAAAATGTAGCAATAAATCATTTTACTGCGACTACTGCCTGCATCGTTTCTCCACAGAACATGGTCTGTCCGATCATCTCCCCTACTGCACACCTCACGGCGAGCAGAAAACCAAAATGCCCACAGAGGAGGAGAAGTTTATGTCATTTAAAAATTACGCGCACTGTCTTAAAGTACCCTTTACCGTCTACGCCGACTTCGAGTCTCTCATCACTCCGCTTCAATCGTGTTCACCTGGTAACAACGTCCCGACGACAGTGCACGAGTTAGGCGAATTCTACTCTGTCGATAGCAACGGTGCCCGTCAGAAAATAACTTCTCCTCCTGTATCGTCCACATCATACGAAGCGATGCATATTCCGTCAGGTTTCTCCTATGCTATCGTCGATCATACACACAGACTCTGGAGAGAGGCTAAAGTTTATCGAGGTGAAAACGTTGTAGACACTTTCTTCTCGTGGTTGATGAAAGACGCCGAGGATATGATGAAGGTAGTACGACATAACGTGCAAATAATTATGTCCGATGATGACAATGTTGCGTTCACTAACGCCACCGTTTGTCATTTGTGTGAGCGCCCTTTGACAGACGATGACAAGGTACGCAATCATTGTCATCTTACGGGGAAATTCTTGGGAGCAGCCCACAATAGCTGTAATCTAAGCTACAAGATACCTCGTCATATCCCCGTCTTCTTTCACAACCTTCGTGGCTACGACTGTCACCATTTAATGCTGGGTTTAGGAAAGTATAAGGACCAACACGTATCCTGCATTGCAACATCCAGTGAGCGTTACGTGTCGTTCTCCCTGGCTCCCTTGCGTTTCGTAGACTCTTTTCAATTTCTTAATCGCTCTCTGGACACACTCGTTACCAATCTGTCCACGTCCGGGAGCCAATTTCCTTTGCTCAGAGAGGAAATGCTTAGACGGGGTTTCGACGAACAGACCAATCTGCTCGTACGCAAGGGAGTATACCCTTACGAGTACGTTGACAGCATTGATCGATTCAACGAAACAAGTCTACCCGCTCGTGAACACTTTGATAACCGGTTGTTGGAATCGGCTATTTCGGACGCAGATTACGAGCAGGCACAAAACGTGTGGAGTGCATTCAATCTGCGTACGTTTGGCGATTACCACGATTTGTATTTGTTGACAGACGTAATGCTGCTGGCCGATGTCTTTGAAAGTTTCCGAGACATGGCCTTACGCGATTACTGCTTGGACCCGTGTCATTTTTACTCGCTTCCCGGACTCGCTTGGAACGCGATGCTAAAAATGACAGGGGTCGAATTAGAGCTGTTAACAGAGATAAATATGCATCTGTTCCTTGAGTCTGGGGTCCGCGGAGGCTGCGCGATGATATCCAACCGTCACGCAGTCGCTAACAATCCTCTGATTCCAGATCAGTACGATGTATCGAAACCGACCTCCTTCATTTTGTATACAGACTGTAATAATTTATACGGTGCAGCCATGTCGCAACCACTCCCTTACGCAGACTTCCGATGGCTCGATCGTAACGAAATCGAGTCCTTGGACGTACGTAATGTGAGTGATGATTCCGACATCGGGTACATCCTCGAAGTCGACCTACACTATCCCGATACCTTACACGACCTGCATTCCGACTACCCACTTGCACCTGTGCGCCAGCGCGTAACACCCGATATCCTTTCTCCCTTTTCCAAACGTTTACACGAGAGTATATACAGATCATCGTATAACGAATCAGGGTCATCCGTAGAGAAGTTGTTAACAACTTTGGAGGACAAACAAAATTACGTTCTCCATTATCGAAATTTGAAATTGTATTTAAGTCTTGGCTTAGAGCTGAAAGCGACTCATAGGGTGTTGTGTTTTAAGCAAAGCGCTTGGTTGAAACCGTTTATCGATTTCAACACCCGCAAGAGGCAAACAGCCGTCAACAGCTTTGAAAAAGACCTTTTCAAACTGATGAACAACGCCGTATACGGTAAGTCGCTGGAGAACGTACGGAAACATATAGACTTTGAACTAGTCTCGAATGAACGACGGCTTCAAAAACTAGTTTCCACACCTAGGCTAAAACGTATGATTCGTTATACGAACGATCTGGTGGGGCTCTCACTCCGTAAAAAATCCATTGTTCTTTCCCGTCCCGTGTATGTCGGCTTCACGGTGCTTGACGTTAGCAAAACGATAATGTACGACTTTCATTATCGTTATGCTGTCGCCAAGTACGGTTGCAACGTTAAATTATTAATGACAGATACAGACAGTCTGATGTATAGCATTCAAACATCAGACTTGTATGCAGACATGAAGAAGGACCTACACGTTTTTGACACATCGGATTACCCTACGTCTCATCCTTGTTATAGCCTTAAGAACAAAAAGGTTGTCGGACTGTTCAAGGATGAAACGTGTGGTCGTCCTATTAGAGAATTCGTGGGTCTCCGTGCGAAATGTTATTCGTTCCTTGTGGCCCACGAAGATCCCACCCAAGAGTGTCAAAAACGTGTATGTAAAGGTGTGCCTCGAGTTGCAATTAAGAGGAGTCTGCGACACGATATGTATCGCAAGTGTCTCACTGATCATTGTCAGTTTTCTACCAGTGCGCTTTGTTTACGTAGCGATCATCATACGCTGTACACGATGCGTGTAAATAAGCAAGCGTTGTCACCGTATGATGATAAGCGTTATATATTAGACAATGGTCATGATACACTTGCATACGGTCATTATCGGATACGACAACGCATCAACATGGAGAACGACGACGACGACACCTCCCCACCTACTAAAAAAATTCGTCTCCATGTATAGTAACCCTCCTCAACACTTGTTTCTTTCGTCAGTTGATGTCTCTCGGTGCTTCAGTCCAGACGTCTGTAAACGTAAGTTCACATATTAATATCTCAACGATATTTGTATGTTTAAACATAATATATATATACATATATAGAGTTTGTAATGTGTGTGATTTCTTTGTCTTACAGTATTATGGATAACACTGCGGTTATAATCGACTTCCAGTGCTTTTTCGACGACAACGGAAAATATATTGTGAAGAAACTGTCAATCATGGACGTTCTGAGATTTGCTGGTAGACATTGGATTTTGACACCGCCTGCTACATCCGTTACGAATCCCAAATACGTTAGGACAAACCACTGGTTAACAACAAATTATCATAGACTTAGATGGAGCGAAGGAGAGACACCATACGACAATCTTGTTTCATTGTTAACATCACATACACGTATATATAAATATGTGTTTGTGAAGGGTTTTGAGAAAAAACGTTTTTTGCAATCAAAGATAATACACAATAATATCATCAATCTCGATGACTTTGGTTGTCCTAAAAACATACCGTATATAATTCATGGAACAGAATGTCTTAGACATTTCAATTCTTCTGACCGTTGTGCCAACTATAAGGTGCATGCTATTCGGGAATGGATGATTCATGATTTTTGCTTTAAACAAACATTTTTAATGTAACAAATTTAGAAAGTAGGTCACAGCGAATGATGACATTTATATCTCTCTCTCATTCTGTTGTGGACATGTACATACATGCATAGCTGTAAGCAGTGACTATTTTCTTATGAAAATGGACTTTCCTAATGACATTGTTATATTTTTGGTGTCTCTAATTTCGTCTGTGGGACATGTTCATACATGCAAAGTGGGACACCGACGTTACCACCACCACCACTATCACATTCTACTGTCCTTTTGTGACGAATATTCTGTCATTGTTTGGTTCTCCCTGGTTTGATACAGACGTGTTCACTAGTGTCTT
Organism: Magicicada septendecula; assembly: GCA_034769895.1. Classification (NCBI taxonomy): domain Eukaryota; kingdom Metazoa; phylum Arthropoda; class Insecta; order Hemiptera; family Cicadidae; genus Magicicada; species Magicicada septendecula. Next base: position 545,648,599 of record CM068368.1, read on the forward strand.
CTAATAATGTCGTTTCTTGTAAAGTTTAATGCTGTAAGTGCTATCGAGTACAAACGATGTTCAGAATTGACAGTGAATAAAAAATATCCCATCATGGTCTTAACAAATGTGGACACAAAATATGGGAACTCTGTGCTTGCTACGTTGGAGGATGGCGACCGTCAGTATCGTGTCTATCTTCCCAAGAGGTATGCAGGTGTCTTCACGAATGAGGAGCTCAGACATATCAAACCTAAAGAACTACATTTAGTGTATCGAGGGACGAGAAATCAAACAACACAAGTAGAGATTGAGTCCTAACGTCGTAAGTAGCAATCGTGTTAACAAACAATTTATTGATGTGTGTGCGTGTGTGTAGTTTCAACTCTCTGTACTTAACACTTTAATAATTGAATTTGTATGTACATGATAAATGTATCATTGATTCTATTTAGTTTCGTTGAATAATAGTTGGTTCGATTAGAAATTATTTTAAAGTACATTACCTTTATGCGATAAATGTATCATTGATTCTAAGTAGTATTTACAAATTTCCAATGAATAATATTTGGTTTGGTTTGATTAGAAATTATTTGAAAGTACATTAACTTATGAAAAATGACATATACTTGAAAAAGTTTACTTACTTAACGCATTTGATTCTTTCCACTAACTGTGTGTGTGTGTGTGTGTGATAATTGAATATTATCGTATCAGTGATTCTAATATCGACTGTATTGTTATGTTACAGATAAACTTCCTTGTGAACTGTATCTACAGCCGTGAAATTATTATTTAAAAATCTTACAATGTCAAAAATTATTATTAATATTTATTTTATATAACAATGTTTGTTTGTGATATATGTATATTTAATCAATGTAAAATGTATTTTGAATAATTGTATTATAACGGTTTGTAAACTATATTTTAAGTTTGTGTACAGTGCTGTAAATATATATTTAATCATTTAAAACAATATTATTATTAATATTTTATATATAACAATGTTTGTGATTTATATATATTTTTGAATAATTGTATTATAGCGGTTTGTAAACTATATATTTTATGTTTGTGTACAGTGTTGTAAATATATATATTTAATTATTTAAAACAAATTATGGTATATTTTAATTTATTTCGTTATAAACCTTCGAATATGCATCCAATTATTTGTATAGTAATCAGAAATGTGTGAGAGAGACATTTTAATAATTTGCAGGTTGTATCTTACAATTACGAAAATTATTATACAATGTGTGTGTACACAAAACTTTTGAAAATACCTTATTTCAAGGAGATTTTTTTATGCGTAACACTTTACCACACACACACACACACACACACACACACACACACACACACACACACACACACACACACACACACACACACACACACACACACAGACTTGGCAGTATATTAATTTCTAAATCGTAGTCAATGACTGTCATGTGTCAAAAAAGGACGCCACGAGATAGGTGATAAATATATATTTCCTGGTGATTACATTTTAGTATCGCTAATTACAATAATCCATAAGTAGCACGACGCTTATGTAAAACTGATGACAACTGTGTCTAGAGACAAAGAGAGAGGAGGGGAGAGAGAGTTGATATCGAAGTCGTCGTCAACAATTTACTATAATATAGTTTGAATTTCCCACCGAAGAAAAATGTTGGCAGATCTGTTCTATACACACACACAATAATGCAGGATTGGTAACCCTGATCATATATTTTAATATACACTATAATACACACACATATCAAGTTTGAACCCATACATAGGTTGGTAAACCTGATCATATAGATTTAATATACATTATAACACACAACAAATTTGAACTCATGCAAGGTTGGTAACCCTGATCATATATTTAATATATACACTATAATTCATCAAGTCGGAACCCCCCCCACCATAGGTTGGTAAACCTGATCATATAGATTTAATATACATTATAACAAATTTGAACTCATGCAAGGTTGGTACTCCCCGATCATATATTTAATAATGCATCAAGTGATAGAAAGTGAAAGTGATCTAAGCTCGCGAAAGGCGGCATATAAAAAAATAAAAAATTATATTCGCGGATGCTGTGGTCCAGATACGCGAAAAAGTCGCGGATCTTGACACAGATCAGCGAAAAAGTCGCGGATGCTGTGGTCCAGTAGAAAGTGAAAGTGATCTAGGCTCGCGAAAGGCGGCATATAAAAAATTATATTCGCGGAAATTAGAAAGTGAAAGTGATTTAGGCTCGCGAAAGGCTGCATATAAAAAATTATTTTCGCGAAAATTCGCTGATACTGCGGGTCCAGGGTGGTGGGGAGAGCGTGGGAAAAAATCTTGGACCGCGGGAACGGCGGCATCTCTTTGATCTTGTTTTTTATCGTTTTTTATGTTTTTTAAGAAAGGCGGCATTCCTTTGTGGGTCAGAACCCTTATTTTCCCCCTACTACACCATTATTTGTTTAGTTAATAACAAATATAAGTTTGAAGAACTCAACTTTAAGAAAAAACAAAACGCGACAGAAAACTTGTGAATTCAAATTTTATTAAAGTTTCAAGTTAATTGCCTTTTTATATTAGTAGTTGTATTATAGGGCAAGGATACTTAATAGGCCTACTTTTTGCAGAATGAGTAATTTTCTCCATAGGAAGTCCCATAGCCAAAACGAATATATTTATCATGAGGTAGTTCCTGCACATTCTAGTCATCCTGTGACAGAATTTTTAATTGAATATGTTGCTGGAAAATATATTGGTCACATAGGTGTGTTAATTAATTGGCCATCAAGATCTTCAGAAATCACACCATTAGAATGCTGCTTATGCAGGGTTGGATGAAAAATGCGGTTTACAATCCAAAATTAATTACAAGACGTGGACTGATTGTGCTAATTATAAACACTACTCCCATCATTAAGAAGAACTTAAAAATCACTTGAGGTGAGCAATACAAGATCTTTGTAAACGGAATTAAGAAGTCTATTGATTTTAATGGTGGAACTTTCGAACATTCATTACAAACTAGTGGAATTTAATTCATTTTGTTTCATTTTAAACACTATCCTGACAGTAACTCAATCAATGCATTTTTTACTTTCTTTATTTTTGATAATTTCGATTTCTTCACACTTGTAATTGTATTCAACTGGGGTTATTCACATTCAGTGGCGAAGCGGGAAAAAATAATTTGGGTAGACATAAAAATTCCAGCCACAACAACCTTTTTTTAAGACTGTTAGCGGTTCTTATTTAAGTATAAAACGATGGTAAATAGAGTTAATGGTACCTCTATCAGCTATCAGCTAAGTGACTGTCCGAAATACACGTATTTTGTAATATAATTAAACATCATGATAAAACTATCGTATTTTTATCTTTGTCGTCTGTGGATTCTAATTACAAAACATTGCTAGAGAAACATACATATGTAAGAAACCACACGATATACTTCTTTGTAATATTTTTTTTGATCGTTGAAACCGCCCGCGAAATGTAATTCAAATGGGTTGTGGTTGGGTGAAGAAGATTAAAGCCTGATTCTCGCTGAAGTGTAGTTAAATTACAAATTATCAATTTAACATTTTTAATAGTTCTTGCAATGTGTAACAAACTCAAAGTAAATTGGTAACGTTCACGAACAAGGGTTTGTACTCCACCGTGACGACCAACCATAACAGAGTCACCGTCATGTGCATGGCCCACAAATTTATTTTCAATGTTATATTCTTATAAAATTGAAATATATTTTTATTAACCGACCGTTCTGCGGTTTTGTCGGAAAAATCATTAAAAAAAGCTTCCTCAAGTTTCAAACCATGAACACAATTATACCCAGTTGTGCTTTAGTAGATACGTCATTACAAACTAGTGATTACGAGATTCGTCAGCTTGAATGGAAACAAAATAACCTAGTTCATTTCAGCACGGGTTTTTCATTAAATGACAATGGAAACGGACTCGATTAAATTTTTCTGAATTTTGGATGATGTGTCTTTACATACACTGCTAGCTTCTAAACATTCCTTCATGAAAGGCTCTTCCATGAATAATTACTAAATAAAGTTTCTAAATAATTGCCCTTCTTAAGAACCGGATCTTTTCCCCTGTGACTTCTAAATGCTAACGCTTGCCTTCTTAAATAACAAATAACATCTACCAAACGGCCTACTTTCTTTTGATTGCGTGCAAATATTCATCGTGCTTATTACTTGAAATCTAGGTGATTCGTACAAACAATGTTTAATCCTGTTATACTCTAGTATGTGAAACATTTCAGAATATTTTGTATGAGCTTTGCTACCAGTGGGTTAAGCTTAAACATTTGTTTAATGCCTACTCCAACTTTGCTCCATGGTTCCTCCCCATTAAACATCAATCAATAATAGCAATATAGAGGATTTTCCATTACAACCATCTACATTTTACAACCAAACGTTTCTGACAACTTTTCTATTTTTCTGCTACAAAGCTAAAGGCGGCCGACATATTTCTGATTTGAGCAGTATCTTTTGCTCTAAAGATATCGTACTGATTTAGTATTTTAATAAAAATTCTTGTGAATCAAAAGTGTCACAGTTCATAGCAAATAACGGTAGTTCTGCGGTGAAACTAGTACTAGCGGTATACATTTTGCTCCGTTAACCATTAGACCTACGAGTGAGACTGAATTATTCCATCGCAGCTTTTCTGATTAAAAAGCGACGTTTCGGCTACACAACAAACGGTAGGCAGAAATAAAAATAAACAATTACAAATAAAAGATAAAAAATACTCTGTCCCACAACAAACAGGGAGTCAAAATACTCTGTCCCACAACCGATAGGTAGTCAAATACTCTGTCCCACAACCGACAGGGAGTCACTCTGTCCGACAACCGACAGGGAGTCAAAATACTCTGTCCCACAACCGATAGGTAGTCAAAATACTCTGTCCCACAACCGATAGGTAGTCAAATACTCTGTCCCACAACCGATAGGTAGTCAAATACTCTGTCCCACAACCGATAGGTAGTCAAATACTCTGTCCCACAACCGACAGGGAGTCACTCTGTCCGACAACCGACAGGGAGTCAAAATACTCTGTCCCACAACAAACAGGGAGTCAAAATACTCTGTCCCACAACCGACAGGGAGTCAAAATACTCTGTCCCACAACCGACAGGGAGTCAATATACACTAAAACCGACTTGTTGTGTAGCCGAAACGTCGCTTTTAATAAAAAAGCAGTGATGGACGAAGACCGTCTCACTAGTAGGCTTGATGTCAATAACCCAACATTGACGTTTTTTAAGGAAATCCATTAAATCGATTAAACAGTTGGTTAGCCCTTGAAGGAGGTCGCTTAAAATTGTCAGTTATCAAATAATTAGTACGTAAATACGTAAATGATATATTTATATTATACACACACCTTAATGTATAAGACTATACACACAATTAAAAATGATTCGAGAACACAACAAAATCAAATACTGGAGTGAGTGGAGACATGTCTTCCGACGTGGATTTAAACGAGACAGTACAAATAGTCGAGTCGACTATGTTGAATTTGACTATATGAGACGTCTCCAGTGACAGTATGAGAATAACTGGCCCAAGAACATGTGAGAACTTAGGCCCAAGAGCATATTACAGTGATAAAACCACTCAGAAGCAGAAAAAGAAGACGGCCAGTAGTAGAGTGGAAAATATAATAAGAAGAGAGATGGAGGATAAACAGTTGCAATGTGACGACAGGGAGACGGTCATGAGGAAAAGCTACTTCTGATGAGGAAAACTACCGAAGAAGAAGGAAGGACGCAATTCAATTTGAAGACACTCTTACTAATCACTGACAACATGGACAACATAAAAGTTTTTTTTTTTATTAACGGAACCAATTTTCCAAAAGTAATGCTAATCAAAAGTTATCACAAACATCTGGTTACTACGCCGAAATTCTCAACCATAATACAGCATAGTCATTGATACTGGAAAGGGAACGTTACCTAAGATTCGAATTAACCAAGGGATAAGAACCAAGGGAGTTAATGTACTGCTTTTATTTTTAATGTGTGTGCGTTTTGTATGTGTGTTTTTGAGAGCTGGAAAAGGAACCACCGCCAGTAATTAAATGTAAATTTATTTGTAAACGATCAAATTATCGTTCAAGGCAGTAAAATTTAAGTTACAGAGTGTAGTGTAAGGTCTGTAAGATAAGGTACTAAGTTGTGCGAAAGACATACAAGTTTCAATAAAAAAATCTAAAGTCAGGGCATTCAAAAGCATCTATACTTGCAGTCAGACATAGTTCTTAGCAATAAAGTGTTAGAACGTATATGACTTTTTAACTTTAGATTCCGAACTGATATATTTTCAAATATTGTTCGGTACAACTTCAAGAAATTAAACATAATGACCGGAAAGCCTATGAACTTTTAGAACTGAAGACGTATCTTCTCTCGGTTTTTTGTATGGCACAGAATGGTAGGTACAAAGACAAGTACTATGAATAGTACAAAGACAAGGTACTATGAAAGCCTCTCAGTTCTTCGGATAGTAGACAGGAATTCAAAACAGACGACATCCTTACCGTTACACAAGGATACTGTGTATATACAGATAAGAGGAGTTATGTGTAACAGTGGAACTGTTGAGACATTATGGGTGCTAACGGGTACGTATCCATTAGATGCATATGGGTGTGACGATTTCATTAATAAAAATATGTTAATTAATTAAATTGTTAATGTATAAGCTGAGAAATTTTAAAATTTTAATAAAATCTCACATTTTAAACTAAATCTTATTGCTATCATTAAATAATAATAATATTTAATAAAAAGTCTAATAATAAAATAAAAGGGAATACAATTGTACAGAAAGGGTAAATCTTGTTAATTAATCCTGCATATACAGGCACTGACCAGAATTAACTTGTTTTCTGACCCCTAAACAAACTAAATATAATTGTAAATTTTGTTATTATTTAAATAATTAAATAAGACCACTGTAATGTACTTTGATAACGTCTGTAACTAAGAATATCTCTATTTAATTATTTAATCAAACTTTAGTCCTTTAATTAAATTAGAAACATGGAACTACTTTTATGTTGACTAGTAATTGTCGCGAGATTACTACTCTCCTCCTAACTATTTTTGCCCACTTGCAATCGAGCGCTCACGCCGTAAGCTGCGTACAGCGTTGTTTCGCGACGCGTGTATAATTATGTGAATGGTTGGTTCAATGAATATTTAAATAACTAAATTTGTGCGGCGATGACATCTCTCTCTCAATAAATAAATAACAAACTATGTAATTCATACATTACTACAAACATGAAGGTGATATTCAACTAATCTCTAATCATGTGAAGTGTATTACTGTGAAACAAACTTTCTATTTATTTATTATAACTACAAGAATTACAACAGTCGTCTAAGATGACAGTATCCTACAAGAATTACTACAGTCGCCTAAGATGAGAGTACTTCACCCCGAATGATATAACAGACTTCAGGAACTTCATCGTCACCGGATACTACGGCAACGACAGACCTTCAGGAAACGCACGAGGACCGAAGAACCAATTCTGCAGCAAATACTGAAAACCAGGTGACATGGAGGCTTGTCTTCCATGGTTATGAGTTACTAAAATTATTACCCACCAAAGACAATTTAACTCACCACTTTTAAGACTTTAAAAGACAGACATTATATGTAACATGTAGTCTGTAATCTAATAACACTGGTTATAGCAAAAGAGTAAATGTTTAAACTAAAAGTTTTCTTGTTTTGAAAGATTAATAAAGTCCATTCTTCAAATGGCTCAATTTTCAATATTGTATATGGCAAAGTGACCATTATTAACTTAATATATATTCAATCCCGGATCCGTGGAATAAAGTAAATAGATGTACATCATATTTTGAGGGCCCTTATGAAAGAGTAATATATATAATTATACTGTAAACTATATATGTTGAGAACTTTAAATAGAGAACCTTATCTCATAATGTAATAAAGAGATGTCATCTGAGTACCGAGTAAACTGAGTGCATAAATCAACAGTCTCCCCTTCCCAATATCCTGATATAAGAATTGTTTTATTTGTTGTGATTAATTTTCAGCTCGTCACAACGAAAGGCAGCCTGTATAAATTGGCATAACCCATTTAACGCGGGTTCCCTACGTTATAACACAAGTTACGATGTTATAAATTGCGCCACTCTGCTGCTCTGCTAATTAATTTGCTAATTTGCTTAAGAGAAAAGAAAGAAGTAATTGTGTCCCGATATCCCACACACACAAGCTGTTGATCTATTCACTCATGTATTTTAATATGTGTCAGAATTTTAAATAAGATAAAAATAATAATTATTATTATAGTAATATAGTATAGGTAACTTTATTTGTAAATATAATATGTGTAAAGTAATATTAACATATTGTCCCATGTAAACAAAACCATGTAGGTGCTTGTCTAAAAGTTTCATTCTTCAACGTGTCAATTTGACGACAAACTCGGACATGTAAATTTCCTGTTGCCGATTGTTTAAAACTGTCATAGTTGCTCTCCCCCAAGTTAAGTTAGACAATACGCCACCCTCTTTGTTTGGTCTATTGTTAATAGAAGCGTGTCCGTTCCTGTGTTTAGTAACCGAAGATTCCCCCTTTTGTCGTACGCATATTCAAGCCTGTGTGAAATTTCTCTCTCTCTCTCTCAATGTAAAATGATAAAGGTTGTCATAACATTTTAAGTGTTTATTTGTAAAAAAAAAAAGGTGTAAGAATACGATTGATTTATATTTTTATATTTTTTGTTTAAAAAAAAAGGAAGCGTTGTATAGCATTTAATGCAAATAGTAGAATAATTAGTTATAGCCACTCACGTTACGAAAATGGCTGAATTTAATCCTGATCTATTATTAAAAGATGAGCTATGCTACGAAGCACTTTTACGAGGTCTAAAACACGTGAATGTAACCGTGTCGGAATTACGAAAATCATTACGCCAAACCGGATCAGATATACCCTCGCAGTTAGATAAATTGCGTGAACTCGATTATGACGGCGAACGAGAAACCTGTTATGCGAAATATAGGGAACTGATGGTATTATCTCAGAACCTTCAGGACAAAAAATCACCTACTGAAATTTTGCGCGTTACGCAACGTATAGAACATTTAACCCGCCGGTTGAATAATTTATTAAGCTGGCCCGACGTCACCGTAATCCCCGCCGATGTGCAGAAATTTGCGGATGAGGCATTAAGCCAATTACCCATAATTATCAACGACTTACGACGAAAGTCTGACTCATCGAGAATGGAGGAAATTGAGCACTACTTACAAAAATTATATATTTCCCCAGTTCAATCCCCTACTTTAGAACACCCTCTCTCCACCTCGAACCACGAATCACCCACCGTATCGAAGATACAACAGACTCATGAACAAATACCTAGTAGAGAATTAAATACCCTAACTATATCAGAACCCCCACCGCCTAATGTTCAGCATACTCGCACTAGTAAATATGCTATTACAAATCCTAATGCAACCACCAATCCTTCGAAAAGTATACCAAACGTATATTTTAATGTAGACCTCTACGGAAAGATTTCCCACCCAGTAGAGAAAATAATTAATGAAATTCCTTACACCGATGGCTTAAGTATCACGATTCTATTGACTTTTATCAGATACCTACTGCAAATAAAAGATCTACAACAATTGAGCGATTGGCAAATACTGCAGGTTATCCTACCCAAATGTAAACCACCTTTACGAGATCGTGTGCTAGAATCATTAAACTCGACTCTTCCAGTAGAAGAACTTCATACTACTATAATCAAATATTTTATCCCCACGGGAATTTATGAGGAGATCAAAAGAAATACCGTACTTCGAGTACAAGGAGCCCATGAAAGACTGGCCCACTATATTGCAGCCATCAGAGAATCTTCACGTCTACTGCAAGTCGACTGGACTGAAAAACAATTGGTCGATACTATCTTGGTAGGCTTGTCTCCTGAAGAACGCTCCCGTTTAGCACTAATAAGTAGACCCCTCACTTTTGCTGACCTTGAACAATGTAGTGTTCACTCGTCAAATGTGTGGTACGCAGATCAGCACAGACATGCACCGGTATCCACAACACCACATAGAAAGGAAACGCAAGCCCTAGTCTCAGATGCAAGAAGTCTACGAGAACGACGACCATTTCGGCTACCAACCTATGTTCATGGCCATGGTAAGTCCAAGGAGCCTCCTCCTCGACACGAAACCAGTGAGACCCCGCGTAAAGAATATATATGCTATAACTGCGGAAAACCTGGACACCTCAGTAGAAACTGTAAACGGAAACAGTACAATCAGAATACTCATTATCCAAAAAACATGTAAGGCAGGGAGATCCGAAACCCTGTGTCTTCCGCAGCATCGTGAAAACAGGTAAACCCCTGAGAGACCACCAATTAAAACAAAATACTAATACAAATAACAAAAGAAAATTATACCCCTATGTTAGAAAATTTATCGATAAATGTAACTCTATTAGTAAATGTGATTTCAATAAGTGTGAATTACCGTATATACAAGTTGACCTTGGTGTTACATCCACCCTCGGATTAATTGATTCCGGATCAACGCGAAGTTTAATTAGTCAAGAGCTAGCCAATAAATTATTTAAACACAATTTAGTTAAACGCAGTCAATCAGTAAATATTAGATGCGCTACAGCTAATAAGCAAAACTTAATGATAAAACTTATCATCACGTTTAAAATAAAAATTAAAAATCTAACGTGGTATTTTCCAATGTTGGTATGCGACGAATTAGGACCCGAGTTAATATTGGGAGCTGATTTTATCAGTATAACAATAATAATTGTAGACATTCACGATAAGATGTTTTACTTTGGATTCGATCGTTCACGGAAATATAACTTGCATGATAATGCAAATAACAGAGAAAGTACTAGCACCACTTCTACACATATAAAGCATCACGAATCTGAATTAGGTCATCTGGAAAGTAAAGATAGACGGAACATACAGACTTTAATAAAACAATTCTCCAACGTCCTCACCCCAAAGTTAGGACTGACGGACCAGATAGAGTACAAAATAAATTTGAGCGACAATAAAGTAATACGTTTAGCCCCATACAAATTATCACCTCCAAAAATGGAAGTAATGAGGAACCAAATTAATAAGTTGTTAGAACAAGGAGTCATCGAACCCTCTACGTCATCTTATTCTTCACCCGCGTTTTTAGTACCCAAAAGTAACGACAAACATAGATTAGTTGTGGACTACAGGCAACTAAATAAACGGATAGAATTTGAATCTATACCACTTCCCGACATCCACAGTGCTTTTCATTATTTTACGAAAGCAAAAATTTTTACCATTATGGATTTAAATCAGGCATTTCACCAGATACCCCTCTCACAAGAATCAAAACGTCTTACCGCATTTGCCGTCCCTTTCAACCTGTACCAATTTACGAGGGTACCCTTTGGTATATCCCAAGGTAGTTCTGTATGTAGCAGATTATTAGAAAAATTATTTCATGACATAAAATTTAAATATGTGTATCACTACTTAGATGACATTGTTATCTACAGTATCTACAGCGAGTCAATTGAGCAACATCTTAATCATCTACGTGAAGTACTAACCCGATTGGAGAAAGCTGGAGTAACCGTAAACCCCAGTAAAGTAGATTTTGCTGTGACTAAATTCTCATTTTTAGGTCACATCGTAAAAGCCAACGGAAAGGTAAGCATAGACCCAGAGCGAACCCGTGCCATCAGAGAATTTTCACCACCGCGGGATGCGAAAGGAATAGCCCGATTTTTAGGAATGATAAATTATTTCCATAAGTATATCCCACATCTAGCCGAAATTGCAGCACCGCTAAATACCTTAAGAAAGAAGGGAATTAAATTTGAATGGAAAGAGCAACACCAAACCGCATTCGAGAAATTAAAAGAAAGCATAATATCACCCCACGTACTACAATTAGCCGATTTTACAAAACCATTTGTATTGCAGACAGACAGTTCTAGTGTCGCCCTAGGTGCAGTAATATATCAGGAAGTAGATAACTCAAGGTTACCTATTAGTTACGCTTCTCGCACCCTGACAGATCAAGAAAAGAAATACTCCGCATACGAATTAGAATGTTTAGCTATAGTTTTCGCTTTTGAGAAGTTCAAACCATTTTTAGAACATAAAGAGTTTTTGTTAGAAACAGATAATCAAGCGTTATCTTGGCTACTAAATCACCCAAAACAGTTAGGTCGTATCGGAAGATGGGTATTAAGATTAAATTGTTTTAAATTCAAAGTACAACATATTAGAGGCACCCAAAACGTAGTTGCCGATACACTGTCACGTATGTTCCAGCCTAGTAGTAATACTGACGATAACAAGAGTAGAGAAACGCCGATTATTAATACTTTAATTACCGAATTTCCTCTTGCATTTACGGATTTAGCCCAGTATCAACAACAAGACCCACGTTTGAGTCCAATTATTGAACAACTTGAAAAAGGAAATAAGTCAGAGAAATACATATTAAGTAGGAGAGTATTATGTTGTAGAATAGCGAACGGAAAATATTTACGAATAATCGCCCCTGATATTATTAAACCTATGCTGATGGAATATTATCACTCTTCCACCACCATTGGAGCTCATATGGGAATAAATAAAACCATACATCGAATTCGTAAAGAATATCACTGGGAAAATATGAACAGTGAGATCGCCAATTTTGTGAAAAGGTGTAAGTTGTGTGCACTCAGCAAACCAGCGAGAAACAGTCAAATAAGTCAATTAATCTCGGAGATTCCTGCTACCCCGTTCTCCAAAATTTATTTAGACTTTTCAGGACCCTACCCGCTTTCTAAATCAGGAAATACAATGTTACTAATTTGTGTAGACTCTTTTAGCAAATTCGTCTGGATGTACCCCATGCGGCGAGCCTTAGCTACAACCACAGTAAGTATTTTACAGCATAGATTATTTAAAGAATTCGGTATTCCTGTCCATCTAGTGTCGGATAACGGACCACAGTTTAAGTCCAAGGAATTCAGGAACATGTGTTTCAAACTAGGAATAGACCACATTACCACTACAGAGTATCGTCCGCAAGGTAATATAGCTGAGAGGTATTTGCGAAACCTAAAATCTGCTTTAATAGCCTACCATGCTAACGATCATACTTCTTGGGACCAGAACCTATCCTGGATACAGTTCGCCTTTAATTCAGCATATCATGAAGGACATAAGTCTACCCCATTCGAATTATTGTTCAAGTATAAACCTAACCACCCATTATCCACTAAGTGGAAAATACATGATTTGTTACCCCTTGAAATTAGGGATAAAAATATTAGGAAAATATGGAATGAAGCGCGCGCTAATTTACGAACAAACTTAGCGAAATCAAGGAAATATCACGAGCGAAATAATAATAATAATGAAGTAAAGTACCAAATCGGTAACTTAGTTATGTGTAAAACACACCCTACGAGTAGTGCAATCGATAAGACAACTTCCAAGCTATCATACCGATGGTGCGGTCCTTATCAAATTCACAAATATTTAACTCCAGTAACCGTAGCCCTGTACGAACCCTCTACTCAAAAATATGTACGAAGGAGACATATTTCGCAGATAAAACGTTATCACGAAGAAGGGAATGGTAGAGTGCAAGTTAAATAAATAAAAAAAAATAGGTATATGTTTTGTACTCAACGGCAAAGGAGTACTTGAGTAACATTTAGCTAGCTAATCGTATAAATAGGTACGAGGCCTGATCAACCTTGAATCCTATTCATCGAAAGTAGAGCAAAGTAAGAAGTCAGCTGACATCAAATATGAGGAATAATTAAGTAACCAATTACTTAATGAGAAATTCTATAACTAGAATAACTCGCATCTAAAGAAAAAACCGGTAGTAGTCATAAGTAGTAGAGTTAAGAAAATTTAGAATGTTAACAATATGTTTTATAATGTGTGAATTTTATGTAGTATTAGAATTAGTCTGTAAAGTATGATATGTAGATAGTAAGAATAAGCAAGTCGAGACTGACTTGTGCAACTCGTAATTACATACAGAGAAAAACGGGTGAGAGAAATTTCACACGGAAATCCCCAAACATACTCCCGGTACATTCCTGAACAAATAAGCCGGAGGCTGTGTCTTAAGCGGCGGAGTATGTGACGATTTCATTAATAAAAATATATTAATTAATTAAATTGTTAATGTATAAGCTGAGAAATTTTAAAATTTTAATAAAATCTCACATTTTAAACTAAATCTTATTGCTATCATTAAATAATAATAATATTTAATAAAAAGTCTAATAATAAAATAAAAGGGAATACAATTGTACAGAAAGGGTAAAGCTTGTTAATTAATCCTGCATATACAGGCACTGACCAGAATTAACTTGTTTTCTGACCCCTAAACAAACTAAATATAATTGTAAATTTTGTTATTATTTAAATAATTAAATAAGACCACTGTAATGTACTTTGATAACGTCTGTAACTAAGAATATCTCTATTTAATTATTTAATCAAACTTTAGTCCTTTAATTAAATTAGAAACATGGAACTACTTTTATGTTGACTAGTAATTGTCGCGAGATTACTACTCTCCTCCTAACTATTTTTGCCCACTTGCAATCGAGCGCTCACGCCGTAAGCTGCGTACAGCGTTGTTTCGCGACGCGTGTATAATTATGTGAATGGTTGGTTCAATGAATATTTAAATAACTAAATTTGTGCGGCGATGACATCTCTCTCTCAATAAATAAATAACAAACTATGTAATTCATACATTACTACAAACATGAAGGTGATATTCAACTAATCTCTAATCATGTGAAGTGTATTACTGTGAAACAAACTTTCTATTTATTTATTATAACTACAAGAATTACAACAGTCGTCTAAGATGACAGTATCCTACAAGAATTACTACAGTCGCCTAAGATGAGAGTACTTCACCCCGAATGATATAACAGACTTCAGGAACTTCATCGTCACCGGATACTACGGCAACGACAGACCTTCAGGAAACGCACGAGGACCGAAGAACCAATTCTGCAGCAAATACTGAAAACCAGGTGACATGGAGGCTTGTCTTCCATGGTTATGAGTTACTAAAATTATTACCCACCAAAGACAATTTAACTCACCACTTTTAAGACTTTAAAAGACAGACATTATATGTAACATGTAGTCTGTAATCTAATAACACTGGTTATAGCAAAAGAGTAAATGTTTAAACTAAAAGTTTTCTTGTTTTGAAAGATTAATAAAGTCCATTCTTCAAATGGCTCAATTTTCAATATTGTATATGGCAAAGTGACCATTATTAACTTAATATATATTCAATCCCGGATCCGTGGAATAAAGTAAATAGATGTACATCATATTTTGAGGGCCCTTATGAAAGAGTAATATATATAATTATACTGTAAACTATATATGTTGAGAACTTTAAATAGAGAACCTTATCTCATAATGTAATAAAGAGATGTCATCTGAGTACCGAGTAAACTGAGTGCATAAATCAACAGTCTCCCCTTCCCAATATCCTGATATAAGAATTGTTTTATTTGTTGTGATTAATTTTCAGCTCGTCACAACGAAAGGCAGCCTGTATAAATTGGCATAACCAATTTAACGCGGGTTCCCTACGTTATAACACAAGTTAAGATGTTATATGGGTTCGTCCTGAAATGGATTCTAATCCAGGTCTCTCAGCGGCAAATGGATCTCTGTTTCATGAACTTAAGTATAGTTCTTATAAATTTCTGTTAAAAACAACTGAAGATGACGTAATTATGTGGGTTCTTCAGCACGTGCACAAATTATGAAGCGCTTCATACTAATGAATAAAAACTATATAACAATAGTATAATTACCGTATAAAATGGTACTTGGTAATTACCAAACGCCAAACTGTAAACAGTTGCGATCTCGTCACGCAAATGGTGCGGACGAGTTAATCGGTTCTTGTTCTTGACATACTTTCAAAGAAGCATTATATATCGATGTTACTGGCTACCGATGTTAATCTGCCTACAACAAAGTGATACTAAATCTCAGACAGATTGGTCCTACATAGGTTTACCCACAACTGTAATGTCTTTAAGTCATGTGTGAATTTGTAATTGCCATACAATTTTTATAATAAGGTGGGCCCCATGGTTCAAAACATTCATAAATTGTATAATTCGTCTCTTTCTCATTAACTTCTTAAACGTACATAAATAAAATAATTATATTAAAATTCAAGTTTCTTTACAATATTATACAGATTCTTATAAGTGTTTTCCTTACAAGGATATATATTGTTACAACACAAATAAGCCAACCCAATACCAGGGATGAACAAAACAATATTGAATCCAAAATAATACTTCATGATAAATAAAAATGATTAATTTAAATAAAATATAAAAACTATGACTCGACAAACGACGACTTGACCTAACCCAAGTGATTGACCCAACAAAAGGAAACAAATGAAGAAGGGATCCACGAAGAATAAACAAGAATGTAACCAAACCAAAGGAAGAAAGGAAAAAATCCAAAACCCAAACAAAAATGAAACAAGTTCATGGAATTAAACGACCCAATGTAACACGTCGAAATGTACCCAAAGGAGAGGATGGAAAAACCAAGGTATTAACCAAATACGATGAAAATGAAGAAGGAGGGAAATAGATAGAAATTAAAACAAATAACGATACACAAACAAGTAATAAAGCATAGGAGAAGGAGAAATAATGCACTCAAGAATAATATTGGAACCAAAACCAATAATTACCCTATGAGAAAGGAAAAAGTAATTGTTATTACCCATTAATGGACAACAATGATTTAGGGAAGAAACCCTATTAAACAAGGTTAAAGATTAAAATGATAAAAAAGCAAACTAAACCCCAGTTTAGAATTAGATGTAAGAATAGTATTGTAAGAACATAAAATTGTTAATAGTATTAAGGATATGTTGTAATGAAAGAGAAAAAACGAATAGTGAGATAGTAATTAGAGGGATTACCTATTCAGAAACACTTAAAATACAAAAACCTTTGTGAAGTGCAGAATGAAAGTGTAAAACCCCAAAGTGTAGTGTTAAAGAAGGTACACTAAATAAATTATAATTAACTATAAATAATTTAAGAGTAAAGGTAATGTTTGAATGAAAATAGTATAAAGTATAGAATGGAAATATGGTGAAGAGTAGTGAGTGATAAAATCATTAACAATTAATCAATCCTAAAGAACGCTAAAAGTTTAATAGTGATAAACAATAGTGAGTAAGTATGTTGTGAAAAATGGTATTAAGTATAAAGTATAAAGAGATACTGAACACTGGAAAGTGATAATTACCATAGTCAACAAAACTAAAAATGTAATTAAGGAGTTTTAAAAACAAGTAAAGATTGTTTAGAAGGTTAAGGAATTAGATACAAATCAAAAACACCCATGTTAGAAGGGATCAAGATAAGTTCATAAAAGTGATGTTGTTTGTCACACTAAAATAATATAAATTAAAATGTATTGTGAACAAAGATTAGCAAATAATAAGTTAGTTAAATAATTATTCAATCAAGTTTATGAATTGAATATGGCTGTAAAAGTTATACAGACCATAGGCTTATATGTCATATTTAAATAAGATAAAAAAAGTAGTAAATAATAGCCACATTGTTATTATTGGCAAAGAAAATGAACAAAAATGTTAAGAAATGTATGACTAGAAAACATGGAAACCAAAGAGTAAATAATTGTGTATAAAACAACAGTGACATACTAATAACACATAAGCAAACTCAAAACACAACACAACCAATAATAATAACAAAGTAAAGCCCATTAGGCTGAAACGAAATGTGATTTAAATGAAATAAGTCAAATACCATAATGGCTATTCAGGCCTATGAAGGTGCATAACTGTCAGAACCAAACAACTACAAATTATAACAAATTAACAAAGAAATTAGCAACTCTGAGGTGAAGGATTCACCAAGAATAAATTGTAAATCATTTGTAAAACAAAATATTATAATAAGCATTTGTATACAAAAGAAATGTAATTAACAAGTATTAACATAATTGTAAAAAACATAAAATCTAAAATCACCCAAACTTGTGGGGTATCAAAATAATCTATGAAAGGAAATAAATACTATAGTGACAATATTTAATAACCAGGAAGGAAGATAGAGGAATAACAGCAATCAGAAGATATACGAAGAATTCGAATTTTGATAACAATACACCATCTCAAAATCAACCAATCAAAATCATGCAGTTGCCATGGAAACGGCAGTTGAAGACTGAATTACCGTTGAATACCGTTAGACAGAGGTGAAGCGTCAGTAAGAGAATACAGAAGCCAATGTTGGGAAGAATGATTTTCTATTAAAATAATGTAACAAAGTAATTGAAGTTCCTAACCATGACAGTATAAGAAGCAGACGACCATTTATAGCAGTCAACTCGAGATCCAAGATAATTAAACGGAAAATTAACCGAAAAGAACGACAAGATACGTTATGAAAAAGACGCCCAACCCATTGAAGCCCCAAAATTAATGAAAACAGAACTTATTGCAGCCAAATCCTACCCGATCAAACGAACGAAGGCACCAAGTCATGCTGAGGTGTTAAGTACAATTAAATTACTTATTTTCCAAAAACCCTAATCACTCTAAATTTTACTAAAGGTAAATTTATCTCACTATAAACAAATATTTCTCTTTCACAGATTATTAAGTAAAATAAAACTCACTAAAAACTTGTTAACGTAAAATATAACCTATTAGTTAAACACGAACTTACTAAACACAGTTAACGACACGACAGAACAGATTGTAACATCACACATTATTATTTATGTACACGTAGAATAAGGTAATATATTTTTATTGTAACAGTAGGAATTCTTTAGCTCATAGTCACAAGAATCCACGATTTTGGAAACAAAAAATCATTGTAATACTTTAACGTACACAGCCATGCAAAAGCTAATCGTTTCCTTGATCGATTCGTCAAGCCCAGAGGACAAGAGTTTCATGTAATCAGTCGGTGCAAATTTATCATTATATAATTGTCAATTTGAATATTTTAATTATCACCTATTAAAAATAACTATTACAGGGAGTAACCGTCGTTATTATTTCATAGGGAGTGCTTTATATATTACTAGTGTTTAGTTAAGAATAGATTTGACGAGAAGCGAACAAGTTGTCATTTGCGCAGCAGCATCGACAATTCAGACGGCAGTGCGAGCGGGAATTATTTGAACGCCCCGACCGTCACCGCTGACAACTCATCATACAATAATTTTAGTTGTTTTAAATAACGACTTGGCGCCACCCGGGATTAACACACCCCTATACACAACAGGTAAGGTTACTGCCGTGTTATACAGGTGATTACCGCATCGCTACGGACATCGTTAGCCGCGAACATTAATGTAACGACCCCGGTGCGAGACGAACGCACTAATCATTATTACACACACAAAATTGGTGTACATTTTACAGGTACGACCGAGTCCTCATTCAGATCGTTACAATATTTACTTATAGGTCTGTGCAAGAATGTTCTTTAAGTAATAAAATGTGTCTGTAAGGAGGAGGAGCTTAATATTATATTATAATGTGTGTGTGAGCGTGTGTCCACATCGGTTCCCTGCTCCGCATACTACGCAAACACGAGTAGGTACTAGTGTGGGTATGTGGGGGCACATGCATATTTGTGAATATCAAATGATTACACCTTCTTTCTATTACAGAATTCTACTATGTAAACGTAAGGGCAGGTTTTGTTGGAAAATAAAATTTGTTACGTAAAAAGTTTAGTTAATCGCCTGATTTAACCGTCTTTTGATTATTTATTAAGAATATTATATTTTTATAACTGGTTGGATCACTGGTAAACCTAATTTTAAGAAAATATTTTATTAATACATTTTGTCCAAACATTTCACGTTTCCTAGGCAAGTGCCTACTCCGCTAAAAAATCGCCTCTGTTTCAAGTTCAGGAACCTTGAGTCTAATAATCGATTTGTAATAAACAAAGTCTTCATGGATTATTTGACCTCTTAGAAAGCCTTTAACTACTTACTCACATGACAAAAAATAATTACAATTATTTTAAAATACAATTTTAATTAAATTTAACATGACGTTTTTTAAAGGATAGAGATTTTGAAAGCTTAATATAGTTCTCCAAAACATTTATAAACTTATAGAAAAAATTGTAATGGATTTGGTGTTCACGATCCACGTTGTTATAACTACTGACTTCTAGATAAAGGTAATTTGCATTAAAATATTTTATTATTATGAATAGCTAAAGGATATGTTACCGTAGACGACCCACAGAATGCATTTCGAATGTGGAGTTTTAAGAAGTTGAGTGGACTGAATTTTACATGGAGGCGATGAAAAGATTAGAGGAAGACGTAATCTAACATAGGAAAGGAAGAATATACAAAGGAGACGAGATACGGGTATCTACTTAGGCACATCCCAAGACACGAATCGCTTCTTGAAATCACAAACGAAGGTGGAGCAGAGGACAAGTCACCAGAGCGACTAAGAAAACATTAGGCTACATATCCCAAGTATAATGAATCTATAGCGCATGACCAACCTGGGACAAATGGAAATCCTTAATGTCGAATCAAAAGTATCAATAGATTGATAAGGAAGAAATAGTACGATTAATAAGGAAGAAATACAATTTGGAACTGCAATTCCGTAATTGTTGGTTTGTGTCTCAAAAATGTTGCTACTTTGTGTATTAGTAAACAAAAAGTAGACTATCAAATAAGAAATGAGAGGTCCCGGTTGAAACAAAAATGTACACCACTGTACTGTAACTCAATACGCAATCTCACTGAAGTGTGGGTTGCACTGATCTCTTAACATTTCACTCTAATAATTTAGTGTTCATGAAATTCAATACGATAAGTTCGTACTTTATGAGGGATCAAACGTTGGCTTAAGCTTAAGACTGTTTCATGAGTGAGTAGTAGCCTACAATGTGAGGAAGCGAGAATGATAGTTATGCTTTCAGGGCTATAAACTTCCGACGATATTACAGATTAACATAGTCCAACCAGACATCCATCCTCTAGTATTTTGTAACAAGCAGCATAACCGATTGTTATTCCGCTCTAACGTCAAGGACAAACTAGCAGTAGGAATACTATAATCAGAACACTCCCAGAGGATATGACATAACTCGTAAAACATACACAGCATTATCGTGCTGTAATATTCGCTGCTTTACAATCAACGATCGTTTGTAACGCAGTAAAAACAGTTTCTTAAATTTAGTAAATTAAGGAAAAATTCCTTATGTCTTGGCGGAAAGACAAAGTGATCATGCCAAGAGTTCTCAAGGCGCGAGAGTTATCTCCAATTATCACACTGAGATTTAGTAGTTTCGTACCAACGGAATTCGGAACAGAAACAATGTGAAAACAACGGTATAGTCGTCTGAACTAGTAAACTGAAAAAATTATGAAATAGGAATGCTTCAAAACGAAATCGGTTATTCACTTGTACAGAGTACGGGCGACACAGGGAAAGTGCGTGCCTGGGTTAGAGTTCTCGTTAATAAGGCACAGTGACCATCACATGGGGTATTACATAAGCAAAGGTCGTGTAACTAGGCGCAGGCATTGTCAGATGGAACACCGTTCTCCGCAACACATGTGAGAACAGCCCGCCTACTTTCTCTTGCCTCCTAATCTTCATCACTTCCACTGTGTGCATTCATTCAATTAATCCGTTTGTTTTCTTCTCTAACTAGCGCTACCTGCAATAAATAATTCATTAACTTCCAGCGGTGAGAAGATCTACTCGATCTAATCTGTGCGGTTTCTCACTCTGTTATTAATTAAATTCCCCTTTTATTTATCAATTCGTAACAACGGAACATTGTTTCTATTTTTAACATACGATGTTGTAATTCCAAAAATATTCCAACATAAATATTTCGTTCAAGCGCGTTAGTCTGTGCGGTTGATGTGATTCAATATAAACGAGGGGTCTCCCAGCTACCTAGCATTTGTTCCCAAAGCTTTGTCTTGGCAGAGCAATTCCGGCGTAGTGGTAGATCCACAGTGTCAGTTCCCTTGCTTCTTTCCTTATATCTTAATTTTTGTATGTCAGAACCGTTAAAATGACAACATTTCAGGCCGTAACCAGTAACCATTTGTTTCTGCTTTATATGTTAACAAAATAATACAGGCGTTTAACCAAATGAAATTTCTATATTAATATTAATATTTATTTATTTATAATATTAAAATATTTGTAATCGATAATAAATACTTTTTATTAAAAAGTGAATAGTTTAAGATGTAGAAAAATGTAAATAAAAAAAATTTATCAAATAAATTAATAATTTTAAAAATAACTGAAATTTTGTCTTCATTTTCACTGAACATTATTTCTTTAAATAGTTTATTATTATTACTATTCCTGTTATTATTATTTAAAAGTTAATGTAATAATTGATATTAATTTATTCCCTTCAATAATTTTCAAACGTTTATATTTTAAACCATAATTTTCTTCTAACGCATAATTGATTAACACTTTAGTCAAACCATTTCATCAACGCTGGCTAAATAACCCTGGATTGTTTTTTTATTTATTAAGTACTATTTAACTACTGTTATTTTATACAGAAATTGTTTAATTTACACACTGCAATTAACAAACAAGTTGACCCCCTCACTTGGTAGCTTCACCACTAATAGATTGCCACAGTTCTAAGGAATGTGTCCATTTTTGTATGCGGTCGTCCAGCTGCTGTTTTAGAAGATGAAGTTCAATGAACGCGCGCGGAGGGTAGGCCTACACATGACATCATTTGTACACTTCGTACAATGAGCAAAATTACCCTTAATGTTTGTAAAAACTATAACTTCGCCACAGCGTCACACCATAAACAATCATCTTTAAATAGTTACAATGTAAATTTAAAACGATGAGCCATTATTTAAGAGTAATTGTTCTGAGCGTAATTATACGTTACAGTTTGATTATAGTAATCAATCGATAACACTGTAATTACATTTTTTAATGAAACACGTCTGTTCTTTGAAAAACAAAAACTGAAAATATTTTTCAAATTGGGTAAAATTTTCAATTTATATTATCTTGTAGTCCTTGATCGTCTACATAAATGAGGACATGAGTCTCGGTATTAAGGAGAAGGAACGATATTTAAGAAAAACATCAAACGCGTTTATTTTAAATGGACGCCTGTTCGAGTAGCAATTCGATACGCCCTCATGTCAGCAAACTCTGCAGCGCGAATAGCAAAGTTATTTCTTTCATTACTTTTTCTCGGTGAAGCCACTGAACAAATTAAATTTGGAAAGATCTTTCCTTCTAACTTGACTACTGTAAAAGATATTGTGTGTGACTACTGTGTGTGTGAATCATAGTTAAGTATGAAAATCTTGTACACACGCGCGCGCGCGCGCACACACACACAGAGTGCATAATTCATATTAATTTATCACTGGCTTATACTTCTTTTCATTTGTACCATTTACATAAAAAATTTCATTATTTAGAAACAACAAGTACATATATGTAGTGCGAACAATGACTACCTACATTAATTCAGAAAATCTTAAAATCTCCGGTGACAAATTATCTTAGACAAACGTAGCCTGTATTCGCTATTGTTTTAAAAGTACGTCGAACAAACGTTTGCGATATTAAACTATAAAGCAGCTATGGTATGCTAAGGAATATAACTCTAAGGAAAGCCTTTTGCGGACACAATTATGTCG
Source organism: Magicicada septendecula (assembly GCA_034769895.1). Lineage (NCBI taxonomy): Eukaryota > Metazoa > Arthropoda > Insecta > Hemiptera > Cicadidae > Magicicada > Magicicada septendecula. Next base: position 545,672,446 of record CM068368.1, read on the forward strand.
TTATGAATGGACTAACAGAAAATCTGACCAATAAAACAATAAATTGTTTTCCAATTCCTAAGCCCACATTCCATCGCGGAACATACAGAGTCTGCAAGTCGTTTCCATGTGACAAAGTGCTTGGAGATTTGTTTAATTTCTCTTCCGAATAGTTTGCCTTCTCGAGGATAGTTCTCCAGGTGATACTTAGTCTCTCTGCCATAAGAATATTGTAGGTTCCATTCAGTGGCTTGTCGCGATACAAGAATTTCAAGTACTCACACGATATGGCCAGACAACTCAATTTTCTACTTTGAATTTCTTTTTCAACCATTTTCTGGTTGATTGTGTTAGCGATGAGCGCTGGTCTGGCCTGAAAAAGTGAAATATACTTCGCAGACCTGGATTTCAATTATTTTATTAGTTAAAGTTTTTTTCATTGTAATGCACACACACACACACACACACACACACACACACACACACACACACACACACACACACACACACACACACACACACACACACACACACACACACACACACACACACACACACACACACACACACACAATCACGTGTGTCTGTGTGTATGAATATTCGTATAAGCAAATAAAGACGTATACTACTATTTCTTTTATTATTCACACTCACGTTTTCAGAGGGTGTATATGCGTGTTTTTAGTAAACTATTGTTTGTTAATGAAAATATACTGCAACGGTACAACCATTAACGGTACTGTGCATTGCAAAAATAAATGAAATAAATAATAAAAATAAATAAATATGAATTAATAAACATGATTCAGATTGCATAGGCTGTATCGTAGTTAAAAATAGGGAGCGCAGAATTCATGCATGGACACGGATTCCCGACGCACCTGTCGCTAGCGTTGTGTACACGCGTATTTTGTTTGTGTGTGTGAAGCCTGTCCGTTCCTGAAATGTAACCAACCCTTTTCAAGTAGAATAGTTTTATATTTTATTATAATTATAAGGAAAATATGTACGATAGAGTAAAAAACAAAAGACACCAAAGTGTATAGAAATTAAAGGTGAACGAAGGGTTAAAAGATCATGCCAAAATGACGAAAAGTGCAATTACTATACGTAAAAAGTGAATAGCTCTTTTTGTAATTACAATAAAGAAGTGTAATTTACGTATAGTAAACATACAAAAATTAGTGATCGATTGAGCATCGAGTGATGTGAAACAAACTTCGTAATTCGCGAAGATAGGCGAAAATAGTGAATTGAACCAGAGTGGGGGAAGTGACGCTTCGACAAAATCTGACAAGTTAAAAATTGTTCAGACATGAGTTTCTTCTTCTTGATTCAACCGTTGGCACAGGAGGCTATGTCAGTCGACGACGCTATTTTAAATTTATCGTAAGAGGCACAGGCAAACTGAAGTCCAACCAGAGCAGCAGAGCACATACGAGGAGGTCTATGGACACACCGCAGCATATGATGTGAGGCGTGACGACTAGTAAACCGTACATGCAGTAGAATCCGACCAGAGGACCAAGAGGACACGGAGTACACAGACTGAGGACCAAAGGAGGAAGTACGGATGATTAACCACGTCAAACGAGATGATGAAAAACCAATGTAATTACAGACATTTGAAAGACACTAATTAAAGTTAGAATCCAAGACAGTCAACCTGTACTAAAATAACTAATTGTACATAAATGTAAAATCAGAGTAAAATTTAGAATAATATCTCTTGTATAAAATTTAGTAATTGAGAGTAACATAAATTATAAGAGAAATATTTGATTTTTTGAGTTAACGTAATTAATAAAGTCTTGGTTGATAAAGGAGAATGCATATGCAGTAGAAAGTTTTAAAACTAATTAATATTAAAGAAATTGGAATACAAGTAAACTTCATTATTAAAGTAAATTAATCAGAAATTGCAAAAAGATGATCACACAATGAGTAAGCCGAGAGCAAAATGAGTATTCAATTAATTAAAATTAGATAAATTAGATAATAAGATTTATGTATAACCTGTGTATGTAAGTTGTTAGCTATAAGTTGTGTACGAAGGAGTCGTACAAACGATATAATAATGAGTAATATTTCTATATGCGAAATGAAAAATTTTGTTTAATAAAAAAATAAATAATGGAACAATTTCAAACTTAAATAACGTATCATCTTCTTATTACGATTACACCCATGAATTCAATACATTATATAATTTGTTATGTTATATAAATTGGCCCTGAACTTGGGGCTACACAAATTAAATTATATATCAATGTTTGTGCTGTTATAATACATTTTTATAACTTATTTAATTTCAATCTATGGGTTGCTGGATATTGTACTCTCGACGTTTCTCCCTTCTTACCATTGATTTACGGTTAATTTTGGACCTTCCAATTATTCTTTCTGTAAGATAATAAGTCAATGCTAAGCTATATTACTGTAGTTGATTAGGGTGATATTAAGGGCATGGAGCCTGTAAACGTGGCACGATAAACAGTTATTTCTAGAAGTGAGAAACAGAACAGAAAACGCAGACCTCACAATGTATGTATGAAGCAAGTACTCATGTGTATTGTATGCGAGTTATTAAACAAAAACGTAAAAGCAACGTAATGAATATGTGGAAAAACTTGAGAGTTACAAACACTTTAAAGGTTAAAAAAGGACGAATGAAATAAAGAATAAAATATAATGAAGCAAATAAACGAAGTAAGAAATAGATTTGAGTACTTCAATATTTTAATATAAAATAGTCGTTATACCCACACAGAGTGTTCCGAGAGAAAGAACGTTACTTTGGGAGGTGATTGTAGAGCCAACAATAAGAAAAAATGTCATATAAAGATAGGTCCGCAAATTCTTTGTTCTCGAGTTACGGATAAGTAAAATATTCGTCGTTTCGAATGTAAAATTAAGCATTACGAAAATTCGTAGAACACAAACTTTAAGAAAAAATTAGTGGTTCTATACGTTGTATGACCCGAAATACACAAAAATAAAGTTTTTAGAGCTATGCCTTTAGTAGATAAAAAAATTCTGTTAATGTTGGAGTCCAAAACGTAAATTTTTATGTTTGGCATACAATAGCTTTATTAAATTTCTACTAACAAATAAAACTTTTGAGTAACATTTTTAGGGGATTTTTTCTCTAAAAATTAACGAATTAACGGTGAATAAGGTCAGTTAGAACTAAATACAAGTTTACGAAATTTAACGTTAATCAAAAACATTTCGTGGGGGAAAATGACGTGGTGTACACGGCGTGGCGGGAAATGTAACGTTTCAAAACAAAACTGAAAACAGTTGGCGGTTATAAAACATTTTAATTTAAATGATGTTACTTTGAATAACGTGTATGGATCAATGAATAAATGAACTGAAACCTAATATGTATGTCGTCTATTTTTGTCCTTGAGTTCAATAAAAGTCCTTGAATTTTACAAACTTGACTTCAGTGATATCCTATAAGATTTCAGTTTTGATTTAATTGTGTTTATTTGTATTTAAAATTAAAATTGAGAACACTAATCGGGATCTGGAAATAAAAGTCATATAAACATAGGTCCATTAATGCTTTGTTCTCGAATTACAAGTACGATGTGAACAGTGGCGAAGCGTACGACAACGGGTGGGCCTGCAATCAGTCGAACCTTCACAAAGCAGTAATAAATCGCATCCAAAAACTGAAGTGGACCCTGTACACTGCAAAGTGAAATAGAAAGTCCACGTGCTTACTTGCATATGTACGTGACAAAATCGGCTGGATATTGAAGAAACATAGCATTCAGCCGGTTAGGAAAGTTAGACCAAATGTTACCGTCGGCGAAAGAAAAGATATCTCTTTCAACTCCTGGCGTACACATTTATAATTCAAACTCAGTGTTATTAGTTTTGTTTTTTAAATACTTAACCTACGCAAATCAAGACTCACGTCTATCGAGTATGTAAGTATGTATGTGAGTAATAAAAAAAAGTGGCGTGTTCCGATTGAAGCTGATATTGATTAGATTTACTTCTATTGGCTTCATTTTTTTAAAGCCTCCCATGGCCAACATGTGTTTCGTTAGGCCCCGGTGCTGTAAGGTAGGATGTCTTATACACCCCGCTCTTATCTAAACTGCTCCGCCTGCAGTGAGACTGTTATGGTTCACGGTCGCAGTTGAGTACATATAAAAAAACTTTAGATGGAGGATGAAGGATTTAATTAGGAAGAGGAGATGAGAACTGAACAATCAAGACATATAGGTGAAGACAATAGGTGAAGGTGAGAACTGAACAGAAGAAATTTACAAGCGAATTGAGAGTAGTTAGCTTAGATCGTCACAATGATAAATGTGAAAGGGCCTATTCTCTCTCCAAAAAACGTATAGAAAAGACTAATAATAATATTACTAATAATAATAATAGTCGACGTCGTCATCCTTTTATCCTGTTCCAGTCTCAATGGAAGTCATCCAACCATCGCTTACGGAGTATTCCCACAATTCTCTTCCCCCTTGGATGAAAGTAAATAATAATAATAATAATAAGTAAAAAAGAAGAATTGTGGATAACTGTCAGCGAGTGGCCGCGCCCTCCTTCCTCTTCCTCCCTTTCTTCCTTGGTAACAAACCCACTTCAAACCTTTCAACCAGTCCTGTGAGTGGTTTGTTGTATCTCTACATGTACCGTAGTGCGTGATTGTAGATCCTCTCAGAGGTATATGGGATCTACAGATTAACGCCGGGAACCAACATCTAAGTAGAGAAGTCGGGATACCGCTCACTCCTTTGGCATCGCCTCGAGGGGGGAGAATGACCGTATAATGAGTCATGTGGAGAATTTGCCCACAATGAGTCAAGCCACGTGGTGTAGCAAGGCTTGGCGAGGTTTGTACACAGATACATTTTGAAAAAGTCATATATAAGAGTTCCTCGATGGAGATATTTGAGTTGCTAGACTGAACACTGCATCTTGCTTTGTTCAGTTCACGTAGATGCAGAGGACTTGCATTTTCATTAAGTATTCCTATTTATCGTTCCACATTTATATATACAGCGGGGGCTAATTTTGGCACTCCATAAAGCTCCGCCTCGTCTATCTGTTTATGCTGCTGATCACGATCTTTTCTTTTCTGTTCCAATCGAATAATTTTACTTTCAATGTCAAACAAATGAAAAGGAGTTTTGTGATACCGCACTGATTCATCTTTTCGTGCTAGTTCACCTGACCATCATCAATATAATAACTATATAATTATTTGTCTGTGCTAGCTACAACTGACATTGTTACTTCTGTAGCTACCTCCTGTAGCTATTTTACTGAGTACCGTAGGGAAATTGCTAAACAACAATGTGAGAGTTCCTATACGAAGCGAGGGAATCGGCTAGTTCTAGGCAACGATAATAAACTTAAACCGAAGGTCGGTGTAGGTTACAGACCGTTTTAGAACAGTCTCACTCTGGGCTTTCCAGATTTCTGCAACAGTTTGAACAATACCTATAATTTGAACAATTCTTGTAAAATAAAAATTAAATATTTAGTAAAAGAGGGCAGAGGGTATAATTTAATTGCAATAATATTTCTTTTTCCCCGGCAGCCATGTAAAAGGGCAGATGTGTTTCTAAAACGAGTCTGAGAATGATGAACGTGACTTTCGTTTGTAGTGAAAAGTGTAAAACTTTAGTAGTGATGGACAATTTAAATTTAGTCAGAAATATATTCCGAAAGCACCATCACTTGGTGTAATACGGAGAAATGCCGAGAAAAACTCGGTAGGTGACAACTCTGTCTCACCCACCTACACCCAGCCAATACTCTATCTACTACGCCACGACCACTCCAAACATAGCTCTGTCAACGAAATAGTACTTTATAAAATATCAAATGAGTAATATCCATAGTTGCCTGAAGTTATAAACAATGAAAAGATTTAAATACGTACAAAGTGGATACATATCAAACTCTTATAAGCGCAGCAAAGTGAATAAACTCTTCTGAGTTGAATAAATTGTAATTAATGAAATACAGCTGTAGCTACGTAAACGTTATACAAAATGTGTATGTAATCTCGATATAACAAGAGCGGCTGCTATCAGTTTTACACTAAAAGATCAACAAATAATTAGCCCAAAACAATATAGTTGTACTTTCCACCCACCAATTGTAGTTTGAGTACAATTACTGGATTCAACAGCGCAACGTTCCGAAATCAATGAGACCACCGGAAGTGTACTTCTGTAACGACTAAAAAATTCATAGAATGAAGCCTACGCTTCCTTGTTACTGAGTTAAGTTGTACAGATCGAGTGAACCTTATCTGGAGCAGTCGTATGCATTTCGACTTTCTCGAGACGTTACTATAACCATAATAACATTGATATAATTTCCACTTAATCGCTGTTAGTTGGATCATGTAACAACTAAATGCTACCGTTTTTGTCTGCTTGACATTGTCATTTATCGATTACTCGGTAGAGAAAATAAATCTCGGCTTATTAACGCCGGCGAGTGCATTCTTTACGCACGTGTATAATGTTTCCTATACAACATGCCCCGTCTAATTACGGTTGCCTGCAACGCCCTCTGAATTTAAAATTTCTTCTTTGCGGCAGTATTGTTATTTATTACTGTGATTCCAGTCATTCTGTAAGGAAACACTTGTGTTATTCTTGTACAGGAAATATCAACACAATATTTACTTAGATTTTCACTCTGTTCTTTTCGCTTCCTTACATAGAATTAACATTAGATATGAGGTTTCTAAAGAACAGCTTTTTTCTGTGCGAATATATTTCTAGCCTGCATTCCCGATGTAAGTGTGACAATCAACATTTGCAACTCTCGACGTAAGCCTATCGAATGCTAATTGGGACCAGTAGCTGATTTACATTCATCGTTTCTACATTTTTGGGGATCACACAAATACTCGTCTTTTTTGTAAGTTGATAATAAATAATTTCAAATGGCACTGAAAGAAAAATTGTAATTATGAGGACGAAAGGGAAAGGCGGTAGTTATATATCTGGTGAGTACATAATCTCATTAATAGCTGGAGCATATAACTCTAATCATAGATTATTGTTATTATCCTATCCTATTGTCTGGGAAGAAGACAAAACTGAGCCTTCACATATTAAACTGCTGTCGGTAATGAAAGCGATGTAAAATTTTAAAAAGAATTTGAAAAGAAAATAAACAACCTCTGGTATAGCTCAAAATGTTATTATTACATAAAACAACTGAAAAATATTCTTAATTGCAGCATTCTCAAAATGTGATGCGTTAAACTATTTTTTAAGTAATCGATTTAAAGAGTTATATTTCAAATAATTATGGAACAAATTTTTCTACGTATTTACGAGTTGAATTGCCGTAAGTAACTGTTTGTTAACCGTGAAAGACTATATTTCTTAGGCTATGAGACGAGCAATTTGTTGTTATTTCATGGGTTATCAATGGAGATACCGCCCCCTCCACGCTATTGTAGATTGAGCGTCTGTAGGTCCTCCACTACTTGTCACTGAGTGTACCAACTGTTGACTCACAAAATCGGTAACTAAGGAATTACTCAGACTTACAAGTTTCGGGACAGGAATTTGACAGGAGTTCCTTCGGCTAGACTACCAGGTTACTTCATTCGTACACGAGACAGTTGAACTAACCAATACTAATCTAAACTAACTAACTAACTAAACTAAACTAAATAAATACTAAACTAACTAATCGCCTTTATTCTTCGTATTGTTTAAATTAGCAGCCATCCTTACTATTTCTTTTATGAATTTGCTAACTGCTATAATTTTTAATGTTCGACTAAGCTTTTCGTCATCACTGACATCTTCAGGTCTTAAACAACCTGAAGATGTCAGTGATGACGAAAAGCTTAGTCGAACAATAAAAATTATAGCAGTTAGCAAATTCATAAAAGAAATAGTAATCGCCTTTAGTTTCTCCAGATGGCTAAATCTGTTAATAGTCTCAGAAGCCGACCGTGGGATGGGAAGAACTATATGCTTTGAGATGAACTGGAAACACAGAATAAGTGCATTTCTCACTATGACTGCATGTCTGTATATATCTTTGTGTAAGGAAGTAAAACATCAGTGCAGGTTCAAATTACGAAAGATTAAAAAGAAAAGTAATGAGTATTTATATTTTTCTTCATCTTCCTCCCTTCCAAGGAACATAGACCTAGTGATATGTACCGGTGTTCTCACTTTCAGAGATTCCTAGGTCTACCGACAGGTCTTCTAATAAATATTTCTTTCAAATGTTGACAAAATTGAATCGAGAAATGTGGATAAACGTTGCAGTACGGGATTTGTTTCATAGGTATCAAAAGTAGAGTTATCGTATTTTGCACTTAAAACTTTATAGAGAACTGCATTAACAAAAGACACTTTCTCAGTATAGCTAGATTTAATATGAGTTTAGATGCAAATTTTCTTAATAATTTTTATACGTGCGAAATTACCTTACATAATGTAAGGTAATTTTTAACCCGTCATGTATATATAAGTATTGCTTATTGCATGAGGATCTAGTCAGTCCTAATCCTATAACATCTTGTTGTGAAAGCTAAATGGAGCTAAGTTCGTGTAGGTTACAGATACGAGGGCGAAATCACACCAGTAAAGTACATTTACTTGTAAAAGTCTTTTTTGCAGAAGAATTATTCTGTCTTTCAATAATAATTAAGTTTCAGTTTTATAACTGTTTACTTCAAAGCGTTTTCTTATAAAGCCGTTATCCTAAAAAAGTGTATGTTGATTAAGTAAAAAAACACATAGAAAGCTTGTGAACACAAGAGTCGGTGAAAACGGACTCGCTATTTAATGAAGAAAAGTGATAAGTTTGCTCACACTTCCGCTTATAAAAGCGGAAACGATTTTCTTTGCGACTGTCACTAATTAAAAACCGACATAAAAAGTCATCGCAGATCTCAGGAGTGGTTGATATGTAGTAAGACACACAACATATAAGCGGTCTGTTTGTCACACAATAAATTCCAGTAAAAATGACTGTGAGGGTAGATTACTGTATGTGTAGTGACCACGCTTACGACTTCCCGTTAAGCGTGTATGTAGATTAAAGGCAACCGCAGTAAAGTTAGAGGAACTAGTCAGCATAATTAATTATTAATGCTTCAGGATTTGTACGACTGCAAAGTTCGAACCATTAGTGGGTTTTTCATACAGTGACGTTAATTGAGAAAATTAAAACTAGTTTTTTAAATAAATGTCACAAGTTAAATATACTGATATAATTTCTTCTTCTGCCACACTTCCTGGGATTAGTGACTATTGCGTTTTCAACCGTATCTCTATGATCTCCATGGTCTTCCCGATTATTTATTTTTTCTTGGCGGTACACTTTGTCATAGCTGTATGTACAAACTCCAAAAAATATCTTTCCCAACAGACTTTATTACCGACTCTTTCCTACCTAAGTGTGCATAGTTGTAATTCCTATAGAAAATTGTCAGTCTTTTAATGTATTTCCGACTATACAACTTTTGTCTTTATAAGAGTCGGATATCGAGTAACTGCATTTTTATTCATTTACTGTTATTTTCTACTGGATCTCACTTCTGTACAGCAGTAGAATACCGTCCCTTATTCTTAAATTTTTATTTTTTATCGTTATACAGTACGTATTCAGTTCTTCTCTTCTACTCGCATTTATGACTTATCGTTTTCCATGAATTTGATCGTTTCCATTTCTGCATGTTAATTTTTGTATGACCTCATCTCTGACAACCACACAGTAAAATTCACCTTGATATGGGTTGATCAATTTTAATGTTAAATCTATCCTAGTCTTAATAGTTACTGATCAGTATATGTATTCACATTGCTACGTCAATATGTTGTACAACCATTGGTGATTTAAAATTTGGCACCTGGTCCATATGAACGCGACCCTAACATGAATAAATATAAATCTTATGTACCGTATAAATCTGTCTGTTACTTAAGTAGATATAAATAACATATAATAGTTTAAGTACAAATAAATCTACTCTAAAAAGTAACATAAATTAAAATGCTACGTAAAAACGCAAAAACATGTGAAAATACTTATATTTATACTCGTATACTTAAACTCATAGTTACTTACTCACAGTGGCGAAATTTCATGGAGGCAATTGAGGCAATACCTACCCTAAAAAGTTCTGTAGAATAAAAATTATAAATACGTATGAACTACATAACGTAAAGATTATACATTGTTACCGCTGTCGAATTTATTAGGCCGAAACGTGCTTTACTGAGCGACCGCTAGATGGTGACAGGTGAGACTCGGCATAGCTCGTTTAAAGCGAATGAGGCAACCTGAATTTGCCTCAGCGTTTTTTGTATACATCGTATGTAACCAATGTGCCGGAGTGCTAGGGAAGTGAAGGGAGGGGGAATTGTCCCGTGCTTTACACATAGAGCGTTGAGGCATGCCTCACTTCTGTGGTCCAAACATTCAAGTTAAAGCGCGCTGTGTTCTTTATAAGTGTGTTTATTTTATGCGGTTATTAAAAGTGTCCCTGTTATTCCGCTGAACTAACAGATGATCAAGATTGTTATTTGAATTATCTGTAACATTAAACATAAAATATATAGAAACTAATCAAGATTAAAAATTTGAAGTTCAATCAGTTGTATTATTGTGTATGACTAATACAAGGATTGTTCAATAGAAACACGTATAGAGCTGTAAAGCATTTTTTATTCAACGATTTTAAAAGAAGCCTCCATTAACATTAAGACATGAGTTCCACTGTTGCACCAACCTGTAGATTCCCTGCTAGTGAAATTCTTACGGCTGTTTGTGCAACCATACAGCAAACTCTACCTCAGCGTCCGATTTGAACCACCATCCTTTTAGCGATTACTTAAAAAAAATTTAAGATAAGATTTTTGCCTACCCATTCATTAACTACTAGCTTCGCCACTGGTTACTCATACTTCAAATATATTCATATTTATTTTTTAAAGGTGTAGCTTTTCTGCGTTTTCTATAGTACTTTACAGATTAAAGGAACAGACAAAATTAATGGAATTTTTAATCTTTACAGATTAAAGGAAATTTACTTTATGGAACATTTGTTATTATCACTGTTTACGTGTTATTTTATTTATAAAAACGAAGAGGTCGTGGAGAAAAGTTAATCGAGGAGTAAACCTTCTAAAATTCTACATTATCTTTTCACCTTCTTCTACTTCGTCTTCTTCACTCCCCTTACCAATTTTCTGGGTCCGCTAACATCCCATTCTTTGAAATGATTACTTTTTACATTCCATCGTTAGCCTATCTTTAGTACAGATTTATCCCTTTTTTTCTTGAATTATCACTGCAAAACCTTTCTTTTCCTCCGTGAGGTAAATACAACAATTGAAAGTAAACAGTGGATCATACTTCATATTTTACTTAGTTTCATACATCTACAGGTATCCTCAAGGAGAATGTTCAGTAGAAAATAGAAACATATTCAAAAGCCTTTAACTTGTAGCATAAGCGAAAACAAGAATACTTCAGAAAGTAAGGTAAGATAACAAAATTAAAAGAGAGAGTACTAGTGTAAATAAGTAGTAACAGTATCACGGCCAACTCGGAGTCCAGATATTGCGTTTTGTATCCCAGTTGTTTTAACAAATACGTAAACATTTACAGGGAACACGGGATGTTTGAATAGTAATCGTATCATTGGAATTCAATGATTTTTTTCTGGTACGTCAATGATTTCTGGAAGTTACTCAGCTTGTTAGAAACAAGTAGATTAGTGTGATAGAGAATATCATACATATACGAGTTGTTAGCAAGAATGTAAGCTACATATGTGCATGTGTACGTTTGTGTGTACGTGTAAATATGTATGTTTTCTTAGGTAATATTATTATGTACGTTGTAGATTAGTGTGATAGAGAATATCATACATATACGAGTTGGTGTACGAGTTGTTAGCAAGAATGTAAGCTACGTTTGTGCATGTGTACGTTTGTGTGTACGTGTATGTATGTATGTTTTCTTAGGTAATATTATTATGTACGTTGTAGATTAGTGTGATAGAGAATATCATACATATACGAGTTGGTGTACGAGTTGTTAGCAAGAATGTAAGCTACATATGTGCATGTGTACGTTTGTGTGTACGTGTATGTATGTATGTTTTCTTAGGTAATATTATTATGTACGTTGTAGATTAGTGTGATAGAGAATATCATACATATACGAGTTGGTGTACGAGTTGTTAGCAAGAATGTAAGCTACGTTTGTGCATGTGTACGTTTGTGTGTACGTGTATGTATGTATGTTTTCTTAGGTAATATTATTATGTACGTTATGTACGTAAATTATATTACGTTATTTACGTTTCACGCAAGCAGTCTTGAAGCACCATAAACCCGCACAGACAAACCATTAAACATACAAACTTGCAATGCTTATACATTAATACACATACAACCTATTCTTACCATACATGTTATGTATAAATTTAAAATATTTATATTTAGGACTTAAAATATTATGTTTATTTATTTATTTTATTTTATTTAATAAATGCTACTTTAATACAGCAGGAACTGAATGTTATGAGCATACGCGATAGGATTGACCAATAAAACCGTTGGACATCTTAACCGAATAGACGACTGCTGCATATCCAAATACCTACTGAATTATAAGCCGACGAGACGGAGAGGTGTGGGACGTCTTAAGAAGCGTTGAAGTGAACAACCATGGTCTAACTGTTTAGGACCGGAACAAACCATTTTTGGTTTAATCCTTGCTGAAGATGATGATGAAATATTACTTTATATTTTATTACAATTAGTTTCACGCTATGTTTTAAAATGTAGTTGAGACATGCATACATCATGCAGGTCCGTCGATGTATATGTGTGTGTATCTATATATTTTATATAGCTAAAGTTATTTTTATTTAATAGAAACACGTCAACTGTGTGTACAGAAAAGAAGTAGGCTGAGATAAAAATAGCAACGCGGCTTTAGACCGAAAGTTACGTTACCAAACTATCTCATTAACCGTATTCAGACTTGACATGTCATGCAACAAAATCAGATTTCAGATTTCTCATCAGATTGTCTGGTGTACGCTGACGTTGTTTCCAGGAATCCTCTCACTTCGCCTTCTACTACAGAGACGTGCGACGTCGTGGGAAAATAAAGGATGCTGTGAACCTCGTTTGTTGTACACTGGTTCTCACAGCCACAGGGCGACTAATTGCCCGATTTGCTGTTCTTGCTCATTTTTGAGGATATTTTGAAACGTCGGCTACTTTTGGGTAAGCTACTACTCATCAACTAAATGTTACATATATGAGTATTGTTACTCATTACGAGGACGCTTTTTTCAAAGTACATTTCAGCTGACAGTCACGGCGTTTATGGAAACCATAGGAAGCAATAGGTGCCAACATGCAGTTCACATTTGCCAGTGTAACGGTTCAAATTCTTTTTTTTTGACCACGTATGCGGTACTTGCTAGTTCGTAATTTGTTCTACTTATTATTGTGCTTATTTTAATTAATTTTTCGCTACTCTAGTTACGGTAGTACACATTTATTTCCGCATACTATTAAAAAATTAAGCAGCTGTTATGTCAATGAAAGATATTTTTGTTGAAATTCGCAACTTCACGTGACAAGCGCCGGCAGCAGTGTTTGTTGGCACAGAGTCAATGCATTATGTCAATAAATATTGTAGCATGACAGATTATCCACATTGTTCTGAATGAAAAAATGATCATAAATAAAGTAAAAATAAAATTAAATAAAAGAAAACTACTATAAAAAGTAATTAAGGACCACAGTAAAGTGCAATCATAGTTTGAAGAAATAAAAACAAATTAAAACCAACTATGCAATATATGATAAGTTATAAAAAATAAAACAAAAAGCTAAGATAAAGTAAGGAAATATCCAGGTAGGATAGGAGTAAGTAAGGAAATACCCAGAATAAACCGACATCCATAATAAAAGGAATACTTTTGGAAGGAACCAAGTAATAAAAATATAAAACCCCAAAAGAGATTAAATGTCCCTAAAAAGTATAACACTATAAAAGAATAATCATGTAAAGTATGTATAAGTAAAGTGTCTAAAGTACAAGTGAAAGTGTACCAGTGCAAGTTATTTTTGTAATGAAAAAAATAAAAACAAATCTTAATGATCCCCTGTAACTGAGATTCTTGATCTTATAAGACTAATTAAAACAAATAGAGATAAGATCAAAGAATAACAGTGGACCAGTGCAAGTAATTTTATTATGAAAATATACTAAAAATGATCCCAAATGAGTGCTATTTTTATCTCACAATATTAGGTAATATGACTATAAATGTGATGCGATAATACAATAAGTAGTGCAGTGATCAAGGGTACATCCCTAAAATAAAACAAAAACAGCAAGGACTGCATGAAACTTAATTTTAAGGAATAATTTAAGTAATGGAAAAACATATGTGTTTTGTTTATATTAATAGTTCATTGAACTCAAGGCTGGAAGGTCTGAGATTGAGTACAATTCTTTTGTTATAAAATATTTGTTACATGTTAATGGTATTATTCAATACTAAATGTTAATGTAGTTAAGTAAAGGAATTTTAATTAAGATTGTATAAGAATAAAATGTCAGTAGGGGTATTAGCAAGCTGTAATAATAATAAACATTGTATGTGAACACAGGTAAAATCTAGGCCAAATGGTAAATCTCTACAACCTTATAATTGATAAATAAGTTATGTAAATTAATTAAATTGATGAAATTTGTATAAGGTAAATCAATCACAGTGAATTATAACTGTAACAATACTTTATAAAGATATTGAAGAAATGTATGAAAGATTATTAGAAAAAATGCAAGTGTAATAACACTGGAATCTAAGGGGGAAAGATTTAAATTAAAGATAATATTCAAATTAGTTAACCAAATAATAAAATTACAAGGAATTAAGAAAAAATAAACATTTTATTTCAATCAGGAATCTTGTTCAATAATAATTATAACATAGTAAAAATTGTAAACCATTTAATGTGACAGGAAGTAAAATTTAAGGCCTACATTCAAGTATATTGTAAATATGGCATTTTGAGATAGAAAACATTGTAAAAATATCATATTTGGTATTAAATAACGTAGAATTAACTAAGGAAAGAGATTATGTATTTAGTATTTAATAAAATTAAATAATAGTAAAAATGTATTCAGTCATATAATGTAAAAGTCAATTATGTAAACGGAAATGCCAGAGATTTAAAACAATGTCATTTTAATATTAAATTGGCCAGGACCTTTTGTATGAAGAAGAAAGTTAGTTAGTTGATTGTTATACGTTGAGAGGTACACTTCAGAACGAGCTCTCGCAATTAATTCATATAAAGAGAGAAGAAAAAATGGTGGACATGAACTAAACCTAGCAAAACTAAAATCGAGAAATTTAAAAAACATGAGTCAACACTAAATTCAGTGGAATAAACCAGCTTAACCTATTTATGAAAACAATTACTGAACATTGAAAAGTGCAATATCTATATTAAAACATATAAACGCTAATTCCGAATTTATCGAGACGAAATCTGCCATTATCAACCTTATGGACAAAATGAAACAAGAACACTAATGAACACTGATTATCGAGACGAATAACTGACCACTGATCCAGGATAACTACACTATCACCAGAGGAATTAATCACTACTGCTTGGACGAGGAAAACTTAGAGAAGAAACATTTATTTGAAGAGATTCCGTTGTGCAGGAGCCGTCTACATATGCAGCACGAAGGCAACCATTTTGAATTCCCAGAATCTTTAGCGGCGACGGCAAAACTTCGTCATGAGTTTGGTTCGCAAAAATTTAAATTATTAACCTTTATATATTAAATAATATTTTGTATTTTTAGATAATTAAGCATTTTATTGTAAGTGTTATACTTTTCAGACTTGCCCCTTTCTCTGACTATTATAAAATAACAGCTAAAAGAACCTGTGACTTAATATTAATAATTTATATACTGCAATCACTCGCCCTGAGATACTAGTCTGTAATTTGTCGATTAACTAATCGATTCAAAATCGATCATTTCCTATTATGTTAATAAAATCATTGAATTTTATAATTTTGGCTTCTATTTATTTGTAATTATATAAATAGAAGAATATTAAATAATATTTGATACCTGGACTACAAGAAAAGCAGAAATTAACAACGTTGAAGGAGTACACACTTAGAATAACGAAGGACCGCTAATCGATTATTACAGGAGATAATCTATTTAACGCGGAAAACCAATTCTGGGTATTCTAAGCTCTTCAAGTAATTAAATTAATAATTAAAATAATTAAAAAATACACCAATACATCAGAATTAATTAATTAAAATAATTAATTCAAATTAATTCAAAATAAATTAAAGAGAAAAATAATTTAAAAAAGATAAACAAAATTCATATTTTGTTACAATATGCGTAAACATTTACCAATGCACGTATTACATTCGGAATTTAAACGTCTTCCATTTTTCCCACTCGTAGACTATCGTGGTGAGAACTTTTAACAACAACCATGTTATGACACCAAATGTTTCACCCATTCTGTGATGTGGCATCCTCCACTTTGGTAGTTTACACATACATTTAGCAAGTCTAGGAATCTACCAGTTTCTGATAATTTCACAATTCTTTACCCTACTACGGTCATATGTTTACATTCTCTTTACTTTTAATATACGAGTAGAGGCAGCATTAAGTAAACTTCAGAGGTTATGTTGTAGAGAGAGTCAAACGTTTTCCATCCTGGCCAGTGCCTGGGTGTCATATAATTGGATTTTTGTAAGGACACCTCTGAACATAATTTTACCATCTTCCGTTCAGGGCCTGTGTTGGGTGCTTGTTGCATCATTTTAAAAAATAACTCCACATTATTTTCACCTGACGTATTTTTGTTAACAGAAAGATACATTTATGCGATAATTAACACTTATAGTCTATGATTTTACAGGGCACGTGATTAACGAAATAGGCCTACATCTCGTCACTTATCGTTATTATTATTATATTATTATTATTATAAGAAGAAGTAGAACAGCAATAACGAAAATAATGGAACTAGTATAGAAATAATTTGAAGAAGAAGAAGAAGGAGAAGAAGAAGAAGAAGAAGGTGACGATGATGTAGTAATAATGAAGATTTTGAATCAAAACTGGTCTTTACTATGGAAGCAGATAATCGCTTATAAGTATATGAATAGCACAGCTCAATGAAAAAGTAGTATGAAGTACGTATATGTACATCGTGATAAAAGAGGATAGGCCTACTCTGTCTTGTAAGACACTACTAATAAAATATAAAATAATGGGCATATTTTGTGACTATTCACACTCAGAAATAGTATAATGGTAGAATGTAGACACGGCAAAGTTTGAAGATTACGTGAAGCACTGTTGGCTCTAGTTAATTTTGCTTTGTGGGGTACCGCTTCCCCTTTTTATTGGGCTCAGTTACATTTACCCACACTTAAAATCGACAATAATGTACAAAGTGCTAATGCAAAACATCCTGTCCACGATTCTGCTGTCTTTTCCAAGATACTTACAAATCATTTCTGAATTATTTTAAAATTAAGTTTCATCAATTTATTGGACTCTAATATTTGTTTCAGAAAATCGTGTGAAGAATCCCACTGGTAAACATGGGGGTGAATAGAGTTGTCAAAAACAACCGTTTGTTTAGACAACATCCACGTCGTATAGCCACACGTTTCGTCATTTCTGTGACCTCGTCTTCAATGGTAAGGACAGTCTGTGTGGAATGGTCGGCGTTGTCGAATACCGAAACACAGGGCAATAAATCTGGAGGCCACAGAGTAATAACTAATAACTGTTTTTCTTGAGTTAAAATTAATTCTGCCCACGTAAGTAATTCAATAAAATTTAAACAGCAAACAGACGTGGTTATTAATTCTTTTCATCGTGTAAGACGTTAAACACATAATTTGTAGGTACTGTAACCTTTAAAAGTACACCTTGTTACTTGTGTATTGCAATTTGTTTATTTGAATTATTTAACTAACATATTTTTGAACATATCGTTCCCGTGTAACAGATCAGGATGTAAAGTGCAGTTCCCGTTGAACAAATTTATGTTCTCGTACTAGCGCGCGCGTGTTTGTGTGGTCTTAAATTTCTTGGCAACATTGACATTTCGTTTGGGTACAGTTACTTTATTATTTGCACAGTATGTGTGTGCGACAACAAAAATTATTTTAAACCGTTAACTTTATTTTTATAGTACTCGGAATCACATAATATGCCTGTAGTTTAATCTGCACAGTACAAAAAAGGACCGGATTCGAGCTCACATTAACACTCTGTCTTTTAACACACACACACACACGCGCGCGCGGTGAATTTGGATATATGATATATGAGACAATATCAACACTGTCTAACTTGGAATTTGATATTTTGGCCCGTTCACACGATTTAGGTCCTTTTAATTATGCCCTTTTCTTGACGCGTATAAAGATGTCAAAACACCATGGAGACCAGAATTAATTACCATAGTAACAAGTAAATAAACAGATGCTACTTAGCGGCATCGGAACTGTACCTTTATCCGTTCCTGCAGTAGATTTTGTAAGTTTTTAATATGCGATTGTATCGATATATTACGATGTTGAAAATAAAAAGTGTACTAATGTAAATTGTCCTGTTTCTTAATGCAAACCGAAAATACGTGTTGTTTCATTTATGAGGCTAGATGACAGTGGTTTTTGGTTTATAGTTTATTGCTGACATAAATAAAAGCCATGGTTGAGGAAAACATAAGGTTTAATGTGTATATACAATGCTTGTAAACATTTAAAATAAAGAACCTAACGTTTTTGAGTTAACGGGTACTTGTAGGTTCATATTTTTCACTACGTTCTGCAGTCTCCAGCACTGCTATGTGATGTGACCGAACGAGTCGACTATTTTATTACGTTTTCTTATATTTAACTTTTACTTTCATGGCGAGTTCAAATGTGCCTGGAAAGCTCGGACCAGATTAGTAATCTTCTTGCTGCATAACTAATAGCGTTCACAGCACGGCACAGGCCCAAGGATGGTTAAAAAAATAATCAGAGACTGGAAACCACGACAAGTTAAAATCCAATACCACGCAATAGAGGTAGAGATTATCAACGGAAGAAGAAGAAGAAGAAGAAGAAGAAGAAGAAGAAGAAGAAGAAGAAGAAGAAGAAGAAGAAGAAGAAGAAGAAGACTGTGCTGACTAAGTGATGGTGTCAATTGTCGATATATCATTGGACATACTACCAAAGATTTCAGAATTGTGTGTGTGTGTGTGTGTGTGTGTGTGTGTGTGATGTGTAAGTAATACAACTTCTCACAGACTTTTCTTCATCATCATCTTCACATCACGGCATAGGTAAGGTGGTGCCTGTTCCACCTTCGAAGATCCTCCAGCTATTCCTTCCTGGGTCTACCCACACACCTGTGTCCTATAGGATTAATTTCCGGACTTGTTTGACCAGTCGTGAATCTGACATTCTTTCTAAAACTCCGTCCGGCAGTTTTCCTTGAAGGTTCTGAGTAAATTTACTACCCATTATAGGGTACTAGCCCTGTGTTGGGGAACGGGAGATTAATACATACCTATGAGAGCATTTGTGTTTACTTCAGAGGTTTATTTACACAGAGGAAAAGAAGGCAAAACGTCTATACACTTCAGGTCTGTAGACTTTTATCAATTCAATATATATTCTAACGGTTCGATTTCAGTAAAAGGAAGGGGGAATGGTGATCTATTCTCTTTTGATGGGTAGTTAATTGGCTTCCCAGGAATGTCTGAAAAAATCTCCTTTCTCCGCTTGCTAGAAAAGTCTTGAGGGGGAAGATAGAGTGTCTAAACTATATTATTTATATGTTTCAATTCTTTTTTCAAAAGAGACGACGTTTATTGAGTTTTGTTTGGTTAGTGGGCGGTTGATCATCAAGTATATACAACTTTTGGACACTTGAGTCAGAAATGGAAGTGCAACTCTAAGTGAAACTTACGCTTTACCTCAGGTCCGAACAAAGTTAGTTTATTAAATGAAACCAGAACTACTTGGAATCTACTTGGAATGTAGAAGGGATTCTGTAGATGAAACTGCTTTACTATACATGTAAATGTGTTTGTGAGTTACGAAAACAGTGTGACCTGTGTCTATGTGCGGTTTTCCGTGGCAAGTGAAATTCTTAAGTTGCCGAAAATTTGCGCATTGTTACAAAACAGTTTTGCACTGGAGTCGAACATAAGCGACCAACGTTGACCTTCCACGTCCGTCTGTGGTTATGTTTTTCTTCTATGCTTTGCGATCTTTATGGCAGTTAGTCAACCGCAAATGTTTATTGTAAACATAACGTCAGCGTGGCGTGTAGCCTATATAGATTTTATTTCCATTTTCCTTTATTCATATTAAAGCTTTCCTTATTCAGAAGCAACAGTGCCATTTACGCGGACGCTTTTTCGACACTTCTGGAGCGTACGCTGCTAGAACGGATTAGTCTGTACATGTAAATACTTGGTCTTCAGAGATACCAAGAGTGTGTTCTCGATCACGCCTGAACTTTCAATCGAATTTACATAGGCACTGTAACCTCTTGTTCAGCGCGTTACATCCCGTTCACCAGTTTTATGGCGAAGTGTAATTAATTGTTGCAATAATTAACTAAAAGTAGCACATTTACTGACAAATTAAAAGTAATATAAGCTAACTGTTCAGTACTGTACAACGTCGAACAATATAGAGGTTACCATTCGAATTCCTCGTTTTTCTCTTGAGGATATGGTATTCAAATATAACTACACTAATATAATTCAGATTGCTTTGAAACATCAGCATAATATTAATAAATTCCATTTGAGAACCACCTATCTCAAAGCTTTCAAGTTTTCCAATTTGAAAGCACACACAAAACGCTGCGCGCCAAGTCCACTCATAGGACTACACGCGCCAGATCAGCAGGTCTGGTGCAGGGGTGCGCGCGGCGGTCAGTTCTGTCGCTTTAAGCCAGATGTGAAAAGAAAAAGGATGTTTTATAAAACTGGTGTTTTATAATTTGTTATATTGTTATATGTGTTTGTTTTTGTTTTCGTGGTTGCATATAAACTAATAAAGCTCAAAAATTAGTACATATGCTGTGGTTGGATTCAAAAATTAGCAATTTGGCCGTTGAAGGTTCTAATATGAAAATATTCAAAGTTTTAAGTTAAAACACACACTTTTGTTACAATATCTGTAGTGTATCGTTAGTTTGTCATAACAATAGAAAACACTATAAAAATGTGCAATCAAAACAGTAATCTTTCCTTCATGTGTCCTATAGTTTCCCACACTTCAGCTCCATATTGTTACGTAATGCGGAAAAAGTGTTACGTAATACGGAACGTTCTACAATTTATCGAATGTTCCAGTGGAATCCAGCTGTAATGTGTATGTGCGTTTATATTATGTGCCAATTATATTGTGTTTTATATCAGTTGACATTTTTTTATTGCGTGTGAACAATTTTTATTTGATTTGTTGTAAGAGACTGCCTTGTTAATTACAAACTGTTTAATTGTGATAATTAAAGCTGGTGATTAGTGACTTAATTGGTGTCTTGAATTTTGTTTTCCACTGTACCATACGGCGATCATTAGACCGTCGTAACAGTGGGGTCAGAAGTGGGATAGAATCGTAAACAGTGGACACTTGTACAAGACTGTGTAATTTCTAATTAATCGGTAAACAATGGATGCCAGTGAGATGATGGAAAACTTACAGGCGGCGCTGTTTCAGATGGAGAAACGACAGGATGAGAAACGTAAGCAGGAGACAGAAGACATCAAGACATTAACACAGGAGCAGAAACAGATGCAAGAACATAGTACCGCAGAATTGGGTCTCCTACGAGGTGAGCTTAATAAACAAGTTACTAAAATACCGGAAGTACAATAATCAATGACATTAAAAATAGCTGAAGTAGAAAAATCTGTTTCGAATGATGAAGAATCGATGTCTACAAAAATATCTGTCATAGAAGAAACCATGTCAAATAAAATATCTGCAGTAGAAATCTCAATGGCAAACACAAGAGAGCTGTTCATGAACATACAACCAAAACAAACTTTTGAACTGACTGTACCGATGATAAAGACAGAAAAGACAATAGAGATAGGCACCTTGGCTACGGTTGGGACAGTTCATGTCAAGGCTCTAGCCTTTGACGGAAGCAGTCACTGGGCAACGTACCTCCGCCAATTTGAAGCTGCTGCATGGGCAAATAATTGGACAGAGAAAGACAAGGCTATTTCACTCGTTCTCGCATTAAAAGGACCTGCGGCAGAATTACTACAGAAAGTGCCACCTGACAGCCAGAACACCTATGCCGAGTTGTAAAAGCTCTAGAATTACGGTATGGTGATAAACATTTGCGACTTGTGTACTGCACCCAGTTGAGAGCAAGGCGACAGCATTCCGGGGAGAGCCGTCAAGAGTTTGAAGCAAGTATCGACAGACTGATTATATTGGCCTATCCTGACGCACCAGAAGATTTTCTAATAAGGTTTCGGGTGCTGACATTTATTGATGGCTTCGGAGATTGTGAACTTCAGCAAGTGTTACGAATGGCAAGACACCGAAATAGCTCAGAAGCTCTTGTTCACGTCCTAGCGTTTGAAGCTGCCAAGTCAGCGTCCCGCTACATTAATGGGTTTATGCCATCACACTGTAGTCAGAAGTTCCTGTATCACATTGTCGTTACGTTGGGTGCAGAAAACCAATGTTGTCGGACAAACAATTCAGAAGTTCAAGAGCGCCGCAACGATTTGAACGATGGGAAAAAGACAGAAGACCGAAGTGTTGCAACTGTGGGAAACGTGGTCATCTACAGGTAGACTGCTGGGAGAAGAAAATACCGAGAGAAGAGAGTGATTGCACCAATTGGAGAAATAAAGCCCCAGAACAGCACACAGTTTCGACGCTACGTAAGACCAGTGGAAAATTGATCGTTAATGGATTTGCGGAAGGTAAACCAACATCATTTAGAGTTGACACGGGCGCAACAGTGTCCATTGTGCGCCCTGATATAGTCAGCAACCGCCAGCCTCAAATTAGCTCTTGTACAATACAGACTGTAACTGGAAGCCCCGTCAAGGTGCTAGGAAAGATAGACGTACGTGTACGCCTGGCTCTTCTCGAGTTTAGCCACCAAATGCTCGTTGCAGACATTGTCAATGAAGTGATTTTTGGCACTGACATTATGAATGCCTACGGATTCGTTGTGGACTTAAGAGAGAATGTCTTGAGTGTTGCCCAAGAGAAGATAAAGCTTTGCATGGCTAAAATGACAGGGTCTACCAACCATTCGATTAAGCAAGTGGCATTGGCCGAAGAAAAAGTCAACCGGTTTGGTCAAGAGGAACCCTCCCTATTTGAAGCAGAAATGGAGGGAGAACTAGCAGAGGAAGTACAAATAATTGTAACGACAAAACAAGTGACTGGAAAGCCAACTATGAGTATCGAGACAAGACTCTTGCTTGTTCCTGAGTTAATGGAAGAACCCGGGGAAAACGTTACTGAAGATGAAGTCACGCAAGAGGTTGTTGACGAGAACCAATCAGATTTGGACCCGCTAATAGCGTATAGGTCATCAGTACATGACGCAACGGGAGTGATTCCCGCAAAACTGGTGTTTGGGCGGGAGATTCGTCTTCCTGGGGACTTAATGTTCGGATCACCTGAGATTCAGTCCCAAGAGCCACAGAACTATTCCTCGCAATTAGAAAACCAACTGCGAGAAATGAACCGCTTTGTAAGAGGACGGCTGGAGATTGAAAGTGATAAAATGAAAACTCGGTATGACATTCGCAGCAGTAGTGTGGGTTTCCCAGAAGGAGATCAGGTCTGGTTGTTCAACCCAAAGCGCCGTCGTAGTCGCTCACCTAAGCTTCAGACTAACTGGGAAGGACCCTACACTGTGAAAAAAAGAATCAACGACATTGTTTATTTAATTCAACAGGAAGGACAGCGAAAATTCAAGGTCGTCCACCTAGATCGCCTGCCTAAGTATTACTTCAGAGACGGTTTGCCAGCGAACAGGCTAAAGGAGGGGCCAGTGTTACGTAATGCGGAAAAGTGTTACGTAATACGGAACGTTCTACAAGTTATCGAATTTTCCAGTGGAATCCAGCTGTGTATGTGCGTACGTGATTCTCGACATGCGTTGCGAGATTGTTCCGGACTCACCGGTCCGCGCCTGCTGTGTGTAAGGCCGCAACCAATTATGTTCTGGTGTTTTCTAGTAGGATTCTTGACGCGCAGTTAGCGAATATTCTGGAACCTCGGCTGGGTATAAATACAAGTACTCAGAAACGTTCTGTTTAGTTTTGAGTTGCGAATTATTACAGTGCGGTTCGACGTATTGTGGCGGAGTGTTACGTGTTTATAATTCTGCGGTACGATTGTAATACAATTGTGTTTTATATCAGTTGACATTTTTTTATTGCGTGTGAACAATTTTTATTTGTTTTGTTGTAAGAGACTGCCTTGTTAATTACAAACTGTTTAATTGTGATAATTAAAGCTGGTGATTAGTGACTTAATTGGTGTCTTGTATTTTGTTTTCCACTGTACCATACGACGATCAGTAGGCCGTGGTAACAGTATGTTACAGTACTTTCCTTATGTTACAGTTATCGTCTTATATATATTAATTTTTGTTTCGTGCTCCATGAAGTGGAATGCACTGTCTCGTCACTTGTTTCCCTTGTTCTATACGACTTCTACTTCTGCTACACTTGTGCCGTCGTTTGTAACCACGACTCTGCGAAATGCAAAGTGAAGATCTTTTCGGCATTGATTTTGCATCCCAACGTTCCTAGTTGCATCTCCAACGTTTTAAAGCTGAATTTAAGTAGGCCTATATCTTGAATAAAGTGGCTGCTATAGCACAACCTTGTCGCAATCCATTGGTGACTGGAAATTCATCAGGTAGTCTTGAGCCTATCTCCTTGCTGCTAGTAACGCTACACAAGCGTATACTATAACTGTATAGCTATAACTTACACAGTTCTAACATATAAAGCATTGACACCACTTTTTAATAACATCGCCGTAGCCTATTCTGTGGAACTCTAGCCTGTCGTATGCCTCTTGAGGTCTATAAATTCTAAAGGAAATGGGTTTCTACATTTTGTCATTATTTTTTCAAGAAGTTGTTTTAATGTGAAGGTATTATTTATACAAGATTGACCTGCACGAAACCCATTTTGTTCCTCGATATCATCATATTGGGTTTCTATTTTTACTTAGATAAGTTTTCCATATAACCTTGAGATACAGTTGGTTACACATACTCCATTGTAATTCGATAGTGACTGTCTGGTGCCTTTTTTGTGGATGTTGGAATTATACACAGTCTTCCATTCAAGAGGGAGCTCTTCACCTTTTAAAAAGTAATTGAAGACATATACTACCAAAAGGCCCAAAAGTAAGTCTGTCCCATTTTTAAAGAGCTTATTCGGAGTCCATGTGAACCTAGTGCTCGTCCATTTTTTACGATTTTCAGAGCATTCTTAACATCGGTAACTGGAATTTTGTCTTCCTCAGACAACGATACATCAGAGAGATCAATGTCGTGATCATTTAATATGAAAGTTAGTTTATGAATTTATGTAATAGGCCTACTTCGTAAAAGCAAATTATTTCTTATTTATTCCATAAACCGCGCTCAGAGCGAAATAAGTAGGGAAATTTATTAAGTTATTATAATGAAGTGTTCTTTAATGTTTTATGTAATGTATCTATATCTGATTAAACTAACCTTCGATCTGGTGGACTGCCACAGGCCGAACACTCAGCGACAAATCTCTTTGAGTGCTGGCATGTAAAGGGTGGACATTATTTAGAACAGGCACTGTCACCATCAGTAACAAATTGTTGTTTACATACTGTAATCTCAAACGTGAATTTTTGTGTTTATTAGTAGAAAGTACACTAGAATGTCATCAGCATCCAACTTTAAAAGTTTTCCCATTGCAGTTATTAAATGACATGTTTCCTGCTCAAATCGGTCATCAGTACCCCATTATAAGTGAATTTAGGAATGGGTAAAATGTTGACACTCTTTCATGATCTTCTTCAGTTTGAAAATAGTGAGAGTTTTGAACAGCATCATCTATGCGTGAGGACACGTTCCTCTTCCTTAAAGCAGGAATCTCCACGTTGATGTCTTCGCAACGTTTTTTTGTGCCATTAAATATGATTACGCTTTTAGGTGAGTGGAAATTGGGGGGGGGGGAATGGGTTCAATCCCACAAAATGTTTTCTGCGAACTCTCATGCCTTTTATTAGTGAAGGCTGAAAATTGGAAAAATTAAAAACGTTAAAATTATTAAGAGCTATCATAGCAAGATCCTACAGGAAATCATGTAATCTAAACATTTATAAGTTTATTTGAGTAATACAATTAAAATATTATCTAGATGGTGGCGTAGATCTAAGAAAACTGTAAGTACAGAATCACAAACCTTCAAAGTGAATTTACTATAGATGAAGGGGTACGGCATCTCTATCACTCAAAATGAGATTAAATGAGATTCTATCACAAACGCCGTCTGCTACCACTATAGAAGATGACTGGCACCAACTTAAAGGAGCTATAAAACAGGCAGGTTTTGAAGGTTTAGGTTTTAAAAACGTGAACAAAAAGAAAAAGGTCTCAAGGTTTGGAACACCGAAATAGAAAATGCTATAAAAGAAAAAAGGAATGCATTTTTGGAGTATTTAAATACACAGTCTGACAAAAATAAAGCGAAATATAAAAAGTAAGAAACAGAACAAAGGTGGTAGTCATACAAGCCCATCAAGAGTCCTGGGATAAATTTATCAGTGTCATAGGAAATGACATTCACGGACGACAAAAAATTGCATGCAAATTTTTGAAGACACTGAATTTACAAGAGAATGGCAATGCAAATTTAAATGTTATAAGTGAGAAAAGGTGGATTTAATACTATAAAGAACTGTAGTGTAATGATGTAGACATCCAGGCTCAAGACGAAATCAGCGAAGATGAGGCAAATTTGAATATAACAGTAGATTTAATAACAATGGAAGAATTAGAAAGTGATCTGAGGTGCTCAAAAAATGGAGAATCGCCAGGTTCTGATGGAATAAATACAGAACTAATCAAATATAGTAGTTTCTCATTCAAATTACGACTTTTAAATTTATTTAATGTGTGTTGGCTGTCTCGACGAATTCCTCAAGATTGGTTAGAAGCCCATGTTATATCAGTTTTCAAAAAAGGAAATAGAAGTAATTGGAAGAATTATAGGGGAATCAGTTTATTAAATACAACTTACAAAATTTATTTTAAGGTAATAAATGACAGGTTATCGAGAATTGCTGAGTCTGATTTTAGAAGAACAACATGAATTTCGGAGGGGAAGGTCCACAATTGTTAATATATTTATGTTAAAACAAATAGTGGAAAAGAGAATTTAATTTAATGCAGAGACACATCTTGCGTTTGTGGACCTCGAAAAAGCATTTGACAGTTTGAATAGAGCAACATTATGGAGGATAATGCAGAGAAGAGGATACCCTATACATTTAATAAAGGTAATTAAAAGTTTATATAATGGAAAGCAAATATGGATAAAAAGTAACATATTGTCTAAGCCCATTGGAATAACCCAAGGCGTTCGGCAGGGTTGCAGTCTTTCTCCTGTTTTATTTAATATCTATGTAGATGATGCCGTAATGAAATGAAAATTGGACGCCCCCAAAAGATTATACTTGGGGAAAGGATTTTATTTAAAAAATTTAATGTATGTAGACGATCTTGTCATCATCCAAGAGAATGAATATGACCTCCAAAGTTCGATGGTTTAGCTTACTGACATTTTGGCAGATTACAATCAAACCATTTCCTTATCCAAAACGAAAGTTATGGCTTTTTCTGGGGCAAATCATATTAGAACAAAGATTGTCATACAGGACTCGCCAATGGAACAGGTGCCAGATTTAAAGTAGCTATGGTGTAGCATCACATACCAAGATGATAAGGAGGTCGAAAGCAAAATTAGTCTCTTCCAGTCTTTTTATAGGTGTATCATTAAACTTTTAAAGAAGAAACCAAAGAAAGGGACGCAATTAAAATATTATAATGTAATGGCCATACCTCAACTACTGTATGGTAGTGAGACTTGGATTAGAAAAGCCAAATATATATTTAAATACAAGGAGTCGAAACGAGGTTCTTGCGAGCTGTAAAGGGTTGTAACAGGAGAAATCTTATCAGAATGATCATATTAGAATGGAGCTAGGCGTAGCTGAAAACTGAAATGAGAAACTCTCCCCGTACAAAACGGAGTGGCGGTTACACGTAGAGAGAATGGATCCAACTAGATTTTCAAGAAGAGCCCTTGAGTATCATCCAAGGGGGAAGCGAAGTGTGAGAAGACCCCGTAAGCGATGGTTGGATGATTTCCATTGAGACTGGAACAGCCTACTAGGAAGCCGTAAAGGATGACGACGACGATTTAAATAATAGGCTACATGATCTATGTCACTAACGTTAACGTTAACGTTAATGTAATATGTACGAAGCTTACAAATCAATAACTAAACTTAACTTGCAAAATTTAACTCTCTCTCTCTCTCTCTCTCTCTCTCTCTCTCTCTCTCTCTTACACACAGGATGCGCGCGCGCTTACTTTTCATCTTTCTAAATCGACTACTTGTTGTATGGAAATATAATTATATGATGCCATTACAACAATATTTCCATTTTTCAGTAACTAATTGCCTGCATTACGGTGTGCATGTATGTACATCACTGAGTTCGTAGAAGCGAACGGCGAACGAACAGACGTTTATTAATATGAATATAACTTGGCTTCATTTGTTTCTGTGCGTAAGCGACAACTGAGCGATAGAACAGAATGAGCGTGCAACCTGTTTCGTGTCTGTGTGCATATAAATGTGTGTGTGTGTGTGTGTGTTCGTGTCTAGTTTTATTCGCTACGTAAATATAAATTAATTGTTATACAGTATCACATTACAAGTAATACAAGTGCGTTTAGTACTCGTAACGTGATGTAAGTAATAATGTAAAAAGCAACAGAATGGCCGGGACATTATAATCTCATTTCACTGACATCAACCCTGTATGAAACAACTTCAAGTAACCATAACGAGATTAGATTATATCCCGTACGTGTCTACTATAACTGCATTTGTGTAAAATGTGTACAGAAGTAGGAAAAATGTAGTGCAATTTTAAGCAGTAGAGTCTGAAAATGTAGCAGTAGAGTCTGAAAATGTAACAAAGGGCTCAGTTCTGCAGAACTCAAAATTCAATAGCGGAAGATTAGTGTATTAGGCTGTCCCAAATATTTAATTTTAAGTATTGGTTAAATGGACTATACTGATGCCAGGTTTCGTGTGTGTTGATAGTGTATTCCGCGCATTGAAAGCGTTTGGAATAGACGTTCCCAGTATCATTTAGTTCTTACTAAAGGAGAGAAGTATAGGGGAAACACGTGGGTGAGAGAGAACGCGACAGCTCCCATAAGAGTCGGTATTGAAAATTAAACCTGGAATCTGTAGATATTTATAGATAACTTATTGAGACACAGTGGTTATTAATTTCTAGTTACATTACTCTTTATAAAACGAGAGTCAACAATTGTCTTGTATCAAGTTTACGAGTATTTCAACACAAGGGAGATGGTCGAAGGCACACACACGCACACACGTGCACACAAAACGTTGATTGTTAATCGTTAGTTAAGCGAATATAAGATTTAATTTTTATGGAGAATTGAAAATTACAAAAAAAATTTAACTGAATCCTGGAACATAACTGTCACTCAGGGTGGCTTCTTGTGGTACCAGACTATATTCCATAATAAACAGTAAGTCTCTAACCCAGTTTAATAATTATCGTTTGGCGTCATTTTAAATTTTGCACTATATAAATGAAACACAATTTTATTTATATTGCGTGTATAAATGAAATTTTAACATCGTTTATAGTTAAAAAAATGTAGAATTTTATAGTTAATAATATTGTATAACAGTTAGTTTTTCCTTTTTCAATTTATTAATTGTAAACAAAACAAAAAATTACTGAGTAAGTCGTGTCCTTAAGAGAATTCAAGACTTTTTATAAAACCAATAAACAAGAAAACATTCTTGTTTGTTCTGTAGATAATTATATTATGAAGGTAATGACTTAACAAAAAACAAGCATATGTATGATAGTGATTCTACATGTCTTGCTGTTTACAGCAACGTAAGTGCAACTCTTATGGTTTTCCATGCTTAATTCTCTTCTATCCATCACTGCCCTAAATCCGTCTTTCTACCGTATTCTTTGGCGACTCATTTTCTTTCTTCTGTGTGATATCCATTTAAAACATTACATTTCTGGTGTTATCTTTCTTTGCCACCGATCTCATGTGTTTGTTGTTATTTCTGCCTCGCACTGTTTCCACTACTTATATTCGTTCCCTAGGAGTATTCTATTCAAACACGATCAAATACAGTAACACCACAATAACTTCTTTGATACTTTGATAACTTTCATTTGCATTTATTATCCTTTTCACGTTTCTATTCCACGTCAAAACTATCGATATCTACACTTTTTATTAACGCCATAAACATTTATAGCTTTGTTGTGTTCCTTACGATGTTATTCAATAATATCGTGTTCAGTCTATTTTTTATCATTCTTCTAGGATTCTTTCAGTAGGACATCTTTCCCTTTTCTTACATCAATAGACTACCGTGCTGCCAAATAGTTCTAATGTTTTGTACTTTTTGTGTTTTCTTTGTAAATAATAAAATCTAGTCCTTCATTACAAATCACCATGCACTCAGTTTTCTGAATATTTCCAAAAACAACCTTATTAGCTTGCTTATCATATTGTAATCTACTATTCTAATCTATTATATTGAAACTCCTACTCCTGGCTCTTTTTTTGTCTTTTCGTAACCCGTTATAGAAGTAGGCTATATGTGCTCTTTACTCTTTACTGATTCTACTGCATTTTCTTTCTTTCCTGTTTTCCTAAGTACGGTTACAGTTATATTGTGTTTCTAATCCGTCAAAATACCATTATCTTACCTTACCGTATCCTACGTCTAGTTCGATTCTGTTAGGGTATCATACCTTACCCGAATTTTTCTAGTCGTAAAGCGCCATGACCCTGCCTTTTACCCTTTCTTGTCTAATAGGCTCTTTCTTGAGAGCAGGGCAGTCTTATGTAATTTGTAGAACCATCTTTCGGTTTCAGAGATTACAAATTTATTTACTCCAGATTGTCCCATAACACCCCAACTGTGGAAACTCACGTAATCCCAAGATTTTTCAAAATAAATTTGATATATAGCCTGCTGTAATTTCAACGCAAGTCCTTTGTTGATTGATGTTTATGGAATTTTAGTAAGGTCTTCTAACCACAGAATTTTAAGTTTTCAAAATTTTGGACAGATCCGTTCAAGTTACCACATTTAGTTAAGTACTACTGGAGTGAAACATTTGGATTCCAGTTATCCATTAATATCTGAGTTGAATTTTTTTCCTTAAAATGGCATTTAGACTTTACGTAAAACGTAAAAAATGAACTAAGTGGAGTAAAACGATTTAAAAACATGGAATATCCATACATAAAAGTGTTTTGCGGCTTTATCACATAAAACTAAAAATTCAGCTAGAAAACAAAGAGATTTTTAATATAATTAACTTAACTCAGGTTTTTAAAAAGCCAATCAATATCTAATTTAAAAAAATATATATTTCATGCTACTCTGCCACTTTTGAGGTATGTTATTAAAGTTTGTCTTAGTACTAAATCTCTGTCTGCTAATGAAAAAGACACCACGCCTACAACTTTAAAGAATCGGACTTGTGTATCCTGATCCAATTTAAGTGGCAATAACTAAATGGAATATGATCTGAAGGAATTATTTTAATGGAACGTCTTACAATTTTGTTTTAATTTGTCATTTACGTAATGTAAATTATGTAGATTATAAATTACACTTTCACTTAAGTAAATATTACTTTTAAAAGCAAAATTTACTATTTGAACTATATTTCCAGTATATATAAACGGGAACTTTATTTCGCGAGATAAACAAACTAAGTCATTATACAATGAAACGCTTTAAAGCATTTAATATGTCGGTAACGATGGACTATTAATACAGGAACTTTATTATATAGTACATAATCACTTGATTTACGCATCTGCTTCACATATAATTAATTAGCGTAAACAAGACTAGACGGTGTAGTCGTATAATCTGGTAATTAGTGATTACCTGTGACACAGATGAAGTACACCGTTTAATTGCACTGGAAATGTCTGCTTACAGTAATGGTTAGAAAAACACTTTTAAATGGCGATAAGTGTAATAGAAACAACGCAGTTTTATTCAGATTTCCTTAGGGTAGAAATGCAAGACAGTTTAGTTAATGGTAGAGGAGTACGTCTCTAGTATTATAACTATGACGTAACGTTGAATGACGCCCCCATCATCTCACTCATTCCTCCCACTTTTCAACCAATGGGGAGAATACAGTGGGCTTGGAGTATGTTGTAGAGTCGGGAAGTACTTGAATTTTTAGCGAATATCTTATTAAAATTCATTGCAATCCATGATCACTTTATTTTGTTGCTATTTTGACTCTAGTTACTGCTTTTTTTCTAATTGGATGGGCATGTTTTTAATATTTTTATATATTTTTTAAATTTTTATTAATGACTTGCTTGTCCAGAATTTTCATTGTAAAATTGTTGCTTTTGCTGATACCACTGCTGTTTAGCACAGTATAAAGAAAACGAACGGTTAACTATTTATAACATTATCAGAGACGATTTAGTTTTGTTAAGTAAATGGTGTCGATGGAATGTAATTACCCTATGTAATACTCATAAAACTAAAATTCTTAATCTATGTTTGCGCGAGTTTAAATTTACGGATAATCTCAATTCGGACAGTCAAAATCGGATGACATGTAGGCCTACCTGTCCGTTTGTTGAACATGTAGATGAAATTAAATACTTAGGAATTATCATTAACAATAAAGTTACATGGAAGTATCACATTGAGAAACTAAAAATCAAATTAAGAAAATTTTAAGTTAAGTCAATTTTATTTTTTACAAAATATATGTAATTTTGGTCTGCTGAGATCTCAATATTACGATCTGCAATACGGCACTGAAGTTATGCAGTGACGCTGCAATTAGCGGTCTCAGTTCCTTGATCTCCACCCAAAACATCTGTATTCGGACTCTTACTTTGGACAGCATTTCCTGTATTTTCTTAAAGTGAAACTTTTCCTCTACGACACTTATTCGTGTATAAAGTACCCGATGAATATTATGGGACTCGAAACCAAGAACAAGGTAATTTTGTTAGACCTAAAGTAAATAAGTCACGGTTCCGACGCTTTATTATTTCTTAGACTTACAGTTTTTAATTTACTGTCTGCTAATAGGCCTATTAAAGCGATAATCAGAATTCAATTATTAAAAAAGTTAAAAACTGATTGTTAGGTAAAGGTAGGTAACATTTATTATTTGATAAAATTATAAATGTAATATTCATGTGAGAAAAACCAGAGCACATAGATTTAATAATTAGTATTTCATAAATTACTGTTGGAATATTAATTTTGTGTCGTTTTTGTAATTATTTGTTGTAGTTTATTACTTGTATGGCGAATTGTAAAATTAGTGTTAAGGGTTAAAAAACTTTCATGAATGCTTTCGTTTACATATCTTAAGAATACTGTTTTGTTTATTCAGTTGTGTAAGGCTAACATTATAGTAAGTTTACCACCATTACATTGCTACCGCATATATTTTGTTTGATGCAGACTTTCCAACCACCATATACTGGAGTAGATGACTGATGGAATTTCCTACTGGAATTGTAATCGTGTACATTCTTATAAAAATAAAAAAAATATTTAGCAATCTATCTAAGTAGTGAGAAAACGTTTTCAAATTGTTATTTAGCTTACCTGTATACACTATAATAGCAACGGGGGAAAATATCATATAGCAGCGTATAAAATAGAGCCAACAGCGATTCTCGCAGCGATAATTCACAAACTATGCGATCCTCATAACAGTATTATATTTCAATGTCTTTTTTTTTGGGTTTTCAGTACTGATTTTAGTAGGCCTATATTTTCCAATTTTAAAATAAATTCAAATAATTACAATCGATTCACTATACACTAAAAGAGCTAAATTTGTTATTTTTTCAAGCAAGGTTAGGCGTTTCGGAAGTCTAAGAAATATTTGTTTTTTGTGTGTTTAAAAAAAATAAAATATCAAGTATGTGTCTGAAAGAATAAAGATTCCAGTTTAGAAAGCGCCTAAACGGCTGGCATTCTGGATATCAAAAACGCAAGTATTTGACTTTGCAGCAACAATCGACTTCTGCAATACACTCCAGCATAAAGTTTTTTATAATAATTCCTCATCTTAACTTAGATAAGGAGCCTTACTGCACGTAATAATGGGTAAACGCTGTTATTGAAAGAAAAAGAATAAACATTCTGAAATTTGTTGTAAATTATCAAATTATCTTTACTGTTTGTCACAATTTGTACAGTTGGTACTTGAAGAAATAACATTTATATTTGACATTTATATAAACTTGAGGATGAAGGTGGTACTTGGTTTAAGTATTTCGGCAAACACAGCCTTCCTGACAAACACAAAACTTGCGTTTAGTCTGTCACCATTCGCTTACTGTACTTAACTCTCGTGATCGCTTAGAAACTGTTTGTTTTATAGATAATGAAAATAACGGGCAACGTTTGTTAGCAATGTTTTAACAGTCGGTATAAAAATAAGATTAAATAAAACTACAAAACAGTCTAAAAATTATGGGTAATTTTATAAACAGTGACTGCTGGAAGAGAAGCGCAAAAGTGTTTATCATGTAGCGATGGAGATGAACTTCGTCAGTGTCGGAATGTTACTCAGGAAAACTGTGTGTAATGTTGTGTTACAGTGTGTACGAGCATAACCAACATAGGTACAACGGTTAGCAGTATAATATGTGTCTGTCCTCTATATGGAAGAAGGTACAAAACCTCACAAATAATACAGTATACGAATGTCAAATAATTAACATCTGGAAATGCATTTGTTGAGGTTAACCGTAAATCGTGTCTGGAGAATCTAAGCCTAGAAAATGCAGCTGGTCCTGAATTTATGGCTAGTGTAGTACATATTTATTCGATTTAGAATAATTTAGGACTCATATATCATAGACGTTATTATTCATTTTTAGAAGTTATAATCGTAAACTTAAGACTTTTATTGGTTACAAAGGTAAAATATTTCTCTACACATGGATTCCAGTTTCCCCCTGTACTTTCTAGACTATACTCTATAATTTGTTTCTACAGTCTTGTGCTTATCCATATATTTATTTCTACATGAGATTAGCAAGGTTATCTAAGGTTGGTATGCAATCACCAAAAATTTGTGACATTCTGCAAATTTACTTTCACCTATACGTCATGTTGACCCCGTTAAGTTGAACTATCATCATCATCATCATCATCATCATCATCATCATCATCATCATCATCATCATCATCATCGCCGCCACCACCACCACCACCACCATCATCATCAGTAAGAATTAAACCAAAAATGGTCGGTTATTTCGGTTTATAATTGAATAGTTGTTTGGGGATGCAGCAGTCATCCATTCGGTTAAGATATTCCCACCACGTTAGCCGATACTGGAGAACCCTATTGAGTATACTCATAATAATAAGTTCCTGCCATACATCTTCATTTCTTTTGCTGCGATCTTGTAGAGTAAGCCTATACCGTCGAGTTTGGTAGCCTTGGTCAACGAATTAAATAGAGATGAGCATTCCGTCTGGTTGTTACAGTTTTCTAGGACGATGGCGCTTTTGCAAACACTTGCTGATGCAGCGGAACCCAGACATAATTGTAAAAAAAATTGTGAAAATCCAGCAGGGTGTAGGGCTAAAAGAGATTTTAACCCTTATCAGAATGAACCTCAATTTTAGTGTTTGTTGTACGATTGTGTGTTCTGCAATTAATATATCACTAAAGATATAGTAGAGTAATCGATATTTGCGTATTTTTTCCCTTAATTAAAAACTTATCTTGTATTGAAGTTTATCCAGTAATAAATGTACTTCATTCAAAATAGTGAACGAATTCTGCAGCTCATGGAGCTTGCTAGTATAACAGTAATATTGCGTATTGTATAGCGAGCGTATGTGACCTTGACGAGATATCTGTGGCTGTAAAAGTTTCCAGTATTTGTGTTAAGAGTAGGCCTATAATTAATGGTGTCTGGAAAGCGTCTGCGCCTGGTTGTATTGACCCTATAATTATATTTACTGTATAATGAAAAATTAACACAAGACCGAGAATTCAATTTAAAACACCGTTTGATAGGTTAATTTTTTCCTGTATGAGATAATAGGCTATATTTGTGTTTTGTATAATTTTAACAAGCCAGAGCCTTTGCTGGTAAATATCCTTCATTATTACGTTTATAGCTTTAATAATTACTTGGCAGTATAGAATCTGACTAATACATCGTTAAACTCTTCTTTCGAGTTCGTGATTATCAAAATATCGGCGGTAACAAACAATACACATAGTGCAAAGATGGTTACGTATTTATTTGAGAATAGTTGATAATTCCGGACGGCCAATTGCAGTTTGTTTTCTAGTTAATAATACTACTCGCTAATCTGCCATCGCCCTTGAAGAGGGGGACGGGAGAAGAAAAAGCCGATCTTTTGCGATAGAAATAGATCCCTCAGTGCAGACAGCACTTCAACAACCCTCTCACAGTACCCAAAACGTTGATTTGCTTCACGCCCTTGGCCTAAACACGAGGGTAAGGCAATAAGTATCCGAAATTTTGTTCTAATCGTCTGTATGTTTGCAGTACCACTTAGCGCTCTTGTACTCCGACAGATGGCGCCATTGTCTCAAATTGTGAACTGTTAGACCGTACGTCCCGTCAGTCAGCTGCGGATTGTTGCACCATAAACATGGCTCCCCTTTCTCCGTTTGCGCCAACGAAGAACAGTGTGCAGTGATCCGATTTTTGTGGTATATTAGGAGTTGAAATCCATAGAAGACTTCCAAACACTATGGGGATAATGTTTTACCACAGCGAAGTGTATATGAATGGATCGAAAAATTAAAAAACGGTTGGACAACCGTCAAGGACGAGGAAAGATCAGGATGCCCAACCTCTTCCACTACTAATGTCATGATACAGACCAACCGAAGAGTGACTATCGAAGAAGCGGCATACCATCTGCAAATTATAGGCCCACTGTCGGAAGGACTGCTTTTGTTGCATGGCAACGCGAGCCTACATACTGTTGCCCACACTGTCCAAACCCTTGAGAAACTGCGATTCGAGGTGTTGGAGCTTCCTTCATACAGCCCAGATCTTGCCACGTAGGATTACCACCTCTTTGATCAACTTAAAGATGCCTCAAGGGGCCATCGATTCTTCAGAGACCAAGAAGTGAAAGAAGCGGTGCATACGTGGGTTGCTGCTCAGCCAAAAACTTTTTTTGTGAAAGCATCAGGAAGCTAGTGCAGCGATGGATCTAGTGTATTGAAAAGCAAGCGGAATATGTTGAAAAATGAGCTAACTGTCAGACTTGTACTGTTGTTATAACAAATTATAAAATTTATTGCGGATACTTATTGATTTACCCTTGTAGTACACCAATGCCTTGCAAATAGTCGCCCATTTGAGTTCAAGGAAGTTTTCAATATAAAAAAGGTAAAGGTATTGTTAGTAAAACTGTCAGTGACTTGTACACAGTGGTATTAAAATATAACTTGTTTTAAATTGGTTAAAATTTGTTTATCTTCCTACTTGCTCATAATTTATGATTGTAAATTGTGTCATATCTGATTTTAGAACGACGGCCGAACCATTTGCTTCACAGCTTCTGCAGTTAAAGTGTTCCACGTAAAATACCTACAGAAGATTAATTACGAAAGGAGGTAATTCTGCTTTCGACATCGTTTTTGAATAAATATTTTGACATCGTTGACATTTTCGCGTTAAATATATATATATATATTAGAAACGGTTGGTATTAGTCACAAAGAAACTTCAAGGGTTCATGTTTTGTTCGCCTACAAGAAACGTAGGCCTATATTGCTTCCTGAATTCCGCGTTTGGTGTATATGTGTGTGTATATATAGTTATATATATATTGTACTGAATATACGGGATTACTGCCGATGTTGTTGTGATTCTCGTTCGTATTTAAATTATTTTGAAGTCGTTAATTTTGTTAAAGTTTGTAACATTGTTTTAATAATGTGTAATAAAAAAAATCTGATGACGAATTATTATTCGAGTTGATTCCCTCGCAGGCGCACGTGGATAGTTGTAATTCGCCGCAGATTCTAATGTTGCTGAAATAAACACAAGTTATGTACTCACCATGTACTTACTGATTTCGAAGTTCTGGGTAGTCAACAAACACGTTAACAAGCGAATAAATGACTCGATTCTAATATATCGGAGTCAAACTGTGCCACCTGTGGAAGTACTAATGGTAATCTAACTCGTATCAGTATTGTCTATTAAATAAAAGTCGTCAACTCTTTTTCGGTTACACAATTTGAATTTATTAACATTTAAAAAAAAATTGGAATCTATTAATTGATATTTATTACTCACTATTTGCCTCGTTAGTCATTGACTTTATTACTTATTAGCTCTTAATCTCAGGGTAATTAAAATATTTTAGTTTAAAATAAATTTAAAAGATAACCTAGAATTTTGGTTCATTATGTTTACAAATTCTTAGTGGTTCCTTTGAGACTGCAAGATACATAACAGAAAATGTCTGCGCTGCTGTTTAACATGAGTAGCTGGAATTAATTATTATAAACAACAATAAATTAAAAGTTTTATCAAATCATTAACATGGAATTATATCTTTGACTATCGTCAACATTACATTTACTTCAGGCATACTGAATTGATATTTAGAAACAAAATGCCATTAAAAGTTTTTTTTTTTAACATATGATTATGAATTCGACTGTTGTCAACATTAAAGCAACTTCAGGCATGCTGGGTTGATACAAAGTATTATCTATTCAAAATATCATGTAACTCCATAACCTATACATAATAAAAATACATAAATGATTGTAATTATAAGTTCATTAATGTTCGTTATTAATTATCATGTCCATTGAATGCTGAACTCTGGTCAGGTAAACAATTACGATCTGTTGCTTAAATAGCTTTCGTCAAAATATTCATTGATGTATTGGAACATTCGAAATCAGAAGGTTACATAACCTATACTCGAGCTCATATTACTCATTGTCTATTTCTCTAAGTTGGTTAACCTTCATAATATAGGTCGAAAAATATTTATTTTTCCTATAAAAATTCATATAATGTTCAGTAATGTTCGTGAATGAACGTCAATTAATTTAGTTATTCACTTTTAACCTCTACGAGATATCATGGTTACTTCCGTGCCTCAATGTAAAATCGTAAAGTTTCTGTTTTCAGTTAAAATTCAATAATTATAATTAAAACCATACTTCCTGTCATTCATTTTATTGCAGCTTATTATACACTCTGCAATTATGATTCGCTATGGTATAAGCGTTTTTTCGATGCACTCGCCACTTAAAAATTTTTTGGTTAGGTTGACCAAATTGTTTACATTTATTCTCGCACAGCTGATTTGATCCGAATTCGACTTTTTCGCGCACAGAAAATGGCCGTCGTATCGCTTCGCTCTGAGATAAAGTGAGAATAAATTTGTTCCTCTTCGCTGTTCCAATTTTGGGATTACATACCCCCCGGTCGATTTTGATCCATTCCATTGGCTTAGAGATTGCTGCTGTTCCTTATAGCGAGGTCACTCCCTTGGCGGAGTAATTAATTTGCAGAAAATTGTTAATGACTTTGGTGTGGAGAGTATCATTATGACGCTCTCGTTTTGCCCAAAATAAACAGAATATCTTTAAAATTGGTTTAACGTCCTTGCGTTACTAGTAATACTTGATATAGCCACACCATGTTAGTACAATTGATTTGTTCTTTAACATAAGTCCTCACAAGACATATGTGAGCGTTATAATTAAAAAGTTAATGTTTTTACTTACGACTA
Organism: Magicicada septendecula; assembly: GCA_034769895.1. Classification (NCBI taxonomy): domain Eukaryota; kingdom Metazoa; phylum Arthropoda; class Insecta; order Hemiptera; family Cicadidae; genus Magicicada; species Magicicada septendecula. Next base: position 545,712,672 of record CM068368.1, read on the forward strand.
TGACATATTTCTTATGATTTTACATGATTAATTATGGAAATTAAACATATGGTGATTACATTTCAATCATATGGTTTCTCTCAAGCCCTTTTATGATAATTTCTACTTCAATAATTGTCTAAAATTAATAAAATTACAATATTTGGTCTATGCTTTCTTTGGCCTAGAGCATGGTTAATTTGATTCACTCTATTTATTTAAATAATTTGCTCTGTCCATTTTTTACTGTGATACAGTCATTCTGAGATGTCCATTATAACTTTTGGATATCTCAGCTTTTCTTCAAATATAATTAGTTTCTTGTTTTTAGTTTTATTTATTATTCATAGTTTTAGTATGCCATGTGTCTTTATGATTTGGGTCATGATTAATGATATACTCAATTTTAAGTGGTTCTTTTGTGTACAAATGGTCTTTATAGTCTAAAGAGTGTTTTATAATGGTTAGCCTCCTATTATTATATGTGAGATTAAGAATAATTCACTAACACTTCTTGCATCTAGTGTAGTCAGACAGTTGCCTTAATTTTTCATAATTATGGTTTACTTAATATTTCATTATCATTGTTTTATACTATAGTAGTAGTATTACATATTGCATTACACATTTATGTCACTGTTCTTTTCTGGTTTACAATATTATGGGAATTCTGAGTGTGTTTAATGGGTACATCTTTCTGTCCAATTTCAGTCTGTGTAATTGCATTAAACCCCACACATGTCACTTTTAATTAATAAATCGTAGCACTAGGTTTGTCTTTATAATGTCTATGTTCATTATTGCATAACCTAAATTAGTTTTACATTGTTTTATTCTTAGTTTATTCTAATTACAAGTAGATTTGTACCAGAATTGAGGTTACTTGGAACCCCCTTGTCTGACAACAATGGTCTATGCTTTTCTTTCTGATCTCAATGTTTTAAGGTTATTATTTTACCCTTTTGCTCTGGTTAACCATTATTTATTATTTTTTCACGTTATTTTTACATGTCTACTGGTGATTACCAGGTTTTCTTTCATTTATTTTAATTGGATTTGCCTGTATTAAAAGCATGGATGGTATTCTATTATTACTGTGATAACTAACTCATTCTTATCTTCCAATATCTTATTTCATTGTGTTTATTTGTTGATTAATTATATTTTTATCTTAGAATAAAGAGCTTTGTCACGGTCAAGTCTTTAGTAATAGTTTGTCCATGTCTGTGTCTCATTACTGTTTCTTAATTCTGTAGACTCCTTGTTTTATTGGTTTCATTTTCTCTTGGTACACTTATTGGCACATTGTATAATATATTTGTTAACTCTTTTCGCTTATCACTTTACTTGTGTTTATTCATATTATCTTCAGTCTCTTGTTAGGGTTTGTTGTCATTATAACTTGGTTTTGTCCTCTCACTTACCATATCTATTGGGTCATTTGGTTAATCACATTATTGTGTTGTCTTCTATATTTTCTTCTTCATCACTATTTATTATTCTTTGTTTGCTGATTTAATAAATTTAATTGTTTTAATTAGTTCGTGGACCGGATATAACATTTAGTACACAGTTATTCATTTCTCATTCCTCTCTGTTCTTATGTTAGTTAATGAGTGTTTTATTCCTTATATTTGTTGTTAAATGTACGGTGAAGAAATGTACCGTTACAATATATATATAAACATAAGGAATAAATTTTCTATTTTATTTCGGAAGTTAAATTTTTAACGGATACTTTTGTTTTTCTTTGTGCATTTAGTCTAATTTGTATGCAGCAAAAATAAGCTGTGCTTTACCACATATACACATACCACACACCACACAATCAATTTGAATTGTAGACGGTTTTATTACGACAAGATTTGTCCAGCTAGTCAAGCGGTCAATTTCACTCAAGTTACGCAATTTCGGATTTAGGAATCTAAAGGTCAGTGGCGTAACCGACTAGTTTTGGCAATAGCATTTAGCTACAAGCCCGAATACCGCTGTTAATTATTGAGGCGAAGAAAGTTACAAATTTATCTCAAAACTTAATGAAAAGAACGTTAACATCTAGCATGTAGGAAACATAATTTGATGTAGCCTATTGTATGTAATCAACGTTCCAAAGAAACATACATTTCTTTATGCCACTCTGGACTACATGTTTCCTAATATTATTTTAGTCAATGATCCTGGTATTGCGTAAGTGAATGTATTACAAATTAAGGCCATTGATAAAAAATGTAGAGAGCATTTCATAACTGAAAATAAAAGAAAATAATTTAAATACTGCCTATGAAACATTCTATGAAAGTACGAGAGAAGACACAATAAAATAAAAAATCAGCGACTAACGTTTCAGTGAAGAGAAGAGGTAGAGCTATAATAGAACTGAACAAAAGGGGCTGAAACAGTAATAGAAAGTAAAAGTCTCAAAACGATTTGATGAATGACATTGAGAAGTGGCAATAAACTGAATAAGCTAAGGTGTAAAACACTCGCGTACACACAACTCTCGCGCGGGCGTGTGTGTATGTGTGAGGTTGAGCGGTTTGATAAAGTTTGTTAAAATTTTGTAATTTTACAAAAGTACTGTACGAAATACAAAATTCAGTAATTTTGTAAACCAAACTATCAAGAAGAAGTGTATACGGAACATGATTAAGGCTACCACGTAAGATTTTTAGAGAGCTCTTTACTCTTGAAGTTATGACCGCAGATATTCCTTAAATTATAACTCAAACCGGAGGGAACAGTAGGGGTAATGGAAGTTTCATAAAATTTTCAAATAAATAATAACATAGAAGACAAAATTATTAATAAAAAAATAAGTTTCAACAATCTTATCATAAGTCCAAATTTGAGCCTTATTACAAACTTCGTTATTAGTTTTATAACGTATTCTCGATTTTATATCAAGGCCACGTATTTTAAAAAACATTTCGTGATCCTCACAATATGGTCTGCAGGAAAGCTACGGGTTTCAAGATCAATGAATAATAAGGCGATTATACGATTGATGTACGACGTTTTCTATGGCTCTAGGTATGTGGCAAGTAACCAATGATCTGAATTTGACACGATGAAAATGAGAACATGAAAATGTTTAAAACACGAGTCAAGCTCAACCTTAAATTTTTTAGAAAACCCGAAATTGTAATAGTAGAAATAAATAGAATTTCAATTGTGGGTTAAAATATTAATAATGTTGTTAAGCTATTTTCATAGATAGGATTATTTCGTTGCGGTCTCAAGTTTTCTGATTTACTTAACTAATGATTTGACTTATCTCAAATACCATCTAATAGATTAATCTTATGTGCTAACTGCATACTACTTATCTTCCTACATGATTTCTATAACATGATAAAGTTGATAAATCTCAAAACATATGATGATTGCAAGACAACAGCCAAAACACCTTATACTTTAATTTTGTATTTGATATACTTAAGCACATTGCTTTTTTGATCATAAAAATAATAAAGTTTCGAGATCTATAATTTGCTCGATCTTACTTTCGGAAGGCCTACAACATCGCATTTACACAACCGTGCTGGCGGTCCATCGTTTATAAAATCACACTGAGGTAATTTTCTAGGTTACATTTTTGTTTAAATGTACTTTTCAGGGTTTCAAATCAATTTTTGGGTTCCACTGTTTAATTTTTCATCGAGGTCAATGAATATCTCCATTAAAAAAATAACAGATACTTTTCTATAATCTCGTGGCGTGAATTGAGCAAAAAGTACTTTTTCAACTAAAGACTGTACACATTTGTTTTTGTATTTGAAATTTTAAAATTATATTCCTTATTTATCCTTACTTATTCTCTGACTTAACAGGATAAAATGTCATCAGCGGGACTTCATCGATAGAGTTTCCTTCATGCCTACTACCGTCATCAAATTAGCTCATAGAACTATTATTAAGTAAGTATGTATACTTTGTAGTTTATGTAAGGTGTTACTGCTAATAAGTACAAAAAAAAGTAATACTTAAAGTTATATAAACGTATTTGCACGTTCCTTCAGTAACTTGGTTCACTTGTTATAACAGCTAAAAAGGAATTACATTTATAAGTTCTAAATGTATAGCCTACCTCCGCTTTGTCCAGACTTAACAGGCCAGTGATTATTAAATATAGATTTGAGAAGTCGTACTTCTGTGTGCTGCAGTACACACGCGTCTTATTCCTTTGCGCAATATAATTACATTTTTTTATCGCGCGCAATGAGTTTAATATAGAGGTATGTATTTTCGTTTTCACAACAGACATGCAACGTACGTACTAATTTATTCGTGTCCATGATATCCAGTTGTTACGTAATGTTGACTTACGGCACCATCTTCAGGTCGTGTCTTGTCATGAGTGCCGATACCATTTGCGTGTTCATGAACACCAGCCAAACTGGTTTACCGTTGTGGCGCGTCTGCTTCTAATAATTAGTCTGCATGTAAGACCGATATATACTTGCGTAATATATTATGTTAAAGGCAACTAGAATAATAACTACACTTGATAACCATAATACAGATGTAGCCTACTTCAGAAGACCTTTTGTTTTTTGTGAAATCAAAGAGATTTGTTAAACTGGTTAATTTTAGATTTTTCATCATGTCGCAGTACTCTAGGAGAAAACGGAAAGACATGTAGCCTATTTATTAATCAACAGTTTTCTGCTTTTCCCTGGCAAATCCTCGTACAGCACCTCTCCGTGTCTCTCGGTTTTGCGCCTCTTAATAGCTTCGTATTCTCCTCGAATCGCAATTGTATCCACTATCTTGCACCTCCCCTCTCTTTCTTTTTTACACCGCTGACCGATCCCTGAAGTGTTGCCTGCCGCAGCCAGTAACCCAGCCGGTTTATTTCCTTACTCTCTTGAGCTCTTTTCTCATAACCCCTTGCAGCACTTCTTCATTCCTTACTTTATTGGTCTCCTTTCCAACTGATTCTGGCACTGGCATATCTTCCTCAGTATGCTTATAAACCTCTCCTTCCATCCTGTCAAATGGCCTTTTCAGGTTAACAAATACCGACTTCACTTTTCTGTTTTTCTCCGTATTTCTCTCTTCCTTAACTCTCAGCAATCCAGTGACATCCCTTGTGTACACGTCGAAACCTATACTGTTCCTTGCCCATCACGCCGTTCTTTTCATCTCATCTCCTGTTTATTGATTTTAACAATATTTTGGCAGTATGATATATCAACCTTAACGTACTATAGCATTCGCAATTTTTTGAGTGTTTCTTCTTAGGAAACGACACCATTGTAATTTATCTAATATTTTAGTCATCTTCTAATTTCTTTTATAATTCATTGTAAAGATACATCGCACTTTATTCCCATCACAGTCGAACGTCTTTATTATTTATGCCTGAGTTCTCATAACATCCATTTTTTAACTGTTTTACGGATGATTTTGTTTAAATCAACAGCGTCTAATACAACTTGCTGTTCGTATTAATACAGCCTGAAAAACTAGACAAATTTCTATGAGCCGAACAATCCGTTGTCCATTTATTTTAGTTGTGAGCTGAGAGAATTGAGTTAGCGACAACCTTCTATCATATAACCCGTTTCATTATGAAATGTTTGGTTTTTACACACGAATCGTGTATAATTCTTGTACATTATCATGAGTGTAAGTAATTATACGTCTGGTCACACATTTGTGTCAGTAAGTGAGATTTCGTTTCCCGTGCCAATTTACGGTCGGGTAAAACATCTGCGTATGTTTATGACCGTGTTACAGTAGGCCATTGCTTGGAGCTGATTCGTTGAGTAACAACGTTTGTCGACAAGCAGAACGTGATCAGCCATATGTAGTACCTTGGAAGTAATTACACTGTACGTAAAGGAAATGTAATGTATTTCTTTTTTTGAAGTTAACAACGTCTTCAACGGCATAGGACGTAAAGTACGGTAGCTAGGAACTGGTCGTGGACGATTGTGTATATACTTGTTTTATATGCGATAATAGTAACATATATAATAGATATAATAACGTATCATATAATATATAATACAATATAAATATAACATCTCGTCTGATATATACATTAGAAATCTAGAAACTAACGATTGACAGACTTTCCTGGAAGAAGCAGAAGCACATCGTAACCCGCATGTTACACGATAATTAAAAACAATTTACATTATCATTACATTTTAATTAGTCTTTAGCTTTAAGAAATAGTTACGGCTTGTATTGTAATTATCTAATTTCAAATAATTATACAAAATTTCAAATACCTAATTTACAAAATAAGATAATATAACCTAATATATTATTATTATTAAACTATAATAATTAATATACTATTAACCTAATATAATATTATTATAATAATTGTATTATAATAATTAATATACCATTATGGTTAGATAAAAATTAGTAGCATACTCAATAAAACAAAACGCATCTGTACTGGAAGATAGAATGCCATTGTCTGAGGAATAAGGTCCTAAGGGATAAGACAAGGCAACATCTACATCGACCACCGGAGAATATAATTTCTTTTGAAATCGACATATTCGAAACACAAATATTTTAAGGGCAAGATCTCAAAGTCAATTTGAGTGTCTAAAGGCACGGTTAAACAGTATTAACTTGATCCACTTATTTAGAATGGTTACGTTGATTGCGTCGATACAGCTTCGTGCTCCGGATGATCCTCTTTCTTTTTTTAAAAACCAGATTCTTCTTTGTATTACTTGTAGCTAATCTGTATGAAAGTCAACGATCAACTCCGTTTTTACATCTGAGTTAATAGAGCGTGTGAGTGACAATGCCTGTGTGTCTGCAGACAGATATGTATATATAGTACACATCACAATAAAGACAACGGCGAACAATGACTAATATATAATTAGAGTAGCCGGTGTCATGCTCGGTGCTCTGTGTTCTTCTAATTCCAATTTTGTTGTTTACAATTCCAGGTGTCTCTGTATAGCTGGAGATATATAAAAGTCAGCAACTTCCATTACTGACAAATTTCTTTTTTAACGACAAAAGTGAAATGAACTTCTCAGATCTATTAAAAAAGTAATCTGACTTCTAAACAAGATCTTCTTTTGCTGTATCAGAATCGGGGTTACTGTTTCTCCTCAGGGTCACCTATTGACTTTATTGTTTCAGATCCTTGATACGGTAGCTCCGAACAAATGTGATAAAAATCACGTAAGTAATAATGCTATTCCATGGCAAAACTGAATCAGAATGTGTAGATTTCTGATGCAATTGTACAGATTCCAAGCCAAACGCCATAAGCGCCCAAATACATTATATCCACGTCCATCATGGGCTTGCTACGTCTATCAAGTACGAACTTTTTTGTCATCCAGCGAGCCTCAGGTCAAGACTTCTGAAAAATACCTTAGTTAAAATTTCTGTATCTTGGTAAAATTTATGTCACAAATTTATGGTACCTTGGTATGTTACAAATTACAATATTATACACTTGGTAATTGTCTCAATATTCATGCAGTAACATACGCTATAATGAACCTTTAAAAATATGAGAAAAGACACTTTGCTGGAATGTTATTTGTTAATTTAAAAGATGTACGCTATTTCGTGAGTATTCGTGTTGTAGTACAACAAAAACAACAACAACAACAACAACAACAACAACAACAACTACTACTACTACTACTACTACTACTACTACTACTACTACTACTACTACTACTACTACTACTACTACTACTACTACTACTAATTCTTTACTACATCTGCTGAGAATACTAAAATTAATCCTTAAATCAGTAGTAACCGTCTATCTATAAACGATGTAAGATTTAGCGAGGATCGGTCAGTAAGTAGGCCGATAGACACAATTTTTACATCGTTTGTATTAATACAGATTGTTTTTTCTATGAGGCTTTAGCTGACCAACTCCGCCTCAAGTCTCCGTTTTTCTGCCACGCATTTGAGGAAAGTCTGGATCTAAGTCATCATAGGGACATGCCGTGCTATTGGTTTTACCTGTCTTGAACAAGTAGTTGCTGAGATACTCGCGACCAGTCAGCAACTGTGTGACGTAACAGTTGATCTCACCAAAAGGCAGCGGGCGGTCTAACCACACCCTTACCAGTCTGGAAGTCCATCTGCCCCTAGTCTCGTTGTTTCAGCAGACCTCCCACTGACCGATTTGGTTATATCTCGATACACATCCTACTGTATCCACCTTCAGGCTATAGACCTACTTCAGCTCATGAGCCATGACATCTGTAGGGATGACCCATGCAACTACCAGAACCGCTGGCTCTCACACGGGTCTGTAAGAGGACGCCACTCCAAGGGCTTCTGTTCATTGTACTGAATCTATCTGCTTTCTGTACTTCTATTTCTTCAGTACACCAGCCCACAGTTCACATTCGTACAACAGTATGGCATGAATAACCGCAGTTAAAAGATTCCTTCTGCAAGGTAGTGCTCAGCCCACTCTGGCCATGAGCCTGCTGAAACAGAAACAGCAACAGCAACAGCAACAGCAGCAGAAACAGCAGCAGAAGCAACAGCAGAAGCAGAAGCAGCAGCAGCAGCAGCAGCAGCAGCAGCAGCAGCAGAAGCAGAAGCAGAAGCAGGAACAGCAACAGCAACAGCAACAATAACAGAAACAGTACAGAAACAACAACAACAACAACAACAAACACCGCCTGCGTGGAGTAGATTGCTCCGTTATGAAAATTACCCGTCACAGTAGTCACCAAGTGTAAATATCACCTTCAATGAAGCCGACCCATTGCGTCGTCATTTTGATCTCAGTGTAGTCCTATATATTATAAGCGACATACAGATGCAGGCAACAAAACAACAGCCCAGCCTAGGTGGAACTTAAAAATCATTTGCGACCGATAACGATTTCTTTGATTGGCGATGTTTACTGTTTTCCTAGGTGTGCTAGTTGTTGACAGGAATTTCATCCGGACAAGATGTGCTTGTGTAATCGCATTATGGTAGAATGGGACTCTGAAAACTGGAAAAATCTAGGATACTACAAATACTCCCTTCTAAAAATCTTGAAACCATCGGTTTACCATATATATAATATCAAAATGGCAGGCAGTCTGTGAGAATTAATCTTTGTTGTTCGTGCCCCTGCCTCTTTTTATTATCTTCGACAATTTTCTGTAAAATAATAGTATCTAATTTTCTGGTCGTACTTCCCGACATATTGCATAAAATGATCCTTGCTCCCGTAAATACTCAAGTAAACACTACGCACATAGTGCATAATCGACCCTTATAAAATTCGACTGTCTACTCTAGACTTTCCCGAGAACTGGAGAATCTTTCTCCCGGGCACTCTGTACCTTTCCCGATTACCTTACTCTATCCTTTGCGTTTTTCATTGTTTATATTTTTTTGATTTGAATGTAAAGATGCAAGGATTGTGAAAACAATATGAAATTTTTAAAAATATAAACAATTTCTACGTAAGTAAAAGATACAGAATACAGTTGTGTTTAACGTAAAAATATATAATGAATTTTATCAGGGTATGGAACATTGAAATTGTAATGTATGTTACTTTCCTTAAGTTCTATGGATGCCAAAAGAGACTGCTCTCTGGTGATTCGAAAAACCTACGTGTCATGACATCAATAAATGTTTTCAAGTCGTATTTGGTAAGTGTTTTATATTGTGCAAGGCTGAGAGCGGTATGTGCGTTGCCGCCAAAATGTTGTTTCCCTTTTTGTATAAACTATAGACGACAGAAATAGTGAGAGCTTTGCGAGAGTTGATTTCATCTGATCTGCCGAGAAGACTACACATCAACTGACTCTGCGTGCAGATGCGTTTCATGTAGCGTGAACGTGAAGACTTTGAGTCGTTTGGCTTCCACTTTTGTTAAACTGTGAGCTAGTATACACGTACGCGCGCGCGTATGGTCAGAGAGAGAGAGAGAGAGAGAGAGAGAGAGAGAGAGAGAGAGAGTGTATGTGTGTGTGTATGTGTGTGTGTGTGTGTGTATGTGTGTGTGAGGTGCAGAGGGGGTAAGAGATACACGGGTAAAGAGTACAAAAGAACGAAAACATCCAATTAATTATTAGCTTAGTCTGCAACATGCCAGATGTTTTGTGTTACTCTGTTTCAAACTTGGTTGTTTACGCCTATAAAGTAAAAGAAACTGTCTGGCTGTAAAAGAGACAATGGTTCCATTCCACATGTGATTGTCGGCTGTGCTGTGTACATACGCACGCAGTACCAATAAATTCCATTGCACTCGTAGCTTCATACGTTACTTCAAGAGTAGGGACATTTCTACGTAACTGCAAAGTACGTGTACAAACGAAAAAATTGAAAAATTTGTCGACTTTTCTTCACAAAAACTCTAAATAATTAATTACTTAGTTCTACAGAATAACAAACAGTGAAAGAAAATCTACTATATTTCAAATTTTATAGACAGTATTATTCTTGAGCAGGTAACTGGATTTATAAAGCACTTTTTTCTCATTCCATCTTTTGCTAAATATATTATGTAACACTTTAAATGAAAATCCGAAATATGTCTCCAACTTAACGTTAGAAAAAATAAGAAAACTTGTTATATTTCTTTTCGTTTTGTATATTAAGACATTAAGCAATTATAGCAAACAGTAAAATGCTGTTGACATTTTATATGATAATAAGCATTTATTTTTCTATTTTATTCTTGCTTTTTTAAATTTTCTCACGCTTTCAGCTGACCAATTTGCGCTTAAAAGCTACAAAAAACTCAGATATACGAATATATTTTACAACATGATTAAGGAAAAATATACAAAGGAACTTTTATACAAAATTTTAGTTTAAAATGCTTTTTTATGATACAGTACATCGTATCTTGTACAATAATTTACTAAATCCTTAATCATATCCTTAATAATTGTATTAAATCATCATCCGAAAATTGTATTCGTAGAAAAATAGTTGTACTACTACTGAAGAAATACCAAAGAGAACTAATTGATTACTATATAATTGCTATTGATGATCTGATTTATTTACGAGATGGAGTAACTATCATTTATAAAAAGTTATTTACGTTTTTCTTGTTCATGATATTTCCTCAAAGATCAAATGGTTGTCCTTGCCAATTAGTATAGGTTGACTATACATATGAGCCTCGTCTTTGATAAGCGGTCATCCGAAACTATGCGTATGCAAAGATTTCTCAGCATTTGTTAATTCATCTCAGTGAGACTTCTCATAGTTTCCTGTTTGGAACGTTCGCATCTACTATTCCAAACTATATGCAGGACGAGCAAAATGTAGTACCTTAATATAACTTTTAGCCTAATACATCCTTCCAGGGTTTAATACTACAGTGATCTATTTTGCGTTCTACTTTAAGAACGAAAATGTTAAGAGCAAAGGACTTATTCTGCTTTATATTCACGATAAACAGGTGAATTGAAATGGGGTCTTTTCCTGGGATTTTCCCTTTGGATGTTCAACCATATTAACTACTATACACATATATATTGTAATGAACGCCTACAACTTTTAAGTAGTTCACGAATTCTGCTATTTTAGTTTAATTCTTTCAAGAATAAACATAAGGTGAAAGAGACCCAGACGGGATTAGCCGCATGAAACCTCAGTGGGATCATGTGGCTGCGAGGGTTTGGACTTAACAGAGAAGCTTATCAATCTTCTGAATATCCATGAGCGGAAAGTGCTTCGTAGGATATGCATAAACGAAAAAAGGAACTTGGAGAGTATGGTACAACCATGGCACCCAAACTCGTTTCTCATAAACGTAAATTCGCACCCAAACTCGTTTCTCATAAACGCAAACTCGCACCCAAACTCGTTTCTCATAAACGCAAACTCGCACCCAAACTCGTTTCTCATAAACGTAAATTCGCACCCAAACTCGTTTCATATAAAACTCAAGCAGCGTCTGCAATGTGTACTGCGAATGGCGGAAAAGGCGTAGGTTAAGTAAGTGGAAAGCGACCAACAGAAAAACTACCAAGAGAAAGAGAGAGATGAATTGTGCCGGGAAGCATGGCGATAGATACTATATGGGCTAGGAATGATGAACACACACAAATAGTAAATTATCTGTCTTTTTTCTGCATACTACTCTAAATAGAGGATGGTGACATCATGTGACGATGACGCTGACTGTTTCTCCAGGCCCTCTATCTTGTGCTTACGATCCCAACAAGTAGTTTGGCCCATCGTTTCTGACATCTCCCTCGTGGACGTTTACCGACGATTAATTTCCATTACATAATTAAATTCCCATGAAATTTATTCTAGATACGTGTTCCAAATATCTCAGAGTCGTGTTCCAAATGTTCTATTTTACTCGACAAACGTGCAGAAACCTTCAGTTGAGGTAAAATACATGGGTACACTCCCATTCCAAAGGCATCAATTCTTTTTCGCGATGTAATGTTCGTAGCGCAGATTTTAGAGGCGTAATTGGCTATTGAAAATTTAAGTGTCCTTAAATTTGTTAAAGACATTTGTTAAGATAATTTTAATTTGTTGTTCTGAGATATCGCTGTGTCCTTGTAGTGTCCTTCCAGATTCTAGTTATCTTAGTGGTTGGATTCTGAGCCATACAAAACACAAATGAAAATGTTTTTAATAGTAACGAAACCTTGACTTTAAATAAAGTTGTGTGCCTTAATGGGATGGACATTTTGCTACTGTTCCCTAATAGTACAGAAGTGGGCTGTCTGGGTGTGGACACACAAATCAACTTTGAAGACATCTAATCCACTAAATACTACGACACAGGCAATATAATTAATAGCGTCCGAAATTAGACAGATTGGACATCTAATATTTATATTCAGCTACGTTTGACCACTCCATTGTCAATGGGCGTTGCTCGAATGATAAATCATGGGACGTCGGGAAACAAATATGTATGAATGTCACTGTAGTGGCCAGCTCATGGGATGATTTTATCGCTTTATGCTAATGGGAATACAAAAAAATTGTTTAAAAGGTACACCCTACACATAATATTACTTATTCACTTATACAAATAACATATCACAAATCTTGATTTGATTTATATTGGTCGTATGATACTTGTTCATTCGACCACGCCTTACTCGTTGTAAAATCAACTACAGATAACTTATTTAAAAATTTGTAAAGGAACAAACCATGCAATTCCAAGTTCGAGACTTATCAATAGAGCTAAGCACAGTTAATTAGGTACGATTAAAACTAAACGGTTTAATTGATTTTTTGCAATCTGAATTGAATTGAATACAGAGTTATGAAAATTAATGTACAACGATTAATGTGATACAGAATTGTATTTACTACAGGCGCGAACATAATTAATTTTAACATTTCTTCTTATGTGTGAAGTAAGTTGGGTATTATTTGTGCTGGGTTGTTTCTCGCCAGGAGATCACATCTAACTAATGCGTAGACGGGATCCGCGGGGTTAAAAAATTACATGACATTAATACATCTGGTACTTTGTATGGAACTGGAATCGTCATTTATAATCGGTTGTTTTTATAATTAAGTAAATAACGAAGACAAATTAGATGATTTTGATTAAATCAACGTATTATTTAGTTTTTTCTAGGGCTACCTGTTTTACATGGACGTGGTTTGTATTTATCTACCAGCTACCTACAAACTCAAATTGTGCTAAGCTTAATACTCTTATGATGTAAGACCATTCCGACACATTTTTGGGTGGTAACAAATGAGTTATTGGCAACCAGCTAATTACGTATTCTGTTCTTCTGAATAATATACTGTAATGAATTTCTTAAATAAAATTAAAGTGTGATCCTGCTAGTTTGGCGTTTACTAAATTTCCATGTAGATTTTCCGAGGCACCCAGTACTGAAGGCAAATAGTTCAATTCACCAGCATGAATCCAGTTTGTATTACTATAGTAAGAATCGTAGTCTCTGTATCACATCCCAGCTGGAAGAACGGCAGAGTCACGCACCAGGAATCAAAACGCATGAAACATGAAAAATTAAAAATTTTATTTAAAAAAAACAGTATTGATATAAAGGGAACTGAAAAATTATTCAATTACTTATAACATTATATTCATATTTACTCACCCTATTCTAGTTCTTCTAATTTATATTAGTAATAATACTTTATACTTCAAAACAAGAATATATTTTATTGTTTCTTCTTACAATGTTTCGACAGTTACTCCATCATGAGAAGTACAATTTATAATAAATTGTTATATAATATTTAATTACTTAAATGGCAATATTTAAATAAAAACACTGTAAAGAAAAACAATAAAATAAATTCTTGTTTTGAAATATAAAGTGTTATTATTTGTTATAATTGTTTTTAGAATTAATAATAAATAATACTTGTTTTTAGAAGAATATTAAATTAAATATTTAATACATTACTAGTTATAAAGAATACACAAGAATAATGCGAGAAGATATATAAACGTTATTATAAATTATAAAATATTGTAACATTATTATATAAAATCATACATATAAAATTTATTTAAAGCGTACATTGATTTAAAGAGTCAATAATCGACTTATTGATCTTGATGTTTTTCTTAACGTGTGTTGCAGTGGACATTCTAACTGCATATGAAATGTAAAAAAGAATATTACCACATCATAGCACGTAAAATGATGTATGAATAAGAAGAAATTGAAAGAAATTCAGTTCAAAAATAAGTCTGTGAACATACAGAGTCTCGCTTCGGAATTCACAACGATTGGACGCTGCACTCGTCCAAGAAGTTTGGTCTGCCAGTTTGACGCACGTAATTTAAAAATTCCCGTAGTGTTACTGCATTAGTGTGTGCTATCTGCGAAATGCAAGATAGTCCGTTTAGGAGTATAGAGACTGAAGTGTTAACTGGAAAGTTCTAAGCCTAATACACCGGTTAAGCAGTAACTGTATCCCTTCGCGGTGTGGAATTGTATATAACCGTGCCCGCCAGAACTATTTACACGCCCGGAAACGATCTTTAGGCTGGACACAATAAAATGACCCAGATAATACCAACCAGTCGTCTGAAGCAAATTTAAATTTACTATCGGTTTTTGTTGAACACACCTCTATTTTCAATGTATTCCACTGGATACGTTAAAAAATGTCTGCGTCCTTCGCTGCTTAAGGCGTGAGTGTTACAGAAAGTATTGAATCCGCTTCCAAAATTACTTCCCGTTATACTTTTTTGGCAGGTATAAATACATAGCTAAGAACAGTGACATTAGCGGAATATATGTTGGACTACAAGAGACGTCGTTTTTGCAGATTTTCGTTTTTAGATAATGTACAAGAAATGAGAGGTATAGGGAATACATTTTCCATATATTTGCAAGAGTATCATTTAATGCATATCTTTACGCGTACTGTATTTGACAATAACAGATTTTGGCACTTCAGTATTTAGTGATATTCGTGCCTACTTAGTCCGGTCGGAGCCAGTATTAAGGAGCATATTTACGAGAGAATATGTCCTCTCTCTCCCTCTCTTTCTCACACACTTATCACGGGTGTATGCTGAGAAATCTAGACAAATATTTGGACTGTTGACTAGAAGACAATTTTGATTGTAGTTCATTGAACTCTCGATTACCAAAAGATAATTTAACATGACTGTGGTGGATGTTTGGGAACAAGGTAAGGAACAAGGCAGTTGTTAGTGGAAGTTGTTTCAAACCAAAGCTGTTCGTATTGCAATTGTAATATGCCAGATAGGTTTATCTGATAAAGAAATATGTCGATTAAGAAACAGTTTATTTTTCTTGGATTTTGATAAAGAAACTGGTATTATTGCTGAGGTTCTGAATTTAGATTGTTACTGTGTAACACCTATGTTTATTAATTTTTTATTGTATTTTGTCTGAATTTTCCGCGCTTAGATCTACAGTGCCTGACTACGGACCTAATTTTGATCCGCTGCTACCACTAGCAAAATGGAGTCCATGGCTTCTGACTTTTCGTGAGAAGGTGTACGTTATGAATAAGCATAAATATATTCGTTACTGTTTTCTAAATATAAAACACGATGCATAGAGTTTATACAAGGTTGCATGACATGAACAAAACCTTCCGTATATTCGATATATTCGGTATATACGATACATCGCTAATATCGACAAATTACTGTGTCTTGTATACAACACATGTTAATGATCACGATAACGGAAACAATTTTATCTTCAAATTGTGTATAATATGTTGTGTTGGGTCAGATATGTCATTGTCACATATAAGGCGTATTGTTTGGCATGACTTCTATAAAATTTCCTCTAAATAATTCAAATCCTAATTTATTAAAATATGAAGATGATGCGGGTACTACAAAAGACATACGGGAATTACAAACCGCACATAGTTGCAACTGAATAGTCGACTGTATGCGACTTCCTAGCATCGATGTATAATAACACTGGATAGCGCGCTAGGTGGGAGTGAAAACGCAAGAAACGGTCCGGCGGAAAGCAGCAGCCCCCCACCACAACAAGGCAAGAAGGCGTCACTGAGCACATTGTATGCAGCCGTGCTTCCGTATTTTGTTAACTACATACTTACAAAATTATACAGTTAGATACTTATAATTCAGTTCGGAAATTTTATCCGTGTTTGTTAACGAAACTGTTATGTAATTTTGATTATTTAATTGCATGTAATTTTGATTATTGATACAGTTATAATTATAGACAGACTATTCGATTATTTTAATAGCAGGGACCCATTTGAGCAATTTGAGAAGAATTTAGAAAATGACAATAAAATGTTACATAGTTTTTTGGCATATTTAACGACGTTAAATATTGAAAATATTTAGGTTCTGCGGCACCCTAGGAAAACATTTTTGCACGTCAATTTATTACAAACGCAATAAAGATTCTGTCAAACTGATTAGTAAATGATTTACAATTCAAGTATATTTTGACTTACAAGTTTTCTCAAGATCATTTGGACCTGTTATTTTCCTGGTTAAGATCTCGAGGGGGACTTAATAACAATCCTAATGTCAAGCAGTTTCAATGGACCTTGAGGAAACGTATGTTCAGAAACAGCGTTAAAGCCTCTGACAATAGCAACTGTTTGAGCTTTGACATGACATTCCAAAACTGTTGAGTTTTGCAGAAGCAGAAGAAACAGTGGACTCAGTCAACGTCTATGAAGAAGACATTAAAAACATTTAATGTCTGCCGGAAAATAAAAACTCTTAATATAAAGATAATATTCTTTTCTACTTGTCTGGTTTCAATGTCAGAAAAATTAGTTCTAAGTTGAAATGTGAAGAATCTATAAGACTGCTGATAGCCGATGACAGCAACCTTAGCCCTTACAGCCATTTTGTTGATTATATTTCAAAAGGAAATTTGGTCAAAGCTTCCTCAGATGTAATCAGGGCAGTAAAATTTATGTACTCCCTTTTGAACAATAAACAAAACATTGAGAAAAACAATTCAGATACAAAAAGATTATTATATTAGGGTGTACAACCTTTACTAATAACATATTTAAAGGCCATACTTCTAACAATGATTATGGTGAAGACACTCATGAAATTAGGTTAGTAATATTAATAAGTAGTTTATTTTACAAAATTGTATGTTTTAGTATAGCTAAAGAAAATACATCATCAGCTGTGTTTTCGAAAGTTGGTGTGTGTCAAGAATTAAATAAGTTTGTTTTATTTAGCAATGTTTAGCCCAGCATTGGAATATGCTATTCGTTATCTAAGATCCTGAAGTTTTATAACAAATGTAATATATTTTGATTGGGAATAGTAAGATATATTGTAATTACATGCAGGTAGGCTGTAAAGTAAGATTTTTTTAAAAATAATCATCAATGTAAAAAAATGTAAAACTATGTAATGAACAATTTCGTTTTCATTACTATTCTTGTTTAGTCAGTATCCTTTATTTTATTGAAAAAAAATTGTTACGAAAAATAAGTAATTATTATACCCTTAACAAGCCAGTATACTTAGAGAAAATGTGTATGCATGACTTTAATGTTACCGGTAACTTGTTTGTTGTTCATACACCGATGAAAAAAATGTACGAACTTCTATTATGAACAACAAAAACTAAATTTATATTTACATTATTTTTAAGTTAGTATCAAGTGTTTCATTTAAGCTGATTGATATAAAATACATAGTTTTCACAACAAGACTTTTTACGGGACGATCAAATCGGTTAAACTAATGTTAAGATAAAACTGAAAGTATGCAGGCGAAGTGGCTTTTGTCTTGATGTGGTGGGGCGAGCGTAGAGTTGAGCAGACCGAATTCAGGACACAGCCGGCAATCCAGTGTTATTATACATCGATGCTTCCTAGCTCACGCATGCAGGTACACGTACACACACGCGCGCACGCGCGCGTACACCCATGGCATTATATAGGCCTACATTAAAAACATTTTGTAATAACAAAGTTCATGTCTGTTAGGAAGTTACTGTATACTTTTACATGAGACATTTGGTCTTATGTATTTTGAGAAATAGCTAAGATTCCGATCCAGGACTCGTTACAGCCATCGTAAGGGTAAATTGTTGGGGGTCGCTAGTGTAAATTTGTTAGTGGATATTGATCTTGCGACCGACGCTGAGTGAGATAGCATTTCGTATTACAGAAGCTTCAATATAGAAATATAGAATCCTGCTTATTGATACAGAAGACCTACACTCGATAACCAAGTTTAATTTTAATTTAAAAAGTAACCATCTAACAAATACTCATCATAACATAAAAAATACATACGAATTAATAAACAAACTAAAAATAATAAATATAAATGAAAACACATTTTTCACATCACATGATATCACAAACATGTACACCAACATCCCAGTAGATGAAACAATAGACATAATAATAAACAAACTTAAAGAACAAAATGAAGACACACAATATATAACTGAAATAAAAAATAGCCTCCAACTAATACTAAAACAAAATTACTTTGAATTTAATAGCAAAATTTATCAACAGCAAGAAGGTTTAGCAATGGGATCTCCACTATCTAGCATAATAGCAGAAATATTCTTACAACACATAGAGACCAAAATACAAAATATTATAAATTCATTTGATCTAAATGGCATATGGATAAGATATGTAGGTGATGGGCTATATGCATCAGATAACAGAAACACAAATGCAGATAACATATTAAAACAAACAATAACATACATCCAAAAATACAATTCACAGAAGAAAAAGACAAACATAACAAAATCAACTATTTAGACATAACCATCACAAGAAACAACAACCACCTACAATATGCAATATACAGAAAACCAACTTCTACTAACATAATTATACCTAACCATTCTGACCACCCACCACAACATAAAATGGCAGCATTCTATTCACTATTTAACAGAATGTACAATTCCCCTAAACAAACAAGAAACAGACAAAGAAATAAATATAATATACCAAATTGCTTATGAAAATGGATACAATAAAAATGCTGTAAACAAAATAGAAAATAAAATCAAATATAAAATAAAAACTGAACAATTAAGAATGAATCAAAATGAACAATACATAAATAATAACAACAATAAAAAATGGGCCACATTCACATACATAAATAAATAAATAATAAAATGACAAAGCTAACAAAACTATTTAAAAACACAGATATTAAAATAGCATACAAAACTAATAAAAATAATTTACAAAAACTAAATAACCCACACAACAAAGATAATACAACAACCAATGGTATATACAAAATTGAATGCCAAGATTGCAATAAATGTTACATAGGACAAATAAAAAAAAACAGCTGAATAAAACGTTATTTTGAACACCTAAACGCATACAAAAACCAGAAATATATAAATCTAATTTGGCCACACATGCAATAAACACTGGGCATGAATTCCCAGACATAACCAATATGACACTAATAAAACATATACTACACAAAGGGACCATAATGAACATTTGGGAAAATTTACAAATATACAAACATAAAACACAAAACAAACTAATACCTGAAC
The DNA here is from genome assembly GCA_034769895.1 of Magicicada septendecula. NCBI lineage: Eukaryota > Metazoa > Arthropoda > Insecta > Hemiptera > Cicadidae > Magicicada > Magicicada septendecula. The sequence goes on from CM068368.1 coordinate 545,732,618, forward strand.
AAATACAAATCAATACAAAACATGACACAATTTTCAAAGCACTCAACATAGAAAATACACAAAATAATAATATATTAACCACAATCACACACAATAATACAATTTAAAGCACCAGAGACCAACAAGAAACCATAGCAACAACCAGCCAAACACAAATACCCCACAAGGCTCAAAATTAGGAAGGCTAAAGATGGGAACACAAGGCTTCCCGAAACATGTTCCAAATATGAGAAAACATTTTGAGGTAAAGTCATTATAAAATATAATAATAATGGCTCCCATGTATACCACCGAAGTAGCTTAGGAGTAGGCAGGGTAGGCTGCCTAATGTGAGGCGTACGGAATACAAGGAAAGCAGTGTGGCCAGCACTACATAAAATAAAATTTATTATAAAATATATAATAAATAAATAAATAATGAAAAAACAAAAACGTATTTGTTAGGAATTAAATGTCGAGAATGAACTGACATACTATGATGTAATTTGTGCAATTCATATGCTGTGAACAAAAGAATAACGATTTATTAAATTTACTTACTTAAAAAGAGCACAAAATATTCCAGTAAAACAATAAAAAGGTAAATTTTGATTAAAAAATGTTACAAAAAATTGATTGATAGCTATCACAGAATTTGGCCATAAAAATGTTTACAATTGATTTTAAGACAAATTACAACAATTAAATTTTTTAAAATCACGTTTCTTAGGAAAATGAATACTTCAAAACATTAAATAATTATCGGTATGGAGAACCATACACGACTTCCATGTTCCAAGATTTATATTTAAACTCATTTACTTGAATTCGGTTCGATAATTTATAAAAAATATCCCCCAACCTCAAACTATTTATAGATATTTTTGTTACTATGAGGTAGTCGTTTAATATAATGTAATTTTCGAGTTACTGTATCTATAAAAATTAGGTCTTTTTTCTTATAAAGGAACTGAACTACGCAGATAATCAACCCTCCTCGTCAACCGATCGCCACAATTAATGATATTTACACTTTCATGAAGTAATAGTTTTATCTTATGTAATTTCTAAGGTATCTTATCCTTCAAAATTAAATACTCGTACTTGATATCAGCAAAGTAAGTTTCAAAAATCACCCCCTACCCCTTCAATTAACCTCTCCATTTATAGATACTGTATCTCATTTACCATTTTACAATGGATTAATATGACGTTATTTTCGGGGCACTTATTTATCAAAATTAAGTACTTTACTCTTGTTAAAACACAGGACAATGCAGGTAAACTACCCCTCCCTCTCAACCGAACAACCCCATTTTTGATATTTACACTTCTATTGAGTAACAGCTTCAGTGTATGTAATTATTAAGGTATCTTATCCTTCAAAATGAAGTACTTTATTTGACATCAAAAAGGTAGTTTTCGAAAAATAACCCCTTCCCCTCTCCCTTCAACTACCCTTTTAATTTATAGATATTTCATCTACCTTTCTACAGTGGATTATTATGACCTTCTTTTCAAGATATTTTATTTATCAAAATTAAGTACTGTACCTTGCTCTTGTTAAAACGTAAAACGTTGCAGGTAAACTACCCCTTCCCTTTAACCATCTTCACCAACACCAATTTACCTCGAGTCCTATACAACTCGGGCACATATGCAAAACAGTATTTGAGTCTGTTTGAATTTGGGGCAGTTATTGTTCGCCACAGAAAGAATTCTACACACTGACACACAAACACTTTTCGGAAAATGACTTTTCTTCATGTATAATGACTTTTTGAGGGTAGTATAATCAGAACCAGCCCTTATCTTGAACACGATTTTTTCGCTATCAACATACTTCCATATCCTTACGGAACGTGGAAGTAAAAAGTTTGGTGTCGTCTGAATAAAACGTTTGATCCGAACTTTGAAATTTTGCAAAAACAAGAAATTTGGCCGCTTGAAAAATAATGTTTTTCTCATTACTTTTAATGTTCGTCACCGTTGGAGTGATTAAAAATATTAAAGTATGTTTAGAAAAGTTAATTCTTGTATTTCCAACATGTATTGTGGTTATCTTTATATGTGTATGAACATAATAATATAATAGCATAATAGTGATAATATAGTAATACTAGTAACAATGAAATGTATGAAATACATTTATTATTACTATGTGAAATAGTAATAATTTCGGATAAACAAGTAATTTAAACGTATTTAAAAAGGAACTTATAAATTTTGTCAAGTAAATTTTTCTGAAATACAAAACATTTTTTTAATAAGCATCATTTCTAAGTGAAAAAAGATTAAAGCACCAAATATATCGAATGGGTTATCAGAAGATTAAAACTTACAAATAAATCTACTCATTCTTTGAAATGACTTTATATTTTTCCACAATTTTACAAATATAAATTTGATTTTAATATTAAGCTACTCTTTTTTTGTGCTTTCTGTTTTTACTTGAGTCTGTACTTCAGTATTATAGTATTATGTTCAAATCATTAAAGAAAACTTTGAAACACTAAGTCACAACGATACATTTTTTTTTCAGAAATTCTTCTTCATAGTTGTAACGGATCCTCTCTCGAACCTAGTCTTTTGGGAACTTGCTGGGTATTTATGGAGGGGGTGCGTTTGATACCTTCGCCTGTAAGGTTAATCTCGCGATCTTCAATGATGCTTGCATCTAGGAGTTTTGACGGAACTTGGAAAATGGCACTGATCATCGTACGTTATATTACCTTCAAAGGAACTTAAGTACAGTTTTTTTTTAAAATGTCCTAAGCGTTATTGACGTTGCACCTTTCATTACGTGAATGTGAGATCTTACTCAGAGAAGAACGGACAGCATATTTTGTCACTAACATTAAAAGATATTTTTAATGAAATAATTTAAAATATAGAAGTAGAAGCGCATAATTATTATTGACAGTAAGTTAAACATAAAACACAAAACGTTAAATAAATGTTTTTGTTACCATGGTCGGTTATCTGTTCATAGACGCCATCTTCTGCAGATCATGAGACTTGAAGACGGTAAGTGACGGGACATCGGTAGAAGACGAAATAGTAGAAGGAGAAAGGAAGAAAAAAAGAAAAAGAAGAAAAATTAGTATTCTTCCTTCTGGCTTTAAATGCATCAGCCTATTACGGCGGCTTTTGATTTTCAGTCGCAGCGTGATGGAAACTAAATAGAAGATGCAAGTGAAGAAAAGAGGAAAAAGAAGATAATAAGTATCCTTTGTTCGAGCTTTAACTATATCAGCCAACTACGGCAGCTTTTGATTTCCAATCGGAACGTGATGGAAACTTAATAGAGACGAAGTTGAACAAAATATAGGAGACGAAGTAGAACAAAATATAGGAGACGAAGTATAAGCAGTAGAAAGAAAATAATGAGGAAAATGGAAGAAGAAAGGAATAAAAGAAAAGGAAGGATAAACTTGACTATAATAAAAATACAACATTTTATTTTAAACAAATAGGTTTATTGTTACTAAATTTAAAAACATTTTAAATTTATAACCAAGTACATAGAGCCTGCACTTTATTATTAACTAATGTTATCACAAGTTTAATTCAGGAAGTTGTGTTAGTGGTTATAATCACAAACAGAATTATCACTGTTGCACATCACTATAGAAAAATTATTCCGATTAGCGCTTTCAAGCTTCACAGCTCATCGTCAGATCGGAAATAACAACAGAAATAAAACAAACTCTTCACACCCCCACCCACAACCCACAACGTTAGGTTTTGAAAAGAATGCACACACACACACACACACACACACACACACACACACACACACACACACACACACACACACACACACACACACACACACAAGGAATGTGCTAGAAAAATATGTAACTGTACCGAAGGGGGTGACAGGGCTCGGAGGTTGGGAAGGGACACTTGACTTATAGCTTGTTTGCAGGGGTGTGTGTTGTCAGTGGGTCGGGTGGGGGTGTGAAGAGTTTGTTTTATTGCTGTTGTTATTTCCGATCTGACGATGAGCTGTGAAGCTTGAAAGCGCTAATCGAAATAATTTTTCTATAGTGGTGTGCAACAGTGATAATTCTGTTTGTAATGTTGTCACGTTATAATATCATAAGACATCACATACCTACCTGTTGAATTGAAGCCGGTCTAAGTCGTGTAGTCGCTGAAGAATAGATGCTGAAACAGTAAAACAAATGTAAGTAGGTAAGTCATTTACCCAGTTTAGCTACTTTTCTATCTTGAAATAATATTATGTGCTTTACTACATATACCAAAAATAATTTGGCTTTATTGTTCAGAAATCTAAGAGTAATGGCATCTAATTTATAAAACATAAGGTACAACTAATATAACCTATTTATTTTTAAATATTTACTACCGGTACTTTTTACTTTTTCGGACAAATCATTGTCTAATATAATGAATTATTAAAAACCCTAAATAGCACAAAATTGAAATACAAATTTTTTGGAAAGAAAAAGTTGACTTACAAAACAGTGCGACAGCAGGTCTCACCAACCTTTAGTATTAATCATCTCTGAACTATATGGCGCCCCTCGAAACTATATGAACTATCTGGGTCGGACTTATTTTATTGTACAACCTAATTACTTTTATATGAGAGGTTGTAATTCTTTTAATAAACTATAAAGTTGAAGAAAATTGATTTCAACAAGGAGACTTAGGAAGGAGAAACAATTCTTTTTAGTAGATCATATTTTTGTGAGATTATTTTCCATAACAACCAGAAATGACAATAATTTCTATAAGTTATTTTGCTAATTTATGAACTAGTTAAACTCCTTTTCTGGCGTAACGAGACTTCTCCAGTAAAAAAATCTCTTTTACCCTATGTGAAATTTATTGGCCAATTTATTTTCAGATTTCTGGTGTGATGTTAAAAGGACATATATATTCACAGAAACCTAAACGTATAGTTACAGATGGGACATGAGACAATACAGAAACACCATCAGTCACAAATTGTCGCAACAAACAAGCACTGTAAAGAAACTGTCTTTGCAATAAACAAACTTGTGTTTACTTAAAACCAAGCAGTCTATTTCACATGCTTTATTGTAGGCCTATATGAAGATGTCACACAAGATATTTTTGTTTAATACAAGTGTTTGATGACGGTATTAGCAAACCAATGTAAATTTTATCGAGTCCTACAATATACTTTGCTTTTTCTCCAAAGTTTACTAAATTATATTGTAACATTACAGAAGCCATGTAGGGATATTATTTTAACAAGTTATGAAATAGCTTCTATATAGCGCACCTGTTGTTTGGACAGGTAAAAAAAATGAAGATGTAGTGTGCTTTCCTAGACATGTAGAAATAATTCTGCAATGATATTATACATACACAATGGAGGGCTATTAATAATTTATTTATTTGAGTTGTTTAGTGATATAATTGATTTTGTTTGATTGATGTATAAAATTGATTTTGATCGATGCATGTTTAGAAATTTTATAAATATTTCTGCAGCAGATAATTAGAATGAATCACTGTTAACAAGTCTAAGGATACGGCTTCTGAAGAATGCTTTCCTGTAAGGTGTAATCTAGTAGTTGATGAGTAGGTAAGTGGATTCATGCAAGTTCTTCTTGGATGTGACTTGTATTACGTCGGAGAGATTTATGTAAAGAAAAAAAGTATCGATTACATGCTTGGGTCGATAAAAAGAACACTGAAGTGAAAGGCCGAAAGGGATACACTTTTTAAACTTGGACGGTGGGCGCTGAATGCAAGGACCCTCAACCGATTACAGCCATTGAAATGGTAGCAGTAGTAGCTACAAAATGGTGACATAAGGAACCTCCTTGGAATATACAACCTAAACGTCAAATAAAGTAGACCGTGTAGGAAAATGCAGGAGGACAGGGCACCAAAAACGTTTCGTTTTAGTACGGCAGGAAGAAGAAGAACTGGAAGACCAATAAAAATACGTCGGACCAAGGAGTGCGCAAAGGATCACAAGGTCCACAGCCAAAGGAGAGGAAGAATAGCATTAAGTATCTACTACAATTATTTAAAATCATCTTGAGGATGTCTTCACAACACTCAATTGGTTTCAATTGTAAATATTTAGCTTTGCCTACAAAATAACTGTTCTGAACGATTCAGTAAAACAAACAGTCAAGTTAGTCACGTTTTTTCGATATCGTTACGTACTTTGAAGAAGTTATTTTGAATTTACGTTTAACTACAAAATAGGGGACTAATTTTATAAATAAGGTTAAGTTGATATAATGGTTACGTAATGGTTTAATATGCTGAATACTGTGTACTGTGTACTTGACTTGTCAGTTGAGTTACAAAAATGATTTAGGTTTCCCCACCGGCAAAATAGCTGAAACTGTTTCAGATTCGTGTTTTCAAGTAATGAAATACAACTGTTGAATGGAGAATGTATCAGCTCAATTAAGATTAACATTTTTTTAAAGTTGCAAGAATATGAATTGTATATTGCTATGAGTTGTATAAATATGAAGATAGTGCAGGTGTAATTATATAACGAACGAACTCTTCACATTTTCAGAATATAAGAATTGCTGAATACTTTGTCTCTGTATTTGTATTTTACACGAACCCCCCACTTACACTGCACGTGTAAATGTGATGAACTTTTTCTCAATATTTAAACACCCGAAAATGCTTCATTTAAATATTTTCATCACACTAATCCAAAGAATGAAGACAAAATGTATTTATGTTCTGTGAATTTGAATTGGAAAGCTCAATTTGTGCTAAATTAAATTGAAATAGAAATATGATTTGACAGAAAAATATTGTTTCAACATAAAAAAATCTTAGAAATTATATATATTGTTTTTAGATATTTACAGTATTTATGTTTGAAATCATATTCTATTATATTATATGCGATTTTGAGAACTGGCTGTAAAAAGCAGTTGTGTTTGTTATCAGGTCGTTTGACCAATCATCATCTTGATGGTGAAGGGTTGCGAATCCCAAACTACAACACGCCTCTGGAATAAAGTTATAACTTTATGGTTTATTATATAATCGCAGAGTTTTTGGTCGTTGTGAGCGCCACCAATTTATACGAAGAACAATTACAGCTTAACCAGCAAGAACAGCATGTCAGTCAGTTGAGCTAATCAGTCAATCATTAGACATTTACTTCCCAGTGTGGTTGCTCCTACCACTCAATAATTTTACTCTACACCGTGATTGATAGGCAGTTAATAAAGAAACACCTGAAACATTTCGTGCAAATAAAAAAAATTGTTCAGATGAAACTTCAGCTAATCCTGTAATTCTTGAATTTATATGGAGAAATTACATCATAGGTTATTGTACGTTAGACGAGCGAGACGCTGGAAAGGGAAACTAAAACTCTGTATGATGTGAACTTCACGCAAGCAATAACAACATTCCATGTTGCCTTTCATTTCAATTTAGAAGCTCAATCCATTTTGTTATAAATCTGTGATAATCATGTAAATTGCTCTGTATCAACTGGTCATCATGACATGATTTAAGTAGAGTCAGTATTTATGCATCAGAAATTATGAACCATTCTCTTACTTTCGTTCTCGATTTTACAACTTAAAATATTACACCGCGGCAGGCACATTAAGATTCCTTTGGAAATACTAAAAGATTATTAACTTTCTAACTGCTAAACCGACGTAAAATGACTAGAACTTGCAAAGCGATAGGTTTTTTTTTTGTAAAGTTCAATGGCCGCGTTCATAAACTTTGCATCATAGATTTAAAATTTGATTCTAATTAAAACTAATGTCAAATTAAAATAAGTTATTTGTTTATAATATATCATAATATTAAGTAATAGTGTACTAGTTGGGAAACCATATGTGCAAATTATAAATTTGTAAACATTATTTTTGGGGGTTTCGTCTTTATTAGAGTATACTGAACCGTAAAAATCGTTCATGCATTTACCACATATACGCGCGCACAAGCACACACACACACACACACACACACACACACACACACACACACACACACACACACACACACACACACACACACACACACACACACACACACACACACACACACACACACACACACACACACACACACACACACACACACACACACACACACACACACACACACACACACACACACACACACACACACACACACACACACACACACTCCCGTGTCTACTAAATGCTTATAGGTAATCGGCAATTCCATGATAATCAATTTTAATGTTAATTAACTTTAGAAGTTAATTCGCTGTGAAAGGCAATCAAGAATTATACAATACAGTGTGCGCATCCTACTACACGTTGTTAACGGTAAATTTATTATAAGATCAGCTAACAGTGAAAATTTTTAATTTGAAATTACGCAATTAAAATTTTTTTAAATGGAAGTATAGTTTCCTTGTTGTGCCATATATCAGATGCTGTAATCGATTCTACAGCTTGAACATATTGTGTAGAACAGGTTTGTGTATGTGTGGGAGGTTACTTTCCTTGGAATTCTTGGACTGAACCTATAACAGACCGCCAGTTGTAGGATGAACTGGAGTATTGCTGTCCTATACTGGATTAACATATTGGCTTATGTTATTCATATTATGATTATTTTAAAATTGTTAGGAGCGATTGTAAAATATCAAAAACTAGAAAACTTAAGAATAACACAAGCGGAGCCCGTTCCAGATTTCAAGAAGATTGAAGATTCCAGATTGAAGTCCAAATAATAACTAATTGGGTCTTACATATCGTATTCTCGTATTTCAGTTATTTGGGAATATTCCTTAGAAAAGTTGTGCAAATATAAATTGTAAGATATTGACAATGTCAAGCAATAAAAGAAATTTTAAAGAAGACTACGCTGTGAAATATTTTCGTCATACCCATTGAAGAAGATAAACGGAGAATAAAATTTAATAAGAACATGAAACTTTTTATCACATTATACTTATATTCTCTTGAAATGGGGAGAAATTGCACGTGTGTTTACGTCTTCGATTAACTACTTCCGACTACTTTACTAATGGGGCTGAAAAACAAACGATGATCTGTGTTTCAGTGAAGAGAGTCAAGGAATGTAATCAAGTACAGAAAGTTCTAAAATAGTTTTTTGTTATAACGGTAATAACAAAAGTTATGTTGGAAAGAGGACAGCAATAAGAAGAATTAATTAATACTGAGTTACAATAAGAACATGACATTGTAGGCTTAATCGCATATAATAAGTAAATAGAAAGTCGTAAGAGTAATGGAAGCAATGTTTTTGCGTAGAATTAAACTTGACGCCATGAAGAGATTAGTGTTGACAAAAGTAAATAACAATGTAAGGAAATAGAAAAGGAAGAAGAAGATAAAGAAGAAGAAAACAAGTACAAGAAGGAAGAGAAGAAGAAAATGATAAAGAACAAACTGTTACTTATTTGAGAGCTCAAGACATGGTATTTGAAGAGAACTAATCAGATATTGAACCAAGTTTTTTTGTTGGTTTAGTAAAGTGTGTACGCTTCGGTCAATAAACAGAATGTTTTAAAAAAATATGCCTCTTGTACATTAAAAATATAAATATTGCAGAACAAATGCTGATACAACGGATTTTACTTCACCTTTTGTTAACGACAAAACAAATACAGGAATATAAAGTAACAGGAAGTTTTACCTCAGAGGTAGAACAGGTGTAGAAATGGCATGACGCAGGTGATGCAAAGAGCTGTAACGTTGGTAACATTAAAACGAAACACTTGTGACTTCCGATTACTGTCAGGTGTATTGCTATAAAACTATACACGGTTTTACAATAGTTTAAGAAAAACTTGCCACCTCTTTGACGCCGCCGCTTGTGCATAAACGTCATGACTCGTCCGGAAGTCGGTTTGTTTGCTAGTTGAACAATTGAAACGTGAACGTAAAAAATTACATGTAAAACATAGTGCCTGCATTATTGTGTTGTCTAACGACGAAGTGATTGTACTAGGTAGGAATTTTCCCCAGCCGTAATCACATTTTCACCGGTTGTTATAAGAATTACGATTTCTGTACACACAGAGTAGATACCGATTCTTTGCCTAAATGCAGGACATCATTTTTGAATTTTGGAGAAACATGTTATAAACGTTTTAACTGTATTGGCATAAAAAATATTACTCAAAAAATGAAACTACAAAACTGCTAAAAGTGCAGCTACATATGAAAAGTAGATATCGAATCACAAGAAAATTAAACGACAGACGAATAATAAATAAACTATGGAAACTGTAGTGTTGCGTAGAACCAGGTGAAATCAGTATTAAAGAAACAAGCGAAGGTAGTAGAAAAAGGGAATAATAATAATAATAATAAGAAGAAGAAGAAGAAGAAGAATAAGGAGAAGAAAATAAGTGTAAGAAGGAGAAGAAGAAGAAGAAGGAAATGATAAGGAACAAACTACTGTTTGCATCGCAGTTTGTGACTGTACTGTCTGCAGTGACTTACGTCAGTGCTGTCGCTAGCTTACTTGCTACCTGGGTGGAGACGCTCATGTGCCGTTCCTCTAGCTGGGAATACATGTCATTCGCCACCAGCGACAATCGCCACCAGCTTAAAATTTGTGACAATCGCTACCCACTGTCCCACTACCCACTCCCACCCCTGAGGCAATGACCGCTGGAAAAATAACGGGAAATTCCGCAGGACCATCCCCTTCCCCCGCTAGCCCCGCTTTCTCTCATTATTGCTCTGAGTGTCATAGTGTTCCGGTCATAGTTATTTAGTGCATTCTAGTTGTGTTTGATATGGAAGTGTCAACGAACAGTCACGGGAAGCCATGCGCCCACTACCAAGGTTACACGTTGCCGAGGATCAATCAAGAGCCAACGTGGTGAAGTACTGTGTTCAAGCGAGCATCAATGTGGACCTCCGGATGATGCTCGCTCAGAAGTATTGAAGGCTTTCAATCAGGCGAAGAAGCGAGCACGCGACAAGGACACGCCAATTTCTAAAATATACTCCGAACAAATGGGTAATCTCCAAAACATGGGCTATGATTTTGTAACCGGAATGCCAGATCAGTAAGTTACGAAGAGGTCTTTATATCGCCACAGGGCCAAATCGCAAGGTAATCAACGAGAACCGGAATCATCTGAAGAAGTTGTTCTGGAAATGAGAATGCTTACCGTGACAGATGGAAGTAGTTTTCTTTTGAAAGACGACAACACAGGCGGGCGACTTATTATTTTTAGTGGAGCATTAGGAAAAGCAGCTTTGAGAAGTAAGCAAGATTTTTTTATGGATGGCACTTTTAAGAGTTGCAGTAAACAATTTTCGCAAATTTATACCATTCATGCAGACTTTAGAAGCTCAAAAAACGAAACAAATATATATCCAGTTATATTTGCTCTCTTGCCAAACAAAAGGAAAGAAACATATATTCGACTTTTCCGCCTTCTTATTGAGGCCATACCAGAGTGGAATCAAGCGACGGTGACAGTCGATTTTGAATCGGCAGCAATTTCTGCCCTTAAAGTTGTATTTCCGGCAGTAGAGGTAAAAGGTTGCTACTTCCACATGAGAAACTCCATCTGGAGAAAAGTTCAAGATTTGGGACTTGCTTGTGAGTATATGAAGAACGAAGAAGTGAGAATGATCATCCGCATGTGTGCTGCTTTGGCGTTCCTTCGGCCTGAAGATGTTCCCGACGGCTGGCTGGAAATACATTCCAGAGTGCCTGACAATGAAAAACTTTCTGGATTTTTGGTGGACTATTTCGTGGAGAGATGGATGGTAAACGAAGAAGTTCCAGTCGAGCTTTGGAGTTGTTACAACAGGCGTCATCGAACCACCAGCTCTGTCGAGGGATGGCACAATAAAATTAATACCGAACTTGGAAGACCGAATCCTCGAGTCAAGGACCTCATCAACTGTTTAAAGAAAGAAGCAGAGAGCACAGCATGTACGCTAATAAAGGCCCAGCTCAACATGGAAGGTAAGCGAAGGAAGACTGCTTACATGACTCTAGATGACAGACTGTAAAGAACGGTTAAAAAATATGAAGAAAGTGGTGATATTGTCACTTGTTTGAAAACAATTTCTCATCTCCAAAAACTTCGAAGAGTTACTATAAAGTCCAGGAGCTTAAACGTTGACTTATGAGAGTAAAAAAATGTAAATAATGTAAATAAAGTAAATATTAGTGACGGAGCTTAATTTGAGCCCAATAATGTAAATATTAGTGACGAAGCTTAATTTGAGCTCAAAGTAACTGACGAAGCCAATAGCTGATTTTAAACACGCCTATATGCAATAGATATTACATGTAGCCAATCCAAAGCCTGTGAAAAGTGTGATGGGAATCAGTAAAATTCACTTGACTGTTCAAGGCAGACCAGGCCTGCGAAACCCAAGCTTTAAATATTAACGAGAGGTGGTGGTGGTGGTGACGATTGTCCCTGGTGGCGATTGTCACTAGTGGCGATTTACAGGACACCCTAGCTGGATGGCTGGTTAGACAGTTAAGGGAATGTCAGTTATTTGAGATGAACCAAGCTAAATAGAGAAGCTTGCTTAATACAAACCAAAAATTTTAACACTGAAAATGTTTATAAGGACGTGTCGCATATTTGAAAACGACCGCTGGTGCGTGATCGAAAATGGGAACCGGTGAGTTTCCATAGAAACTACTTCTTTGTTGTCAATAACGTAGTACACATATAAAACTTCGCTTATGAATGCGACTACATTTAACTTATAATCTGTAGATTGGTAAATGAAGAATGAATTCATTGATTGGTGAATGAAGAATGAATTCATTGATTGGTGAATGAACATAAATATATATATATATATTTTTTAGATTTATTGAAGCATTTTCAATGCCCTTCTCTGTGCATTGCATTTGTGCAATGCCTGTAAATTTTTATTTAATATTAATCTCATAAACTGGTAACATAAATATAAAAAATATTTGATCCTTACTGAAAGTAATATTTATTACGTTTTAAAAAGCAAAATCACCTTTTCGACTTTCTCACCGCAAATTCTTCTACAGAATAGTTTACGTTTACGTCAGTTTTGTCTTCTGTACTTACTACACTTTCGAGTAAAGAAGCTGAAGTTATAAATATGACGACTGCTTTGTTTAGCAAATTTACTGCATTTATGTCCGGATGATTAATTCTAAAATATGTAAATTTACTTTACATATCTGAGTGGTTTATCATTCGAATCTTTGTTAAAATGTCAAGTCTGTCTAAAAAAAAAACCTACAGTTTCGACCATTTAGCAGTTCGAACATTCCATCTAATTTTCTTTGGAGGCCTTTTATGAAGTAGAAATTGACTTTAAATACATTTGTAATTATCGACTTTGTATACGAGTCTGCTGTATGTATCGTAATATCATCTCTGTAATCATATGCAGGCCTCTTTTTCTTGGGTCGCATGATACCGCCGCTGGGAATTATGTCCCAATCTAATCTTCAGCAATAACTTTCATACATTAAGCATTTCTACACAGTAATTACTTCTTGGTTTAATAAATATTAATTTTCAATAAAATATTATACCAAGTTAATAGTATACAATCAAATATATAATTATTTTTTAAAATAAAGAATTTTCCAAGTTTGTCGTGATACTGATACTATTTGACTTAATGTAGATATAAATGAAAAACGAAGCATTATACATTTTTTCCAAATTACAATAAAACGTATTCTCGGCGTAATTCTGCTTTCCCGTCGTGTATCGGAAAGCGGCTTTAATGGGAATTTGTTTCTTAAGATACGCACCGCGACTATTGAAATAAGCCCGGCCTACAGCCATCACTATGAAAGACAGCTGGGGAAGGGATACACTGCATGCTCCAAGCCGTCGTATGCGATAATGAGGACCTATGGCTCTCTTGGAGTTTACCCACGTTAGCGTAGAGTCGGGCTGACACGGGCAATAGGCTGCGACCTCCGTAGAGCATCACTCATTAACGGTGGGATGCTGTGGCAAGGACTGTCTGATTTCTCAAGGAGGTTAAGCACAGAACGAGTCGTAATTTGTTGAATGTTGTGGTTGTTTTGCTCACGTCGCTGTGGCATTACTCGGTTTCTGCTCAGTGCCTTGAGTTTTAAACGATGAGAGTGTCGTAACATTGTCACGTTATCTCAGTGCCAATGTCGTTATACAACTTAAGCGCACTATAAATTGTTAATTTGAAACATTTATGTAAACAAGAACTGGTTGCCGAATGGATGCCGAATGACGCCCTGGGTTTGTTAGTCTAATCTTACGTGGGCTCCTCTGAGTAGCAGCAGTAATAGTACCAGAAGGAAGAAAGTAAATAATTTATTTCATCAATACTCTACACGTGGTCGTTATGTACTCAGTGTCGTAAACAGCTTTTCACTTAACGTTACGCAATCAAAAGACAATCATGAAGCTATTGTATGACACATGGCACACCTTACGACCTAATGTATACGGTCGCGTGCGCTTGTTTACGCGTGCTATGAATACGAAGAGATGACAAAGAACAGATAGGGTGAAATGTAGTCGTGTGCTGGCAATAATTTGGCTATCGTCCCAGCGGGTGTCATCGCTCGGTTACCGATAGCTCCACTGTTTGCCAAAACTTTACTACTGCCAAGATTTATTGATTATTGTCTCAGTTAATAAACAGTGGCCCTCATGTGAGTTATAATAACTTCTTATAACAAGGGTGGTCACTTGTAATATGTGACGGAAGGTATTACAAACATTAAATTATTTATAACAACAGGTTACAAAGGTTAATATATAGAGCTATCTATTTGTGTAGATGGAAGTTGTGTTACGGCACAGATGATTGAAAAACAATGGTGCCGAGTCGGAGAACAATGACTAAATCCTTCAAAACTTGATTATAGAAATATTCATTCAAACTTCCATGGGGAGACACCCCAAGTAAACAAATACATCTGTATCATCGTGTTGTATAGTGGAAACAAAATACAGGCACCAATGAAGCCACTAATTAACAGCTTTAATTAGTCACAAATAACAATTTTAAATCAAAAAGTACTCTTATACAATAAATCAAGTTAAATTTGTCCACACGCAATAATGATTGTCAACTATCAGAGTTCTGCTCTAATTGTAACAGGTGTAACTAACTTCTAAGCCGGGTGTAGACCCTTATATTGTAACGTACCAAAATACCAGTTACATAAAAAAAAAAAGGTCTAATACGTCAAATAGAAGAATAACAAGAAAATATTTCATCAAGCATGGAAGAAGGAACAGAAGAATGAAAATCAAAATACATAGGGCACCTTTTAAGTTTTTACAAAGGCAATGAAAGAAAAAACATTTTTTGATACAAATCGTTTTATTGTTTCTCAAAATATTCGCCTTTGAGATTTACACACTTGTGCATGCGTTCGAACCAAGTCTCGAAACATTTTTTCCACTCTGATGTTGATACCTCAGAAATATGGTTTTGGGAGGATTCAACAGCTTCTTGAGATGATGAAAATCGCTGTCCACGCATTTTTTGTTTGACATTCGGTAACAAAAAGAAGTCGTTTGGCGATAAATCAGGTGAATACGGGCAATGAGACATTAATTCGATGTTTTCCTCCTTCAAATATTCAATTGTTTGACGTGCTGTGTGAGAGCTGGCATTGTCGTGATGAAGAATGATGCGACGTTTTCGGTCGTGTTTCCTGATTTCATCGATGACTTGTGGCAAACAAATTGTTGTATACCATTCAGCATTAACTGTTCTTCGATCCTCTAAAGCAATGGTCGCGACATGTCCAGTGTAAGCAAAGAAACAAGCGATCATTTTCTGGGAAGTGCTTCGTGAACGAACCACTTTTGTTGGCTTCGGTTCACCTTGGAACACCCAAACAGTTGATTGTTGCTTAGTTTCCAGCTCGTACGAATATATCCAAGTTTCGTCTCCTGTTACGATGTTGTATACGGATTTTGCATTTCCTCGGTCGAATTTTTGGATCATTTCCTTACACCAATTGACACGAGCCTGTTTTTGAGTTTCGGTCAAATTATGCGGAATCCATCGGGAACGGATCTTTTTAACAGCTAAATGTTCATGTAAAATCGAATGTACTGCAGTCTTCGATATGCCTAAGGATGCCTCTATCTCACGGTAAGTCACACGCCGATCTTCTTTAATCATGTTGTGCACAGCATCGATGTTTTTGGGAACAACAACTGATTTAGGTCGACCTTCACGAAATTCATCGCTGACTGAAGCACGACCACGGCGAAATTCCGCAAACCAATTGTAAACAGTCTTTTCTGATGCTGATTGATTACCAAAAGCTGTGCGAAGCGATTCGAGGCATTGTTGTTGAGTTAGGCCTTTATTAAAATCGTAAAAAATCATCCAACGAAAGCCTTCACATGAAATTTCCATTTTTTCACAAACACTTTTGTTTTAAACGCTCACTGTAAACAAACTACTCGGCCAATATCTGAGCTGCAATTGTTTTACAAATAACATATAACAAATTTTTCAACAATGATAATGTCACATTTCACTAGCGCCATCTAGTGGTCGTTTGTAAAGACTTAAAAGGCAGCCCACGTATGTATCTACGAATAAATAATATTGAAACAACCCAACGAAGAAGAAAGAAGACTAATAAGAATATCATCGAGTATAAAGGAGAAAGAGAAAATACCATGAGTCAATATAATACGTTAGCATACAGGCCCAATAGATCAAAATAGTGAGGGGATATGCCGAAAGTGATTATCATCATAAGAAGGAGACACGTCAAATACAATCACCATAGTGAAAAAACAGACTAATTTGTTATAATAATGAAATAAATATAGGACAATGACTATCATAATAATGAATGAAAATGTGGAAGAATATGACTATATTCAGTGAACATGAATTATTACAAATAATGTGTAACCAAGAAAAGCACCAAAAGTGACAAACAACTAACCAGAAGAAGAAGAAGAGGAAGAAATGTACCATGAAGAATGAAGATTATGTATGACCAGTACAAGACATCAACATTCACAAGATGTGGAAAGCATCAAAATCAATGTAGTGACCAGAATAAGTGTAATGATTATTGGACTATCAATAATAAAAAAACCAAGTGTTGAGCATCAATAAGTGATCACAAACAATGACAGTGAATAATTAGAATAAATGTAACAACAAATGATATAATAACATTTACCCCAAGTAAACAGCACAGACAATATTAGTGAAGTGTTTATAACTGAGGGAAGTGAATAACCATTTGTAAGTGAAAGAATCAACGATTAACAAGTGAAATGCACAGACAATTAGTGTACCAAATTTAATCCAAGATTGTAAAACCACAGATATAATCAATAAGACCACCAAATATATAATACAGAAAAGTGAATTAATTGTTCATAGAGATCAATAATAAAAGCTTTATAATCCTTGATATGAAATGTGCCTGAATGTCATACCAACACAGGACACAATGTAGATGAATGTCAAGACAAATAGTAGTGAATAAACTAATTTGTTGAATATAAACAAGTCAATGTACCAAAGCCTAGATACAACCCACAAAAATATGTAACATAATTAGACTAAGAAACCCAGTATTATTGTTTCAACAGATAGTGTAAAATGTGTACAAAATGTGTAAAACATAAGAATAAACCATTGTAGTAACATGCCATAATGAGATGACAGTAGTTGAGATGAATACTGTAAAAAACTATGAAGCACATTGTTGTCAAACAAATGACACATAACCTCACATGAATTGGACCTACAACATAAAATCATATACATTAATTAAACAAAGTAATTATCCATAATTGTTTCTAATAGAGACTAAATAAGAATAAAAATACAAAACAATGAATACCATATGAACTGAAGGACACAACAAATGAGTCAAATTAAATATAGTAACAATAAACCAAATAGACAGAACCCCAATGTGACAAGAGAGTTAGTCAAAAAACATGGACAAAACTTGTAAAGAGAATGTAAGAAGTGTTACCAGTAGTTAGAGGAATGTTCAATACTACTATGAGAACAACTCACAAGTATTATACTAATAATTTAATGACTGAAATTTAATAAACTAACTAACTGCAATCATAGGACTAGGTGTAAATAACCACCATACAATAACTTAGAGAGATTTCAGATAACAAAAAGTTAGTGAATCCACTAAACTAACCATGTCCAACAATTGTACACAATTTTAATTATTAACAATATATCTAATGTGTAGTAAAATAACTAAAAAAGAGTGACAAAATGGCGAGATGAGAGCATAATGTATTTTGAACTTTACTATATATGTAAACAAAATAACATTTTACCAAAATAAAGTATGAACAAATGTATATAGATATACCTAATAATGTTATAGGAACAAAAATATGTAGTAGAATAAGGGATAATAGTGATATAAGTAAATATAAACAATCGGACATAGTTGGCTTATACGCCATTAGTAAATTTTGTTTAAACTGTAAATATAGCAATATTATGTATTAGCATGAATGAGAAATGGACTCAAAATGTTTAGTCATAAGTATTAAGATGTAATTACAACAAAATATAGTGAAAAGGACTTATTTGTGTTAAGAACCACTATATGAGTTTTGAAGAAAGTGAAGTGAATTATTAATGGACGGAATTATTACTTGTTTGGACTTAAAATAAAGACGCAAGTGTCCGCAATTTAATGCCACTATCCAAATGACGATCTGACTAATAATAAGAAACTTACAGCCATTATAAGATTTTCGATCATTTTCGAATATCAATGTACACGTCATATATAGCCTCAAACCCGAAGCAGAGACGCTATAAAATTAAAACATTTGTTTAACCAAGACCTTTGGGGTAGAGAGTATGGCTTTCACACCTATTATCGTGTGACAGTGTAATAAGTGTATAGTGAAACAAAAGACATGACCAGTGTATAATAAAGGTCATGTCATGTGAAAGGAAACAGGGAGTATAATACTTTAACAATTTTAAAAAATATTAATGAAATAATTCTCGTTAGTTGAACGAAAATTATTGTTTGACTGCACTAGTCAAGTAAACACGCTTGAGTGCATAACCGATAACGATGAATAATTATCAGAATGAAATGAACAAAGTTCTCGTCCAACTTGATGACGATAATTAATTAAAAGATGTTATATTTTTATATTTAAAGAATAATAAATAAAAGCGGAATCAGTACTAAATACCGCACACAATTACTTGTAAATATAGTCGCTTAATTGACTATGAATTCAGTCTTGATAAATAATAACTTATTATGTGAGAACTATCATTACTGATAATTCTACATCCTATTACTAATAAATAAAGTGTTTGTAAAATATAGTATTAAGATTTTGATATGATATTAAATATTCTATCTTATAACTTACTCTCATCTAGGTAAACTAACCTATGACCAAAACGTATTTTTTTGTCACAGAGAATCACTTCTGTCATAAATGATTTTATAAGTGGAATCAATAATAGTTTTTCCAATTTTTTCTCTTTCCAGTTCATAATAATAATAACTAATAAATCAGTAATATTGTTTTAATAGTGCAACGTTAAAAGCACGTGTTTACAATCTTAGCTTCACTAGGCATGAGTCGACCGTACGATAGTATTGACTATCGTATTGAGGTTAATAATTTTTAAATTTTGTTCTTTTTAATCATAATAAATAAGTAAACCTTTTTATTTATTAACACATCTTTATATCTTGTATCATGTATATTCAAAGGATTCACGAAAATTGGTAATACGAATGACCAACGTGAACATAACCTAATTCACCATATTATCGTACATTGTAACAGTGTTACCAGCCTTGAGCTGAAGAAGTCTCAGTATTTATTTAATTTGTTGTTGTTTTTAAAAAAATCAATATTAATTGTTTTAAAGAAGTTTTTGCTAAATTCACTAATGTCAATAAAAACCTCAATTTATTACCAGTGGATATAGAGTCTTCATTCTATAAAATAGAAGTAAATAGCTTATTTTTTAGAAACAATTATTTCACAAGGTGGCGGCGATATTCGAATTATTGATATTGGAATGTTCAATTTACAATTGAATATCAGTGTTGTTTATTTAATGTGCATTTATCGATATTCAAACGAAATATATGTGTGTTATAAATGTATTTACAGTGAAATAGAATCGCCCATCGAGAAGATTGAAGACATTCACGGATGGTAAGTGGGGAGGTGAATACAGCGAATTATTAGTGATTTTAATCCTCTTGTAAACATAAACTTTAACTTCAAATTACCCATTACTAATTAGTTATATTAAATACTAAACAAACCATATGACAACGTGAGAGTCTACAACTACAACAACAACACTACTAGTAAATAAAACATTTTAATATAAAACAAAAACTTAAAAAACCACCCATTAAAGGTTTATTACAACGTGGCGCCCAACGTCTGAACGCGAATTAGGACGACAATACCTAATAAAATAAATAAATAAATAAACAATTTTTAAACCTTATTCGGCGGCAGTTACATTACATAGGTATAAAGATGTATCGAAGTTCAACGTCGAAGAAGCGAGCGGCAGAAACCGAAAAAGAGGCTAGAATGGAAGAGAAGGAAGCGACGTCGGCAGAAGACGTAGAAGAAATGTTACTGGAAATCGAAGACAGACAACCTGAACTGGCGGAGGAGGTTCAGAAACCAGAAGGTGAACCGGAAGTCACACAACAGGAAACCCAACCGGAAACGAGCCGACCTGAAAAACCGATGTTACCAGGAGGGATAGACTTCATGGAAATGGTGAGGCAAATGATGGAGGCAAATAAAAGAATGGAGGAATCAATAAGCAGGAAAATAGAAGAACGCCAGAAATCATTGAAGGAGGACAACCGATCGTTGAAGGAGGACTACCGATCCACGAAACAGAGTATAGAGTCGCTGAAGGAAGACAGCCGATCGCTATCAAAGAAAATGGATGAAACCAGTCAATCCACAAAAGAGGAATTAAGCAAGAAAATAGAGGAAGGCCAGAAGGAGAGCCAGAAGAACATGGAATTGTTGAAGGTGGATTTGATTAATAAGATAGATGAGACAAAGAAGAGGATGGAAGATGGACAGAAGAAGACGGAAGAATTACTGGAGAAAAATATGGAAATAATTAGAGAAAATCTATCTGCAGAATTGGGAGCCAAAATCAATGAAATCAATGAGAAATTAGACCAAATGAATAAGAAAATGAAGGAAGATTACAAGGACAGCGTGGAGTCGGTAAATACGGTAGTGGATGATGATTATAAGCGATCGGGAGAGACAATAAAAAGATGTTGTGAAGAGACAAAAGAGAGTGTTAAGAAGATAAGAGGAGACTTAAGAACAGACAATAACTCAGAGACCGAAGAGATACCCGAGAATGAAGGTTTTGAACCCAATAATCTACAAATGAGGGATAATCAAATGGAGGTAGAAGAATCACCCGAAGGTAAAAACACGGACCCAGTGAGCCAGAAACCCAAGGATGATGGAATCAGGACACAAACAATTGAGAAAACAAAAGAGAAGAAAACGGAAGAAGGAAGAATAATACGCCCAAGGAAGACAAGAGTTACAAAAGAATTAATCGAAATGACTCGAAGTGGTCTTATTAATATGATTAACTTCCCAATCGTCGACCGTGAAGAAGGAATCTATAGGAAGGAGTATCGAAGGAGCTTCATGAAGATGGACGAAGAGAAGAACTATGTAACAACAAAGAAGAATATAAACAATAAAGTATTTCAAGCAAATATTTCCAAAAGAAGAATGAGGCATTTCAAGAAAAAGGAAGGCTATCAAGAACAACTGGACCGGATCATCGAAGGATACGCCCAAGAAATAAGAGAATTGCGGAAGAAGAGGAGCCAATCAGTGGAAAAACCCAACCAGAAGACAGGTGACGGTCAACCAGAATTAGAAGAGATACCAGATGTTAGTAATAACAACGACCAGGAGAACACTGAACACGTGTATACCAAAGATAGTGAGAAGAAGACGAGAGAACGGGAAGCAGATGAAGATCTGATAGCAGCAAAATGGAAGAACCGAATGATAGTAAGATATATGACAAGAACAGATAGAAGCCTGAACACTGAAGAAGTTCGAACAACAAGAAGAGAGGAGAGCAAGGACTGTGGATAAACTGAATAAAAATACATTGAGAAATGGGACGGATTCTTTTGATAACGACTACTGTTACCAGGAATAATATGAACAACACATACGAAATACAAGACCCCATGACAAAGAAAATAAAAGGCAACTATAACCAGACTTCCATGAAACGATATATTGAGAATTAAATAATGCAGAAGAATGGAATATTACGATGGAGATTATTTATTGTTGATACTAAGTACGAAGTGAAAATATAAATGTAAGAATAAATGTTGACTAGATTTTAATTTTATGATATAAAAGTGTAATCCAAAGAAATAATGTAAAATGTGAATAAAATTGTATCTACCCATACTACAAATATAGGAATTATACGAAACCGACACACACCATCTATGGCACATAAATAATTTCCAAGAGCCAAGTCAACCAAGTATTAACATCTAACCCGTACTAATAAAGAAAAGATTATATACGAGAAGGACACACGACACCTATGGCATGTAACTTATTTCCAAGAGCCAAGTCAACAGTAAAAGAACATCTAACCCGTACTACAAATATAAGAATTATACGAGACGGACACTCAACATCAATGGAAAATATATATAATATTATAAATTCCAACAGCCAAGTCAACCAGTTATTAACAGCTTACCCGTACTACAAATATATTATACGAGGCCGACAAACAACACCTTTGGCACATATTATAAATTCCAAGAGCCAAGTCAACAGTAAAAGAACATCTAACCCGTACTACAAATATAAGAATTATACGAGACGGACACTCAACATCAATGGCAAATATATATAATATTATAAATTCCAACAGCCAAGTCAACCAGTTATTAACAGCTTACCCGTACTACTAACGATTAGAAAGAAATATACAAGATGATATACAGAACGAGCAACATAAGAAGTTGGAGAAATGGAAGCAAGTAAATATTATTGATATAAACAATAGATGATACCCAAACACGAGGCAAGACACTAGAAGAGAGCCTATACCAAATGAAATATAACACAAAGACGTGAATCATGAAGATGAAGAAGATTATGAAATGACGTTTAATGTAATACCAAGAGAAAAGATTAATTGATGACAAAGAAGAATAAAAAATAATATACTAACGAAGAAGATCATGCGAATATACCAGTGATGAAATGTAAACCAGCTATCCCAGTAAAATGTGAAGAATTTAGTTAAGATGAATCAAGAAGAAGAGAATATAATAATGTATGAACCGCAGATGCGTGAGATGATCCCAAGGATATTTATTATTTGTCGAAAGAACGACCACTTTATATTTTGAATTGATTTGAGATGAATTGACTGATGAAATATTCCAGCAATCATTTATATTATTGACAGAGATGATGTTCCTCTGTATTTATTGATGTTAGTATGGCCAGCAGAGATGTATGCCAAAGTGAGCCACTCTGAACTGCCCCAGCTAAAATTATGTTAGGGAATTAGGGAATTAAATAAACAAGGGAGATAATTACATAGAAAAAAAATAATTATGATTCAAATAGAACAAAATGAAGGGATACAAGAAAAGCATAAGAGTCAACTTGGAAATGTACAACAATTGATGAATTCTTCAGTAAAAATAAATATACGAATTCAGAATTAATCAATTCTTATAGGAAGGCATATGTAACGTACCAAAATAGCAGTTACATAAAAAAAAAAGGGCTAATACGTCAAATAGAAGAATAACAAGAAAATATTTCATCAAGAATGGAAGAAGGAACGGGAGAATGAAAATCAAAATATGTATCTACGAATAAATAATATTGAAACAACCCAACGAAGAAGAAAGAAGACTAATAAGAATATCATCGAGTATAAAGGAGAAAGAGAAAATACCATGAGTCAATATAATACGTTAGCATACAGGCCCAATAGATCAAAATAGTGAGGGGATATGCCGAAAGTGATTATCATCATAAGAAGGAGACACGTCAAATACAATCACCATAGTGAAAAAACAGACTAATTTGTTATAATAATGAAATAAATATAGGACAATGACTATCATAATAATGAATGAAAATGTGGAAGAATATGACTATATTCAGTGAACATGAATTATTACAAATAATGTGTAACCAAGAAAAGCACCAAAAGTGACAAACAACTAACCAGAAGAAGAAGAAGAGGAAGAAATGTACCATGAAGAATGAAGATTATGTATGACAAGTACAAGACATCAACATTCACAAGATGTGGAAAGCATCAAAATCAATGTAGTGACCAGAATAAGTGTAATGATTATTGGACTATCAATAATAAAAAAACCAAGTGTTGAGCATCAATAAGTGATCACAAACAATGACAGTGAATAATTAGAATAAATGTAACAACAAATGATATAAAACATTTACCCCAAGTAAACAGCACAGACAATATTAGTGAAGTGTTTATAACTGAGGGAAGTGAATAACCATTTGTAAGTGAAAGAATCAACGATTAACAAGTGAAATGCACAGACAATTAGTGTACCAAATTTAATCCAAGATTGTAAAACCACAGATATAATCAATAAGACCACCAAATATATAATACAGAAAAGTGAATTAATTGTTCATAGAGATCAATAATAAAAGCTTTATAATCCTTGATATGAAATGTGCCTGAATGTCATACCAACACAGGACACAATGTAGATGAATGTCAAGACAAATAGTAGTGAATAAACTAATTTGTTGAATATAAACAAGTCAATGTACCAAAGCCTAGATACAACCCACAAAAATATGTAACATAATTAGACTAAGAAACCCAGTATTATTGTTTCAACAGATAGTGTAAAATGTGTACAAAATGTGTAAAACATAAGAATAAACCATTGTAGTAACATGCCATAATGAGATGACAGTAGTTGAGATGAATACTGTAAAAAACTATGAAGCACATTGTTGTCAAACAAATGACACATAACCTCACATGAATTGGACCTACAACATAAAATCATATACATTAATTAAACAAAGTAATTATCCATAATTGTTTCTAATAGAGACTAAATAAGAATAAAAATACAAAACAATGAATACCATATGAACTGAAGGACACAACAAATGAGTCAAATTAAATATAGTAACAATAAACCAAATAGACAGAACCCCAATGTGACAAGAGAGTTAGTCAAAAAACATGGACAAAACTTGTAAAGAGAATGTAAGAAGTGTTACCAGTAGTTAGAGGAATGTTCAATACTACTATGAGAACAACTCACAAGTATTATACTAATAATTTAATGACTGAAATTTAATAAACTAACTAACTGCAATCATAGGACTAGGTGTAAATAACCACCATACAATAACTTAGAGAGATTTCAGATAACAAAAAGTTAGTGAATCCACTAAACTAACCATGTCCAACAATTGTACACAATTTTAATTATTAACAATATATCTAATGTGTAGTAAAATAACTAAAAAAGAGTGACAAAATGGCGAGATGAGAGCATAATGTATTTTGAACTTTACTATATATGTAAACAAAATAACATTTTACCAAAATAAAGTATGAACAAATGTATATAGATATACCTAATAATGTTATAGGAACAAAAATATGTAGTAGAATAAGGGATAATAGTGATATAAGTAAATATAAACAATCGGACATAGTTGGCTTATACGCCATTAGTAAATTTTGTTTAAACTGTAAATATAGCAATATTATGTATTAGCATGAATGAGAAATGGACTCAAAATGTTTAGTCATAAGTATTAAGATGTAATTACAACAAAATATAGTGAAAAGGACTTATTTGTGTTAAGAACCACTATATGAGTTTTGAAGAAAGTGAAGTGAATTATTAATGGACGGAATTATTACTTGTTTGGACTTAAAATAAAGACGCAAGTGTCCGCAATTTAATGCCACTATCCAAATGACGATCTGACTAATAATAAGAAACTTATAGCCATTATAAGATTTTCGATCATTTTCGAATATCAATGTACACGTCATATATAGCCTCAAACCCGAAGCAGAGACGCTATAAAATTAAAACATTTGTTTAACCAAGACCTTTGGGGTAGAGAGTATGGCTTTCACACCTATTATCGTGTGACAGTGTAATAAGTGTATAGTGAAACAAAAGACATGACCAGTGTATAATAAAGGTCATGTCATGTGAAAGGAAACAGGGAGTATAATACTTTAACAATTTTAAAAAATATTAATGAAATAATTCTCGTTAGTTGAACGAAAATTATTGTTTGACTGCACTAGTCAAGTAAACACGCTTGAGTGCATAACCGATAACGATGAATAATTATCAGAATGAAATGAACAAAGTTCTCGTCCAACTTGATGACGATAATTAATTAAAAGATGTTATATTTTTATATTTAAAGAATAATAAATAAAAGCGGAATCAGTACTAAATACCGCACACAATTACTTGTAAATATAGTCGCTTAATTGACTATGAATTCAGTCTTGATAAATAATAACTTATTATGTGAGAACTATCATTACTGATAATTCTACATCCTATTACTAATAAATAAAGTGTTTGTAAAATATAGTATTAAGATTTTGATATGATATTAAATATTCTATCTTATAACTTACTCTCATCTAGGTAAACTAACCTATGACCAAAACGTATTTTTTTGTCACAGAGAATCACTTCTGTCATAAATGATTTTATAAGTGGAATCAATAATAGTTTTTCCAATTTTTTCTCTTTCCAGTTCATAATAATAATAACTAATAAATCAGTAATATTGTTTTAATAGTGCAACGTTAAAAGCACGTGTTTACAATCTTAGCTTCACTAGGCATGAGTCGACCGTACGATAGTATTGACTATCGTATTGAGGTTAATAATTTTTAAATTTTGTTCTTTTTAATCATAATAAATAAGTAAACCTTGTTATTTATTAACACATCTTTATATCTTGTATCATGTATATTCAAAGGATTCACGAAAATTGGTAATACGAATGACCAACGTGAACATAACCTAATTCACCATATTATCGTACATTGTAACAGTGTTACCAGCCTTGAGCTGAAGAAGTCTCAGTATTTATTTAATTTGTTGTTGTTTTTAAAAAAATCAATATTAATTGTTTTAAAGAAGTTTTTGCTAAATTCACTAATGTCAATAAAAACCTCAATTTATTACCAGTGGATATAGAGTCTTCATTCTATAAAATAGAAGTAAATAGCTTATTTTTTAGAAACAATTATTTCACAAGGTGGCGGCGATATTCGAATTATTGATATTGGAATGTTCAATTTACAATTGAATATCAGTGTTGTTTATTTAATGTGCATTTATCGATATTCAAACGAAATATATGTGTGTTATAAATGTATTTACAGTGAAATAGAATCGCCCATCGAGAAGATTGAAGACATTCACGGATGGTAAGTGGGGAGGTGAATACAGCGAATTATTAGTGATTTTAATCCTCTTGTAAACATAAACTTTAACTTCAAATTACCCATTACTAATTAGTTATATTAAATACTAAACAAACCATATGACAACGTGAGAGTCTACAACTACAACAACAACACTACTAGTAAATAAAACATTTTAATATAAAACAAAAACTTAAAAAAACACCCATTAAAGGTTTATTACAATATATACGCCGCAAAAGTTCCAGAATAATTTTCAATTATTTTGGCAGCGTGCCGGCATAATTTGCGCAGTTAAGAGTGTTTGAACAGTCTGGAGAGCACTTTAGTGTACAGCCTGGACAGAGACACTGCACCTGCTCGGCTAGGCGAGAAACGTGTAGAACGTTTACATAACTGCACCTGCCGACTTTCCGAGAGCGTTACATAACTGCACCTGTCGAACTTCCGAGAACGTTTACATAACTGCACCTGCCGACTTTCCGAGAACGTTTACATAACTGCACCTGCCGACTTTCCGAGAGCGTTACATAACTGCACCTGCCGACTTTCCGAGAGCGTTACATAACTGCACCTGCCGACTTTCCGAGAACGTTTACATAATTGCACCTGCCGACTTTCCGAGAGCGTTTACATAACTGCACCTGCCGACTTTCCGAGAGCGTTACATAACTGCACCTGCCGACTTTCCGAGAACGTTTACATAACTGCACCTGCCGATTTTCCGAGAGCGTTACATGACTGCGCCTGCCGACTTTCCGAGAGCGTTACATGGCTGCACCTGCCGACTTTCCGAAAACGTTTACATAACTGCACCTGCCGTCTTTACGAGAGCGTTACATAACTGCACCTGCCGACTTTCCGAGAACGTTTACATAACTGCACCTGCCGACTTTCCGAGAGCGTTACATAACTGCACCTGCCGACTTTACGAGAGCGTTACGTAATTGTCGTAGCACTGCCCCGTCTCTAAGCCTGCTCGTCCTGAACTGGCAAACTGTCTCTGCAGTAATACTTGGCCAGGGGATCTAAGTGGACGACCTTGAATTTTGCTGTCCTTCCTGTTGAATTCGATACACGGCATCGATGATTCTCTTTTTCACAGTGTAAGGCCCTTCCCAGTTAGTTTGAAGTTTAGGTGAGCGACCACTACGGCGCTTTGTGTTATACAACCAGACCTGATCTTCTTCGAAGCCCATACTATTGGTGCGAATATCATACCGATTTTTAATTTTATCATTGGCTATCTTCAGCCGTCCTCTTATCAAGCGATTCATTTCTCGAACTTGCTTTTCTAATTGCGAGGAATAATTCTGTGGCTTTGGAACTAAATCTCAGGTGATCCGAATATCAAGTCCCCAGGAAGACGAATCTCCCGCTCAAACACCAATTTTGCTGGAGTCATGCCGATTGTGTCATGTACTGATTAATTAATAATTAATAATTGATACTTGATAATTAACAATTAATAATTAATAATAATTTCCATTATTACGCCATTAGGAATAATGGTATACGCTTGTCCCAGTCTATTTGGTTCTTGTCAACAACCTTTGACACATGCTGTTCAAGTGTAACTATAAATTACGAGACTAACCCCCCGTTGCCGAGACCAGACGGCCCAGATACTGTACTTTCTTCTGGAATAGAGAAAACTTCACGGTGTCTGGGCATCGTGAATTCTAGTTAGAACTTCCCTAAGGTTTTTCAAATGGTCTTTAAAAATGCTTGCGATAAGTATGACATCGTCTAAATAAACAAGGCAAGTTTTCCATGGCAGGCCTCGAGGGGCCAGATCCATCAATTTTCAAACGTTGGTGGTGCATTACAGAGTCCAAGTGGCATGACTTTAAATTGCCACTTAAAGTGGAATCGTTTTAATCAATTCGGCATAGATCAACACGTCCTTGACAGAGACGCTGCACCAGCTCGGGTAGCCGAGAAACGTGTAGAACGTTTACGTAATTGTCGTAGCAATGTATCTCCTGTCCTCGAGTGTCTTATTCATTAACGCTGTTAAAAGTTGATCGACGAGACTAAATGGTAGGTATGCGACCTAGAAAGAGTCAGGAAGCCAAACAAAAACTGAGGCCAAATATGAGAAGCCACTAAGGATTCTTTCTACTAAACTACGAGAATATATTAATAGAGAATCATAGAGGAGTTTTCTGGAAACGAGTTATTTAAAATAGATGGTTGGGTAGGATAGGATGATAGGTTTAATATTTTACATTGTTTCTTATCAGCTTAAAACGTTCTGCGACAACCTGTGCAACCTTCCAGTGTCTGTCAAACTTCGTGTTAAATCAATCCCACTATTTAGCTATTAATCACCCTTCTATTCCATCTGGCTGTATTTCCTGCTCATCTTTGATTACATTTGCACCGGTTACAGAAATTGCACACCGGATTCATGGATGTTGGGAATGGTGGAGGGCGGTTCTGTGGAGCTCAAGCGAAGTAAGCTTATGGAGGACCGTCTAGCAATGCCCAAGGGCGTTTGACGCGTCTTGGGAGCGGTTCGTTGTCCATACTATCTAGTTGTCGGTAGTGCTGGAAGGAGGGTTGGCCGGCCTTTACGAACAGATTAGTTCGACCAAACGGAAACCTCCATGGTAAGAACTCGAAGACTCCGATGGAAAACGTCATTTCTGACATACCATGGTGTCCCCGAGAGGAACCGGAGGGTTCGGTTTTGGAAGGTTGATAGCCCACGCCTGTTGGTGGCAAACAGGAGAGGCCATAAAGCGGGGGGGGGGCGCATACTCAAGTACTCTTTAAAGGAACAGCAGACACAAAGCTAGATCAATGCCGACAGCCAGGCTGCTGTTCCTCGAAAGCATGGGGAAGTGCTTAGCTCTGATGCCACTGCCTTGTTTAGGTGTCGGTCACGTGGTTGTTGCAGTTCAGTCGGCGGTTTAGCAGAACTCTCAGGTACTCCACCGAGCCGGTCTATTGTATGGGTCTCCCCTCCAAAGGAAGGAACTGGCACCTGGAAGTGGATTTACGCGTAAAGCAGATCGCTTCGGACTTGTCCGTGTTGATCGCTATGCGCCACCTCTGTAGCCAGTCCGAAAGTATGTCAAACTGGCGTTGTAGCATTACGCTCGTCCCCTACGGGTACAAAAAACTAAAATGAAACATCGCGAAGTCGACGAATAACGTGACCCCGGGGCATACCGGCAGATCGTTTGTCTACACAAGGTACAGAACTATAAATTACAGACAGAAGATGGACGGGACGTCTGGCGCCCTGGTTTATTTGCATTATCCAGCCGGAGCCTGGTGAACGCCAGGTGCCAACAGTGAAGCGCCGTCGTTTGCTCGGCACAAGGTGTTATAGTGCGGACCACGAATACATGATATAGGCTACATGTATGAAATGGGGACATCTCTAGTTATTATGCCCCAGCCAGTCGCCATGGGCCCCTTAAGGCATAGCCCGCAGAAGCTTAGAGATACGCTGGTGTGGCCGATAGGCTCGATTGTCCGAAGCGAGCCGTCCGAAACGATGGATTGCCACTTCAGGGCAAATGGATCCCGCAGTTAGGCGTTGACACACCTCGCGGTTTCCCATGCTCTGAGTTTCAGCCCAGCCGAGACGGCAGAGCACGTGCTGACTGTAGGTGGTAACTTCTGTGTTCTCTGCCAGACACTGTGTAACCTCAGAGTCGACAAGCCGCAGCCTAGGGATTTGCTTGTTTATTCAGACGGGATTCAAGGATTCCAGAATATGGGGTTCATGAGAAAGGAGAATTACGGCGGAACGTCTAGCAGCGCCCGTGGGTGCATGACGCGGCGTGAGGGCGGAGCATTGTCCATACTGTTGAGGCGACAAAGATGCGAGTAGGAGGATACGCCAGCCTTGGCGAACAAGTTAGTCACCAAGGACCAAACGAAGACCTCCAAGGTATGGACTCGAAGACCCCGATGGATAACATAGTTTCTGACAAACCACGGAGTCTCCGTATAACGTCTAACCTACGTTATAACGTCGGGAACCAGTGCGTAATTGCCTCAGATCAATTGCACGGGCTGCCATAGTCTTAATCAACTTCTTATGAAGATTTTAACAAGCAGTAGTTGTTAAAAAGAAAGGAATGTTGTTGGGGTGTTTGATGATTTATTCACTCAGTATTCTGTGTTAAGTAATGACATCTCTTTATTAGGTGATATCCTTTATAGTTCTAACTATAAAGGATATTTTAACCATAAGGTTGTCTAAATAAAAGTTTACAAAATATTTTCTGAAAAGGTGGCCACAACAAAAGTATTGTTATGTGCTAGCTTTTTCCACGGATCCGGGATATTAACTTCGGTTGTAAGTTAAGTTATTATATTATTTTGGGGGGGGGGGGCATTTGAAGAATGGACTTAATTTAACCTCTAGTATCTGAAAAGCTTTATACTACAAGCACTAATTACTATTACAAATAATTTTAGTCGTATGACATGATACAATTTACAAAGTGACAATAATTAAAGTCTTTTATATAGTTTATTAAACTGCCTTTTGCAAACATTTGTTTTAATGACATTTAACCACGGAAGACAAGTCTCCGTGTCACCTGTGATATTGTGAAGTTTACTCCGTGTCCTGGTCCTTGGTCCTTGGGGTGTCCACAAATGGTTGAAGGTTATGGTAGTTTACTTTCCGGGTGAAGTTCCTGAAGAGATCTTGGTAATTATGGAGCTGTTATTCTGTTCTATGAAGTCTGGTAGCTAAGCATCTTTAGTAGTACAACTCGAGTGAAAGTTCTTGTTTCCCACAGAAGTTCATGTCACATCGTTATTTATAAAATGTTCTCACTTTTGGTACATTGTACCTTTTTAATTTAAACAAACATTGGAGATATTACACTTAGTCAATAGAGATGTCATCCCTCTCACTTATTTATTCCATTTAATTTAATAGATTACATTTTTCTTTATAAAACACTACTTTACTGATACTTTCCTTTACACATAGTTATATCTGCACTTTTAAATTAAAATATCTTAGTACTTCGGGGCATGGTTCAAGGGTGTAGTGTTTACTACGTGAGCGCTCCATCTCGACTGCATTATTATGTCAGGACAGGCAAGTTAACTGCGCGGAGTTTACGCATCACAACAAAATAGTTCCATCTTTATTCGCTATTTACGGTATTTAAAGTTTGACCATTTGTATTATCCAAAGCTATGCTTTACTTCAGAATTAAATAGTATACTACTGTATCACTGTTTATTTATTTGAATAATTTCAAGTTTTACCAGTATTATTTGTTTAGTAAAGAATCTGTATGCAGGTTAATTCCAGTTAATGCATGTCAGTGCATGGTAAATTATTAACTAGTTTCCCTATCTTTACACTCGCATTCCTTTTGTCATTTAAAACTCTTTATTAAATATTATTTTGAGTTAATCAAGGGATGTAATATTAATTTTAATGTGCGATTTAAAAATAAATTTTACTCCATATTACGTTTCCTATTTTAAAATCGTCACATCCGAGAGGAAACGGAGGGTTCGGTTCTGGAAGGTCGACAGCCTACCTACGCCTGTTGGCAGCCGACAGGAGAGGCTACCAAGCGGGTGCCCGTAAGTAAATACTGTTCTAAGGGATAGAAGATACAGCTGTTCCACGAGAGCATGGGGAAGAGTTTGGCTCTGACGCCACGAGCCTTGTTCAGGGTTTCAGTCACCAACTTGGTCCACTGAATGGGTCTCCCCTCCAAGGAGAGGGATTGACACCGAGAATTGGCACTTACGAGTAAAACAGATCGCCTCGGATTTCTGGTACGAACCCGTACTAGCCTCGACTTAAACTCGAACTGCTCTTTGCGTATGATGCCATCCAGCAGAGGCCGGATACAGGCCAGGAGGAGTTGCTCGAAGATCTCCAAGATTTCTGGCAATAGCGAAATCAAACGGTAGCTTCCAGGAAGCGTGGGGCGCTTCTTGGATTTCGGGATCATGATGACGCTGGTGGTCTTTCACAGGCGGAGGCGTGGTCGCCTTCCAGAGATTCCAGATATGAATCCCATCGATTAGCGTTTACGTCAAGCAGAAGCTTTGTGACATGTCAGACTGGGCTTGAAAAGCGGACGAGCGGCGGGGTCACGGGTATGCTGCCATCTGCGGCGAAGCTATATGCTGCCATAGTCGGATGGGTTGGAGTATTTCCGGAGGTAGGTCAGAGCGTTTGTTGCTCACCGGGACCGTGTAGGTGTGTCTGTCGAGGGCAGACTGGACAAGCTCTTGAAGCTGGGCAATTCGGTGAGCCACGTCGTCACAAGTGACGGGTGGGTCCGCCCGGAGAGAAGGTAACTGCCGAGCCAGATCGTCGTGGTAAGATCGCCAATTGACTCTCCTAACAGGACGATCGGGAAGTCGGGGTGAGACCGACGACGGCCGCACGGTTACAAGCAGGGGATCGTGATCGGAACGATAAATTCTTAATCGTTAATATAAAAATACCTTGACAAAAATGAAAGAAAGTAAATGTAACGAATTGATTGCGAATAATACACGCTTTAATAATAGTATGCCAAGAAAACAGGACTAAGTTACACGAATCTGATAATTCCGTGGAGAAAATCTGCTACCACTGGCATAATACATGCTGAAGCGTTTACGTGAACTTATTAGAAAACCAGTGAAATCTTAATTGAAGTATTAACAGTCTTACCACTGGAAATTTACAAACAATGAAATAATGACAGGCACGTGCATTTGCATGGACGAGTCTTATCCGTATGTAGAATCTCAGAATAATTATTGCCCGCTTAACTGGTTTGTATTTCTCATAGACGTGTTACATATGTTTATGTTTGCACGAGACAGCGCAGTGCGTGCAGTATGACTCACGTGCACCAAGATAATGATGCGATACCGTCTGATGTAATCCATTGTACAAAGGGTAGGTTTCTGGGTACTTATTATCTTGTATTTCAGTGTTTACAATAGTTTGGATATGAAAAATACCAAATTATGTTCTGGTCAACGAAATTGAATTATTTCACTAAAATCCACTCACTCTCTCTATTTTTGTAAGAAGATAATTACGTACCGTCGCACGCGCGCACTACTCACGACGCACCATTTCACAGCACTTAAAGTTGCTTTACAAGTCTAAAAATAATTAAAACTTACATTTTCACAATGTTCTTTATCAATAAATCTGCAATCTCTACATGAGAATATTGTTTGCTACATATGACATGCAATTAGAATGTCCATATACTGTATTTATATTGTCATACTATATTTATACTATAAAATAATCATACTTATACACTATATTTTTATATTTATGCTATACCTATATTATATTTATATTTATTCTATAGTTATAAATTGTTATAAGAAAATTTTCAAATAACTTGTAAGTGTTATGTGTAGGATTTATTATTTACGTAACGTTGTATTTAATCGGCTTTATTTATTGTACGAGGATTTTTGTGTTAGCATGTATTTGTATTAGTACGTATTTTTTCTATAATCATATGAATTTATATGTGTATTATTTGTTAATATACGGTAAATATATGTGATGACTAATAATTAATTTTACTCGAAACCTCAACTTGAAGTGAATACGATATAGGAAGCTGAAAATTAACTCCCCCAAAAGTCAACGGATAACGGATATGGGGTGTAGATAATTAATTTCTGTGTTGATAATAAATAAAAGATAACAATTAAGCATCAGCTAATATTATGTAAGTCTGAATTACCTTATAACGAAGCGATTATTACGCCATACTAGGCTCAAATGCAACTTCGCACACGTAAATAGTCGTTAGAGAGAGAGAGAGAGAGAGAGAGAGAGAGAGAGAGAGAGAGAGAGAGAGAGAGAGAGAGAGAGAGAGAAATCACATTTAACGTTACATAATCATAGATTAAACTGAATGAAAAATGTTTTACTTATAACCACTTTTTCCGGAGCCTTGAATCCGCCAGGTATCATGGTATTGTAGCAAAAGAGGATGCGAAGACGTTTCGGTGAAAACTGTGATACCAGGAGTATCATTTCGGTTTAAGGTATTTGCGAATTACATTTGCAAACTTTTATCCGCTACATTTCAAATGACTGTAGTACTGATTGTTAAAGTTCCCATTTTCCATAAAGTTAATTCATTTTTCATATGACAAAATAGCATGGATAATCAGCCATGATTAGGTGTAATATTAAGCCTAGTATATTTTGTCTGGGTTTCTTCCCTTAAATTAAGCGTATTTCCAGAATAAGGAGGACAGTTCCCCTTGGAACAAATTAAAACTGAAAGTAAAACAACCTAGTAGGATAGCTATAAGGTTTGCGGAGAGACAAATGAAGGAGCTCGGATAAGAAGCCTGAAATCAAGTTGACTGCATGAGTTAGTCGAATTATTGTCAGTCCCTTGTGATACGTACTCATTTTAGCATTCACCAGCTATTAGCTTATAAACAGAAACTGCTGCTGTGGAGGCCAATTTTAAATTCACTACCTGACCTCGAAACTAATCAGTCTTAGTAAAAAATAATGAAGTTGGTAACAAGTGTACATTAATATATGTAAAAATGAGACTGTACGGTACTTTACCACAACGGCGTGTTTGCTGAGTTGGAAGGTATTAAGGGAACGTGAAAATGATAAAGAGTAAATCAAAATTTTTGCGTATAAGTGTTTAATAATAATAATAAATCCGTTTCTATGTTTACTTGTTTTCACTTACGTTTACATGAAACGTAATATGTTTTATTACGTGGAAAAAATTATAGAAGGTCATGTTGATAGATAGTGGCAGACACTAGTAGAGCAGCTTACACACATTTAGATGTCGGCGTCGTTTCAGATGACATGATAACGTGAGTTACTGACAGGCTGTCGGTGTATCTGATACTACGCACGTTTACAGCTTACTTGTGAACAACGAGTTATTTTGTGTCATAGCTAAGAGTGAGCAAGCCGTTCTGTCGTGTATATGCTCAGTGATTAAACACATGATAAGAACGTCAGCGCGCACACACACGCACATACCACTGCCCACTGCTGAGCGTATGATCTTCCATTCATCTTTCAATAATTAATTTCCCGAGCAACTCTTGTAGGTCGTGGTTTTGGACTTGTTAATGGTGGAGACACTAAAATGCCTCGTCCAGAGCATGACAGACAACAATTTAGCAAATAAGCACGACGAAGTTGAAACTCTTGTCTAGTCTAGTTCATTGTTTACAATGGACAGTCGTCGTGGTTTCGTGGCCTCTAGACTAGCATACGTCGTGACCATCTTTCGTTTCTTGCTCCTAAAAGCTTGCACGTTTATTTTATCAAGTGCGAAATGTTATCACCTATTCTAGTTTGGTTGAGTGTTCATTTAAACGTTTTCCTCCCCTTCTTGATATTTCTGGGCATAGCCTTCCTATATCCTGTGTTTTCAGTGCTCGTTTATGACCAGTAAGTCATTACAAGACGCTCACATTAATTAAAACTATTGTCTTGGATTTCGTTGTCCATGACGTGTCCGTTGATTAACTAAATATAATTAAATCACTACCGACTCGGAACACAAAGTTTTTTATGTGTAAAAACGTAAACGTTTTACCTTATAGCCTGAACCAGTTTTCGCTTATTATAAACTTCGTCAGAGGCTGCCACTGGGAGCGCTGTCCGTCTTGTTCTTGGCGACGGTGTCGACTTTTGACGGATCGATGTTGTGTGTGTGGGGTGTGGTTCGAATAATGCGTGTGATTTGAATTGCGTCTGTTCGTTTGGGATGTCGTTGTTATGTGTTTTTTGTGTTTATATTTCTAATTGTTCATGTCGACCTTTTGTGTGTACGTGTAGAATATCCATGTTATTGTCGATGTTTTTGTATGTTTGGTCTGCTTGAATGAGGTGGTTGCAAAGGTGGATTCGGTAGTGGAGTGTAGTGCCTTTGTGTGTTCAACGTATCTTTGTTTGAAGCTACGTCCTGTCTGGCCTATGTAGAATTTGTTGCAGTCTGAGCAATTTAGTTTGTAAACACCAATTCAGATTCCTCTGTTGTGACGTACCCAACCATGGTGAAGTGGATGTTGGGAAAAAACGAAGAAACCTCTCGTGTGGGCGCGATCAAAATGCTGCTTAAGAAAGAACATTATGTTAAAGTTCTAAAAAAGTTGTTGAATAATACTTGATACATTAAAAAAGTAAGTAATTTTACAACTATGTAAATAACCTGTATAAATATTTTCGAAGATTAGCATGTCATTACACGCTTACAGAACTTCCTAAAACTATTGAGAGTGGAATATTGTGGTTCACTCAAGAGTTTTAATCCTATTTATAATTTTCATATAGTAAGATTTCCGGCTATCTGATAGTTACAGGAACTCTTATTACTGCCATGGATGGGCTTCGATAACGATATCTGTCCTTTGTGGTTACTTTTTAGCTGCGAATTTCAGCTGTTACAGTTTTTTAACGCACACACTCTGCCTTATTAGAGTCGGTTTTGTAACTTTCTTTTGCTCCTTAGGTCCTAGAAAGACGAGCTTTGCAGGGTCACAGTGGTTCAGTAAGATGACTTTATAAGTTTTATCCTCATGTTATCCATCCGGCCATCCGGCCATGTTATTTCTTGCACTAAACCACACAGTTTTTTGATTGCGCATCTCTTCCAGACAGACTCATATTTCCTTTATTTCCATTTTTAAAGATTTGTTTCTCTCAGCATTCCTCTGATCGTTCTAAGTCGTTCTCCTCAGAAACCATGTTTCTGACCATCATTCCATAAATGCTAGTATTCATACACCACTTTAAATAACGTACAATTCAATTCAATCTATACAAAGTAATTTTATAAATATAATTTTTGGTACAGTTAACTTAAGCTACCTGGTCTCTAGCAGGAGCAAAATTCGCCTAATAAAATTAATTTCAATATTAATAACTTATTTTTTGATAGATAAAAAGGAAAACCTGCGAGCAGTAAGACACATGATGGCAAAGCTGCTCTGCTTTTCGATGGCTTCTGCTTAGATGTAAACTCTACTTAAAAATTGAGAAAGAGTAGGTAAAGTTGGTGTAGCTAGTTATAAAACTGTAGTTTCATAGCTATAATCTGGAAGAAAATGTAGCTTGCCAAGGAGGGGAATTTGCAAAAAGACATCTATAATGTGACCATTATAAAACACTGAAACACTTCTTACAGGCAAAAAATTCTTTACAAATTGTTTACCTTTTTCACTGGGTACTGTTAAATTTGAGAGTGTAAAAGTTATGCACTAATTATTGCTCCTACCTAAATTTTACACAATTATGACTTTTTATCTTGAATTCTAAAATATTAAGTGATATACCGATTTGTTATAATACAAAATTTGTTCATAAACTCTACGTAAACTTGATTGTTTATCCACATATAATTTGTATTTGTTCTATCAAAATACAATTTGTAACTAAACTAATGCCAAATTATTTAATAACAATTTCATACTTATTTGATTAACAGATTTCATAACTATTTCATAACAATTCCATATATATGTGTATTCCATATATATATATAGCAACAGAACACAGGATTTACGTTCATATAAGTGGAATACTAATGGTATAACACATTTTCTGACGGCCATGTTTAAACTGACATGTTTTAAATTGATTTTGTTCTTTTCTTTGTAAAGTAGTCATAAGTTTTGAACCAAGCTATGTTTAAAAAAGTATGTTATGTCAAAATGTTCTTAATTTTATACTCTTTTATGTCATGTGAAATAATTGTGTTTAAGTGCGCGGGTGCGCGTGTGATTCACGTTTTATTTAATAACTTCGTTGAAAATTAACATTTCGTTTTGAAACTTGGACAGGGTAGTCTCATGGTTGTATGCTACATTTTCCTACTCAGTTCCCCACAACTATAATTTTTATATGGTTTTTTAATGAAATCATTTCTTCTTTTATTTTCGTTATCTCCTAGTAAGTAATAAAATTTATAGATTAAATCTAGACAGGGCTTTGCAGAATCGGACAGAGTTTTAACTTGAGTTCGGTCTATCAGTGTGCAAATCTATGACGTTGCTAGATTTTCCACCAATCAGAAGGTCTACAATTTATTTGAGACGGTGCTTTGCCGAGGACAGAACAGTCAGTTCCTTCCGAAGTCTTGCCATTGAAAGACGTACTCGCTGTCACGAGATTTTAGTGACAAGACAAGTCGATTTCCAAAAGACTTTGTAGTTGGTTAACGGTCGAGTTATTCGTAACCATTGCCACTTTATAGAACTCAAATATTTAAATAGATCAATTTCTAGTGCTTTTTCGCGAGCAGTGGAAGATTTTCGTTAGGGGCAAAATACCTATCGTGATATTTTGAGAGTTAACGCGAGAACACTTCAAGAGTGTAAGCCTAATACACGATCTATTTATACCCAGTTTTGACCTCTGAGGTTATGAGTATTTAAGTTAAAATAATAACAGTTTCATATTATATGTGCGTAGACAAGCAAATAGACTCATTTGTTAAAAGACAATTCTTTATTAAACAATTATATATTATAAAGCCATAAGACGATAGTCAATTTTAATGTGTTAATGAATAAAATTTTCCTACCTCCAGATATAGACTCTGTTGTAGTTAGTACTTTCAAATTAACCTATCTTTGCAGTTATAATTGGTATCGTTACATAGATAGTATTTGGCGCCGTCAACGCGGTTGGCACTAATTAATTAGTTAATACGATTTAATTTAAAAAATTTAATTATTGTGTATAGACTAAATTTTATTTGAACTGTCTATATATTTAAGTATTGTGTAGCAGGGAGTGTCTATCAACTTTTGCATATTCTCTGTGAAAGAAATTATTTTGGGACGATATTAATTTAGTTTTGAGTAATATTTGGAGGTCTGAAGTATATTTGTGTGTTAGTTGTAAATACATACATGGACATTCGATTTGAGATAACTGACGAACACTGATCACAACATACAAGTATACAGTTACATTCAATTAATCTAAGCTAACAATAGTTTTACCGAACTCGTTTAAATCAAGACGATAAACGTTGTTTTGGTGATAAGTATAACTGTAAACAATGGAGTCCCGTACTCAATCAGCTGATCTGCAAACTACACTGGCCGCTATATTAGCAAGCATTAAAAATATACGTGATGAAAATAAAACCCGTGTACAATCTGTCAGGGAGAACGCGATAAAACAAAATAAAACATTACAAGATGTAAACAAAAAAATCATTGCCGCGGTCCACGAGCAAAGCAAGCAAAACAAGGCATTATTAGAAGCGACGGAAAAGAAGATCTCCGATAAAGTAGAATCAATACGCGCTAATGTTGAGTTTGCGTTAGAGGTTAACAATTCACGTATAAGCGAATGCGAGGCTAGGGTTGGTTCGATCGAGGAACGGGTTCAAGGGCAGGCAACCACCATCATTGAATTTGTCTCCGAACAAGAACATCGGTTCGAAGAACTTAGACAACAGATTAATAGGTTACAACGTACCTCTATGCCTGCGAGCCTATGCCATATAAAACCATTGATGAACCTAACTCACAACCAAAATTCTTTGGCCACGAGAGCGACAATCCCGTACAGTTCCTGCGCTCATGCGAACGAAATATGGAAGCAGTTAACGACAGTTTAAGGGAGGTGGACAAAATTAATTGGGTTGTGCGGCAGCTTAAAGGTACGGTGGCAGAATGGTTCACGATTGTACAGGTTAAGATTACCGTATACAAAGAACTTGTAGACCATTTCCGAGCACGGTATTGGAATGAAGAGGTACAGCGAACAATCCGTGTACAGTTAGAATTCGGTAAATATACGCCAACAAAAGGGTCCAAGGAGAAATACCTGATACAACTGGTATCTAAAGCAAAATACCTTGAACCAGCTATGTCAGAAGCAAAAATGGTAAACAAGCTTGCACATCACTTTAGCCGTGGGTTTCAAATAGCCGTGATCACACAAGGCATAAAAACATTAGAAGAGTTGTTATTACAATCGACAAAATGGGAGAACGTAGTTCTCGACTAACAGGGACAACAACCAAACACACACATCGATTCAATAAACGCACAAAAAACAACAATATAGGCATAAACAAAACATTTCAAATTATAGTCAGCATAAAGTCGCGACGGTTATTGAAAATAAATTAGGTTTGGAGCAGCAAAAAATGTCCGTGCACAGAAGAACATACCACTAAAAGTCAGTGTCACCAGTCTAGTGTTGATAATAGTAGTGATAAGCAAATATTTTGTGTGTCAGGCATATACCCGAATGATATACGAGACAATCTAGTAAATAATAATAGGTGTATGGAAAATGACAATAGTGTTATAGTTAATAAGAGTACTATATTTAGAGCCAAAATTAATAATTGTATAGGAAATGTTCTATTAGATAGTGGGGCTCAGGTATCTTTAATAAGCGAAAAATTTATAAATAAACATAAGACTCAGTTTAAGAAGGTACAAATATTACCTGTAAACAACACAATTATTAAAACAGCTACAAATGATAATCAAATTATTAACCGACAAGCATTGGAGTCTATCACAACACAGGGAGTCGAGATTGACGTGCCAGTACTATTAAGTAAAGACCCTGTATATGATGTTATACTGGGTACTGACACGTTAAGCAAAATAAATGCAGTAATTGATTTTAATAATAATACATTGATGTGCAAAGTAAATAACGGACATTATAACGTGAAGTTAGGACATATGGAAATAAAAAATGAATCTGTTGCGAATGACTTAAAAATAACCAAACCTCATACTACTGTAATATCTAATGTAAACAATAACAATAATAACAGTGATAACGCTGTCGAGCAAGACAACTATTCTGCAATTAAAAATGAAGTACAAATTTTAGCAATTAAATATGTTTTATCCGATAATTTAAAAACTCAACTTAAAAACATTAGTA
This sequence comes from Magicicada septendecula, assembly GCA_034769895.1. Lineage (NCBI taxonomy): Eukaryota > Metazoa > Arthropoda > Insecta > Hemiptera > Cicadidae > Magicicada > Magicicada septendecula. The sequence continues at coordinate 545,775,017 of CM068368.1, forward strand.
TTGAACAGCAACGAGATGAAAAGTTAAAAAAAATTAGTCAAGAAATTAAAGATAGGGAGTATCCTAAATACCAAATTGTAAATAATATATTAGTCTTTAAAATAGGTTAAGATACCTGTTATTCCTTCATGCAACTTACTTTGGTAGCTAGGCACGACGCGTTTCAGGATCAAGGTCTCATCTTCAGGTGATGATCACTCGGGTCGAGTTCGTCAGTTCATAAAAACACATACATAAAAACACCAAATTCAATAGACACTCAAACTGCACGAGGGGACGATGCGCATCGTCGAGAAAGTAAACGCGCACTGGCCGTATAAAGTCCAATGCACAGATAAGTTGGTAATGTTCCTCATGTCTGTGCCAGTTTTTATCGAAAGCGCGTTGGATTTGAACGACACCATATCGTTCAAAAGGCACTCTTTCTGTGTCCTAGCAGCTTTATATATCTCAAACTCTTCTAATGCATTCATATATCGGCATTTTTTTACAAAAGTGTATGGGTTTAAAATTAACAGAGAAGTCCGTGTAACTGTAATCACAATCAATCAGGTGTTGCGCGTAAGTCGATTTACTGTGTATTACATTCTTCATGGGCAGGTGTTCCTTGAATCTCTCTTCAAAACGTCTCCCGGTCTGGCCGATGTAAAACGTGTCGCAATCATCACGCACAATTTTGTAAACGTCAGAGCGTGTCTCTACGCATCTGTGTATCTTGGGGCGCAGTGCATTTTCAATGTTATTTTTTGTCCTAAAGGTAACTGCGATATTGTATTTCTTAAATTGATTTCTTGTGATGTTAGGCAACGAAGATGTGTACTCCACCGATATATATCTGTCAGTATTATGCACCGCGTTGTTCGGAATTTGAGTTTTGCTCTTGTGCCTGGAGATGAGTTTATCTATTATATTAGCGTTTGTAAATGTATATTACGGAACAGACGTCAATTGTGTGACGTATTCAATGCCACGATAGATCAACTTGAAGAGATCGAGTTTAATATTTTAGCTCCCATTAGTGGATTTTTGTCAGTGTTAGGGACAAAATACTTTCGATAAAATATTTTCATATACAGATGACAGACTCAAGCGAGTGAAATTTTGTACTACCGAAAGAAAATTGCAGAAACTCGACAAAATATATAGCATCTCTCCGTGATGACTTTGAAGGCGTTTTTCAGCAAACTCTGTCTGTAGTAGAGGAGCCATCACAGAGAATTAATGTGAACTACAAGCGTATTTATTGTGAGCGTTTGATAACATTGACAATCGCTTGTATACACGGTTTCAAGATTATCCTTTTTAAAGCCTTTTGGAAACATTTGGCAAATTCATTGATAGTGTTCGTTTATAAAACGAACTTATTGTGTTATACTTTAGTGAAGATTTTGAAGGGAAAAGTATATCCGATCTTTTAAAGCTTTAAAGCTATTAAATTCTAATACGATAGGCCTACTAAAAACTAGTTAAATGTTTGTATATTTAAGGAAAACTTTTTACGTGCAGAAGAGTTTTTAGTATGCTTCAACAATGTATTAGTGTGTTTATTCGTAAAAAAGTTTATATTTTACCACTGCAAATGTGCTATTACTGTATTTATATTTTCAGACACATGTGATTTAAAAAGAATTTGCACCTCAAGTTAAAGCCTGTATTGTGCCAGTGTTTTTTAAAGCGTTAGTAACCTCGTGTTAGAGATTTCGAACCGCGGGGTATACGTGTTCTATGCTTTCTGCGTTGAACATAATAGTTTATCATACTATAAAACATTAAGATATTAGACTTATTAATGGATCTTATACCGAAAATTCAATCATAATCGTGTGTGCCACCTACTACAGGAAGACAGATTAATAGGTAAGCCACTATACGGTAATTTTAATTATAAATAGGGGTTCCGCTATCTTTTTGAAACTGAATTAGGCCTACGGACTCAGCTTCACCAAAATTTTTGCCCACCGCACGCCACTGCTATTCATGTATATCAGGGTATATGATGTATGACTGTATTTAAACAAATGGTATAAAAAAATATAAATGTATTTAAGTATGTGAGGTGCGATGTCGGAATATGTGGAGAAATGTCTGGAATGTTAGATAAGGGGATATGACGTCATCAAGTGTTATTATGGCTTATCTTGTGAGGGCATTGTATTCAGAATCTGACCACGTGAAATTGTTTTTATTTGCTCTGTCATTGTGAAAGTGTCAAACAATGGTGATATAATTTAATTTTTGGAAGAGTATTTATTTATTTGGTTTTGTTTCTTGTTTATATTTTTTGAAAGTGATATACTATTTGTTTTATGTTAACAAATTTGTAAACATGTAAACACATTTTTTTATACGTGGAGAGGATAATCCTGCAACAGAACACAGGATTTACGTTCATATAAGTGGAATACTAATGGTATAACACATTTTCTGACGGCCATGTTTAAACTGACATGTTTTAAATTGATTTTGTTCTTTTCTTTGTAAAGTAGTCATAAGTTTTGAACCAAGCTATGTTTAAAAAAGTATGTTATGTCAAAATGTTCTTAATTTTATACTCTTTTATGTCATGTGAAATAATTGTGTTTAAGTGCGCGGGTGCGCGTGTGATTCACGTTTTATTTAATAACTTCGTTGAAAATTAACATTTCGTTTTGAAACTTGGACAGGGTAGTCTCATGGTTGTATGCTACATTTTCCTACTCAGTTCCCCACAACTATAATTTTTATATGGTTTTTTAATGAAATCATTTCTTCTTTTATTTTCGTTATCTCCTAGTAAGTAATAAAATTTGTAGATTAAATCTAGACAGGGCTTTGCAGAATCGGACAGAGTTTTAACTTGAGTTCGGTCTATCAGTGTGCAAATCTATGACGTTGCTAGATTTTCCACCAATCAGAAGGTCTAAAATTTATTTGAGACGGTGCTTTGCCGAGGACAGATCAATCAGTTCCTTCTGAAGTCTTGCCATTGAAAGACGTACTCGCTGTCACGAGATTTTAGTGACAAGACAAGTCGATTTCCAAAAGACTTTGTAGTTGGTTAACGGTACGAGTTATTCGTAACCATTGCCACTTTATAGAACTCAAATATTTAAATAGATCAATTTCTAGTGCTTTTTCGCGAACAGAGGAAGATTTCTGTTAGGGGCAAAATACCTATCGTGGTATTTTGTGAGTTAACGCGAGAACACTTCAAGAGTGTAAGCCTAATACACGATCTATTTATACCCAGTTTTGACCTCTGAGGTTATGAGTATTTAAGTTAAAACAATAACAGTTTTATATCGCAGTGCGTGCGGGTACCGCGACGTAGATATTCAGCGTTAGTGATCTTCGGTCGGTCGACGTGCAGACGAGGAGCGAGCGGAACGCCTGGTGTCCAGGCAAACAGTTGGAATTCTACGCACAAGTAACTTATAACTTATGTAAAACAAGCCAATAGACTCATTTGTTAAAAGACAATTCATTATTAAACAAAAATATATCATAAAGCCATAAGACGATAGTCAATTTTAATGTGCTAATGAATAAAATTTTCCTACCTCCAGATATAGACCTTGTTGTAGTATTTTCAAATTAACCTGTCTATGCAGATATAATTTGTATCGTTGGCAATATAATTATGCAGTTATAATTTCTATGGTACTTAGTAATGCTAACAAAACGACAATTATTTGGTTTTGAACTCAGCCAACAATTTACGATGTGACTGTTATATCGTATGTTATGTCGTATAAAGCCTCAACACTTTAAAAGCTAAAGCTGGTGAAAAGAAAGGTCGGGGAATAAAAATTAAAAAGGAATGGAACTTCCAACAAAGAACAGAAATGGGCGCATTTCAATCTCAACTCGGCGCGCTGTTTTCGCCATGTATTGCGAACACTCTTAGTGGGGATTTAATGACGCTAATAAATTCAAGCTACTGGCAAAAACGATTACGATAACGGCTTTAACTGCTATTAGTTGTCTACAGGATAATTACGATGTAATGAGGAACAGTCCAGGGAATGCAGTCAATGTGCGCGCGCGCGTGTGTTGCACTTGTGAGCACGTACAAACGTTTAAGTTTTTCTGCTTTGCTAGTCGTCTTTATTCTCTTTTCCGGATGTTTACACGCTTGCAGTACAATGCGTTGAACACATGTTTATGGGGACAATTCAATAAATCTGTGGTCGATTACGTTGTTCTCTTCAGATCTATTACCGGGTTGTTATATTCTGCTTCAATGTACCCTATACGTCTCCGTTTCTTTCTGCCTACTGTGTTAAGATCTAACCAATGTGAAGAGTGCTGTATTTATGATAGTGTACAGAGACGGTAATCACAGTTGAAGGGAAGTCTGAAAGGATGTCTTTATAATATCAAATTTTCTTCTGTAAACCCACGTGTTATTCTGACCGAAACTGTTACACGTGTAGTTTCCTGCTTCACCAAAAACCTTAAGTAGTTATGTCCTCTCTTTAGAGTGTTCCTGTTCGGAATCTCGTTAGTTAGGTTGTCGGTTTTTGTTACTTCCTGAATCACTGTCCAGAAACTGTTTCTAAAACGTTGCCTTTTGTACAAAATTATGTTCTACTTAATTTTGTATGCTTTACTGATTTGTGTATTAAAATATGTGTATAAAATAAAATAATTGTGTAAGTATAAAGTAATTTAAAATTTGTGTTCTATATTTGACCGATCCTCACAAACCCTTCACCGGAAAAATTTACTGATTTACTTAATTTTATAGCTTATGTCTAACAATCTTAGAAATTTTCATTTCTTTCATCTGGGCGTAAATTAATACGTCTCACTTCTCCCAATTTTCGTAAAAAATAGCTTTTGTTTAGGCCGCAGAATTTTTTAAATTTCTAAATAGAGTTAAGAAACAGTGCACAGTCAGACTCGTGAAGTAGTGTGGAATGTGTATAATTTCATGAAGAGGGAAGCTGAAAGTGGAAACATCTATTAGATTTACGCGTTTAGGTACAAGAGCGCATTGCAGAAGCGACGGGTATTTCTCATAGCTCCATGAGGAGAATAGTGAGGGAAGGTCAGCAGCTAGACAGTCTAGATGCAGAAACAGGAATATCGTTTAGCACACCAGGAAAGATACGCCGCGTATGAATCTATTACCGGGCTTGACGATTTTAATAAAGGTGTAATTAAGAGGACAGCCTGGAATTTTTTAATTGAAGAAAAGTGTCCCAACGGTAAAAAAGCTGTTAGAAAAATTAAACAGATCGATCAATTTTAAAGATAATAGTAGCAGTCTAAAAATAATCTTGAAGAAAATAAGCTTTAGATGGGTAAAAACTGAAAAAAAATCGACCTGTTTTTACAGAAATTTATGAAATCAGAGGTATGAGAATACATTATTTACAAAGCATAAAGAAATTTAGAGAAGAAAGCACGACCGTAGTAGGGCCTATATCAGGGTGAACATATATTCACAGTAGCCACACACTTCCGTACCGCTGGAATGACCAGATTCAATCTGGTGGCTATGCTGTTCCAGTTGCGGAAGGACAAAGATTTATTATTGTTCACGCCGGTAATCAATACGGGTTTATTCCAAACGCACTACTGATTTTCGAGTCTATCCAAAAGACAGGGGAATACAGGCACCAATACAGATATTGGATTGAAGAAAAATTGGTTCATAATTTGCCAGCCAACAGTGTGTTAGTAATTGACAAGAATTACCATAAAGCGCAGTTAGGAAAAACATTTATTTATAATGCTACGAAAAGCAATTGCAAGTCTGGCTAACACGAATGCAATACCGATCTGATATGGTTAAAGCAGAACTTTATCAAATTGCTAAAGCGTACAAACCAAAATTTAAAACATATTTAATTAAGAACTCTGCAAAGTAAATGACATTTAACTTTAAGGCCCCCCTCACTACAAAAGATATTACTAGAAAACTCTTGTGGAAAACCATTTTTAGTAGCAGATTTAAAAATTAGTTTGCAAAATATTTACATGCTGTGACACAAGTATTTTAATTTTGAGGTTTGTAGGTGATATCCTTACACGCATGTTCGTTGAAAATGAAAATAAGAAATTGACTGTGTGAAACGAGACTTTGTCTCTCGACATAAAAATAAACACAAATATATATTGTAAAGGAAGTAAGAAAGATGCTTTGGTGATGATGGCGTAAGTTGCCCTCTCTTAAGCCCCGCGATGGTAGCCAATTTGTAAAGGAGATAAGACGAGAGATGGGTTTTCTCTTCCTGTTATTTTGGAAATATAAAATTATTTGTTATTATTATTATTATTTAAATATTTAATTCTTTATTTTATTTAGTAAAAGTGCGTCGGTGATACCCAGTCGTCAACGACTTCACTGATACGAGAGTGGTGTTCGTAGCCGTACGGTTTGAATTTGTATGCAAAATTAATTAATCTTTTTAAAGTGAATCCGATTGTGTTGTTTTTTCACAATCGATTCCTGATTCGAATCGGTCTTCTAGGTTAGCCGGCTTCGTCTTCAAAATTCTCGGAGTTCTTCACTCTCGTCGTGGTTCTACTCTTCCTCGTCTATCTGAAATTATTAAATCTTAATTCACTCTACAAAAATAAAATGCTGGTTCTGTTAACAAATTGATTTATTTGGTATTGTTTTAAAACTTGGATCAGTTGATCGGTTCGTGAGTCGATCGTATATGGTCCGAGTCGACTCGCTCACTAAACTCGATTTGAACAAACAATGTTTAAAATTCAGTACAATATTATTTTTAATATCAGGTAATGGATTCTTTTAGCTGTTAGTAAAGATCGGAAAACGCTTTAGGACAAAATACAATGCATTACAATATGGTTAATTACAACTCTTAATAAATAACAAGACATAAAATAATACTGTGTTTAAAATGTTATAATTTTTAGGTTGATTAACTTTCAACAAAATGGTTGGCCCCCCACTCCAAGATGGCGGACTTCCTCCAGCTGGCCGGCTATGCTATATGTCTCACCAAGTATCTTCAAATTAAATATTGTTTTAAGAATTTAATGTCAATAATGTCCCTGAATAAGGTTTTGTTAATATTCACAAGTGTCTGGATTAACTGTGTTTTGGTGAATATCGTGTTGTGTAGTGATGTGGTTGGTTCGTTATTGAATAACCAAGATTCTCACCACCTCGATGTCACGTTTGCCGAACTTGGGAAGCGTTAGTTAAATAAATCGTCCTTTTTTCATTCAAATTTCGTTTCTTCTGTTATTATGTTTTCCAGGGTTATTCTGAATGGTTCTCCTGGAATTCCTATTGCATTTTTTACGTCTCCTGGTATTTTATTTTTACTTTTTTATCAAAATGTGACTCTCTGTTACATGCAGTTGACCTATTCTGTTCGCTAGTTAACAATAGAGTAATTCAAAAATCCGTTTATCTAACGATGAAGACCTAGCTTTTGTGATCTCTGATTGGTCCATTTTTTCTTGACCCCGGTCACGTGACCGTAATTATTTGAAATTTATGAAGTTTATTTCTGTCACCTTAAATTATTCCCTATTTGTTTCTAGATTAATTTAAATTTGGATTATACAATGTTGTTGTTTGGGAAAATAGAAGTATTTTGATACCGAATGTGGCCCATTTCGGCCCATCTTTAAATGTTTTATCACCTTTATAATATCACCTTTCTCCCTTCCCCACTGGTTTATAACATGATCTTTGATCATCACTATTTCCTTCTGTGTACACTTATCACTTCACTCCCCTATAATATAAGTTTTTACAATTTTTACATAAACAAAATACATAAAAACATAACCTTCACTGCCGAATACGAACACAACAATACCATAAACTTCTTAGACCTCTCCATCACAAAACTAGAACACAGGCACAAATTCAGTATATACAGAAAACCAACTACAACTGACACACTAATACACAACACCTCCAATCACCCAATACAACACAAACTAGCTGCTTTTAGAACCATGATACATAGACTTAACAACATCCCCTTAGATGAAATAGACTACAAAAACGAACTAAACACGATAAAATATCTAGCAGAATCTAACGGTTATGACAGAACAATAGTCAGTAAACTCCTACACAAAACACAAAATAAACAACAGACAAAGACAGAAAACAACAAATTCATAACACTAACATACATCAACAAACAAACAGAAAAAATTGCCCACGAATTCAAAAAAGCAGGATACAGAATCGCTTACAAAACTACTAACAAAACAGAACACACAATATCAAAACGCATGCCCAAAGCACAAAACAAATTCGATCTACCCGGTGTATATAAACTAAATTGTTCAAATTGCAGTAAATTCTACATAGGCCAGACAGGACGTAGCTTCAAACAGAGATACATTGAACACACAAAAGCACTCCATAACACTACAGAATCTACCTTCGCAAACCACCTCATTGAAGCAAACCACACATATAAAAACATCGACAATAACATGAACATACTACACGTACACACAAAAGGCCGAAAACTAGACACTCTAGAACAATTAGAAATATACAAACACACAAAAACAAATAAAAACGACATCCTAAACGAACAGACACAATTCAAATCGCACGCATTATTCGAACACATCTCACTACACACACACAGCTTCAATCTTTCGAAACACTATCTCGTCGCCAACAACAAGACGAGCAGCGCTACTAACGACAGCCTCTGATGAAGCCTTCTATAGGTGAAAGCCGGTTTAGGCTGTAAGGTAAAACTTTACGTTTTTACTTATAAAAAACTTAGTGTTCCGAGTCGTCAATATTATAGTGATATTTAGTTAAGTAACGGACACGTCATGGACAACGAAATCCAAGACCTTTATAATTTTGAGTTTTCTTAGACTTTGACCTATTTTTCTTAACATTTCTTATTGTTTGTTTTTTCTACTTTAATATGTTCTAATAGGGTTGTTCTTATTACTAACAATGATGTCTGATACTTCTATATTATATATAACATTACAGTTTTAAATACCTATGCATAAGTTTCTTATAATAACAATAATATTGGCAACATGTCAGCTCAATGGCTTGCCGGATGTGCTACTAATACTTTCTCTATCCATCTGGTAATTGCTATTGTGGGTTTTGACATACTGTATAATTTTACCAATACCTTCCCTGTTTCATTAAGGTCAGGCTTCTGTTTAATTTTATTTGGTTTGGTTAGGACTATTCTGGATATTTTAGTGTTTTTTAAGTTCAGCTCATCTCTTTTGGCCTATAGGCTTAGCATTTTGCCATTCCTTTACAATGATTTTTTACATAATATGATGTTTCACCGTGTACCTGATATTGACATTTCTGAACAGCTTTGCAACTATTGTTCTTGAAAAATTAACAAATCTTTTAACAATTAATTCTAACATAATAAAATCCTGGGTATACAAAACCCTTTAAACAACTAATTATAACATAATAAATCCTGGGTATACAAAACCCTTTAAACACATACTACTTCTATTTACTGGTTCTTAATATGTATTAGTTTATACATAAGACCATTACTTCACTTTCTCCCTTCCCCACTGGTTTATAACATGATCTTTGATCATCACTATTTCCTTCTGTGTACACTTATCACTTCACTCCCTTATAATATAAGTTTTTACAATTTTTCCTTAGACTAATGCACATATTTTTTACTCTTATTTATACCATTGCATTGTATTTTCTATAACTTTACCTACTGTCTGATCTTTTCTCTTTAATTATTATTATTATTAATTTATGGAGTATTTTTTATTTATTTTTTACCTGGTTATTAACATGTTTTTAGTTTATTTCTTTTGTTATTTTTATTTTCAGTTCTTCATGCATTTATGTTATTTTGTAATTAATGTGGTCTTCACTGTCTTGTTGCTTGTTGCATGTCTTTATTTTAATTAGTTGTTTCGTCGTTAGACTTGTTTATACCTCTCACTTACCATATCTATTGGGTTTATCACGTTATTAAGTTCTCTTCTTCTAATTTTCATCATAATTACGATATTACATTTCTTTAACATTTATTTTTCTTCATACATTGTTTTGTTTTAGCATGGAACCAGAATACTCTGCTTAATACACACTTATTTGTATGTTTCCTTTCATTTATCATTTACACTAGTACTAGTTAACTATGGTTTCTTTATCTTAACAGTTCTTATATGCATGGTGATGATATGTATCGTCGCAATAAATATAAACACACACACACAAAAGAAAAAAGATAGAAGTATTCGTGATTGGAGATGCAATAGGCAGTATAGTTTTAGAACAGATAGGCCTATGCGGTACTTTGAAACAGGTAACGACTGTCAAATGCCTGGGAAGAAAAGTCTATCCAAGAGAATGGATAGACATTACTTAATGTCTATCCGCTAAAAAAATTAGTTTTATGATACGTCAGAGAAAAATACCTGCTGGAAAAAGATTGCTAATCTCACGAAACGTTGCATTGGACAAAAGACAAATATCAGAAAACCTTCTGTGTTAAACATGGTTCAATATGATTCTGAATCATGTTCTATCTGAAGGAACATCCAGGTAAGAATGAGTGATTTTTATACGAGATGTTGGAAGAGAATGCATTAGATCATTGATGTGAACAGTAATGAAGATCTTAATAGGAGTCTTAATAAAAAAAAGAAACTCCTAAGAAGAAAATACCAATGGGTGTGAAACTCTATTAGCCATAATAGTATTTGAGAGTGCAGTTGATGGAAGAAATGATAAGATGAAGCCAAAAAAACGGTTACAAAGATTATTTTGACAAGTATAAGAATTTCAAAAAAGTGATTAGCTGGACAGCGACATCGGAATATGCCCACCCACCAATTCTGGGATTGAGAGTGCAGCAAAACGAGACACAACAGATTTACATTATAAGTTTTAATAATTGTGTAACTTGGGATTAACTACTTTTCCAAACTTTGTCGTCTGAAAAACTGTAATGCAATTTACAGTGCATCATTAAATTTACAATGAATGGGATTTAATAATTAGGTTCAAGTATGTAGCATCAGACCAATAACAACTTTCTACTTACGCAATATCTTTTAAGGGAAAACGTGAATCATCTCAACAAACAATAGCAGTTCCGATTTCCATTTCAGACGTGTTGGAATTAAGCAAACTCTACAGGTAAGAAACTTCTTTGCAAGTCCAAATTAAGCAGCAGCGGTTTTGTGCCTTCACTGGCAACATTCGTGTATTGTAGGCACTTTAAATTTAGAAGAAAGACTACAAAAGGATTGATGTTTAATCCACGTAAGGAAGCATTAATGGCATTATAATGATGAGAGAAACACGACGTGCCTCGTTTACCTCACGTCACAGCCATTTAGTTTTATTACGCTAGTTAGGATAATGAATGTTTGTAGACTCCAGTACATTTCTTGGATGGCAACTCAAACGTGAACTGTAATTTATTACACATACCTCTATCAAAAATGGAGACGTTGAACACGCGAGAATCGATGAACAGAGAATTCTCGATTAATGCCGCCATCCGAAAAGTGTCACCTCCCCCCCCCCCCAAACGCGGCTTTTGGCCGGACATGACATTATTTTAAGTTTTAAGTCAAGCTGAATTCTGAAGGTACTGATTAAATAGAACAGTGTTACATACAAAAAATTAATATATAAAACATTTCCTCTGCCTACGTTCATACTTCACCAGATATATAACCAAAGGGTGCCAAACATTCATCTTCGTCTTCGGTTTCTGTGAGCTTTGGTTCTAGTTACCCCGTCAAATAAGTAGCCAGTATTTCTAATGATCACCCGCATACCTGCACAACTTATAGGTATACTTATAGGTTCAATAAAGCAAATGTAAGTATAATTTGCATTCGCTTTTTCAAAACTTTAGTACAGTGAGTATAGTTTTGAGCTCCAAATGGAAAGGTCGTGTTATGAATCCACAGAACTTCACGGAAACAGTAGCTTGGTTTACCAATCAGTTAATTAAATTCTATTATTATAGTTCTATTTATATTAGTAGAATTAATATTATTATACATGTACTACTCATGTACTGTTTACTCTTACTACTACTACTACTACTACTACTACTACTACTACTACTACTACTACTACTACTACTACTACTACTACTACTACTACTACTACTACTACTACTACTACTACTGGCAATAATAATAATAATAATAATAATAATAATAATAAACTAATCCAGACACTAATACCAATATTAATATAAATGATACTACTATTATTAATTTGATGAAAAACTATTTTCTTTACATACACTTTACTGTCAACACTATTAATAAAAAAATCTTCGTAACTAAATTTTTGACAGTCACAACAGACAAGATCTATTGCAGCAAACGAAACATTACGGATATACACCAAACAAAAGATACTCATGGAAGTTTCGCGACGAGTCTGACGAGTCATCGTCATGTAGAGTTGTGAACTATGTGAGCGCTAAACTAGTTAATACTGATCAATAATTACCCTAACCCTATCATCGAATGAAGTTAATAAACTTGTCAAGACGAAAACAATAGTTTTTGAGAGACAATGGTTTTTAATGTGACCCAACTAATTCCAAGTGGAAGTGACATGTTAAATAATCGTGAGCAAGGAATCATGACAACACGCAAATAGTCAATGATGTTGGTGATGTTGGTGTACCCGCTTGTCGGACACAAAGGTTAAGGTGTTCTTAATTTTATTGTTACAAAAAAGCGCAAAGCAGACGAATAACTGATCAGACAGACGAATTTCCAAACTCGTTTATCATACAAAGCATATAAATATCTCCAACTTTGAATTATTTTGTTTATTTATGATATAAATGTCCCAACGGTTGAAAGGAAGTAAAATGGACACTAGGAAGGCGTAGAAGTAACGTAATTGTAAACAGTGAAGCAACATCCGTAACGTTTGTGTTAATAGTGTGTAACGGCAGGATAGATAGCATGTAAGTTAAGCCTACTACAGGTAACGTGTCTAATATGAAACTGGTATCAGGCTGGCAACATTTACAGATAATGGCATACCATCTAATTTCCAGTCAGATCAATTGACGACCTAAGTAGCCTATGGTGATGTTTATTACAACATTATTAAATAAAACTACTCTTACTTGGTAACGTAAGATATAATGGTAATTGGCGATGTTTATAAAGGTAAAGTACATGTTTTTGATACCTGGCTGTTCATAATTGGAGCAATATTTATGAACATGGTTTCCAAGCCTAAGTTTCAACTTGTTGAAGTGAGAACTTTATATACGGCACTATGGTGCGCGGATCACTCCCGTACATCTCGCGATCCTACAGCAGTAAACTGGTTCAACGTGTAACGAAAGAGATAAAACAAAAAATCAGCGTTGCCAGGTCAATCAAACCTGTTTTCTCCACATAGCTACCCAAAAATTTCCCATAAGTGTGGGATGTGAGCATATTCTAAATGTTTAAATACTATTAAAAGAATAACGTAAATATTAAAAATAATGTTATGTATGATAAAAGAAAATTTATTCACATGGTGAGAGATCGAGCTGAATATATTTGAAATCCTTTTTTTGAACTGAAGGTCAACTGCCCACTAGTATCAATTAGCCGACAAATAATATCCAAAAGGGAAAGTACTAAATATCTTAGAATGCATCTGGATACAAGACTAACGTGGAAGAAATATAACATTTAAGAGAGTAGGTCCTTACCTCAAGGCCAGAAAAACCTATTTAAGCCTGACCAATAAAGACTTCTGATATGCGGTATTGCAGATACGAGCAACGATGAGAATAACATCGCTTTTCGTCCAATAGTCCAACAGTATACGCTCCATTGTTTGTCTCCTACAACACTACAGTTGTGTAACAGTGTTTGTCTCATAATGTTGCCCCTATCATGAAAAAAAAAAATAAATTCAGCGCCTTAACATGAACTACACACATACATTGCAGTATGATCCTATATCGTAGTGTTGACTTGTTGGACAATAGCAGACACATACACAGGTTAAAAGGAATAAATTCTTATAGCTACTCTACAAATTCAGTGTTTGATATATTACTATATTATCTCTCAGTTCATGTGTTAGTGTTAGTTGCTTAATTTTTTTTATTGTAGTCTTAATTTGTGATTTTCTTGTGGACAATAATTTGAATTATTATACTGCTCATATAACATTCTACTTTTCAACTAAATATTGTGTAATTCATATTGATAGAATGAAAACAATTATTTGATATATATTTTCTGTGTGTGTGTGTGTGTGTGTGTGTGTGTATGTGTGTGTATGTATATATATATATATATATTGCAACGATACGTTTAGCATAAGTATATGTATCAACCCCTGACTGAGGTATGATAACGTGCTTTCGTATGTAAGTATAAAATATGTAAAATGTACATAATAAAAATGATATAATAAATATACGTTAGGTATAAGAAATAATGTAATAAATATAAGTAGTATTTATTTTTAAATAAATCAAATATTGTAAAGAAGCATGTATATGGGAAACATATGGCTTAGTTGGTTTTTAAATGTAACGAAGGGGAGCAATTGACACGCGCTAATTCGCAGAGGTGACGTCAGAACGACATGCGGTCGCCTGTGTATCAGTCTGCGTGTGTGTGTATGTGTAGGCCTACATGTGTAAATAACAGACAGGTTAAATTATGCAAACGAGGGTGGATGATTTCACACAGTTTTTTAAGTACTGTACGTGAACCATAAGTCACACGAATCAGCGACATATGTGAAAACATAGCTGACGCCTGGCGCTTCAATTTGGCGTTAAGTGGTCATTAATCGTGGGAACGGTTCGGACACCATGTGAAATTTTGCCATCACTGCCATAATTTACACAGCATAACATTCAAAATTTGCTTAAATAAGGTTTAATATTATACCGAACGATTGGTGTAATAATATTTATAAAAAGTGTGCGCTTCATAGAAAGACGCGTAGGTTGAAACTAACGATTAAACCGACGCGCCGGCCTGTTCAATGTTGTCAAAACAGTTTCCAACAGGAATTCCAACGAGGCAGCAATATAAAACCCCAGCGAGCGACACACTCTTTCTCAGATCAAGTTTATTTAGTACGAGGAATCCACGCATCTCGACACCGTAAATTTTATAAAGTTTCAGTAATGTTTTAAACGGTAGTATATAAACTGAAGTGCGATGAAACCGGCAGTACGTCGGTGCAGTTATTGAAGAACTCGAGTGATTTGAAACAGACTATATAAATGAATCTACGAGAGTTGTAACTACATAGAACTTCTAGACAGCTACGAGGGATAAGAAAGAAGAGGACGAGAAACTAGACAAGAAGACGAGAGGACGCAGGGACAGCACATGCAGCTACATCCAGCCGTATATCATCACGACTAGAGGTCCACGTCAGAACTCAGCATCCAGGAGACGGAGCGAGGAATTCAACGACGCAGAGACAGAGGAGCTGATACCGAAGAGGATCAACAAACTCGAGAGACCAGATGACGGTAACAACAAAGTTAAATGGGTGCAGAAAAATGCAGGTGAAGTCGAACATTTATTTAATATTATAAATGACCCTGAGGTCTATCGCCAAAAGCTCTAGTTTCCATATTCAAGTTTACAAGAACGTTAATATAATTTTAGATTTGAATAATGAATAAATAATTGTTCAAAATATAACTGAGTGTAACTGTAGTAATCTTTTAAATAAATGGTCAAGCAAGAACCATATTATTTTATTATATTTTGTAATTGATTAAATGAGTAATTTTAAATATGAGAATTACATAATTAGAAGATTGTTAATTAATTGAGACATTAAAAATAGAATCAATTAACGTAATAAATGTTCTCTATTAATATTTTAATAAATATTTTAATTAATTGAAAGTTTTATTTAAGTGGTATATATTGAAAACCACACTTGTAAAGACAAGATCAATATTTAAATGTTATACGTATTAATCACGTTCCTATAATATTTATATGTGTTATATGTATATGTCTGTGTACTATTTCAGGTCATATATAATTTGTGTATATGTATACTATGTCTTAGAAATTTAAGAAATAAGAGTTAAACACATTATGAGTACATGAATATAAGGGTTCATATAATAAGTAACCCGCATTAAACATTTAAATAACATGAGAATTTGAATTTAATTTTTGAATAAATCAAATGAATATACTTTTCTTAAAACAGTCGTACTAATTTCACAATCAGTACTAAATCCTCTGTACTCTTTACTTGTAAATTAAAACTTATAACGTTATTCACGTGCTTATCCACACTCAACCAACGACCAAAGCCTGCGACCCAGCCGGGGAACATCAAGGTAAATACTGCTGAAGAAGAGTATACCTCCGAGACGTGGGTAAGTACGCTCATATGAGTAAGAGCGTATGTGTAAAAGTAAGTGTATAAAAATAACGTTGTAATATATATATATATATATATATATATATATATATATATATATATGCCTATACTAAAAATAATTCGACGTGTAATATGATTCTATTTATTTACACTTTAAATATCCATTTTTTATAATAAAAAATACGTATAAATACAACTATGCCCTCGTCTCATTTAATTATCCGTTCACACTTATTTGAATCTTAATTCTTTATAGCAAAATCCATCTTACTCCAAATACATACGAGCAACGTTTAACACGTTGAAATCAGTTCACTCGCCACACTCGATACTGAAGTTCTCGCTTCTGGCGTACGTCGCTTGACACATCAATTTCTTTAACTAGTAGTTATATATCTACTCGTAAATACAACACTCGCAAATAGTGAATAATAGGCTAAATAATTTGCGTGGAAGAGCTTTAAAATTAATTAAAAATTATCTAAAAAACAATTGCTTCTACATAGGACAACTACATGAGAAATAAGATTTAATATAGTTCAAGGTAGTAAAATTTTGGATTAATACAATATAAAAAGTCTACTTTTCGCTGCGACGTACAGTACTGAATCTAAATTACGTCGCCATTCATGTGACACTGTTACATCATTTTTTCCTTGGTGAATTAATATAATATACTTTGTCTCGTCCTATAACGCAACACGACAAAAATATCGAATGGAAACGAAAAGAATTTACTTACATGCTTATGAACTTAGAGAAAAAAACAGGAGTATTACCATAGTTGAAGGATATATTATTTGATGGGTCAGCCGTTTTAAAGACCTGGTGATAAGTCTGATAAGTCTGTTTTTGGAAATACATCAGTCTTTTTACTGGATGGTTTCCAACGGTCTTATCCATCCTAACAATTGACCACTATGGGGACCACATTATACACTGGAGAGAATAACCTGCACTTAGGTCTGTTAATGCGCTGTCAGTGCAGATCATTGACACTTGTTAGAATACATAAAAAATGGTTAAAAATTATAAACCGAGTATAAGAGAAATGCAGGTGGTAATTAAGCGGTAGTTTCACATAGCGGTGGCGTTAAAAACAGGGAACAGTTTAAATGCCTCTTCCTAAACGAAGTGGAGACGAAGAAGAGCTATCTACATACGACTGAGTGCCTTTTCCATGGGAATGGATCTTGTATTTCGCTTTCAGTGTTGACCGAAGCGAGTTCTCAGTTGTAAGTCGACCGACTGGCCAAGTCTACCTATAGACAAGTCTTATGTGTGGCATCAGACTTTATTGAAATTCAAGACTATATTCAGATTTTTATTTGTAGATATTTTATTCAAAATACGAACTTTTTATTTTTCATAATTTGACAAAATTATTATCTGTCAACATCCATAGGGAATTTTGAGCTGCCTTAAAAATGTTTTAATCTAAGTTTACAAAAAAGCCTTAGGCCTACATATTATTATTATTATCTCTTATGAATGTTTTTGAAACGTATTACACACCTCCTTACAGGTCTATAAACGTCTATGAAAACATCCATAAACTTTCAAACTAGGACTAAATAATTTGTCATTTAAGCATTATGGTTAAAAATTTAACTAAGAAAATAGAAAGTAGTAATTGGGATTTTTAATGTTTATTGTATTTATAGTAATAAAGACGTAATAATAAGTATCTGTTTTATATATCTGTTACTTTACCTAAAAACTAGTAGCGTATAGGTTTTCATAATTTTTTGTTTTCTTTTTAATTTCATTTTTGTGATACAACAAAACCTCCTTTAACTGTGGTAGCGACGGAGAGGGCTAGGCCCGGAAACTAGAGAAACATGGATAATGGAATTAGCGTGTTTTAATGGACACCTGTAGGACCTCTAAAGAATTCCTACGGTGAATTCTGGGAGTCATGCCTGTTTACAGTATAGTCATAGCGAATAGAAGAGAAAGTGAAATCACTTAGCTAGTTACTGTGGTTCGCCGCAGCGTGGCGCTAGCATCGCCCGTTGTTGTATACGCCAGCGTGAAGTACAGCGTGAAGAATACAAACACAATTCTGTATTAAATAATACTTATTTGAAACTGGCGTGAAATGTTTTTACATGTAACAATTAAAATTATTTTTACGATATACTACAATGCGTACAAATACAAAAGGATATAAGATTTAAACAATGCTCTCACCCTAGGATGTCAGCAGTTCGAAACCTTCGAAATTTTCCGAGAGGATTTAGCCGATTTTGTACTGGTCATTTCTCTACGTATTTCCGCCGTACGGAAGAAGAATCGGCACTGGATATATTTGAAAATCAGCTTGCCTACAATGTCTAGTGTGTGTTCACGGCAACATCCTACGCTCTCCGTTGCGGGCACATTAACTTCTTTGATTTCATCCAAACATTCATAAAAAATATCCCCCAACATACTGTTTGGTGAACTAAGTTTTATTGTAACAGTTGATTCTGCTTGCAATAGTACATGATAAACACCATTTGAAGGGTGCGTGAAATTAGACGTTTCTTCGATAGTTCCGTAATCTTTTATTTTTGTCCACACAGCAGCAGGTAGATTAGGAGGACGAACGTTCTCAGTGTAACAGCACAGTCACTACAGTCTGAAATTCTAGATGGTTTTCTCACTGTGTACTCTGCCAAATGATACACGAGACATTCTTTTGGAGCACCAGTTTTAAGCTCAGGTAGTTCCACTGCCCAATCGTAGCATTCCGAGTCCTTTAAAACTACCTTTTCCTTGATGAGGAATTCCTTTTCTCGTCTATTCGCTATGGTGCAGTCTTTATTAATATATGCAGTTGCAGATGAGTCTTCATTTAAAAATAAATGTTTTGACAGAACAAATGTCAGTTGACTTTAATAATCTAACATAGTATTACAGTTGATTTAATATAGTGGACACAGTACTGAAACGTCCCCCAAAAAATTTTTATTAGCAAAACAAAATTTAAATTTTTATTTTTTATTTTTTTAGGGACATCCCTTAAATTTTAAGACTAGACACATGGTCTAGAAGGAAGCATAAAATGCACTGAGCTCAGTGTGACAGGACTTGCAAAGAGACTCCATGATTAACGTAACAACCTTTTATTTAGTGTTTGATATTATGTATGTACATCTCCCCTGCATGTTATGAATTCGGAATGCCAACAGGTCACAGCTTCGATGCACCGCGGCCAGCGCTGAACAGCTGACCAGCATGTTTCGGCGTTCGGCAACAGACAGCGTACAACTGCTATTCAAAGTTCACAGTGGCCGTGCGGCGGAATTCCACAGGCCAGTAGCAGACGACGTCAGTCCGCGCGAAATATGGACGGGTTAAAAACAATTAGCGTACGCCGTGGAATTCTATTTTAATTCCCACGGCACAGTACACAAATTGTGTAACAAGTGAAGGAAATTTACTTACATTGAGAAATACAATAATGGCTATAATTATTTTATTTTTTTATTATTCACTTTATTTTCCTTATTTCTCTTCTTATATGTTATAATGTAACGTGGTAGTTCTCTAATTTTGTATAGTTTATAATATAAATCTTAAATCCTAATCTTACCTTTCTTCTATGTAAATATATTCTGCAGCCCCAAGTTGTTGGTGCCAAATATGTTAGATAAATTATTATCTATGTGAAATAAAAAATTGAAACTCTTTTATTCTGTCTTGTCTTAATTTCAATAAATTTTATTTTTCTTTCCTCTTTAATATATATTGAGATTCACTAACATAAAATGCCCTTCTCTTCAGTTAGTAGCTGCTTTAGGTTCGATAACATGAAAACTTTTTCTCAGGGTTAATAAAAAATTAATTAAAGACTATGTACAGTTAAAGTCATACATACGTATGAATTATGAATCTGTTTTAGTAAAGTGATGTTGTATATGTGTGTTGAGTTAGGGGGTCTTTGGATCATACAAAAGAAACAACTTAAATAGGAACAACTAATAAAAAAAATTACAATGAACAAATAAAATTAATAATCATAATGTTTATAGTGTTTCTGGTATTTCATTTCACTGTTCTTGTCTTTGAATTGAATAATGTTTGATCAAAGGTATATTTTAACATTATGAAACAATCTCAATAAATTTGTAGTTTAGTCTACAGATTATTTCTTGATATTTATCTTCTGGCCTTCAGTTTTCCGTGTATTATATTAAACCATTATGCTTCTCATTATTTTTTAAGTCTTCCTTCATTAATTCATTGTGTAACATTAATTTTTTTGTAGAAAATGTCCAGCTTCAAATTAATGTGTTCTGACCTATTTCAAATATCTTTCAACAATACCCTTTCTTTTAAAAAACTCCTGATTCAACTGGTAATGCTCTTGACTATGACATGTTTATGGGTCACAGGTTTGTTTTTACATTTTTTAATTAACATGATTCAGTTGAATCTTGTTTTTTATTAGTCACTGAGGCATATAATTAGTTTCTAGTGCACTATTCCACTATTTTTAATTATTGTACACTTTGTTTGATCTTACTATATTATCTATATAGTTGTTTTATATAAATTATATGTTTTATTCACTGCTTATTTATAACCAGGTCTATTTCCTATTCACTTTCACTATACACTGTTTTTTAACGTCAATCACCGTTATTTTTACTTTCTTACGTTGTTAAACTACCTAACGTTTGTGATTATTGTTTAATATTATGTTAATTGTAATATTTAAATCACTTTCAGTTCGTAGTGCGATTACACAAAACAACTGCTTGAGGTTCGCAGACCTCCCTGTAGTTTAATAGACTTATGCAATAACAAATGTTTTTTTTACTTACTTCCTAATTTGTTAACATTTATACACTATATTTTATTTATTACAACTATTTACATATTTATTATCATTCAATCTTCCCTCCTGGGTGTAATAGTCATCGTCATGTCATTGTCTTGTCATTGTCACTAAACTATTTAATGAATAAGTTTTAATTTCCAATTTCCATTGTATTTGTTTATTATGATAATTCCCTTTTGTTTTTTATTATCTTTTACTCCTTGACATTATTAGTTATCTTTAAATAGTTACATTTTATGTTCATTTCTTTATTTGTTAAATTGATCTTATACTTCTTTGTATTTCATTTATAAGAAAGATTGCGTTTAGGCATAATTCACAACTAATTTTGATGATTACATTATATTTACTCTAGGGCATAATCTTGTTAAGTTTCAATGTCTTAAAAAACTTATTCTGTTAGATTCACAATTTTGCTGTTCGTGTTTATGAAAGTGTTATTACGTCCATTACCTGAAGAGGTTTGATTTTTTTTCTTCACTTGACTCAAGATAATATTTTCATCACTATCGTCACTTTCTGAATTACTTTGTTGGGACGGCATGTCTTTACGGCAGAGAACTAGGATGTCTCAATCAGTGATAATCTGTCTGTTATTTTTCGGAATTATGACCGTCGAATCATCGAAACTTTGTAAGCGTAGGTATACTGTAACATTTTGTACCGTTATCACGTCATATCGGTACTTTCCTTTAGTAGTGTTGAAACCCAACCCAAGTCGCCAAATCGGCAGAGGAAATCAGAAGTTAGTTTGAACATTGCATGTACCCTGTATTGATATATACAAAGAGCTTTACTTACAGCGTTAACAAATTTAAATTTACTAATTTTATATTATCTAATAATAAATGTATTTAGTTCAAAGTACTGAACTAGTTCTGCAGTTCATGTAGTTTATTAGTTTATTCTAGCAAATGGAATATCCTAAAACGATTACTCACAGTACATTCACATTCCATAGTGGCAATAATGA
This sequence comes from Magicicada septendecula, assembly GCA_034769895.1. NCBI lineage: Eukaryota > Metazoa > Arthropoda > Insecta > Hemiptera > Cicadidae > Magicicada > Magicicada septendecula. Next base: position 545,797,166 of record CM068368.1, read on the forward strand.
AAGCAGTATTACACAGAAGGAAAGTTTTACTATTTTACATTTTGAAATAAATCTTGTACCTCTGGGTATAATAAATGTAAATTGTAATTGATATTACGGTTGCTGTTTAACAGAACAGCAACTTGATGTACTTGATGTACGTCGGGTCACAAACTGCGAACGAGGTTCTATTTACTAGGAAGTAACTGATTGTTTATTATCACACACACACACACACACACACACACACACACACACACACACACACACACACACACACACACACACACACACACACACACACACACACACACACACACACACACACACACACACACACACACACACACACACACACACACACACACACACACACACACACACACACACACACACACACACACACACACACACACACACACACACACACACACACACACAGCGGCAAGACGTGTCCCGCCCTCGTATTCCTGACAAGACCTCCTTCGTACACACAACAATTATGTAACACAACAGTCGTGGACGAGCACTTGATGACTTACATAGTTGCACGACTAGATTGTTTTTCTTAGTTGAACCAGGAAATACAGAAACCGCTGCTATTATGATCTACATAATTGTACATATTATCTAATTGTATATCTCGATCTCATTTGTTCTATTAGTTACACTACCTCACGTACACTGTGTTTAAACTACATGTTACACAGTAATTCAGAGAGCCCAGCCTGAGGCTTAAAGGATCACCCCTATATCATTATCATCATCATTGCTCACGGCTCTGCCACTGCCCTATCTGAGTCCACGTCGGTACTCTGGACCCACTTTCATATATTTTGTTTTGCTCGCATTTACTTTAAGACCCATTTTTCTTTCTTCCCTCTTTAGTTTTCCAAAAACTTCTTCCAGTATACGGATATTTCTTCCAATAAGTGCAATGTCTTCCGCATATGCCAAGATTTGCCTTGTCTTATTAATGATTGTACTCCTTGTATCTAAATTTTTAACCGTTCTGTGCAGTACCAGATTAAGTAGATAGCCGACAATGCACCACCCTGTCTCCACAATCCAACGTGAAACGTGAGCGGGCTGCATTCAACCTAACATGTGTAGGTTGTGTTGTATGTATGTGTATGTGTGTGTGTGTGTTTGCATTCAACCCAACATATGTGTGTGTGTGTGTGTGTGTGTGTGTGTGTTGCGTTCAACCCAACGTGAAACGTGAGCGGCCTGCATTCAACTTAACATGTGTAGGTTGTGTTGTATGTATGTGTATGTGTGTGTTGCGTTCAACCCAACGTGAAACGTGAGCGGGCTGCATTCAACCTAACATGTGTAGGTTGTGTTGTATGTATGTGTATGTGTGTGTATGTGTGTGTGTGAAGTTAACATAGCTTAGACAAAATACAAATGTAAAGAAACAATTTGATATGTACACCTAACGCTTGAAGTATACTGCGACAAACATGTGTTTCTCGCTGGTTACTGCTAACATATTTATAAATGAAAATATATACATTCACAGTACAAATATAAACAAGTAAAACATTTGCAGGTCTGTGTACGAACTCTGAAAACTGACGTACATATTGTACAATAATGCAAAACGGTCTTTCTCAAGTTAGCACATAAGGCATTTTCCAGTAAACGTAAACTTTATCCAGTTCAAGAACACACAATTAGCAGCCGTTTGTTCTTTTGTGTGTGTGTGTGTGTGTGTGTGTGTGTGTGTGTGAAGTTAACATGGTTTAGACAAAATACAAACGTAAAGAAACAATTTGATACGTGAAGAGATAGAAATTAAGCGTCGCGGTAAGTCACAGGTAAATATTCCCATACAGTTTGATGCGTTATGATTTTTGTGCAAATTATGAGCTATGTAAAAATGTCTATATATACAAATAATAATATTATGAAAATAAAATTGTCTATGAGCATGAATTTACAGGCTTCTCACGAACGAGATTCATAATTTTAGCTAATGTACGAAATACTTTCGTATCGCTAATTTCTTAAGACATAATCGTGGAGAAAGCTTTCCAGCACGGACAATGACCCCTTGAGTTAAGCTGTTGTTGTAATCATATATTGTTGCAACTCTGTTCTTCACCCTCCACTTGAATAATAATAATTACAAACCAACAAAGGGATATACAGTTTGATGCTTATGATTTTTGTAAAATGTCTATATATACAAATAATATTATGAAAATAAAATTGTCTACGAGCATGAAATTGCTGGCTTTCAACGAGTGGAATTCATAATGTTTACTGGTTCGTTTGTTTTCCTAATTTTGACTAATGTATGAAAATAAAAGCTTTCCATCACGGACAATGACCCCTCGGGTATATGACTTACATCAACTTTCAAAAGTGTACGCAAGCTACCCCCTACCCTACCCTTCCGTCGTATGATATATATATATATATATATACATACACAAAGAAGACCTGTCACTATTTCTCATTTGCATGATACACTGCACTCATCGTGAAATCGACTTTGGTGTGTATATAACAGCATTTAAGAGGTAAGTAAAAAGATTTGAATATGTTAATAAGTGAACATAATTTTATTGAATATACAGATTTTATTTAAATTGAGCTTATAGTCGTCTATTTTGATTTTGGTCTGTTGCCTAATGAAGCACTTGTGCTTAGGTCGGTTACTGATGTCTCTTGATAATGTAACCCCTCTTTCCACTTTATGCTTTATATAAAAAAATAAAAAAAATATAAATCCTTTTTTTTTTTTTTTTTTTTTTTTTTTTTTTTTTTTTTTTTTTTTTTTTTTTTTTTTGAAAGAGAGGCCACTAGTTATTTAGAACTAGGCAGAAGGCCTAGAGAAGCCAAAAATGCGCTGGGTCCAGTGTGAGACGGGACTTGCAATAAAACTCGGTCGGTAAACAGTAATAACCATCTTTTATTCTTGCCCCATAATACATTACATGCATCTATCAGTTACAAGTCCCTTGGGACACAACTATAACAACAAGCTTGATAAATAAATAATCTCAGTTTCAATAAGGCCATTTCAATTCATCCCATATATATATCAATCTGGTTCCTTAAATTATATAAATAAACAACATATATCGGGCAACATCCTATAACTTATATAAATTCCCCCCCCTGAATAACACTTAACACTAACATCACATATTGAAACATAGAGACATATATACATATAATATACATCACAATAAAACTCATGTTCAACCTGGCAGACAGCCTGTATACTCTAGCCAACCCGCATATAGCTGGGAGGAAAATCTGTATATTCCATAAAGCCCCCAAAAACTGCAATCCTAAATTTAAGCTTCCAGCCACAGTTGGAATTAATTCCTTAAAAAAACCACAACCCCTTTACTCCATTAATGAAACCCAAAAAAATTTTTTTTAAAAACCGAAAAGATAATGACTAATAACTGCGAGATGAGAGTGGCCTGGCAGCCCATATGAATTTATAACATCTAAGAAACTGTATATTGTAAGTATATGAAAATCTTTAAATTTCTTTGAACTGTATACAAGTGGTAAACCCTTATCACTTAAGTTTAAACAACTGGCATAATTTTACAAAATGTTAAATCTTGTGTTACAAATATAGAGGTAGGCATATATCAGGAATTCGTTCTTTAATCATAATGATTTAATTAAACAGACAGGTCCAGCAAGCAAGCCAGAACCTAAGTTACAATAATCAGTACCACCAGTATGATTTTACAATCTCCAAAATTATTAGTATATGCCCCCAAAAAAATAAAATTTTAATATCAGACATCTGTGTATGAATGAATTCAAAGCAACAGCATGTTGTATTCTAGCAGCTGTGGAAGTGTGCCAGCATGTGCCAGACCAGGTAAGACAGGTATCAGGCCTGCAGGAAACGGTACCAACATGTGCCTAACTTGTGTAAAAAAAAAACTATGTAAATATTAACACCCGAAAACAGCCGGAAAAACGAAACCCCCATCCCTTAAATTCAGAAAAAATAATAAAATATGAATCCCGTCCTGAACCAGCCGGTTCCGAATCAAGAAACACATGACTTGAACTTAGATTGAAAGAAATAAAACTCTAACGGCCCTTGCATAAAGGTCTCTGAAAGAAGCAAAAATAAGCTCTGGCACGCTCCCCCAGTGCAGCACACAATTACAATAATAGTAGTTATAGTTATAGAATAATTTTATGATAGTTATAATAATGTTCATAGTGAATGTCCTGTTGACACACCCTTGATCGGACTGTCTAGCAGCGTAAGCACACGGTTAAAAAAAAAAAACAATTTGTAACACGGATGTACTGCGGGCCAGGCCAACGAAAAATAATAATAGAGTTTATATCACCTCAATTGCAGCAGTAGAGTTACATCTTTAGAGTTGGTTATCAAGCTCCCTCCTCAGAACAGACGAGTGTCGGGTGGTTCATGACTGGTGAAGGCGACAGTACACCAGCTCAGGCCACATCTCCGTCTAGGTGCGAGAACCCTAAGGATTCACAAAGGATTAGAAATATTGTTCACTAAAATTTGCACCCTAGTCAAAGGTATTAAACATCAGAACGGGGCTCCCGACCAACTCAAGAAGAATGCATAAAAGTTTTTGTTTTTTGAAAATTGCCTGAGGAGTAATTATGTCTTCAAGGTAATTATGAACTCATAAAAAAAATAATAAAATGTGCATAATAAAGCAACACTCGCACCAGATTTAACAAGTGCCGACCTAATCAAACAGGTTGGCCTCACCACGTGGCGACACAAATATCGTAATTTGTCAGAAAATGACCACACTAAAGGCCCTTACAGTTACACACAATTAAAAGAGTTATAGTATTTCATCTAAGGGTGGTCTCACAATTTACTTTCAACTGCAATAATTAAAGAAAAGGACACTCTTCCGGTCCAGTGCGTGTTCATACATAACCAACACGATTCAACTCTGTCTATACGTACTTGCTTTAGTTATAATTTTATACAACAATTGAACAAATGATTAACCGTGATTATTGTACAATAATTAAAAGAATTACTGGCTGTATGTACTGAAACATCAATTAATTTTCTTACTATACACGCACACGTCTGATCTCAACACACGCATTCTCACTTTCGCATCTGGCTGAATACATTTAAGTTTAATTAATCCCTTACTATTAAATTATTTTATACTATACAGTAAGTCACTCACCGGGAAGTCTCGAAAAATTAACCTGCCATCAAGACGAGAAGAAATTACCCAAGTAGACTGTCCGAAAGAGAGAGCTTGTTGTTTCAATGAGCGCCGGAGTTGAACTGCCGATTACATCAGCAACGAAACAGACAGCAAACCTGGCCGCGAGATGGCGCGCGCTGCCTAACAGTGCCTATCCAATATCACTGCTCACTGACGTTAATACTCAAGGTTATTATTTAAAAAAAAATTTATTATACCTTCGATTGCCGGGTTATGCAAACACCGGCACAATAAGAACAGGGTTTTTGTTGGGTACGGTGTTTGATAGGGTTTGATGGATATTTTTGATGTGTTTGTGGATTTCCAATTCTAAGTGTTCTAAATACGCCGTCCTGTTTTTTAAAAATTTATTCAGGTATTAATCTGTTTTGTTTTAAACGTTTGATCTATGTGTGTGTCCATACGTACATGTTTTCGTAATGTTTGTTATAATAACTTTTCATGTTCTAGATTTATGGTATGTGCTGTGTGTGTGTGTGTGTGTGTGTGTGTGTGTGGTCACATTTGGTTTTGTGTGTGTGTGTTGAAAGCCGTATGTATATATATATAGCACATAATGTATATGATACTGAAGCAGGTACTGTTATTATTATAGGAACAAGAAGATAATGAATACTTCTCAGAACATTGAATGGCTAACTGTACCCAAACATACTGTCAGTAAACGAGAGGGAGACGAGCAGATGAATATGCGTACTTCTCAGAACATTGAATTTAAATCGTTAATTGTACCCAAACACGCTGCTAGTACATGTGTGGGTGATGAGCTGAAGACTAACTACAAAAATTTCAAGAAATTCCGTAAAGTATGTCTTTTCTCTTATTTGTCAATCGTAGACAATTATACAGTATTTTAAATTAATAAAACAGTGATATTTATATCATTAATACTGATTGCATGTTTTATTTAATGCTTTGTCTTAGGTTTTACCATTGAACAGAAGTATTGTACCACAAATTATGCTTATGAAGACCTCATAAAGTAATATAGCATAGTAAACATATAGCTAAATACAGATTATAGGGATGTTCAATTATGTAAATTATTAAAAGTTATTTTTATTATGTTTCACTGACTACTGGTATTGAAAACACCGTCATTAATTTAGAGAATTATAAATTACACAATAACTGTAGAACTTTACAAACTTACATAAGAGAATTTACATAATATTACAAACACAAGTTTATGGTACACCTATCTATCAAGTGAAAATGGATAATACTTATAATCATATTGTTGTAACTTATTATTTTCCGAGAACTATGTATATACAGAGTACTATAGAATATTTTAAAATTATGTATAGGCCTATGTCAACAATCACACCCATTCTCCCTCTATCTCGTATTGTTTCAACTAATTCACATATACAATAATACACACGCGCGCGCGCGCGCGCGCGCACACACGCGCGCTTACATACACAAACACGTTCACTCAAATAATTGATCTGTTGTGTTTGATATTTCTTTGTATTCATACACAGTCCTGATGATGACAATAAATATTGTATAGTATAATTTAATACTCATGTTACTTCAATTATTATTATACGAGGTTAATCTGTATTATTACATGGGTCATCAATCGTTTAACACGAACATCAATCGCGTAACATAAGCAGTTATGTCGAGTTTAATAATGACTACGACTCAAGAAGCGATTAAAGGTTTTGTCAGGTTCGTTTATTTACCAGACATTTGAGTTGACGTTTAGACAAAATTTACTGTCATCACGAGTAGGCCTACTTAAATACGCTCAATACAAAAGGGATTAATTGCCCTACACCTGAGTGCTGTATTTTGTGAATGTGTGCGTATTTGCTACATAAAGATTAATACAATTACTCACACGTAATGAGTTACTCATACCATTATTATTATACGTATTCATATTGTACAATTATAACATCCGACACATGTTAATTAATTTTACCCGTATACGCGACACCGCATATGGTGGTGATGGTGTATGTAGAGAGACAATTTATTAATTCAGTCACATGTTTCGTCCAACCGCAACAGATTTTCTTGAGGAATATACATGTTTCCTTTAATTGAAACAATTACAACAAAATGTTTATTAGTGTAAGAAAATTAATTATTGTTTGTAGCTGTTGAAATACAAACAACTTTTATTATTGACGAGATTTTGTTTACCAAAAGTATGACTTTGTACTGTTTTGAGCTCTGGTAAATTTATCTTTAGGAGGACGTTGTTCTCTGATAATGTTTATTCGATCACATAATTGTTTTCTGACAACAAATTGGGCTCTAACAAACTGATCAATAAGATCTTTTGTAAATCTTAATGGTTCCGACTGGGTGATTGTAGATTTATTCTGTACTCAGTTTCCGAAATGTATCAATGAAAATACTAGGAGAGTAGAATATATCGAGTACCAAATCCATCAATTTTTTCAAATGTTACCGAAACTGAACGATTGCAGCTGTAGTTAGAGAACAATCTGTAATTTACAAATGTAAAAAAATTTAGAAATGCAATTTCTCATAACAAAATACAACGTTCCATTTCATTTTATATTCAAACTATTATTATCTGAAACAGAAACAGAACGTTATAACGTTCAAATTTCGAATGTTATGTAGGACCATAATCACTCAGCACTGTGTGGTCATGATAATATATTAAGTGATAAAAATCGTGAATGTCTTTGTTTTAGTCGAGTATAATGTCTCCCGCGAACAGTTTTGAATGTTACATGGCGGATTGGGTAGAAAGGCGAGCGACTCAAGTGGGAGCACAACAGGGAACTATTACAACGTCGCTCCGATTGCCAGTCTGAAGGCGAGACACAAGTTAAAAAAGACTTATAGAATATTTACACCCAGTTTATTACCGACCATGCTGGCGGAGTAAATTATGGCAGATTTATGAAAGATTGGGTGGGTGAAAATTATGTACCACTCTTTCCTGAGTTGTAATATACTTATTTTGTAAATATACATTTGTTAATATATATTTCATATAATCTGTATTTTTGTTTTACATATTTTGGATGAAAATTACATACCACTCTTTCATACAGTATTTTAAATTAATAAAACAGTGATTTTGTATTATTATTAATACCGATTGCATGTTTTATTTAATGCTTTTTGTCTTAGGTTTTACCATTGAATAGAAGTATTGTACCACAAGTTATTGGCGGTAGTGATCTTTATGTAAATGAAGCACCCAGAAAAGTAAAGTCCAGGGACCAGCTTAATGAAGTACCAAATGAAGAAGAAGAGTATATTGAAGAACAGACGAAGAAGAAGTGACGAAGTTGTCTTTAAATCATACATTTGTATTTGTAAATATCACTACTACAATTGTATATGACAATAAAATGTAAGCCATCAATTATTAAAATAATACTTTATGAAAAACTAAGCAAACTCTAATATGTATGATTATTCCTGTTTCATATATTAAAATATAACTTGTGCCGATTGAATAAAATCGGCGCGAATAAAAAAAATTCTTATACTGCATTTAACGAATACGCTAAAGAAAAATAGGGTTCTGGATTTAGCGGTGGGGGTTCTGCCGTACTGTGTTTAACGGTTAGCACAGAATCTACAGGAGGTAATAATGCGCCCCCTGGCGGTCGCCTCTGATTGCGAGTGGAAAAAGGCGAGAATAAACGGTTCTGTTCTTGTCTGATTTTGCTGCTTGAACTAAACAGCTCGCCTCGTCTCCGACAGAGAAGTTTTTTTAATTGTACCATCTTCCACCTATGGCAGGCTAAATTAAAACAGATCTGCGGTAAGTGAGTGCAGTATACTTATATATATTTAATTTAAGGTAACGTAAAAGGAGTTTTGTTTAATATACGTACAGGAATGAATGAAAATTGCTAACCTATTACACGCACGCCACGTGGCGAATTAGAGTATGCAAAATGAGTTATTTGTTTAACAGTAATTGAAGTCTTAACTGACTAATGTTAACGCAAAATAATGTGTACTTTAGCCAAACTTAATGTTTTCAAAGATAGGGCCACATGCCCGTACAACCTGTTGTAGAGTGTGTCAAACTTTCATTTCAAGTAGGCCTAAAGCAGTGTTTAAAAATATAAATGGATTTTGGTGCGTGTGAGAGTCCTGGGGGATCAAGTGTTGGAGCTTCTCGCTGATAATATTTGTATGCTTAGGGTCCCTCACTTCACGTCGAGGAACAGCCCCAACCTGAACAACTGAACATCCAAGGCTCTCAGCTTCATCTGCCGGAGGAGAACAGCGAGGACAGGCCACACCAACACGAAAATGCTTTAGACCAGGACTTCAAACTTCACACCAGGGAATAAATCAGGTGACACTAACCCAATATTACTTTTTCACACAAGGGAATGTAACCCACTAGAACTCGTGAGCATATAGCTACACACCCTACAATGACTTTAAACTTTACACATTTTAATTGGGTCCCCGGTTAACGGGACAGAATAGTGCGCGGATTTGGGGGGGGAATCTTTTGTACATTTTGTAATAATATTTATATTAAATGTGAGCCCAGAGGTTGGCATGTATCCGTGGCTGATTACCATTCAGACATGTAAATTTCTTTCTAGTTTTCAGTAAAAGGGTTACCTTAGTGCTAGTAATTCTATCATTCATCATGTAATTTCACTGGTTAAATTTAGTTTTCAATTGATTCATTAATTTCACATATTTATATTCAGTTTGGGTCCTATAATGGATAGGAGTTTCTTTTGTAAGTTTCAGTCGGGTGCCCAGTTTAATCCTGTATAGGCGGATTTTTCATGCAGACTTTAACATGCTCCTGGGGCAGGTTTAGTTATGCACGATCTTGCCTAGGAACATGTCGGCCTTTGGGCCAAATTAATTCTTAAAGGTTATAAAGCATCATGCACATTACTGTTATTAATATTTCACAAAATTTATCATGCTTAAATTCTTTTTAATTTGTTATGGTCACTTGTATTTTAACTGAATTATGATTATATTTCCTCCAAGTCTAAGTGCTCAGTGTGGGAGCACTTTATAGTAGTATCAGGCATTATGCCAACCCCTGAATTTTAGTATGCCCTGGGGGCACTGGTGTTACACACATATATATATATATATATATATATATATATAGGTTATTATGTATTAAGATCTTGCAATAGGTGTTGCGTTCAATAATATTTATGAATTGTGAATTATGTACCTCCTGGGGTGAAAGAGGTGTGGCAAGATATTAATGTTGAAAGTTGTAATTGTCCTGTGATGTGGAACGGGTGTATGTGTTGTAGTTGTAGACATATATATTTATATGTATTGTATATTCATGTGTATTTCTGGGGGTTAGGTATAGGGCTAAGTGGGGAAAAGTAACCCCAATTGGAAAAGAAAATCTTTATATTCATTTCATTTAAATTTTATATTTATTTTTCAAGTAAAAATTTAAAGCAAATATATTTTAAGGAGAATACACTGATTTTGTTGGGAGATAGATATTTAAAGTTTGGTTATAATAAAAATTTATTGGTTGTTAATTTTGTGAGTTTTAATTGCAAGTCCCGTCTCACTGGATCCAGCGCATTTTTGGCTTCTCTAGGCTTTTGACCTAGTTTTAATTATCTTGTGGCCCCTCTTTAAAAAAAAAAAAATATATTCAAAAATTAAAAAAAAAAAATTCAAAAAACATTTTAATAATGTAAAAATTTTTTTTATAAGTCAATAAAATACTTAAAGAGGGGTTACAAACTTTTGTATAAACATTATTCGTAATAACTGAGACGTAGCCTTTATTGCGTGAAGATATTTAGGTAGAACAAACACGTTTACGTAATATCATATGGTCAGAATCGTGGTCTTAACAAATGTGGACACAAAATATGGGAACTCCGTGCTCGCTAATGTGTTTGTACGTGTGTGTGTGTGTGTGTGTGTACGTCAATGACCGCATAGTTACTTACATTCAAATGTGTTATGTTCAATCAACAGGTTATCAAAGTGTTCACGAGTGGGTAGACTTGTTTCATGAACCAGTCAATACTATCAACACAAAATATAGGAACTTCGTGCTCGCTAATGTGTTTGTACGTGTGTGTGTGTGTGTGTAGTTTCAACTCCCAGTACTTAACACTTTAATAATTGAATTTGCATTTACGTGATAAATGTATCATTGATTCTAATTAGTATTTACAAAGTTTCGTTGAATAATAATATTTGGTTCGATTAGAAATTATTTGAAAGTACATTAACTTTATGAAAATGACACATACTTGAAAAGTAACAACACCAAACGCAAAACGACCTCCAGACATAAACGTAACAATAAAATAGCATCGGGTCTATACCTGTGTCCTTACAGGCAAAAAAACTAATTTGCATACCAGTGCGTACATTGTCCGACAGGGATTTGTATGTGTACACAAAACTTTTTAAAATACCTTATTTCAGAGGAGTTTTTTTTCACGACTTACTGACGCTTAATGACATTTAGTATCGCTAATTACAGCGCTGAATATAACTTTCTAAAACCAGTTAAAGTCGTGTCACATCACGGTCAATGACCCCTTGGCTTAAGTTAGTGAAGAATAACTATATCTAATTCTGTATCGTTGTGTGTGTGTGTGTGTGTGTGTGTGCACACGTAATTAATCTTTCCATATTAGATCTCGGTACAAAAATGGTTGAAATGACAAAAACACGTTGAAAGCCTTTTACAGCTGCTATGCAGAGAGACAATTTATTAATTCAGTCATATGTTTCGCCCAACCAGTCACAACAGATTTTTTGCGGAATAATATCGTGATCGATATTAACGTCTAGAGACGTTACATAAACACAAGAATGTGGGAATTTCTGCTGACGTTTACAGCAATACATTAAACTAGTATGATTATATTATTATTCATTGATGTACAAACAATTTACATAGCACACACACACACACAATAGGCTAACATTTATTGTGAATCCGTTAACGTATGGATTTGTCATCTGTAACAGCACACGCACAGGTAATTACATTATAAACTAGGAATTTCTTCCGACGTCTGCGAGCGAGAGAGAGAGAGAGAGAGAGAGAGAGAGAGAGAGAGAGAGAGAGCGAGAGATGTTGTACAACAGATTTTTTGAGGAATAATATCGTGATCGATAACTGCGTCTAGAGATGTGAGACAGAGACGTTACATAAACACATAGAGACAGCAATACATTATTTCTGTTACATGTATACGACGCATAAACATATGTCATGTGTGTGTGTGTGTGTGTGTGTGTGTGTATGTGATCGTAGTATGATTTTATTTCTTGACACAACCCTTTATCTTGAAAATATGATTTTTAGTCGGACGTTGTAAATAATTTTTTAAAATATCACTTACCTGCAAAGGATATACCCCTTGCGTACGAGCAGATAACAATATGTAATTCCGTGTATAGTAATCGGAAATGTGTGTGTGAGAGAGAGAGAGAGAGAGAGAGGCGTTACATAAACACATAGAGAGAGAGTTTATATTGTGATCGATAACAGCGTCTAGAGACAAAGAGAGAGAGGAAGGGAGAGTTGATAACTTGATATCGTAGTCGACAACAATCATATAATTTACTGTACACTATAATGCGTCTACACATAAACACATAGAGAGAGAGAGAGAGTTTGTATCGTGATCGATAACTGCGTCTAGAGACAAAGAGAGAGAGGAAGGGGGAGAGAGAGTTGATAATTTGATATCGTAGTTGTCAACAGTCATATAATTTACTATACACTATAATGCGTCTGCTCATATAGTTTGAATTTCCCACCACAGAAAAATGTTGGCAGATCTGTTCTATACACAATAACGCAAGATTGGTAACCCTGATCATATATTTTAATATACACTATAATACACATATCAAGTTTGAACCCATGCATAGGTTGGTAAACCTGATCATATAGATTTAATATACATTATAACACACAACAAATTTGAACTCATGCGAAGGTTGGTAACCCTGATCATATATTTTAATATACACTATAATGCATCAAGTTGGAACCCCCACCCACCACCCACCCCTGATATGCAAATCAGCTTTATTAAAAAAATAAAAAATTATATTCGCGGAAATTCGCGGATGCGGGTGGTCCATTGAACCCCACCCACCCCTTTATATGCAAATCAAATTAATAAAAAAATAAAAAAATCAAATTAAAAAAATAAAAAATTTTATTCCCGGAAATTCGCGGATGCTGTGGTCCATTGGGATGCTGCCGAAGAGCGTGGGAAAAAATCTTGGAACGCGGGAACGGCGGCATCTCTTTGATCTAGGCGTGGGAAAGGCGGCATGGGGTGGTGGTGGGGGAATAACGGTACTTGAGTCAGGACCGGCATTTTCCCCCTACTGCTGGCTGATACACTTTACTTTCTCTTTTTACAGCCTGATAGAATTTCCTTTCTTCTTTCTTCTCTCTCATCTCCTCTATATGCTCCTTCTGCTTCCTCACCAATTTTCTCTTCTTCTCACGACAAAGCTTTGATGTCTTTCTCCTTCTCTTTCGATACCGTCTCGAGCACTTCTTGTTTCCTTCTGTAACATCTTAAGCCGCTCACTGTTTTCCTTCTGTACTGCCTCAAGGCCCTCATCATCAAACCATTCTTCATTGTTCTTTGGGTTTTCCCTAACTACCTCTTCTGCTACTTTAGTCACAGACTCCTTAATATGTTTACATCCTTCTTCAATGCTTTTTGACTCAAGTACTGCTACTATTTCGTTCTCCATTTTGTCTCATATACCATTTGAATTTCACTATCCCTGAGCTTATCTGTATACCATTTCTTTTGTGGAATTTTATCTCCTCTTAGAACAATATTTAATTTTTCCCTAACGATGCATTTAACGAAATAGTGATCTGAATCACAATTGGGACCCCTATTATATTTGAACCATGATGTGAGCTAACAAGAGTATGGTCAATTTGAGTGGTTGCTCCATGTGGTGATTTCCACGTCCCTTTGTGTATTTTCTTACGTAAAAACAGGTACTCTTTATTATTAGATTACCCATAGTGGCCACCTGTCCAAGAAGTTTTCCTTTTTCATTACTGCTTTCATGAAGGATACACTTTCCTGCCACTTTTCTCATAAATCTTTCTCTTCCCACCTGTGCATTGAAATCTCCCGTCATAATTTTTGGATCATATCTGGGTAATTTCTCATAGATACGTGCCAATTTATCGTAGAATACTTCTTTATCTTCTACCTCTGCTTCTTCTGTTGGAACGTGTGCGCGTACTAAAGATTGGTTTCTGAAACGTCCCTTAATTCTTGAAGTGCAGAATCTTTCATCTATATTTTCATATAAGAGCCAACATTTTCTTATCTTGGCACTTATTACAAATCCAACACCGAATTGTCCTCTTTTTTGCGTTGATCCACCATATATATAAAGGTATAGTTTTTTTGTCTATTCTTTCCTCATTATACCATCTTGTTCCCTGTAGGGCGACACATCAATTTTAAATTTGTTTAGTTTATTGAGAACTTCTGTCATTTTTCCTGGCTCCAGCAAGGTTCTAGCATTCCATGTTGCCATCTTTAACTATTCTTGATATGTCCTTTCGGAGCGCTACTGTCTTTAAAAACGGAGACTGACCGTTATTCCGAGGCTTATCTATGGGTTTCACAACACTGGGCTTTTTACAAGGAAGAGTTGTTAACCCGTCACTGAACCCCCTACCAGGAGGACCGGGAATCTTGATTTTGGGGTGTTCTACTTACGAGACTTAGGAGCCTCATCTACCCCCGCAGTAGTCCTGCTAACTTGGACTGTGGTCACCACCGCTGGCTGCTGCCCTTGATATGAGACCTGCTGCCGCCCGTACCATCCTGATAGACCTCCAGGACCCCCAGTTACCCCAGAGCAACTTTATCAGGACTTCCTTCTCTCGTTTGCTGGTCGACTCATTCCTCCGCAGGGATTGGTTACCCCACCTTGGTAATGAGTTGCTAGGTTTAACATGGCCTACCTCTAGTAGGTGAGAGTTGAGTTGAGAAGGAGAGGCTAAAGTGGCTGCTTATGGCTATATTTTCCGCATTACTTCCCCCCCTGGGCTCCACCAAACTTGTATACGCTACAAAATTTTCACGTTGTATGCTTGCGACTATATTTGCATCACGTAGGCCTACTGGGAACATTAATTTTGAGTACTGTTTACTGTTACTTTGTTGCAGTCGAGCTACAGAATTTTTTTGCTTCTGCAACTAGTAAATTATGGAATCCTGATGTCAAGACTGTACCATGTTTTAGTTACAAGCTTCCGTATGTGCAACAAATCTGTGTTAATAACATACATTATTAAAATGTCTATTAATTAACGTATATTATAGGTAGATTATTACAACAAACAAGTTGAAATGTTGGAATTTTGCAGGCGTATTAAGTCAGTGTTAATTTGGTAATCTGTGAAAGGGGCGCTATACTAATACACGATGTCATCGTAGAGAAAACACTCTCTCTACTCTTACTATCTTACTTAAAGCAGAATAACTTATTCCAGGGTGGAACTTTCCTGTCTTACAAGAGACCTGCGAAGAACTGAAAGACTTAGCGGTAACAAGATCCTGGCCTAGCCTGGCGGTAGTAAGAGACATTCCTGGATCGGCAGCAGGAGCATACTAGGCTAAGGCAGTGGTAAATCTGAGTTAATAAGATTTCTATGAATGGGGAGGAAGATGTCGATAGTCATGCTTCCTGTGGATTTTCTACACAGTGTATAGACGTTATGTAATATGTTGTTCGTTTAGCTACAAGATTTGCCACTTTTTCCATATGGTGCTACTTTGTAACTTTAATTTTTTCTGAAATTTGTTATTGTAAGGTTTGATATTAGATTATATGTCTAGAATATCACACACAAAAAATAAAATTTTCATTAATAGTAACGAGTTTTACAACTTATATTTAGTTATATGTAACAATCATGTTTCAGAGCATTTGAGCCTAAAATTATGGAAAATTTCAATTTTTCTACTGAATTATAAATTAGTCCACACTTTACAGTTAGTATAGTCTATAAATAAATTAGTTGACAATTGTTTTTTTTCGAATTGAGTTCCAATTGCAACTAGAATATGGCGTGGGCTTTGGAAGGTGCAGAACGATTGGGAATTGGTTACACATTACGAGAACGTTGCGTAGCCTAATCCTGTTACTTACATAATAATAGTTATCATGATTGTTATTATACTTGCAATATACAAGCAATACAATATACACATACAAGTATGTATTACTTGTTTTTCAAGTAGTACGGTTTTTAGAGTTCCTGACGATTAATTTATACGTACCTGTATAAGAATATTTATAAATCGTAAAATATTCAAACTAAAAAAAATTCACTAAAAATTATGTTTTAAAGTACAAGGAAAAATACATGTGGTACTATTCTACACATTTCCAAATGGAATCAAATGGGATCTTCTTCAACTTGATAATTTTTACTAATTTATAGAATAAACATGTTATTACAAAGTGTTCAGAGAGACTATAATAATATAATTGTATTAACATTATTTTTACAAATATTTTTTGGGAAATTCATTAATCAAGAAAGTTAAAAATAGTTTTAAATAATCAAAAGTAATGCCAAGGACTGTCTGTAGTTTCCATCTACATCGGTGTAGAGTAAGGTTTGTGTAGGTAACCGGTTAAAATTCCTTTCACAATCTGTTGAGCCAAACGTTTAGTTTAATCTATGTCGTACACACCTGAAGATAATCGTTCCGACTCGTTTTCAATATTAAAAAGTTAATCGCGTTCGATTCACACACATGGCTGTCCGCGTTACGTGACATTTAAATGTAAATCAGCTGTATTAACTTATTCCATCTACAGAAGACTTGACTTAACTGTCTATCAAAACAGGCCGTGCGCGACTTTCAGAAATCGTGAATGGACGCCTACTTTCAGTCCGCGCGTTCGAATCGTATAGTCATTGTCCGTAATAGATGTGAAGAAGACAAGACATTTGACAATAAGGAAACGTACAGCGTAATTAGAAAGAAGGAAGTGGAGATATCGTAAAACACATTGTCCGAGGAAAGGCGGGTTTTAGAATCGATGTAACTTTAAACACAAAGATTGTGTTCACATGGAAGCAGCGTTGATCCTTATTTGGTGCGATACGTTTCACTGGGACATAAAATAAAAGTTTACACTACGCACGTTATATCCTTAACATAATAAACACGTTCATTTTCTTTTACTGTAAATTTACATTTTTTTCAAGTATCTGCCTTTATGATAAAACTCAAATCTATTTCAGTAAATAGATGCTTGTTTTCCGGGTTTTCTTTTATGGTCGGTTAAAACACTATAAACATTTTTGTGACACTAACTTATACCTTTATTTATCAGACTCATGTATCACACACTTTAGTGTTCATGGTGAGTAATGTTAGGTTTGCCTGTAGGTACTGAGTTCTTCTTATTATGTGAAACTGTTAGGCTATTGCTTCCTCAAGTCGGGTGTTTTTATGTGTAGGTATGTGCAAGTCAGACCGGTCTACGTAAATACGAATACGAAATTCGTAAAATCGTTTACATAAAGCTGATCATGAATGCATGGAGAAACATGGAGATATCCGTAAACCGCTACAAAAGGATGGTAATAGGGAAGTACATCCAAATAAAACAAAGCAACATTCAAAACGTCAGAACTCATCAATCACCTTAGCTTTCCGTACCACGTACGCGCCCTTTCAGGCCCCTCGACACACACTCCAAAACGAAAACATTATCTTGAGGAAACGTTGGTATAGAACGTAAACAATTCAATAATATAATAGTGCTTATCCGCTGTTGACAGTTATGATGTGCATTCCTAACTGATGAAAAAGTAACTTTTGAAACTTTTAGAAATCCGATTTAGTTTTAAATCAATGCAAATAAAGCGGAGTTACGAAGATAGTGGCGGCTCAGTACACCGGTGGGTATGGCACCTGGGTACTAATCTAGAGGTCCCGGGTTCGATTCCCGGGCCCGCACCATAAAATCAAGGTGCGTTTTTCAGCCCCCAGGTCGACTCAGCCTGTTGAAAGTGAGTACCTGGGATAACATCCTGGGGATAATAATGGGCGGCTGAAGCGTAGTGCTGGGCACACTGCCTTCCTTGTAAGCCGTACGGTTCGCATACGGCAGCCTACCTTGCCTGACTCCTAAGCTGCTTCGGTGGTACACATGGGAGCCATTATTATTATTATTATTATTACGAAGATAGTTGGGTAATCATTGAAATTTATAGAATTTATTTCTCTTCTCTGAATTAAGCGAATTCTACCACTGTTACAGCAAACTCGGCGTAAAGTGCCATCTTTCTAAAGAAGAGTCTTGACATAAGAAAAATTAACAAGTAAAAATCAGGTGAGACCTAGCCTGGCAACCTAAAGAACAACGTAATTTAGCTGGTCGTTAGAGTTAATCTGGAAAGAAGTAAGCAGAATTCAAAAGTTTGTTGGCGCTCCTGGTTGGACATTTTGCGAGACATTTTCCAAGAGAAACATTCTCTCAAAATCATTCAAACTACCAATACTGCCTAGTATTCAAAAGAAGACTGGTCACCTACATACAGAATGTGGCCTACTTGTAGCACAACATTTTCATATCTCAATTTGATGGGCACTAAAGCTGTACGTACTCAGCGTTTGGGGTTGGTTTTAGGGGACCGAAAGGAAACAAATAACAAATAGATTCGCTTAACCGTATGTTACAGTTTAATGTGGTGGAATGTGAAAGGTTACTACAAGAAATTTAAGCTAGGAAAACTAAATTTATAAGATATTATACGACATAATGACTGTCACGAACATTCTGAAAGGCAGGATCATAGGAAGTAAAGTAAGAACAAGACGTGGGAAAGCGTCAAGATAAGAATAAGTTTGCCAAATGATAAGACTGTAACAAGTAACGCGAGTGGTCTAGCCTTTAGGTAGTGTTAATGATGTTGATAAAAATACAATTTAATATTACAAATAGTTACCTTTTCCCCACTTACGTTTATGAAAAAATTGTTATAAAAATTTATGTCAATACACTGATATTACTTACTTCTCTCTCTCTCTCTCTCTCTCTCTCTCTCTCTCTCTCTCTCTCTCTCTCTCTCTCTCTCTCTCTCTCACACACACACACACACACACACACACACACACACACACACACACACACACACACACACACACACACACACAGATTTTGTCGCTGTTTATGATGATATGATTGACAAGTGACAAGCTGTTGTAGTATCTGATATTACACACATTTACAACTTAATTGCGAACAAGGTTATTTGAGATTGCTGTTTAGTCAAGAGTTAGAGAGTGTCATAAGTAATGTAAAATTAAATCCAAAAGCCAACCAAGTAACTTCGTTTGCTTAAAACATTTGAAGTGTTTGGTGTGTTCGTTACGTTACATGTATGTGTTTTTTATGAGTAAATATTGTAACGTAACAGAATGTTCCATAAAGGAATTTAATTGCAAAATAAATTATCATAAAAGGAAGGTGAGATGAACAGTATCGAACCCAAGGAATCCAAAAAATTTTTGTAATATTGTCCGATAATTAATATCATTAACATGAAAAAACGACAAAGACTATGACCAAGACTCAAACCCCATATATATTGTTTAAGTGAAGAACAGTGTAAAACCGATAATGTACTATAAGAGAAACAGATAATCTCAGAAATGTCCAAAGTGAAGTCATGACATATTAAGAAATGTAACTCTGAATAGGGTATAAAAACTATTTATTGTGAATTAATGGACAAGATCTATTATTATGCTTTATAATATAAATAAAATAAATGTATTAAATGATTTGAACACATCATGAAAAAGGATGTAAGTTAAAATAAAAAAATATATAAATGTTATAAAAAAAAAACCAAGGTTTTGGAGTTGAGACCAATCACTCAGATTTTATGTGAAAATTAATTATTATAGAATTAATATAAAAACTATATGTAAATGTCAATTAGACAAAGACAAACAAATTATTTTGAATAGAGAAAGCTGTAAATTGATTAGAAGTCAATTAAAATAATCAAAAACAGTGTTAAACTGAAAACATGTGATGAACATATAAAATTGTAGTATTTATGAATTTAATGTTATCAAAATGCAACAAAATTGCATTATAAAGTTGAAACACAATATAAAGTAACTATACTTATATATATGACCACCTAAAACACTTTAACAGTCAAGTTATGAAACTATTTACCTATACCATACCAGGCTGAGACAAAAAAACAATCATAAAAAGTAGTCATATTTGACAGACTAATTGAATAATATTAGAAAAAATAAAGGGAAAAGGTACAATCTTATAATGTACAATGGAAAAATACTTGCTCAATTAAAGACAAGCTTAATTCATAGAGAATTTTTAAATATAAAAGTGAAAATTATCACATCAAGAAAATAACTCATCAGTGCAAAACAGTGAGATGCTAAGTAATATTACAATAAAAGTAAAATGTGTTAGGATAAACCAGGTATCCCAAAGATAAACAATATAACAAACTCAAAGTGAATACCCAAAAAATCCCATATATAATACCAAAAAAGACAAATTATTATAAAAAACCAGTGACAATAAACTAGGCCAAATGTAATGCCTACACAAAAATGAACTTATTTATATGTTATATGTTTTAATATTTGCTTATTTTGTTATGTAAAGATAATTATGTTATGTATTAATGTTATAACAAGAACCAAGCAACTTCATAACATTTTAATAATTAGAAAATTAGAATTTTGTGCAAACACTACAAGGTAAGAATTGTATTTTATGTTAATTTATTAGATTTAGTTTGTTCAAAACCAATCGTGAATGGTATCATTTTATTCAGTTGAAAGCAGAGAATCCAAAAATAATAATGGCTTGCAGATTGTAAGTAGTTCTGTAAAATTGTTTGACAAATACCAGAATAATTTCAGTAATATCCTTTAGTATGAAGAATAAGAAGTTTTTGTTCTAAAGCTTCTACGGAAGTCAAGTTTGTTCTATGATGTTATATTTGCATATTCTCGAACGTTCCAGAAGAAAATTTTACTCAAAAATACAGGAAGTCCATGTTTAAAATTAAAACAATGACCCTTACAGAGTATAAAAGGAAGACGAAATTTGACACAAAAACACTTTATGCTTTGAATCCACAAGAGACACATCACCTACGATTCCGATCATCTCGTCCAAGGCGAAGTCGAAGAACAGGAATTCAACCCGAGAACACAGAAAGGCTTTATCCCGTACATGACAAAAGACTGACTTAACCTATATAAGGAGTATATCGCTAAGCGCTAACGTGTTGTTGAATAGAGCAGCAACACGCCATATTTAATAGAAACGCACACAGCCAGATATCCAGCGGCCCTGAAAAGGACCGATTTTAATAGAGAAAATCAATTTTGCTGGTATTTGCTAAGATAAACTGACTTTGACAAAATTCCCAAACAATTTACTGACACGAGCCTTCTACATTGAGTTTGGAACTAGCGCTGAGACGGCAGAATAGAGAAACCACGCAGTCAGCTGTTCGCCGCCGCCAGAATTCAAAGCATAGAAACAGTACGAATTTTATTTCAATTGTGCGGAGTTTTAAAACCGTAATTTGACTTATAAATAGTTACCAGTGCGTGAGGAACGTAAACACGAAGAGGCGCAAGATTGGAATCGTCCCCAAGAACAGTGTCCAGTGAAGAAAATACTTACCCACCGGAACGTGAGTTGTTCAAAAGTTAAAATCTTTTTACCTGGTATCCTTGTCACACAGTTGTACTACACATGTCAAACGCCTTCAAATCAGACAATTTTTGTAAAGCATCCCACTGATTTGGTTTGTTAGTTCAAAGGAGTCACGTCCTGAGTATAAAGTTTTTTCATACATTAAATTCATGCTATTCAACTGAGCAATAAAATTTTTATCAGCCGATGATTAATAAAAAACTTGTCAATAAATTTTTTGTAACTCTGCAATTTTGTTTAATTTGAGTGTTAGTCCTTCAGACGATTTTTATGAAAAGAAAGATCATTAAACATACGTTATTTATAATTAAAACTGTCTTGTTCACATTTTTTTATATAACTAATTTAACAACTAAAAAATCAACTTTTAATAATAATAATTTCTTGGAACTAATATCCAAGTGGCGCCCACCTACACATATTAGCATAAGTTGTGTTTGCAGGACAACATCGTCGCAGAGAAACCAGCCATTAGTAAGTATTAAAAGTGCGCGGAGTGTAACACCCGACAACACAAAAAACACACATATTTCTCGCTTTTATAAACTGGCAGCCCAACTAGTGAGGCTTAAAAGGAAAGGAACAAGCCCGGCAACTATCAAAAAATCAAGATGCCGCTACCAAAAGGAAAAAAGGTGAAGAAAAATGTAGAACCCGAATTAAGTGTAGAAGATGGGGAGGCAGTCCAAGTCGAGGAAATAGAAATAGAACCGCCCACACTAGAAATGGAAAATCTCATGCAAACGGGAGATGAATCAGAGGAACAAGCGGGAGAAAGACCAAACAGAGAAACCCGAACCAGAAAAAGCAACAGGGAGCGTCGACATGAACGCAATAATGATGATGTTCCAAAGAATAGAATCGTCCAATGAAAAAACGGAGACGTTAATAGGATCCCTAAGGGAGGAAAATAACAAAAATATAGAATCTCTGAGGAGAGATAGACAGGAAGATAAGGAGGAGAATAATAAAAATAGACAGGAAGATAGGGCGGAAATAAAAGGAAGTATAGAATCCCTTAGAAAAGATAGACAGGAAGATAAGGAGGAATTAGGCAAAAAAATAGAATCTTTATAACCGGTAAAATAAATGACAATGGAAAAAAGCTGGAGCTATTTCAGGAGGAAAATGAAAAAAGTATAGAGTCCCTGAAAAAGGAAATTAGTGCAAATTATGAGACGGTAAACAAAAACATCGATGATAGTAAAATCGACAGTGACAGGAGGGTCGAGACAATTGCGAAACAGTTAGAAAGATTGCAGGAAGGAAATAATACCCGTTTTGAAACCATAGAGGAACGAACCGTAGAGACGAAACAAGATGTTCGAACTCTCGAAAATAAGGTAATTCAAAACCAAGACGAAATTATGCAGGAGGTAGGAGAAGTCCGGAAAGACGTTAGCGAGAGAATGCAAAGAACGTATGACATAGCTAATAGATTAGACGAGCAGATAAAAACCAATAGAAACAATATACAGGAAATAGATCAGAGGGAGAAAAACCTGCAGGAGAGATTAGAAGCGCTGAGGGACACACCGATATTGAATACCCATGCGTGTCATAGCGAAAATAGGGAGGTAATTAACTTCCAAAATTATCGCCGGAACCCTATGGAATTTTTGGAGAGGATGGAAGAGTTCATCGAAAGGAATAGGGAAACAAGATGGGATAGAATAAGAGAGATGTTAGACGAAACATTCCGAAATACGAGGGATAATTGGTGGATAGCGGTACGACCAGAAATAACAAACTTGAACGAATTCAAACGCCAATTCAAAGAAAAATATTGGTCAGAAACAGCGCAAAACAAAGTGAGAATGGACATATTTTACGGGAAATACGACGCGTCCAAGGGACAATCCCCAACATCATAATTCCTGGGAAAGATATATTTGGCACGAAAATTAATACCGCCAATCCCGGAAGAATGTTTGGTGAGACAGTTAGCTGGACACTATAGCTACGGTATTAAAGATGCCCAATTATACCAGCAACTTAGTAAAATTACTGACCTAGCTAAGCTATTAGAGAACTGCGAGTCTGCGGGAAAATTTCAAGACTACCAACCCCCCAGTCGTAAGGTAGACTATTATAATAGTAACAACGGGCCAAATCGGAATGGAAGCGGAAATGGTAATAATTTTAACCCGAATAACCATAACAATAGCACCCCACAAAATAGCCGCAATAATAATAATCAAGGTCCGAATAACCATAACAATGCGGGGCCAAATCGAAGTAATTACCCCGAAAATAATTACCATAGGAACAGCTATCAGGGAAATAATTATCGGGGCAACAATTATAGAGGGAATAATTATAGTCAGGGAAATAATTATCGGAACGGAGGTAATCAAGGGGGAGGTGATAGGAGGAATCAGGAGTACAGACCCCAGGTAAACTATACGATGGCCAATAGTCAACGACCATACCAACACAATTTACCGACTTACGTGTATTACCCACAGCAGACGCAAGGTAACCAAAGTAATACAACAAATAGCCGACCTATTAGTGGTAACCCAGAGGTTAGACAGGAACCACAAACAAGTCAGCAACCCAATGTTCCGGGAGACCGGGCAAATGAGACAGGTGCTCATTTAAACTAGACGCGGCAGTGAAAAAGGAAGACAGCCCTTCACTGATCCAATATTATGGGGTAACTGGACGCAAAAATAGACATGACGAAGACAGGACAATGACATTGAGAACAAATAATTATCTCAGAGATATTAGGGAGGAATTGTTAGAAGAGAGGGATAATATAATTGAAAATAATAATAATGGGAATAATGGGATAGTACAAATTAAGGCAGATATAAATGGTATAGATGCAACATTACTAATTGATACAGGATCAAACGTATCGTTAATATACAGTGTGGAGTTAGAGAGAATTAAACAGAATAGTAATCTACCCATACCCACTCTGCCTATAAATAACATTATACTAGTCGGAGCGACGGGAAGGCAGAATAAATCTATAAAGAAACAGGTGTCGTTAGAGATGACCAGTAATGGTGTAACATTGCCAATAGGACTCCTAGTAGCCAACAATTTACCCATGAGTATTCTAATAGGCTGTGATATACTTAGGCCATATAAAGAGATAATAAATTTAGACAGTAAGGTAATAACGTTAAAGACGAATGAGGGAATTTGGACCAATAAGTTAATTGATACCCAAGGGAATAGTACAAGTAATACACATTATCAAGCCATTGTAAATCATTATTATTGTGCCGATCGACCACTAAACATGCCCTTATATCAGGAGGATAACCCTGAATTATGGTTAGAGAAATTGGAAGAAATAAGGGAATTCCAAAGGACGAAAGCAAGGGGTCAGATTAGCGAAGCACAGGCCGAACGATTGATTACTGTGTATAACCATTACCGACATATCTTTTCAAACGCTCCAGGCAAAGTCAGAAATTATCAATGCACCATTAAATTTAAAAACCCTGTAGAATTTAACAAAAAGTCATATCCGATTGCTTACTCGCTAAAAAATGAAGTTAGGGAGGAACTGAACAGGATGATAGAGGACGACATAATTGAATATAGTCATTCGCCCTATACTAGCCCAATCATAGCTGTGCCGAAAAAGAATGGACAGGTGCGTATATGTCTCGATGCTTGGGAGATTAACAAGATGATTGTTAACGACCGCACATCCCCTGGGGAGATAGAAGAAATACTAAAAAATTTCACGGGACAAAGTATATAAGTTCATGGGATACAGTATGCGGCTACTGGCAGGTAGAACTCCACCCAGATAGTAGGAAATATATGGCATTCATATTTGAAGGCAGAAACTATCAATTCAAACGATACCCTTTGGTTTGAGAAATTCAGAGGCGGTATTTGTAAAAATAATGGACAGGATATTGGGACAGGAAGTGCTGAAATTTACGACAGTATACGTCGACGATTTACTGGTAACTTCAGCTAATTGGGATGACCATTGCAATAGGGTTGAACAGGTGTTAGAGAAGCTATCCGAGAATAATATTACCCTTAAATTAGATAAGTCACAGTTTATTGCAAACGAGGTAACATTTTTAGGTTTTAATCTAACCGATGAAGGGATTACTCCATCCAAAGAGAAAGTAGAGAAAGTAGAGGCAATACAGAAGTTCCCCACCCCAAAAAACAGGAAACAGCTTCAATCATTTTTAGGAATCTGTAACTATTACAGGAAGTTTCGGTCCAATTATTCAGAACTAACTGCCAGGTTTCAAAAGCAGTTATCAGCTAAAGACAAATGGACTTGGGGACCAGAGCAAGATGGAGTGCTCAATCTGATAAAGGAGAAATGTTTAGAAGCACTTATGTTACATCACCCGACTTTACGAAGCCATTTTATCTAAATTGCGATGCCAGTAATGTAAGTTTAGGTGCAGCCTTATATCAGGAAGATCAGGATGGAAATCATTTAGTGATTAGCTTTGCCAGCCGCGTGCTGAACAGTTGCGAACGAAACTACAATACCACTGAAAAAGAATTATTGAGTGTAGTTTTCGCATGCGGTAAATTTCGAACGTATATATTAGGATACCCCATCACGGTTAGGAGTGATCACAAATCAATCTCGTTTTTAAAACATTGTAAGTTAAATCATGGAAGGCTGACGAGATGGGTTTTGGCCCTACAGGAATATAATATCACGTGGGAATATATACCAGGCAAGCAAAACATAGCAGCCGACGTCCTATCCCGCATCAATTTACAAAACCAGACATTTGACGGCGAAAAAGAACAAATAGCGAAGGTATATCATATCATTAAAGCAAGGAGGAATTGAAAAATATTTTAAAAGATGTGAAGGCACAACAAGAGGCCGACCCAAAATTAGGAAATATTAGGAAAAGGGTACTGGAAGGCGATGAAGTTATAGATAAATATTACTGTATACACGACGATACTTTGTTTATACGGAATACCCCACACCAAGAGAATTGGAAGTTAGTAATTCTACCAGGGATAGAGAGGCCACTAATCATTGATTATCACGATAGATACGGACACATGGGTGCCCTCAAGGTAAGGAAAGCGTTGGAAGAACAGATATACATCAAAGGGATTAATAAAAAAGTGCAACAGGCGATACAGTCATGTGATATTTGTCAGAAGGTGAAATGTAATAACGAGAGAAAGGAAGGGGTCATGATACCCATAACATCCACTGAAAAATTAGAAAAGGTATTTCTCGATATCTGTGGACCATTTCCCCGCAGCGGTGGAAGGCACAGATATAAATTCATCGTAATTATCTTTGACCATCTCAGCAAATATACTAAGCTTTATCCGATAACTAGGGCTACGACAAAGAAAATTATAGAAATTATAATAGAACGGTATATGTTGGAGGTAGGCAGACCATATTCTATAATTACAGACCACGGTACCCAGTTTAAAGGGAAATTATGGAAGGAGAATCTTATAGAACACGGAATAAAGACGTATAAGACATCCGTGTATCACCCAAATAGTAATCCAGCCGAGAGAGTGTTGAGGGAAGTAGGACGGTTGTTGAGAACCTACTGCCATGATGAACAGAAGAGATGGCACGAATACTTAGCGTCAACAGAGGACTTTCTCAATTTATCCTATCATAATACAATAGAGGAGTCACCGTACACAGTTATGTTCGAAAGACCCCCACCCAGGGAGATAAAGGAGATTATTAGTTTTCCCAACGAACCTGAATATCACTTTGAAGGAACCAAATTTTATAATAGAGTATTAGAAAAAACGGAACAACAACGGAAGAAATATATTCAATCCCAACCAAAGGCTATTAAGTATAAGGTAGGAGAAAAGGTGTTAATCCGGAATAGAGAATTGCCCAGTACTATACAAGGTATAACAAAAAAACTATTACTTTTATATACAGGACCTTTTACAATTACGAAAGATAAAGAAAACAATACATACGAGGTAACAGACACTGTCAATAACAAAATAAAGGGTACATATAATCAAGCGTCGTTGAGAAGGTACCATAAATAAAAATACAAGTCAACATATATTTACCAACTTACCCGTACTTATAGAAGGAGAGAATATTATTAATAAATAAAAATACGAGAAGGACACCTTCCACCAAAGGCAAAAATATATATATTGTTACAATACAGATACAAGTAGATGATGTAGATATGTGTAGATATACTCAAGTCGAGTAATACTATTGTTTACGATTATTATGAGTGTGATTATTAATAGGAATTAGTGTGGGTGTTCACGTTTAAGTCTTTTATTTTAAAAGAGTATTTAACACTTCACTGTCAACCTCCCCACTTACCATATGTGGATGTTTTCTATGTTCTTGTTGGTGACTTCTTCTGCTGCAAAAAACACTTGATACACATATATGGATATTCTGTTTGAATATCTTAAATAATGTACATGCACAATAAAGCAAATTAATAGTTGAACTGTAATTTGAATGATATTGACCATTCAAATCCTACCGCCACCTTATGATAGAACTGATCATAAAAATTAAACTATTTTTTTAAAAAATCAAAAACTCTGTTCCACTGGTAAACAAATTAGGGTTTATTAACAATTGTAAAATGCCATGAACTCTTTTTAAAAACAATCAATTAATAATGTCTTTACAAAACAATAATTACTATAAACAATTCTTGAGCTCTTTGTACCTCAAGGCTGGTAACACTGATGTCTGGTACAATAGTTTTAGTTAACGAGGTTATGTCCTCTTTATTCAGTTAGATTACCAAATTCGTGTGTTCTTGGAAGATGCATGATACCAGATTACAAGATGTTATCTTATTGAACAATATTTAATAATGAATTACTACAAAAACAAACAAAGATTGAAAATTATAAAAGTCGGTACCATAAACCGATACATATCGTACTATCGTACGGTTAGTAAAATGCATACAGCAGTTGTGATTAAAACACGTGCTCTGTGCTGCACTGTTAAAAATACTATTATTATTTATTCGTTAATTATTAAAAATATTTATTGGCAAGAGAAAAACTCTAGAATAAAAAAACTCTTGTTATAGCTTTCATTGGATTGAAATTATTTGAGAACAGAATCATTACTTGGTGACAAAGTTATCATTGTTATTTCTAGGTTAGTTACTTAACAACCGTAAGTAATTATTTTGAATAAGCATATTATTCATTAAAATCTTAATACTATAAACACATACATTTTATTCGTGTGTCATCTGATGTATAATTATCAGTCGTGTAGAATATTTTCGCAATAAACTAGTTATTCGTTAATTCCAACAAAATTAGTCAAATGAGCGACTATTCATTATATATGGATGGTCGATATTTAAATTAATACCGATTTTCTCAATCACGATTAAATCGTAAAATATTTATTTTTTAAATTAATAATTGCGTTATAATTCATTTATTCAGTTCTGATAATTTTTCATCATGGGTTATGCACTTTTGACTAGTGCAGTCCCAAAACAATATCTCTTCGTTTACTAACGAAAGTTATTATTTTAATTCAATTCGTTAAAATAATTAAAATAGAGTACTCCCTGTTAAAAAAAAAAAAAAACACAAAACACGACCTTTATTATACACTGGTCGGTTTATTATTTTAATTCACTTAAAGCACTGGACACTCGTTGTTATTCTGTTGTGTATAGGTTAATGTATGTAGAGTAACTCGTGTTGGTGACGCGCACATTTTAAATAATCTTGACAATTTCCTTCGTGAACTTTGCTTGTTGAGTGATACGGAACGAATGCTGGCTTCATCAAAGCGTCTCCTTCTCATCTAGTTATTTTAAGCCATTTGATTGGTTTAAAGGGTCAAACTCTCAACCCCAAAACACTTTGGTTAAATAAAACTTTTAATTTTTTACAAATTATCGCTTGGGTTCGAGGCTACGGGTGACGTATGCAGTGATATAAGAAATGACTGAAAAGTTTATAAGTGTCATAACTTTCTTACTAATTATCGTATCGTCGAACGGTTAGTGGCATTAAATTGCGGACACTTGTGGCTTTAATTTAAGTCTAAACAAGGATTAAATCCGTTCATTATTAACACACTTAGCCGTTTCATAAACTCATATGGTGTTTCTTAATATAAATAAGTTTGTTTCACCATATTTTGTTCCAATTACACTATAACACTCATTATTGAACGTCTCGAGTCCATTTCTCTTTCGTTTTAATACAAAAAATAGTTGTAATTACCATTTGAACAATATTTGGTAATGGCGTCCTTAGCGACTATATTCGATTGTTTATAATTGCATGTAACGCTATTATTTCTTATCTAATTACATTTGTTTGGCATTCTAACAATAATATATACATTTATTCACATTTGTTCACATTTTATTTTATAGTACTTAGGAGTATCGTTGATGCCCCCTGGTATATTAGGAATGACAATCTGCACAAAGATCTCAAAGTAGAATATGTCAGTGAAATCGTAACAAAATATGCAGTTAACCATGACAGGAGAATTCAGACTCATATAAATCCAGAAATGCTTTGCGTGGTGGAAGAAGCTCCGCACACGTTAAGAAGGCTTAAAAGATTGAAGCCCCAAGATTTGGTGACACACTAGTGCATTTAAATCTGTAAAACTCTAAAAGAGAGAAAGGCAATAATCTCAACCCGGGGAACAGCCAGTGGGCTTCTACCCCATAAACCGTGACTGTAATATTAAAGAAAAGCAACTTGTTGGGCTCGCTCAGTTGTTGCAAAGGGAGGTGTATTTAGTGGGTTAGAGTCCCACACTACCTGGAGCTACGGGGCTCCAGTGTGTCTATAGAGATTTTCACCTGCCCTGCCGAAAAAAAAAAAAAATTTTATTTTATGAACAATGTTATTCTTTATATTTCTAATAGTCTTATCAAAATTACCTTCTGTTCTCATTTCTTTAATTTGTCACTTTTTCAATTATTTTACCACATAAGGTATATAATGTTATACATTAAAATAGTGTACAATTATAGTACCTTGTTTGTTTAATGTATTTGTCAGTCTTTCGTTATCTGAAAGCTTTCCAATTCTTAGTATTGTGTTTGTTTACATCTGGTTTTACAATTGTAGTCAGTTAGTTTCTAATAATTTAATTATAAAACTACTACTGTTACATTTGTGATATGTTCTCATAGTAGTATCATATATCTCTCTAACTACTGGTAACAATTTTAGTAATCTTTTAATAAGTTTTGATAGTGCATTTTGATTAACTATCTTGTCACATAGTGTTTGTTTTACATCTGGTTTTACAATTGTAGTCAATTAGTTTTTAATAATTTAATTATAAAACTACTACTATTACATTTGAGATATGTTCTTATAGTAGTATCAGATCTTTCTCTAACTATTGATAACATTTTTAGTAATCTTTTAATAAGTTTTGATAGTGCATTTTGATTAACTAACTTGTCACATGGGGTTTGTGTTCTTTTGTCTATATGATATCATATTTAATCTGATTCATTTGCTGTGTATTTCAGTACAAATGTTATTTATTAGTTTGCATTACTATTCATAATTAGTCTTTGGTTGAAACAATTGTTGATAGTTGCTTGGTTTAATTAATACACATGATCTTATGTTATAGGTGCACTTTCTATGAGGTTATGTGTCAGTTATCTGGTAACAATGTGCAACATATTCTTATGCAGTATTTGATTCTACTATTATCATTTCATTATGGTATTCTACTACAATGGTTTAATTATTAAGTAATACACATGTTTACACTATTCTTTGAAACAATAACACAAGTATTCTTAATCTAATAGTATTACATTTCTTGTTGTGTTGTACCTAGTTTTTGGTACATTGATTGTTTGATACTTAACAAACTAGCTTATTAGTTACTATTTGTTCTGGATTTTATTTATATTTTATTCTGTCTTGTCGTGGCATTTAGTTACATTTCATTTTAAGGTTTACAAAGCTTTTATTCTCAGTTCCTATGAACAATTAACTTAATGTTCTATCTCACATTTCTCTTGGTGGTCTTAATGATTATCTATTTTGGGTTAGAATCTTGATTAAACTGGTCACACTAATTGTCTGTGCATTTTAACTAGTTAATCTTGGATTCTTCCACTTATAATGGTAACTCATTTTCCTTTGTTATAAACATTCTCACTTGTATTGTCTGTGGTGTTTATTTGGGGTAAAATTGGTTAACTTGTTACAGGTTGTCACACTTATATTAAGTTTTCACTGTTATTGTTTGTGATTACTCAATTATGCTAAACACTGGTTTCTTTATAGTTGATCTTCGAATAATCATTACACTTCTTCCGGTCATTAGTATAGTTCCTTGTATACCTGGTGAATGGTGATTTCTTGTATTGTCCATACATTATCTTCATTCTTCATGTTATGTTTCCTTTGCTCTTCTTCTTCCTTTCTTCTTCTAGTTAATTGTTGTTCACTATCGGTGTTCTCCTGGGTTGTACATTGCTTGTGATAATCAATGTTCCCTTATTCTTGTCATATTCTTCAATATTTCCATTCGTGGTAGTCATTGTTCCATAGTAATTATACTAATAAATAAATTTGTTTGTTTTACCACCATTGTGGTTGTTCTTGAGTTGTCTCCTCTTCATTTTAATAGTTACTTTTGTTGTTTCCACTCATTGTTTGGACTCTGTTGGCTCCTCTTCCTTTTAATGATTATTTTGTTGTTTCCCCTCACTGGTTGGACCTGTTGGCTTCTCTTCATTTTAGTGATTATTTTTGTTGTTTCCCCTCACTGTTTGGACTCTATTTGGCCTGGTTTCTAACATTTTATATTGGCTCGTTGTCATTTTCTCTCTCTTTTGTACTCGATGATGCTATATTACTCTTCCTTCTTCTTTGTTGGATTTTTTCAATAATATATCTTTGTAGATACACACTTTGTCTACATTATTTTATGTACTTTGAAATATTTTCATGATCTCCCGTCACTTGACGTAATAATTAGTTACTTTATGTAACTGCCAATTTGGTACGTTACATATGCCTTCCTATAAGAATTGATTAATTCTGAATTCGTATATTTATTTTTTATTGAAGAATTCATCAATTGTTGTATATTTCCATGTCGACTCTTATGCTTTTTTATATATCCCTTCGCTTTCTTCTATTTGAATCATAATTATTTCTTTTCTATGTAATTATCTCCCTTGTTTATTTAGTTCCCTAATTCCCTAACATAAGTTTAGCTGGGGCAGTTCAGAGTGGCTCACTTTGGCATACAACTCCACTGGCCATACTAACATCAATAAATATGGAGGCACATCATCTCCATCAATAATATAAATGATTGCTGGCATTTTTCATCAGTCAATTCATCTCAAATTAATTCAAAAATATAAATTGGTCGTGCTTTCGACAAATAATAAATATCCTTGGGATTATCTCACGCATCTGCGGTTTATACATTTTTATACTCTCTTCTTCTTGATTCAACTTAACTAAATTCTTCACATTTTACAGGGATAGTTTGTTTTACATTTCATCACTGGTATACTCTCATGATCATCTTCGTTAATATATTATTTTTTCATTCTTCTTTGTCATCAATTAATCTTTTCTCTTGGTATTACATTAAACGTCATTTCATAATCTTCTTCATTTTCAGGATTCACTTCTCTGGATACAATACATGAATATATTCTCATGGTGTTAAATGAAATATAACCCATTTGATATAAGCTCTCTTCTAGTGTCTTCTAGTGTCTTCTATTATCTACATTAATGATATTTATTTGCTTTCGTTCCTCCAACTTCTTATTTTCTTCTTCTTCTATATATCATCTTGTCCATTGTCTCCTCTTTTATCTGTACGGGTAGGTTGGTATGCTACTGTTGACGTGGCTCTTGGAAATATTTTATATTATACATATATTAGTGCCATGGATGTAATGTGTCAGTCTCGTATAATATTATTTTCTTTTATGTAGTAGTACGGGTAAGTTGTTGTTTACTTGTTGACTTGGCTCTAGGAAATTACTGTGCCGTAGTTGTAGGGTGTCAGTCTCGTATAGTTTTACTTTTCTTGTATGTAGTAGTACGGGTAAGTTGTTGTTTACTTGTTGACTTGGCTCTAGGAAATTACTGTGCCGTAGTTGTAGGGTGTCAGTCTCGTATAGTTTTACTTTTCTTGTATGTAGTAGTACGGGTAAGTTGTTGTTTACTTGTTGACTTGGCTCTAGGAAATTACTGTGCCGTAGTTGTAGGGTGTCAGTCTCGTATGGTTTTACTTTTTTTGTATGTAGTACGGGTATATACAATTTTCTTTATCCTTTACATAACTTCTTTAGAGCACATTTTTACATTACAAAATTACAATATAGTCAACATTTATTTCCACAGTTATATATTCACTTCTTATTTAGTATAAACAACAAATAGTCTTCAACGCAATATTTCACTCTTTCTTCATATAGTCAACATTTATTCTCACAATTCTTCATTTTTTACTTAGTACCAATAGCAAATAATCTTCATCGCAATATTTCACTTTCACTTCATAATTTAATTTTCAATATACCGTTTCATGGAAGTTTGGTTGTATGTGCCCTTTATTTTCTTAGTTACAGGATCTTGTAATTCATAAGTGTTATTCATGTTGTTTTTGGTAACAGTATATGGGCCTGTGAATAGCAGTAGCAGTTTTTTAGCAATACCTTCAATTGCACTTGGGAGTTCTCGGTTTTTTATGAGTACCTTGTCTCCCACTTCGTATTTTATGATTTTAGGTTGTGACTTCTGGTATTTGAGCCTAAGTTTGTCAGCTCGTTCAACTGCATTATTGAAAAATTTGGTTTTATTAAATCTAAATTCATTTTCTGGTGGAAATTTTATAATTTCTGTAATTTCCCGGGGTGGTCTTCGCTCAAACATAGCCGTATAGGGTGTTTCATCTGTTGATTGGTGGCAAGCCAAGTTCAGGAAGTCTTCAGCCGGGGATAGATATTCTTCCCATCTCCTCTGCTGGCTGTGACAGTAGGTTCTTAAAATCCTTCCTACTTCTCTCAACACTCTCTCAGCAGGGTTGCTGTTGGGGTGATACACAGATGTTTTGTATGTTTTCACGCCATCTTCGGCCTCGGAATTGCGTTCCGTGATCTGTAATTACTGATTGTGGTTTTCCTATCTCGGGTATGTATCTGGATATTACTATGTCTAGAATTTTGTTAGTTGTTGCCCTGTTTATGGCATAAAGTTTTGTGAACTTCGTATAGTGGTCAAATATGATCACCACATATTTGCATTGGTGTCTTCCACCACTTCGTGGAAATGGTCCACAAATATCTAAGAATACTTTTTCTAATTTTTCTGCTGAAGTAATGGGTATCATTACCCCTTCTCTTTTCTCATTGCTACACTTGACTAGTTGGCACAAATGACAATTCTGAATATATTTTCTCACCCTGCGGTTCATGTCCTTGAAGTATACATGTTCCTGTAGTGCCTTGACTACTTTGACTGCTCCCATGTGACCGTAACGCACATGGTAATCAATTGCTAGTTCTTTCTCAATAGTTTTCGGTATGACAACCTTCCACTGTTCACTAGTCTGGTTTGTTTTAGTGAATAGTATTTGGTTGTGAGTACAGTAATATTGTATTATTTTTCCATCATTTTCTGCCAATCGTTGGATTATTTATGAGATTTTAGGATCCTTATTCTGATGGATTTTTATGTCAGATAATATGTTGGTTAATTCAGACTTGTTTTTTAAGATATGATAGACCTTGGCGATGGTTTCTTTTTCTCCCTCGAATGTTTGGGCTATGATGTTCACTCGGGACAACACGTCTGCAGCTATGTTGCTTTTCCCAGGGATGTATTCCCATTGGATGTTATATTCTTGGAGCGTCAGTGTCCATCTTGTCAGTCTACCATGTTTTAACCTACAATTCTTTAGAAAAGATATAGACTTATGATCTGTACGTACCGTAATAGGGTATCCTAAAATGTATGTTCTAAATTTCTCACATGCAAATATTATACTCAAGAGTTATTTTTCCGTCGTATGATAGTTTCGTTCGCATTTATTGAGTGTTCTACTCGCAAAACTAATCACTTGATGGTTGCCTTCCTGGTCTTCCTGATATAATACTGAACCGAGGCTAACATCACTAGCATCACAGTTCATATAAAAATGTTTGTCAAAATTGGGATGGTGTAGCATTACTGTATCGAGAAATTTTTCCTTTATTAGCTCAAAGGTTGTGTCTTGGTCAGGTCCCCATCTCCACTTTCCCTTTGACGATAACTGTTGTGAAAACCGAGCTGTTAATTCCGAATAGTTGTGCTGGAATTTCCTATAGTAATTACAGATACCGAGAAACGATTGTAATTGTTTCTTGTTCTTTGGTATCGGGAATCGCTGTATTGCTTCCATCTTTTCTTGGGCTGGGGTTATGCCAATTTCCGACAAGTTGAAACCCAAGAATTGCACTTCCTTGGCTATTAGTTTTGATTTTTCTAGTTTGAGCGTTATGTTATTTTCTTCTAGTTTATTTAATACTTGTGCCACCCGGTTACAGTGTTCCTCTCAATTATCTGATGCAATCAACAAATCATCTACATATACTGTAGTAAATTGCAGTGTACTATGTCCTAATATTTCATCCATGCATTTAACAAAAACGGCCACAGAATTTACAAGGCCGAAGGGTAACCTTTTAAATTGATAGTTACGGCCTTCAAAAATAAATGCCGTAAATTTTCTGCTATTGGGGTGTAACTCCACCTGCCAATATCTACATACAGTGTCCCATATACTGATATACCGCGTGCCATAAAATTTCTTTAATATCTCGTCGATTTCTCCAGGCGACGTCCTATCATTAATTATGGACTTATTTATCTCCCTTGCGTCCAGACAAATCCTCACTGCGCCATTTTTCTTTGGTACAGCTACAATGGGATTAGTGTACGGGGAGTTGCTAATTTCAATTATATCATTTTCAATTAATCTCTGTATCTCTTGACGAACGGCTTCTTTAAGTGAAAATGCGATCGGATATGACTTTCTCTTAAACTCCGTTTGATCCTTGAATTTTGACTCACACCGAAAGTTTTTTATTTTGCCTGGTGTATCAGAAAATACATGTCGGTAACGATTATAGATTTGTATCAGGTTTTCTCGTTGTTCATTAGTCAACACATGGTCAATGTTATCCGTTTGGAATGTTCTAATTTCATTAATCTTCTCCATCCATAATATATCTTCTGGATTACTGCGAACTTCTCTGTTGATGGACACTTTCTTCTGTTCATGGCCTTCCCGTATATAATAGATTACATGTTCTGGGGGTGCCTTCCTATTTTCTATAAGAGCTGCAGTCCATTCAACTTCATTAAATTTTAATAATACTGTAGCTTTATCCATATCGATTATGGCTGCATACTTTCGCAGTATGTCGCATCCTATTAGTAGTGTAAATGGTAGCCCACTTGCTACGAGGAAAACCATCGGAATCGTCTCTCCATTACTCGATACTTCCAACTGTACTTGGTGTCGAATGGTTTTATTCTGGCGCCCAGTGGCTCCAATTAGTATGATATTATTTATGGGTAGTGTTGGTATTGTTGTTTTGTTTTCCAACTGTATCCGGTTTAATTCCAACTTGTCAATTAAAGAGACATTCGCTCCGGTGTCTACCATAGCTGTTGTACTTATCCCATTGACCTTTACTGAGATATATGCTATCTCGTTATTGGTGGTGTCGCTGATACTGTCTTCTTTTTCTTCCATTAGGTCCTGCCTAATGTTTTTTAGGTAATTATTGCGATGTATTTTAATAGATGCCAATTCATTCGCCAATATGTTAGACCCAATAGTCCGGTTCAGTGAGGGTGTTGTTATGCTTTTCACTGCCGGTTCCCATTTAAAGGCAGGTCACCATTTGTGTGCCTGTCTCTTGAGGTTGATGCTATCGGTTCCTGGGCTCCTTGCCCATTCCCATTGTGGTATATTTCAGTGGTTCGAGTGGTTGGTCGGTTACCTTCGCTGCTGTTACTTCGATTCGATCGGTACCCAGATTCTCGATCCTCTCCGTCACTGTGATTTTGATTATTATGGTGATTAGGGAAACTTCTTCGACCTTGGTAATAAGTTCTCCTACCTCCCCCTCTGCTAGCATGAGTGTAATGCACTCTTCGGAACTGGTTGTTGTTATGGGTTCCATTACCCTGTCGATGCTGGTTATTTGGGGTTTGGTTATTATATGGTCGGTAATAATTATTACCTCGTTGATAATTACTGTCCCTCTGATAGCCATTCGGTCTAGGATTATGGATATTCCCTCGGTCCGCATGGTCATTATGGTTACCACCTCCATTCTGTCATGGTCCCTGTTGGTTATTAAAACGTGGAGGGTTGTTAAAGGTTCTCCCATAATTATTCCTGTCATTGTTATTGGTGGGATTAACGTTTCCTGGTCCGCCCCGATCATACGTCTGTCCGGGACCCTGGCGGTTCCTCTGGTAGTAGCGTTCTCTCTCGTGACTTTCCAACAGGGTGCACATGCCTTGTATGGTTTTTATTTGTGAATTGAGCCTACCCTGTGATACTCCCTGACTGAAATGGTAAGCTAGCTTCGTGACTAAACATTCCTCTGGGATGGCCGGCTCCAGATTTCTGGCCAAGCAGATCTTACCTAAAAAGTAAGTAGTCATGGATTGTCTGCCATTTGGGTCATATTTGCCGTTGGTGATGTCGTCCCTGATAATGTTTTGGGTAGAGTCAGACCAATATTTTAATTTGAATGCTACTTTAAACGCAGCATAGTTCTCCACTTCATGCCGGGTCGCTGTCCACCAGTTGTCAAAGGTGTTACGAAAGGATTCATCTAACATTCCTTTTATCATGGACCATCGATTTTCTCTGTTCCTACTGATTATTTCCTCCACCCTCTCTAGAAATTCAAGTGGATTTTTTACGTAGGCACGGAAATCTATTTGTTCTCTACCATCCAGGTGTGTCAGTCCAGATAAAACATTTGGGAATGTCCGCAGGCGGTTCATTTCATCTCGAATGTCGTTGAACTCCCTTTGTTGTCTCTCGGTCAATTGGTCTCGGTCACTGGTTACCTGGTGTTTGACTGCATCCACTTTGACTGAAATTTCCTCGCATCTTTCACCCAGTGTGGTCTGTGCGGTCATCATTTCTGTTTGCTTTTGTTCCATGGCTCCCACTCGGTTGTTGTGGATTTTCTCAATACTGTCGATCCGGTGGTTGACATCCATTTCTGTTTGTATAATTCTTTGTTTGTTATTTTCCCCTTCTCTCCGTATGTCTGACACTTCTTCATGGATCTCAGTTGTTAAGATGGCGATCCTCTCCTCCGTTGCTTCTAAGTTCTCTTCTAATTTTTTGTCAACTATTTCAATTGTATTTTTGGCAATTTCTTCCGCTCTGTCATTATTGTCGGCCATTTGTTGCCATATTTTCTCACTATCATACTTCATTAACTCGATATCTCGATTGATTTTCTCATTAATTTCATCAATCTTCTTGTTGGTCTCATCAATTTTAATTCCCAACTACGCAGACAAATTCTCTTTTATTGTTTCCATCTTTTTCTCCAACAATTCTTCAGTCTTTTTCTGTCCGTCTTCCATCCTCCAATTGGTTTCATTTATTTTGTCATTTAAATCCTCCTTCAACAATTCTATATTTTTCTGGCTCTCCTTTTGGCCTTCTTCTATCTTCTGGTTTGTGGACTGACTGGTTTCATTTATTTTATTATTCAAGTCTTCCTTCAGGGATTCTATGTTCTTGCTTAATTCCTCCTTCGTGGACCGGTTGTCCTCCTTCAGTGACTCTATTTTTTGGTCTGTGGATTTCCGGCCTTCTTCTATCGCTCGTAATATTGCTAAGATGTTGGGATCCATTGGTGGCATTGATCTCTCAGGTTGGCTTACTTCCGGTTGGACTTCCTGCGGTATGACTTCTGGTTCACCTTCCGGTTGCTGAACCTCCTCCGCCGGTTCAGATTGCCTATCTTCAACTTCTAACAATATCTCCTCAACATCTTCTGCTGATGTCGCTTCTTTTTCTTCTAATCTGGCCTCCCTCTCTGCCTCTGCTGCTCGTTTTTTCGAAGTCGACCTCCTGTACATCTTGTTACCTTGGTAATGCACTTGCTGTCTTTTCGTCGAATTAGGTTAGGAACTTATTTGTTTAATTACCTAACTTGTTAAACGTTTTCTTCCTAATTCGCGCTCAGACGTTGGGCGCCAATCTGTTACAAAACAGATACAAGTAGATGATGTAGATATGTGTAGATATACTCAAGTCGAGTAATATTATTGTTTATGATTATTATGAGTGTGATTATTAATAGGAATTAGTGTGGGTGTTCACGTTTAAGTCTTTTATTTTAAAAGAGTATTTAACACTTCACTGTCAACCTCCCCACTTACCATATGTGGATGTTTTCTATGTTCTTGTTGGTGACTTCTTCTGCTGCAAAAAACACTTGATACACATATATGGATATTCTGTTTGAATATCTTAAATAATGTACATGCACAATAAAGCAAATTAATAGTTGAACTGTAATTTGAATGATATTGACCATTCAAATCCTACCGCCACCTTATGATAGAACTGATCATAAAAATTAAACTATTTTTTTAAAAAATCAAAAACTCTGTTCCACTGGTAAACAAATTAGGGTTTATTAACAATTGTAAAATGCCATGAACTCTTTTTAAAAACAATCAATTAATAATGTCTTTACAAAACAATAATTACTATAAACAATTCTTGAGCTCTTTGTACCTCAAGGCTGGTAACACTGATGTCTGGTACAATAGTTTTAGTTAACGAGGTTATGTCCTCTTTATTCAGTTAGATTACCAAATTCGTGTGTTCTTGGAAGATGCATGATACCAGATTACAAGATGTTATCTTATTGAACAATATTTAATAATGAATTACTACAAAAACAAACAAAGATTGAAAATTATAAAAGTCGGTACCATAAACCGATACATATCGTACTATCGTACGGTTAGTAAAATGCATACAGCAGTTGTGATTAAAACACGTGCTCTGTGCTGCACTGTTAAAAATACTATTATTATTTATTCGTTAATTATTAAAAATATTTATTGGCAAGAGAAAAACTCTAGAATAAAAAAACTCTTGTTATAGCTTTCATTGGATTGAAATTATTTGAGAACAGAATCATTACTTGGTGACAAAGTTATCATTGTTATTTCTAGGTTAGTTACTTAACAACCGTAAGTAATTATTTTGAATAAGCATATTATTCATTAAAATCTTAATACTATAAACACATACATTTTATTCGTGTGTCATCTGATGTATAATTATCAGTCGTGTAGAATATTTTCGCAATAAACTAGTTATTCGTTAATTCCAACAAAATTAGTCAAATGAGCGACTATTCATTATATATGGATGGTCGATATTTAAATTAATACCGATTTTCTCAATCACGATTAAATCGTAAAATATTTATTTTTTAAATTAATAA
The DNA here is from genome assembly GCA_034769895.1 of Magicicada septendecula. Taxonomy (NCBI): domain Eukaryota; kingdom Metazoa; phylum Arthropoda; class Insecta; order Hemiptera; family Cicadidae; genus Magicicada; species Magicicada septendecula. The sequence continues at coordinate 545,838,648 of CM068368.1, forward strand.
TTGCGTTATAATTCATTTATTCAGTTCTGATAATTTTTCATCATGGGTTATGCACTTTTGACTAGTGCAGTCCCAAAACAATATCTCTTCGTTTACTAACGAAAGTTATTATTTTAATTCAATTCGTTAAAATAATTAAAATAGAGTACTCCCTGTTTAAAAAAAAAAACACAAAACACGACCTTTATTATACACTGGTCGGTTTATTATTTTAATTCACTTAAAGCACTGGACACTCGTTGTTATTCTGTTGTGTATAGGTTAATGTATGTAGAGTAACTCGTGTTGGTGACGCGCACATTTTAAATAATCTTGACAATTTCCTTCGTGAACTTTGCTTGTTGAGTGATACGGAACGAATGCTGGCTTCATCAAAGCGTCTCCTTCTCGTCTAGTTATTTTAAGCCATTTGATTGGTTTAAAGGGTCAAACTCTCAACCCCAAAACACTTTGGTTAAATAAAACTTTTAATTTTTTACAAATTATCGCTTGGGTTCGAGGCTACGGGTGACGTATGCAGTGATATAAGAAATGACTGAAAAGTTTATAAGTGTCATAACTTTCTTACTAATTATCGTATCGTCGAACGGTTAGTGGCATTAAATTGCGGACACTTGTGGCTTTAATTTAAGTCTAAACAAGGATTAAATCCGTTCATTATTAACACACTTAGCCGTTTCATAAACTCATATGGTGTTTCTTAATATAAATAAGTTTGTTTCACCATATTTTGTTCCAATTACACTATAACACTCATTATTGAACGTCTCGAGTCCATTTCTCTTTCGTTTCAATACAAAAAATAGTTGTAATTACCATTTGAACAATATTTGGTAATGGCGTCCTTAGCGACTATATTCGATTTTTTATAATTGCATGTAACGTTATTATTTCTTATCTAATTACATTTGTTTGGCATTCTAACAATAATATATACATTTATTCACATTTGTTCACATTTTATTTTATAGTACTTAGGAGTATCGTTGATGCCCCCTGGTATATTAGGAATGACAATCTGCACAAAGATCTCAAAGTAGAATATGTCAGTGAAATCGTAACAAAATATGCAGTTAACCATGACAGGAGAATTCAGACTCATATAAATCCAGAAATGCTTTGCGTGGTGGAAGAAGCTCCGCACACGTTAAGAAGGCTTAAAAGATTGAAGCCCCAAGATTTGGTGACACACTAGTGCATTTAAATCTGTAAAACTCTAAAAGAGAGAAAGGCAATAATCTCAACCCGGGGAACAGCCAGTGGGCTTCTACCCCATAAACCGTGACTGTAATATTAAAGAAAAGCAACTTGTTGGGCTCGCTCAGTTGTTGCAAAGGGAGGTGTATTTAGTGGGTTAGAGTCCCACACTACCTGGAGCTACGGGGCTCCAGTGTGTCTATAGAGATTTTCACCTGCCCTGCCGAAAAAAAAAAAAAATTTTATTTTATGAACAATGTTATTTTTTATATACTAATAGTCTTATCAAAATTACCTTCTGTTCTCATTTCTTTAATTTGTCACTTTTTCAATTATTTTACCACATAAGGTATATAATGTTATACATTAAAATAGTGTACAATTATAGTACCTTGTTTGTTTAATGTATTTGTCAGTCTTTCGTTATCTGAAAGCTTTCCAATTCTTAGTATTGTGTTTGTTTACATCTGGTTTTACAATTGTAGTCAGTTAGTTTCTAATAATTTAATTATAAAACTACTACTGTTACATTTGTGATATGTTCTCATAGTAGTATCATATATCTCTCTAACTACTGGTAACAATTTTAGTAATCTTTTAATAAGTTTTGATAGTGCATTTTGATTAACTATCTTGTCACATAGTGTTTGTTTTACATCTGGTTTTACAATTGTAGTCAATTAGTTTTTAATAATTTAATTATAAAACTACTACTATTACATTTGAGATATGTTCTCATAGTAGTATCAGATCTTTCTCTAACTACTGATAACATTTTTAGTAATCTTTTAATAAGTTTTGATAGTGCATTTTGATTAACTAACTTGTCACATGGGGTTTGTGTTCTTTTGTCTATATGATATCATATTTAATCTGATTCATTTGCTGTGTATTTCAGTACAAATGTTATTTATTAGTTTGCATTACTATTCATAATTAGTCTTTGGTTGAAACAATTGTTGATAGTTGCTTGGTTTAATTAATACACATGATCTTATGTTATAGGTGCACTTTCTATGAGGTTATGTGTCAGTTATCTGGTAACAATGTGCAACATATTTTTACGCAGTATTTGATTCTACTATTATTATTTCATTATGGTATTCTACTACAATGGTTTAATTATTAAGTAATACACATGTTTACACTATTCTTTGAAACAATAACACAAGTATTCTTAATCTAATAGTATTACATTTCTTGTTGTGTTGTACCTAGTTTTTGGTACATTGATTGTTTGATACTTAACAAACTAGCTTATTAGTTACTATTTGTTCTGGATTTTATTTATATTTTATTCTGTCTTGTCGTGGCATTTAGTTACATTTCATTTTTAGGTTTACAAAGCTTTTATTCTCAGTTCCTATGAACAATTAACTTAATGTTCTATCTCACATTTCTCTTGGTGGTCTTAATGATTATCTATTTTGGGTTAGAATCTTGATTAAACTGGTCACACTAATTGTCTGTGCATTTTAACTAGTTAATCTTGGATTCTTCCACTTATAATGGTAACTCATTTTCCTTTGTTATAAACATTCTCACTTGTATTGTCTGTGGTGTTTATTTGGGGTAAAATTGGTTAACTTGTTACAGGTTGTCACACTTATATTAAGTTTTCACTGTTATTGTTTGTGATTACTCAATTATGCTAAACACTGGTTTCTTTATAGTTGATCTTCGAATAATCATTACACTTCTTCCGGTCATTAGTATAGTTCCTTGTATACCTGGTGAATGGTGATTTCTTGTATTGTCCATACATTATCTTCATTCTTCATGTTATGTTTCCTTTGCTCTTCTTCTTCCTTTCTTCTTCTAGTTAATTGTTGTTCACTATCGGTGTTCTCCTGGGTTGTACATTGCTTGTGATAATCAATGTTCCCTTATTCTTGTCATATTCTTCAATATTTCCATTCGTGGTAGTCATTGTTCCATAGTAATTATACTAATAAATAAATTTGTTTGTTTTACCATCATTGTGGTTGTTCTTGAGTTGTCTCCTCTTCATTTTAATAGTTACTTTTGTTGTTTCCACTCATTGTTTGGACTCTGTTGGCTCCTCTTCCTTTTAATGATTATTTTGTTGTTTCCCCTCACTGGTTGGACCTGTTGGCTTCTCTTCATTTTAGTGATTATTTTTGTTGTTTCCCCTCACTGTTTGGACTCTATTTGGCCTGGTTTCTAACATTTTATATTGGCTCGTTGTCATTTTCTCTCTCTTTTGTACTCGATGATGCTATATTACTCTTCCTTCTTCTTTGTTGGATTTTTCAATAATATATCTTTGTAGATACACACTTTGTCTACATTATTTTATGTACTTTGAAATATTTTCATGATCTCCCGTCACTTGACGTAATAATTAGTTACTTTATGTAACTGCCAATTTGGTACGTTACAATATAAAATATAAATTTATTTCCAATAGCCAAGTCAACGTATATTTACCAACTTACCCGTACTTAGAAAAGGAGAGAAGATATTATTAATAAATAAAAATACGAGAAGGGCACCTTCCACCAAAGGCAAAAATATATATATAAAATATAAATTTATTTCCAATAGCCAAGTCAACGTATATTTACCAACTTACCCGTACTTAGAGAAGGAGAGAAGGAAAGGAGGAAATGACGTAATTTACAATGTTACTCAAATTAATTAAATAAATTAATCAAATAACAATTGATATTACTAAGGAGGAGAAATACTGTCATGTAATTGATACTAAAAAGAAATGATAATTGAAAAAAAAGGGACAGTGTGTTACATAAGGAGGTAATGATGAATTTATAAATATAGCTATTGACATCGAATGATTTTAAAAGATAATTTTACCTGCGGAGAACAGTATATTAATATAATTGAGAAATAATCAGAAGAGATTAAGAAAGGGAATTTATGTGTAGGAGCCTATGATCTTTGAATATTATATATTTTTTATTATTATTACTTGTTGCGAAAGTGCAATTATAAGTACGTCTTATATATTTTCTGGACAGAGATGTGTTTCCTCTGATTTCAGTGGTTATAGTTAGGGAACGGCGGAGATTGGATTGCCAATGGGGCACCTCTGACTCCGAACCCGCTATAAAAGTTAGAGAATTGTTAGGGAGTTATATCAAAGGTTAAATAATTAACAACAAGGTAAAGGAAAGGAAAATGAGATATGGTAAAGATTGAGACATGGATAATGAGATGGATTAATATATTAAAGGAGTAGTACAGGAATCTAATTATAAGATAAAAGAATGAAATATTAATGAAGCTAATAAAAGGTTAATATAGAAATGATAATTTCATCAAAACTGAAGAAAAGTTTTTCCCAAATTATCAATTTTAACGGGGAGGCATATATAACGTCACAGAACGTTCCATAAAGGAATTTAATTGCAAAATAAATTATCATAAGAGGAAGGTGAGATGAACAGTATCGAAACCAAGTAATCCAAAAAATTTTTGTAATATTGTCCGATAATTAATATCATTAACATAAAAAAACGACAAAGACTATGACCAAGACTCAAACCCCATATATATTGTTTAAGTGAAGAACAGTGTAAAACTGATAATGTACTATAAGAGAAACAGATAATCTCAGAAATTACCAAAATGAAGTCATGACATATTAAGAAATGTAACTCTGAATAGGGTATAAAAAAATATTTATTGTGAATTAATGGACAAGATATATTATTATGCTTTATAATATAAATAAAATAAATGTATTAAATGATTTGAACACATCATGAAAAAGGATGTAAGTTAAAATAAAAAAATATATAAATGTTATAAAAAAAAACCAAGGTTTTGGAGTTGAGACCAATCATTCAGATTTTATGTGAAAATTAATTATTATAGAATTAATATAAAAACTATATGTAAATGTCAATTAGACAAAGACAAACAAATTATTTTAAATAGAGAAAGCTGTAAATTGATTAGAAGTCAATTAAAATAATCAAAAACAGTGTTAAACTGAAAACATGTGATGAACATATAAAATTGTAGTATTTATGAATTTAATGTTATCAAAATGCAACAAAATTGCATTATAAAGTTGAAACACAATATAAAGTAACTATACTTATATATATGACCACCTAAAACACTTTAACAGTCAAGTTATGAAACTATTTACCTATACCATACCAGGCTGAGACAAAAAAACAATCATAAAAAGTAGTCATATTTGACAGACTAATTGAATAATATTAGAAAAAATAAAGGAAAAAGTACAATCTTATAATGTACAATGGAAACATACTTGCTCAATTAAAGACAAGCTTAATTCATAGAGAATTTTTAAATATAAAAGTGAAAATTGTCACACCAAGAAAATAACTCATCAGTGCAAAACAGTGAGATGCTAAGTAATATTACAATAAAAGTAAAATGTATTAGGATAAACCAGGTATTCCCAAAGATAAACAATATAACAAACTCAAAGTGAATACCCAAAAAATCCCATATATAATACTAAAAAAGACAAATTATTATAAAAAACCAGTGACAATAAACTAGGCCAAATGTAATGCCTACACAAAAATGAACTTATTTATATGTTATATGTTTTAATATTTGCTTATTTTGTTATGTAAAGATAATTATGTTATGTATTAATGTTATAACAAGAACCAAGCAACTTCATAACATTTTAATAATTAGAAAATTAGAATTTTGTGCAAACACTACAAGGTAAGAATTGTATTTTATGTTAATTTATTAGATTTAGTTTGTTCAAAACCAATCGTGAATGGTATCATTTTATTCAGTTGAAAGCAGAGAATCCAAAAATAATAATGGCTTGCAGATTGTAAGTAGTTCTGTAAAATTGTTTGACAAATACCAGAATAATTTCAGTAATATCCTTTAGTATGAAGAATAAGAAGTTTTTGTTCTAAAGCTTCTACGGAAGTCAAATTTGTTCTATGATGTTATATTTGCATATTCTCGAACGTTCCAGAAGAAAATTTTACTCAAAAATACAGGAAGTCCATGTTTAAAATTAAAACAATGACCCTTACAGAGTATAAAAGGAAGACGAAATTTGACACAAAAACACTTTATGCTTTGAATCCACAAGAGACACATCACCTACGATTCCGATCATCTCGTCCAAGGCGAAGTCGAAGAACAGGAATTCAACCCGAGAACACAGAAAGGCTTTATCCCGTACATGACAAAAGACTGACTTAACCTATATAAGGAGTATATCGCTAAGCGCTAACGTGTTGTTGAATAGAGCAGCAACACGCCATATTTAATAGAAACGCACACAGCCAGATATCCAGCGGCCCTGAAAAGGACCGATTTTAATAGAGAAAATCAATTTTGCTGGTATTTGCTAAGATAAACTGACTTTGACAAAATTCCCAAACAATTTACTGACACGAGCCTTCTACATTGAGTTTGGAACTAGCGCTGAGACGGCAGAATAGAGAAACCACGCAGTCAGCTGTTCGCCGCCGCCAGAATTCAAAGCATAGAAACAGTACGAATTTTATTTCAATTGTGCGGAGTTTTAAAACCGTAATTTGACTTATAAATAGTTACCAGTGCGTGAGGAACGTAAACACGAAGAGGCACAAGATTGGAATCGTCCCCAAGAACAGTGTCCAGTGAAGGAAATACTTACCCACCGGAACGTGAGTTGTTCAAAAGTTAAAATCATTTTTACCTGGTATCCTTGTCACACAGTTGTACTACACATGTCAAACACCTTCAAATCAGACAATTTTTGTAAAGCATCCCACTGATTTGGTTTGTTAGTTCAAAGGAGTCACGTCCTGAGTATAAAGTTTTTTCATACATTAAATTCATGCTATTCAACTGAGCAATAAAATTTTTATCAGCCGATGATTAATAAAAAACTTGTCAATAACTTTTTTGTAACTCTGCAATTTTGTTTAATTTGAGTGTTAGTCCTTCAGACGATTTTTATGAAAAGAAAGATCATTAAACATACGTTATTTATAATTAAAACTGTCTTGTTCACATTTTTTTATATAACTAATTTAACAACTAAAAAATCAACTTTTAATAATAATAATTTCTTGGAACTAATATCCAAGTGGCGCCCACCTACACATATTAGCATAAGTTGTGTTTGCAGGACAACATCGTAGCAGAGAAACCAGCCATTAGTAAGTATTAAAAGTGCGCGGAGTGTAACACCCGACAACACAAAAAACACACATATTTCTCGCTTTTATAATATTGTTACATGATATTTTCCCCATCATCTTGTTGTGTAATTGCATGAATGAAATATATTTTACTAATCCTAGAAAAGTACCAGGAAACATGAAGTAGCTTGTTTCAAGGACTACCAATTATAGATTTGTTACTAATGACAAATACTAAATAATGTTATAATCGTTGTGTTTTGAGATACTGAAGTTAGTAAGTAAGGAGGACAATGTTTTGGGAACTACTTACCATGTTTTATTATGTTTATAAAAACTGGATTGTATCCAGAAGTTTAATAAGAATTGTCATATGTTTCCTAATAGTTATTAGTAATTAATTGTTTGAGGTTGATAAATAATATATCCTGTAATATTATTTCAACAAATGTTAATGTTAATGGAAGGGTACCAAAATTATAATAATAGAGATTTGTGAAACTAGGCATGTTAGGCCTAGATAGTTAAGGAATTTGAAAAAAGAGATTATATTAAAACTAGAATAATTAATGTCAGGTTGAACTATGTTATTACGGGTAGTATCTAATAGTTTTAGTAAAGTGAAGGGTACAAAAAGAACTAATAATAAATAATTTTGTACAAATAGTTAAAAGTGTAAAATAGTAACTCAGGAAATATGGAATTGAAGATAATCAAAAGTGATATCAAAACAATCAGTGTCCCATCAGAAAGTCAAAGATACTAGTATATTAAAGATCAAAGATCATATAAAAAAGTTATAACAATTTTAAGAAAATTGAAAGTAAAATAATAGAAGTTTGTTTATTTTGAGGCTCAGAGAGAACCATAGTAACTCCAGATAATACAATTTAAACCAATGAAAGCTAAGTTATAAGCCTTAGCAACTGATATGTTATAAATCGAATAAAAAGGAGTCCATTGTTAGATCTAAAACAAGAAAGGTTGATATAAAATATGAGAGACCAATCCAACATATTTTGAGTTTAATATCAGTGAAAATAATTAAAGTTACATTATATTACAAGACTAAATGTTTAGAAGAAAGAAGTACAACATTATTCAAAAGAAGGAAACCAATTAACATATGAAGAAACAAAATCAACCTATCCAGGAAGGAAAGTATTTTTGCTAAATAACTAAACTGAAGAAATTACCTTAATGGCCTAAATTACACTTTTCAAAGACACTGTTTACACTTTTTGCTTAAAACTATATTTAAACTTTCACTGTGAAAATAATTAATGAGCAATCTTCTTTTCAGTGTACAAAACTATTAATATATGTTAATATAACCATTTCAAGTGTATTAGACATTGAAAATACATAAATTAACATAACCTAGACACTGAAAATTGTAAAATTCTTTATAGACTCTTGTTAAGACACTCTGTAATTTATTCTAAGCCCATGTATTTTGGTACTTTTCCTAAGATATCTGTAGTTTATACCGTAGTCAAAAGGATCTGACGTAAAACCATTTTATTTGTATTTGATTTAATAATTATTAAAATGTACACATAATGGTTTGCCTTGAGAAATAAGAGCAACTGCTGCCATTCTGAGCATATTTAAAGAAAAGCCGGCCAGACTTTGTTAACAATTATAATTGTCTCTTAAAAAAATATAAAAAGGATAATAAAGGATTTGAGTTCAATAACAACAGATAAAAGGTTTTCTTTTCTTTACTTAGTGGATAATTTTAGATATATGATATTATATACACCATATTAATGAATTTTAATTTTTTCATCAACTAGCATAGGTTGGTAACACTCCCAACAAGGAAAGTATGGCACCTTATTTGAATCTGCCTTACTGAGCATTAGTAGTCATAATATTATGTTACATAAAATATTAAAAAAGATAGAAATATAGAAGAAAAAAGAAACCCTTATGCTATATGCAATATTACTTACCAATTTACCAATACATTTTATTTGCAACATTTGATTGCAAATTGGCGCTCAACTAACATTACCCTAAATCATATCATATCAATTTCTTTGGTTCATTTGTTTCTATGATCAGTTTTTACATCAGTTTTTACGTTCATTTTAAATTTTGTCAAAATTGCTATTTCAATACACTGTTATCAATAACCCATTTTCATTGTTCTTTGCTGTTTTATATGCCATTTTATTTAATTCTGCTGCAATACTCTCAACTACGGACTTGCACATGTAGGCCTACATGGACTTATGTGCACTTTTTACATGTATCTGGTAATGTTTTTTTCCGAACTATACCTAGTGCAGAAAGTATAAAGTCCTTCCCCGTTGACTGCCACCTTGCCAAAAACTAGGCCCATATGTCATCTTAGACCTCAGGCGGTGGGGAAGATTTTACATTGGGAACTAAATCTTACAGACAACAAATATAGAGTAGTTTAAGATCTCCTTATGTCTCTGAGATCTTTATTCTACATAGATAATCCTTCAAATACTCGTATCAGTCTCTGTAATCTTACAACTGCAAGACATGGCCAAACATCATCATCTTCTTCAACAAGGATTAAACCAAAAATGGTTTGTTCCGGTCCCAAGTAGACAGACTAGAGCTGGCCACTCCAACGCTTCACACCTCTCCGACCTTTCGGCTTGTAATTCAATACGGTAGTTGTTTGGGGATGCGGCAGTCATCCATTCGATTAAGATGTTAAAACCATTTTAGCCGGTACTGAACAGTACTCATAATGTTCTGTTCCTGCCTTTTCCCTCAAGAACAATTTTTGATCTGACTAGAAAGTTCCCCCTAAAAGTCATGATTTTTGTTTTCTGCTTAGATATTTGAAAATCATATTGTTTTAAAATATAACTTAAACGATTTAAAGGATACTGCAACTAATCCTCTGTTTTGTGTATTAAGACTGCATCGTCAGCATACAATAAAATATCCAAACTCGTGTTCTGGTTAAGTCGAATTCCTGAGGTAATATCTTGTCTCCATGATTGGATGATGTCGTCAATATATTAAAAAGCATATGCGGAATACCACATCCCTGCCTTACTCCTTTATTTACTAAAATTTCTTCAGTCTTTGTCTTCCCAGTATTCACTATTATTTTAGAGTTGCAATATAGGCTTCTAATCACATTTATCAAATGTTATGGATAGCCGCGACATTCCATAATAGACCATAATTTATTCCCACCAACTTTGTCACTACTTATTGCCACACTGCTAAATACTTCGTTCTTGACGAGGCTTTTCGGTGTCTCCACCATCTTCAGGTCGTAAACGACCTCCCACAATTAAATAAAAACATAATTTATTCTTAAATAAAAACATAATTTATTCTTAAATAAAAACATAATTTATTCCTTTCACTCGATCGAACGCTTTCTCAAAATCAATAAACGCAACATGGGTCTGGAGGTTAAATTCTCTCCTTTTCTCAAAACTTTGTTGCAAGGTAATTAGATCCAGAAACCAACCAAGTAACTTCATTTGCTTAAAACATTTTAAGTGTTTAGTGTGTTGTTATGTTACATGTCTGTGTTTACCTGAGAAATTAATTGTGTAAGTCTTTTGTAAGTAGTTAACAACGTCCAGTCCTAAATCCATTTTGGTCTTCTCCTATCAAAACTTCAGTTATTATCTTAATCCGCTTATTTAAAATCTTAGCATATATTTTATACCCAAATTAAGCAGACTTATCCCTCTATAATTTTTACATTCACTACGATCGCCTTTCTTAAACAGGGAATAACCTCCGCTGTTTTCCATGATTCCGGAACTTGACTAGTTTGCCAACATTCATTTAATAAATGCAATAGTCTCCAAAGCAAGAGTGTGCCACCATATTTTGGAAGTTCCATATTGATCCCGTCAGGACCCAGTGCCTCTCTATTTTTTGTCTCTTTTAGAGAATCCACCAGTTCGTCCATTGTTATCAGATCAACACAATTAACTGGTGAAGTTTTGTCAGTCTTGTCATTCACTGGTGAAGTCTGCTCGCCTTCCTGAAACCACAGCTGTCTATAGTGTTCTCTCCACCCCTCTTTACCTATTACACTTATTCTTACCATATCTTTCTCAGATTTGTCGACCATACACATCATGTTCTATTTCACTTATGAATCTATTCCAAGATTCTTGGTGAGCCTTTCTTACAATGCGCTTTGCTTCATTCCTTATTTCTATATACATATGCTTGGATTAATCTGTCCTTTCTTGTAGCCACTGATTATAAGCATTTTGTTTCTCTTTCACTGCATTACATATTCTTAGCCCCTTTCTACTCCTGAACTTATTCTTTTTCCCAAGAGCTTCCTGTGCTGCGTTGCCAACACGTTTTACATTCTGCCATTCTCTCTTTACATCATTTTCTGTTGGCGAATCCAAAAGATACTGCTGTAATCTCTGCTGATATAAATTATGCACACTTTCTTCTCCCAATAGATAAATTTTATAAACTTCTTCATGTGTTGTTCTTCTCCGTACCTTACTTTTCTTCCACTTTTCCCAAAGTGTAAATATTGCCAACATCAAGTAATCGTCTGAGCTAATGTCACATACATTTTACAAATGTGGTTCCAGTTTTTCATTTATCAAAACATAATCTATAATAGACCTAAATCCTCTTGCCCACCATGTATATTTATTTATATCACGCTTCCTGAAAAAGGTATTTGTAATTTTTTAATTATTTGAAATTGCAGATTGTCTCAGTTCCCGTTCATTGTTATTCAATACTTGTTCATGAAATTCACCTATTATATTTGGAACTGTTAAATTTCTTACTCTTGCATTAAAATCACCACAAACCATACATGATCATTGCTGTTTATTTTCTCAAATATGTTTTTAAGTTCTTCGTAGAAATCTTCTGTTTCCTCATTTTTGCTATTTTCTGGGACAAAACACCAATTACTGTTACATGTCCTCTATTTATTTTTAACCTTGACACAATTATTCTTTCACTTATAAATGTATAATGTTCTATTCTAGATTTCCATTTACTTGCCACCAATATTGCTACCCCACAACTATGGTAGCAATCTTGACTATGGTACACCACTACAAATCATTGTGTAATAATTTAAATATTTTGAGCCCTTAAGGTTCTTCTTAGTTTCCGCTACTACAGGAACATGCATTTACCTCTCTTCAAGTAATTTTTCTAATTCCACTTCTTTTTCTGCAAGTCCTCGAACATTCCAGGTTGCAACTTGTAACCTATCCATAATACCTAATCTTTTATCTTTAGCATGCCATGGCCGTCGTCCCTTAAATCCATCCTGTTTTCTACTGTGAAGAATTTGAGTATTTAATTACTCTGGAAGAGTTACCAGCACCACTTCGCAGAGGGTAACATGACAGGACTGCTGTCTTATGGGTTAAGTCTAGCCATCATGCGCACTATCCCCACATGAGGGGTCGCTCCATCCACTCATCTCTGACCGTTAGAGTCTTAACCCTTGTTACCCCGGGCACGGGTCTCATACAATCCCTGGAGGTTGGGGATGAGATATCCATACGGATTTTTAATGCGAAGCTTTCTCCTTCCCTCTTGTATCTTATGCCGTTGCCCAAATGATGGCCCATCCGCCTTTAAGGGCAATTTCTTACTCCAAGATCAAGAGAGTGCCCTAACGTCTATCTGCAATGATAGAGGACAATCAAATAAACTACGTTACTCACCGTCAGAGGCTTAATTCTTATACTTGCGATGTTATATTATACTCAACATGTTTCGGGACAGCTTGTCCCATCTTCAGGAGTAAAACATAAAACACATACTCTTCAACCTCAATTGAAACATGTTGAGTATAATATAAGAATTAAGCCTCTGACGGTGAGTAACGTAGTTTATTTGATTGTCATACAAGTGGCTTGGTACTGTAAATAAAACTTAATACAAGTAGAGGAGGACAGCTTATATCGGCTGTCACTCGGTCTCCAAAGCCACGTTAGCCGCTAACCGCACCAGAACAGTACCATCTAAAATTATTTTTACTAATATGGGATCAGCACCATACAAATTCGTCACCTTGGTTTTCAGTGTGGAGATCTGTAATATGAAATCCTTACGTATTCGATGCAGTGAATGTACATCCACTATCCGATTTCGACAGGATAGCCGTTAGAAAAGAACAACGGGTCAATTGCAGAGTTACCAGTCATAAAATGTTTGGGAAGGTCCATCTGCTACTTGTGTTTGACATCGTCTATATATAAATTAAAAAGAGAAGTTGATAATGGGCATCGTTGTCATACTCCATATTTGATCAGGCCCACACTAGGAGTTGTGCTCCGTCTTCTTGTCTTACTTAAGATTTTGTTTTCCACTTAAAAACTTCGTATAGCTCTTGTGAGGTGTTGCGGGATTCCTTTCTTTGTCATTATTGTTCACAGCCTGCCCCTATTCACTCTATCAAATGCCTTCTTAAGTCGATGAAAGATATGCTCGTGGGCAACTGATATTCTCTGTCTTTTTTAGTGACCTCGGCTATTGTGAAGATACAATCTAAACATGACCTTCCCCAACTGAAATCATGCTGGGCCTCCGAGAGAATGGTCCTCGTTATTGCTTTGCTAGACACGTATATGAGCACCAGATGAAAGTAGCTGGCTGATATAATACTTTCCAATCGTCACATTTTAACCAAATTAATTATTACCACAAGTTCACTGAGAAAGAATATGCAATAGTGGGTAGTGTGTTGATCTGCAATTTCAGTGAACCAAGTTCGCTTCCCGCTGCCAGAGGGTTTTCTAGAATCACGTTCATCTCACGAGACGATGACAAACCACAGAGTGAAACTTCCGCCTAGTAATAAACTTCTACTTAGTTATTCGGAGCTAACATTATACTATAGAAAACGCGAACTGTAAGAAAATCTGTGAACCTTCATTCAACGGATGAAGCACAAAAGTAAAGCACTGGACTCTTTTGTGCAGTGAAACGCTCAAAGGTGCAGAAAACATTCTTGCATCAAAATTTTAATTTTCGTTTATTTATATTAATATAATTTAAAGTATGTAATAAATACGATGATTAATTAATCAATTCTGATCTAATTTAAATTCAAATGTTGTTGAACTGTATTTGAAAGTCGATGAATTACATTTTTATAGGATCAGGCAGTGTGAACAGGTTTTATATACTTCCGTAAAGTCGTAATACCAGTGTACTTATTGGCAGTAAACAATTGGTTTACAACCGGTCTATACTGTCTGATTATAGTAGTCATTAAAAGGGATGTTATTTACCTCACAGAATCTGCCTGTTACTTTAAACCGTGACTGTTCCGTTTGTAGACATTAGAGTTTAATAAATCTTCAAAAACATTTAACCAACGGTGATCTACTAAACTCTGCTTCAAATTTTAAGATTAACATAATCGTTTTACTTTCTCGTCTGTAAATTAATGGTCTTAAGTTTAAACATAACTTGATGTGGAAGCTTACCCAATGGCAACTCGCCCACTGAAGTTCACGCACATATGGAAATCCACGCACTGGTAATTTTCAAATCTGTTATTTAGTCATTTATTTTCTAATGTGTCACGCAATTCGTTATATATACAGTTATATAAGTTTCCCTTATAATAAAACTAAGTTAGCAAAGCTGCAATTTTTATATGCTGTCGATTGAATTCTTATTCTATACAAAGTAATTGCATTGTATTAGAATATAATCATTCAATAACAAATTATTTTATTTTATAATAAAATTGTTTGCACTATATATTTTCCAAATGCCTGCACTAATTGAATTTTGATCTTTCGTTCAACTGTTGCCTTTTTTCTAAGAAGAAAAAATTTTAATCCCTGAAGGTATCCGCCTTTCCTACTCGATCGCACAAAGTACAGCTATCCCCACATCCCATAAAAATCTCATCTCCACCGACGTAATCTTACTCTGCTCTTCTTCATTTATATATGTAAGTACAGTTCAGCTGAGCCTGCCTCAGGATACGTACGATTATGATTATCACATCCTTCGTGACCACCTGGCATCATCTCCTCAAGCCACCTCCAATATTCTAACCACCTCCAATATATTTTTTTCCAGTTCGACTAAGGATATAATCTATTCTAGTATCCGTTCGATTGTTTTCTTGTCTCTATTTATAGCAAACAGATTCTTTATTCGATTTGTTTTCTTAATTCTCTTCAAGTCCTTTTAACACCTCTGTGCACAAATTGCAAATTTACCTTCGTAAAACAATCAAGGACAGTATTTTCACAGTATTTCTCATGTTGCCAGAAGCAGTCTTCCTGGGTCTAATCGATTCACAGTTTCTGGCACTGCATCTTCACTGACTCCTATTATGGTAAAATAGAATGTCATTTTGTTGATAGTCTTTAAATCCTATATGTACCATTGACTTTTGCCTTCTCAGCCTTGTAAATCATTTGCGTCGTCTTCACTATTAATAACAACACTATATATGTATAGTTTAACACGTGTTTTATTTTTCTTAGTAACAAACGTTTTGCCCATTCTTTAATTCCACTGCACATTCGGTGGTTCCACTGAGATGATTAACACAGACCCAGTCAAGTCGCTAATGATGTCTTTTGTAGAATCAGGAAACAAATTTGGCCCCATTTTCAAAAAAGGAGATCGTAATGACTGCGATACCTACAGAGAGGTCAGCCTACATAACACGTCTTACAAATTATATACATCTATCCTAGCAAAGCGATTGCAAGCAATAAGGGGGACTATTCTCTCGGAGGTCCAGGAGATTTTAGACGTGTATTAGACATTGTGTCTCTTGTATTAATTTTTTTAATTTAAATTAATACTTGGACTATGGAAGAAATTTCAATTAGAAAGTATAACATTTTAAATACCTGGAAGTGTTAGTGAATGGAAAAATGAGAGACATAAAGAAACTGCAGAACGTACAGAGACGGCAAAAACAGCATAGTGAAGTACAAGAGATTGACAAAAATATTACTAGGCAAACAATATGAGACTATAGAAAGCAATAGTAAGATTTATATCGATACACACTGCCGAAGTCATGTATATGAGGTCAAACTGAAGGTAAAATAAGTAGAGAGGCTTTACTAGGCAGAAGTTTCACTCTCTGGTTTGTCATCATCTCGTGAAAGGAATGCCATCCCTTCACAGATGACTAAGGATATTTGAAAGAAAGGTAATAAAGGAAATTACGCGAAAAAATATACGATGGAAAATTCAGATAGCTGAAGAATCAAGAAGTAGGAGATCCGGTTCTAAAAGGGAAGAATAAGGCATACAAATTGTACAAGTTAAGGTAGTGCAGCATACGCAGAGAAGAGCATTCGAAGCCATAATAAGGAAAGTAATGACGTGGAGACTAACTAATGACTGAAGAACAACTAAGAGTAAGGATTCAGTGGAAACAGATGCGGAAAAGGTGTAAGTGAAAAATGGAGAGGCTGATGAGGAACACAGGGAAGTGTAACCGGCTGGTGAAACAGAACGTTGTGAAAAATCAAAAGATGCACTAGTGCATGTAGAATGACCCGTCGCGAAGGTAGAGTCATCAGAAATGAATAAAAAATTGAGCTCTCAGTATTTCAATATTAAGAAAATATGTAACATAGTAATAATAGTAAATATAATGCTGCTGCTGATGATGAATAAATGGACGGTTCTAAACTATAGCAGAGGTGTTGTTATTGGAGGAGCAGAATGGTTTCAGGAGAGGAAGATCCTGTGTAGATGTTGTTTTGTATTGAGACTACAGATATAAAAATAAGGGAGTTCAACCTGGAATCTCATTTTGCTTTTACAGATATTGTAAATGCTTTTGATATTGCCAAGGGTCACTCCTGTGGAAAGTTATGGGTCGTCGAAGGTTTCCAGATCATTTAGTTACTGTTCTGCAAAACTTGAATAACAGGGCATCTGTTAAACTTAGATTTGAATGCGACGTTGACAGGAGATATTCCTACGAATGAGGGGCGCACTATTTTGGTGACACTAATCGCTCAAACGTCCACCTACGTCCATTCACGACAAGAACGGCTGCGCCCACTTCCCTCAGGTGGACGTGACGACAAATTCAAACATCGGGGCTTTTAATATTACCGGTAAGTTTTGGAATCTTTGTTTGTCCGTTCTTTAATGATAACTGACCGTGATAATGTGTAGTCCGCTTACGTCGTATCCAAGTATACAAGAGATATTTTTGTTGTGTATGAGTTGTATTTAAGGTTAGGAAGGAACGTATATAAGTGAGTGTGTTGGCAATTCCTTCTTATTACGCAATAAGGCATTTGAATAAATTAAACAGTACGATCTGTATAAGTTAAAAGTCATTGTTTTGTGTTTTAGGCTTTGACAAAACGACGACTTGACTACAGAAACAAGGACTTGACTACATTTCACAAGGAACTGACAAAAAACATGAAGAAGACAACTACTTACTTGTCCTACTTGTGGGGAACGTAAGCATTCACATCTATGTTTTTTATTATTCAGGATTGTAACAAAATTAATTAATAAACAAAATTTACCGTGTATTTGTTTTATTTTATTTGTACTTTTCAGGAAATTAACACTTACTCACTTTCACATGCGTATATTTGTATATAAACATATCAATAAATTCAGTGGTGAGAAGCATATTTTTTTATGGCAGTGAGAGTTGAATCAAGAAGCCAAGAGAAAGTCTGACATCAAAGGAATAGAAATGCCGAAGTATCGGAAAGTGACAAGAACTAATTACACTGAATGTAAAACAAAGAAGTATTAAGGGAATACTTCGAACGTAACGTGTCTGTGACTGCAGAGTTCTAGAAAACATGCTCAAGACGCCTTGGCTGAGTTGTCGTCCAGACGAAGGATTCTGTGAGGCTGTCTAGTACCTCCTTGAGGGAATGGCAGGACACCATTCTAGCTGATGTCTACGGTAGCAGCCCAGTTACCCGCTCCACTGTGGCTCTAACCTCCTGCCGACGAATCATAAAGAAATCCGCGGAGATGCACCCCGGACGTGGTGTCAGGCTGACAAACAATACCAACAAAAGCATCACATACACGCTCATACTAACTTCTTCCTTCTGCTGCAAAAACACGACCGCGCTGTACAACATTACGCTGGCGTTCAACGGGCTGCGATTCCGACAACTCGCATCTCGCATACTCCAGAACGCTAAGACGCCCATAAAGATTCTGTCTTTTTCTTATAGGGTATAAACATTAAATATTACGTCTGCTTGTTTGTTTCTTTCAAACGTTAAGTAGACGTTAAGACGATAATTCAGAACAAACTAACCAGTGGAAGTACATTACACTCTATTTCCCGGTGCAGACACTTACATTACCTGTGTTTGCGACATCAATTTTCAAGCTGGGTCTTGAGAATCCCCGATACTCATCCTCCTGAGGTCATCGTCTACGTTCTGTAGCCACCCCTTCTACTAAGTCTTCCTTTCCTTCTTTCCCCATCTTATTTCCTATAAGCACTGCTTGGGTATTCTGACGTCCTCCATGCGCATCACATGTCCCAACCAGCTGATCCCCATAGACTTGATGAACCTCACTATGTCCTCACTATCTGTCAATTACTCCAATTCCCTATTGTTCCGTATGCGCCATTCTTCACCTTCCTTCACTGGTCCAAAGATTTTTCTTAGAATTCTTCTTTCAAAGACTCTTAAGTTATGTATGTCACTATTAAGTAGTATCCAGGTCTCCGCAGCATACGTCACAACTGGTCTTACTAAGGTCTTCTATAATATAAGTTTGGTTCTTTTGCTGACTAAACTGGATCTAAAAATTTTCTGGTGGGCATAAAAAATATTTTATTTATTTAATTAATTAATTAAATTACAATAAGGATTTTCACAGCATTTAGTTATTTGAATATCTTGGATATAACGTGTCGTACATTAGAAACAATGAATCAACAAGTAAAGAAACAAGCCTGAAGTTCAACAAAGTGACGGACCTCCCCACATTTCTCTACGGATCTGAGAATTGGACTTTAACGAAATCCCAGTCCAGTATTCAAACGGGCGAAATGTGATTTCTCAGGCACGTGGCAGGATATACTCTTAAAGATCGCTAAAGAAACGTCGGTGAACGGCAGCAGCTAAATATTACGAGTATACTTGATATGACTGTCCAGTATCGTCTAAAATGGTTGAAACATATTAACTGAATGGATGACTGCCACATCCATAAACAACTATGGAACTATAAGCCGAAAGGACGGAAAGGTGTGAGGCGTCTGAAGAAGCGTTTTAGTGACCAGCTCTAGTCTATCTGCTTGGGTCCGCAACAAAGAATTTTTGGTTTAATCCTTGGTGATGATGATGAAGATGATTTAGTCAATTGTAATTTTTACCATCGGCAGTACATTACGAACTATTCAAGAACATCATGTTACCGATAAATTTTCATTGCTTCCAGATTGTCACAAGTATATTTCACTGGATGTTATTTGTTACAAAAAAAACTTAGGGGAAAAGAAACGTCAATTTAGTAGGACACCTTAGATTTGTTAGTAGGAAGGATGTCTCACGCAGGACTAGTTGGCTGTTGGTAAACGTCACACCTTTCGTTTGCTTTGAACCCTATGATCTAACAGTTCGAATATTTTAATAGTACGATATTGGCATCTAATTGAATTATATACTGCTAACTATTACGTAAACGCAGCGGAATCCTAACAGTTCCACGATAACAACCGCCCACATAAAAACTGTAATGACGGTCTGTATGAGTTTGTGATTTGATTAAGTCAGTATGGTTATAAACGTGTACTGCTTTAGACTGAACTCTATGTGACAGAGAGAGAGAGAGAGAGAGAGAGAGAGAGAGAGAGAGAGAGAGAGAGAGAGAGAGAGAGAGAGACAAACAGACAGACAGAAGACAGACAGACAAAGAGACAGTAACAGAGCGTAGACACTCAAAGTGGTGTAAACAAACCAACGACTACTGAGAAATACCGATTCACATTACATTATCAAAACTCACTCGTCGCTCACTTTTCTCTCATCTAAAAAATATGTTACTCCCACATTCCTAAAAACTTTTAATTTGCACAAAGTACTTACGCATCATTACAATTTCTGTTTTTTCATTTAACACTTTTCTCTTATTTCTACATTTTTCCACTTGAATTCCAGACTTTTAAACACTCGCTTTAATGATTTAACGACCCATGAGAAATGTATTCTTCCTTTCACGATAGGTAGGTAGAGTTTTTTAACAGTGGGCACAACATTTTGATTTTTATAAAAATCCTGAACAATATTTCTTACTACACGCTTATTAATCATCAAGAAATAATTACCTTTTCTCACATGTTTTACGTTTTTCCCCGGTGTGGAGAATTTTCCTTCTGGACTGCATTTCCTTTGCTTTCTCAAGTACTTAACAAAGCCTCCCGATATATTACAGTAATACGCATCTCGTTTCGTTGCTTGATTCAGTGAGTATGTCAGTGAGTTTCGTTGTTTTTCTTCATCACATTTTTTGAATTATATAACTAATTATTTCGTGACCTTAACTGTAAACAAAGAAACTTCATTTTCATTCTTTCGATGACCCTTGAAGAGACATTGTGAATAGACAGCTACAAATAAACAAATAACAGGATAATTCACTCACCAACTGAAAGTAACTAAAATACTTTCCTTTTTCTAGTCTTACGTGTAGCTGAAGCACTCGTACTGGCGTCGGACATATCTGAATGGATAATACCGTATTAATTATGAATATCACTTAATACACTAGATATTTAAATTTTACCACAAAATCACTTTTGAATATGAGACTAATAATCACCAAATTAAAAACAATATCACTAAATCTTCCAACACACACTAAAATGTGATAATTATAGTAAATTTTGAAATTGTTAAATTTCCGCCACATCAAATAAAAGTAAACATCTACTACTAACCAACTTAGTAAGCGCATGTGGTAAAACATAAACAACAGAATCAAATACGATTTGACAACGCTGCGGTGGATGGTTTCGGCCACTTAGACCACACTAAACACCACTTCCCCACTCGCTTGCAGACAACTGTCAATCCCTCTCTGGTAAAAATTTAACTGTAAGTATTTTCAGATTTGTACAGCTACATTATGTGCAGTGAAATGGTGTGTAATAATACTTAGCCGCGTATCCGAGGGTACGTAATTATTTTACAGGATATTGTTTAAAAAACACATTAATTTGAATAACTATCGAAATATGGGAAATTCTGAGATGGGTCTTTTATCAAAACACTTGTGATAAAAGACCTACCTGATGACAATAGTTCTTTCAAAAATTAGTAAATGAATGTATGCGTTTTTTTACGTAAAAACGTTTTGTGGCCCACAAAATCGATCGTAAAATATTTCAAGTTTTTTGAACATGAATTGTTCTGTATGGTACGTTCTTATACAGGAAAATCTATTATCGGCGAGTAGATCATAAGAAGGGGTTACTGAAGAACCAATCAAATTACGAGAAATTCAATTTTAAAATAAGAATTGAGAACGTACAATCAGTCTATCTTTGGAATCGATAACGAATAACCGCTGCTCTAGTCCATGCCAGTTGAGATGAACGGAATTTTATAAAATTCCTGTAGAGATACTGCGAAAATTGCTATGATTGTGTACTATCCGTAAGAATGCAAGATATTCCGTTTAGCGTATACAGACCCGTCAGTTTAACTAGAAAGGTGTAACCCTAACACACCAGTTAAGTAGTAACAGTATCGGTTAATAGTGTGAAATTGTACCCGTGCCTTCAAGAAATATCTACACGCCCTGAAGCGACCCTGAAGCACGTAAACTGATCCACGTATTGATCTAGATAATATCAACCCGTTGTCTGAAGGATCTGTAATCGACGTTATAGGGAAATGAACTTTTATCATTTATGTACACTTATAAAAACTGACTTAAAAGGAAAACTCTATTACAAGTTACATCAGTAAAACTTTATAGTTTAGATAAGACAAAAATAACTTTATAAATATTAATTTATTTCATTGTACAGAAATTAAATTTTAGTTTGTGGTACGAAGGTCAACACAGACAAATTAATTATTATTTTTTGAACTGTATTAAAGGTACAGTAGATTGTCAAAAAAAAATCCATAGATCATTAATAAATCCGTTTCATTCCAATAACGTCTATCTCGATTACTTATTCTATGTGAGCCTTGTACATCGCAATATATACAGTATATATTGCGATGGACATTTTAAGTGTAGTCAGATGGTGCGTAAGGATACTTAGCCGCGTGTGTAATGTGCGTGTGCGAGTGCACAAAATATTTTACGGAAAATTGGTAAAAAACGTTAATTTAAATACCTTTCGAGATATGGGAAATTTTGAGATGCGATTAATATCAGAAGCCCGTAAAATCGGTTGTAAAATATTTCAGGTTTTTTGAACAAGAATTATTCTCTTGTGTAGCCTTCTTGCACACGAAAGTTATTATCTGTAGAAAAATCAGAAGTAGGAGTTATACCGAAGAACCAATAAAATTACAAGAAATCAAGTTTAAAATATAAGACTCTGACATACAAATCAGTCTCTCTTCGGAATCGATAACGAGAAAACGCCGCAATGATACAAGATGATTTTTCTGTCAGTAGCAACGACAGAATACGTTAGAATATTCTTGTTGAGTTACTGCGAGTAGTATTAATTGTGCTAATCCGCGAAAGTTCAAGATATTACGATTAGGGTATATAGACACTTAAAGAGGACTGGAGGTGTAAGCTCAATAGGTCAGAAGCAGTAACAGTATCGGTTCGCGGTAAAAGTGTATGTAGTCGTGCCCGTGAGAAATATCTACACGCCCAAAAGCGTCCCTGAAGCCGGTCAGAATAAATAAACCCATGTATTCTTCCAGATAGATCAACCCGTCGTTTGTAGGATCTTCAGTAGACATTAAATGGACGTAAACTTATTTTATTATGTACAATTATAAAAAAAAATAATTTAAAAGAAAGACTGTAGAACACACACACACACACACACACACACACACACACACACACACACACACACACACACACACACACACACACACACACACACACACACACACACACACACACACACACACACACACACACACACACACACACACACACACACACACACACACACACCCACACACAATAAACAGTACTCTTTATTTAATTTATTTTTTATTTTTTTGCCAAGAATATATTTTTTATTTATTTGTATTTTTACATATATACACATGTGTGCGTGTGTGCGTTTGAGTATATATGTGTAAACGTATGCTGAAACTGAAACTTACAGATGAGGCTGACGTAATTTACAATATTTTTTAAATTAATATTTACAACAATTAGTACAAACAGCAGTACGGTACGTACTGTAAGTTATCTAGGAGTGCACACCACCTCTTTAATGATTTACGTAAGGTACCGAGACTTTGTATTAATTTTACACAATAATTATCAGAGCGATAGTTAAATAAGTTTGTTGTTTTGTTTTTCTTTCCTGTCGTATTCCCATGTGACTAAATTTGTAATACATCGCATAATACATGTAGCCTATAATAAATGTAATACGTCATCATTGCGCCACACCACACTCAACATCGCAGACATGGAAGCGCACACGCGAGAAACTTGAGGATTACGTGTTATATATGTAAAACAAAAGAATTATAAGTTTCTGAGTAATGAATTTTACTATCACATGACCACAGTAAACTTGTATTACCAAACTGTTCATCAAAAACATGTATTTACGGCACTGAATCTACTTTATTATTAATAATTAAAGAAACTGTTTTGTTATAAAATAAATATCTTAAAGAATTAAAGATTGTAATAATTTATGCTATAAGTAATAAAAAAATTTAAAGTTATCAAAACGTAAAATGTATTTTAAGATGCACGACAAAATGGAGTGTGGATTTAAAATTTAGTGCCGACAATTTCAGTATAAGAACAGAACCAAAACATTATGCAAAAAAAAAAACAACACCTAACCCAACTGACGGAAAGCAATATAAAGCTGTTCCTTAATCTTCGCTTTCAGAATGAATTCACATCTAGGTCAATGTTTTTATTTACAGAAGAACGAGGTACTGTATATTGGGTGTTGGGCAATGTAACCCAGTTAATGCGAGTATTTTATGTGCATGTATGGGCCTGTGCATGGGAATCCGGACAAAGCTGGTTTACTCGGACAACGATACGCAGGTCATTACGTTATGAATTATCTTTATCAGTGAATGTACTATACCGATACAGAAAACACGCCGCCATTTCAGAAGAAGCCTTAATGGCTTGAACAGAACAATAGTATCTAAATCAATGCAGCAGAAGCCAAATGTTGTCTTGAAAATAAATGTTTGTTTAAAAAAGGATTATCGGCTTTCATGCGGTGGAAGACTGGTTTCCTAAAGTAAGTACAGTTCGATTTAGCCTGTTTGCATGTGCGACTGCAACCCAACAAAAGGCCACTTTCTCGGACAATGACTTACTATTTTCCGTTATTAAATTTCGTTAAGGAGCTTGAGAAGCTAAGCACATGGCACGTATATGTCACTGGAACAGCAAAATCAAATAATAAAAGAACAAAAATAGCGTGGGGACGTCATTTAGCTATTCCATTGTGACAAGGTGTGATCTCTATTAAATTGTGTGTGTGTGTGTGTGTGTGTGTGCGTGCGCGCGCGTTTGTGTCTTTGTGTCAACGTCTTGTATGACATCTCTGTCTCGGATTACCTAAACTATTTTAACGAATTACAATAGTTTTATTTTTCAATCAAATATTTTATAACATTTCTAAGGAAAGCGTGTTTAATTGTCTTACAAATCATGTGGATGGTAACATGAATAACTGTTCTGTTTTGTCCAGATATAAACCAAGTGAGCATCATACAATTCACCTGTTGTGATTCACCTGATATATTGAAAATTTACATTAGCTGTTTTCATAATATATGTTGCAAAAAATGCCAACAGTGATTTTTATAACAACTGCGACAGTAATGAAGAGCAACAATATTTACAAATACTACAAGTAACAAAAACCAAAACGTTTAAAGCAGTAGTTCACATTTAGATGTGGGTTTAGTAAAGTCTAAATAATACGTATCTAAAAATATACACTAGAATTTTACTGCGTATTATGTGTATGTATATGTATATTCCTTTGTAAGTAACTCGTTGAGTTTCCTGCAGGTCTCCCATGTAATATCTTCAAATAAATACACTGCAAGTACATAAATAAACATTTTCACTTGACGCATGTTTCACAGAAATTATTCAATTGCAGACAATTTCAATGTTAAAAACATTCAATTACAATTCAGACAAACCTCTGAAGATAGAGAATAATTTCTGTGAAACGCGCGTCAGGTGGAAATAAACCTACTTGCAGTGTACTTATTTGAAGATGTTACAGTATATGTATATTGTGCTGTTATTTTTTACAAGTATTGTAATTAAAATATTTAATTACAGATATTACTTTTTTTTATCTGCACATGAAAACAAAGCTCTATCTCAGGGTTAACAAATATTAAGTTGATTTATAATATTTAATACTGTGTGTGATTTATTCTTTTCTTTAATCCGTACCAAATAACGTTAGGGTATAAATTTTTTAATAAATAACAAGGTAAGAATATCTACCATATAAATGTAAATAGCTTGAATCTGAATTCTTCACAACTGCAACGGGTTCAATTCTAGTTGATGATTATCATCTTAAAGGTAATGTTAGGCTTCGTGGTCTGTTCCTTCTCTGGGATTTTTTATTAGATTAAATGTTGAATTATATTTTCTTCTATGATTACTAAATTGATACATCTTCGGAATATCGAATTTTATTGTATTGACACTCAAACTATCTTCCAGGACAGGCTTCTTCTTTTAGTTCGGCGTTCTCTAAATGATATACTCAGACTGCTTGAAATATTATTGTTTATTAAGTTGTATAAAACTTATGATGCTTTCAGTGTTACAGATTTATACTCTTGTATGTTTATTAAATTCAATATCAATGTTAACTCCCTTCCTTTAAAGGTTTCCTTTATTAAATACAAAATTAAACTCTTTTACAAGACCACTCTTATATGTTTATGTGATTAAAAATAAAAATAAACTTTTTGATGTGGCTCTTCTTAAATATAAAATTAAACTAACTAAATTTTCTTCCATTCGAATACAATTCAAATCTAACAATTTAGAATTTGCCACTGAGATACCTAACTACATTCGTCACATCTTTCCATCATATGACTCTTAACAACATATATAATTTTATTAATTATTATTAATTACATTTATTTGCTTTTTTACATTATCCATATAATTAGTATATTTTAGATTACTATTCTATTAATCTTTCATTTTATTTGAATGTTTATTTCCAATTTAATATAATAATTGTCAACACATATTTCTTAATGCTATTCTATATAATATTGGAGTCTACCTCTATGTTGGTCGTGACTAACACTCAGTTTGTTTGTTTACAATCCGAACATATGTTCACCATACTATTAAATTTATATCTTCTCTCTTTTAAAATTATTATTTCATTCTTATGTACTGTGTTGTATTTTAACAGCAGTACATAATACCTTCCCTTATTTCACAATCTCAGATATAATTTGATGTGAGATTTTGAAATAATTAATTTCTTATCACCACCATGGCCTAACTTAATATTGACAACATTTGATTAATTCGCTAATTGTATATCACAAAGTTCTTTTCATAAATTAGTTTTTTTATTAACATAACAAATATGGTTCATCACTATCACGAATCACCGTATCTTACACACTCATTTATGAATTAAAATAACATTAATCAATCTAACTGGTTTTACATCAAAATAATAAGTATAAAATAACAATTGTGCCTACTTTCATGGCTAAAAAACTTAAAAACATGAATACAAACATTATCTTCTTTTCTTTTAAATCTCACCTTCCCAATCCTGGTCATAAATTGCATGTGTTCTTTATTTCAGAATTCACACTCTTTTAGTTATTATCTGACTTATAAGGGCGAAGTTGATTAATATTGTATGTCCCTTTAATTTTTCCATCCTTGTATTTTATTACCACGGTATTGTTATTGTTCACCGTGTCAATTATGAATGGGCCTACATAACATAGAAATAATTTTTTCATCAACTTCTCCTTACTACTGGTGAGTTGTCTGTTATGAACAAGTACTAACTCTCCTATATGATAATCAATTTGTTTATACCGCTTCTTGTATTGTCGTCTGGCTCTTTCCTCTGCCTTCACTTTCAACTGACTTTCCATAATAACTTGGATGTCCTTCTGTGGTTGAGTGAACCACGTAAAGTCGACTAAACTTTCGATAATTCTGGGTGAGCGTTTTTTATGCATTGCCTCATATGGTGTCACACCGGTACTGTCGTGATTTTCTAAATTTATAAACTCTTCCGCTTTACTAACATATTCACTCCATTTATTATGTTGATCATGGCAGTATGTGCGAAATAAACGACCCACTTCTTTGAGCATTCTTTTGGCCGGGTTACTATTTGGATGGTATACAGATGTTTTATATGTCCTAATTTTTATTGCTCTCATCGCATTCTGCCACTTTACACCTTTAAATTGTGTTCCATGATCGGATATGATACTACTAGGCAACCGTACCTCCTTTATATACTTTTCTTTAATTATTTTTACTATAGTATGTGTGCCATACTGTAGTATGCCTTAGTGATGGGATATAACTTTGTAAACCTAGTAAAACTGTCCAAGATAATCAGTATGTACTTACTACGTCTTCTACCACTAGTTGGGAATGGTCCACAAATATCAATAAAAACTTGCTCTAACGCTCTCAACGCATGATTGTTTATCCACCTTCCCTCATATCTGACATTGGCTAACTTGACTTTTTGACAAATATCACATATTTCTATGGATCGAATTACCTTCTTTTCTAGTTTATTTACGTAAAAGTGTTCCTTGAGTGCTGACACTACTTTCTTCTGGCCTTGGTGTCCATATCTCTCATGATAATCAACAATTAATATATGACATACCTCTTCCGGCACTAATATTTTCCAATCAATATTCCTTTTGTCGGTGTTCCTAAACATTACTCCTTCTTGAATCATATAATGTGATGTAGTGTTGGAAGTATTTTCCATCCTTTTCCTTAACTTCTGTATTCTAATATCTGTTGGCTGGAATTTATTTATTTCTTCTACAATGAGTTTTAATTCTTTTTTGTTCCTAAAGCATGCCAAAATTTACGTGCTTCTTTGGCCATTATTTCTTCTTGACCCCCTACTCGGGATAATATATCCGCTACTATATTATTACTGCCCGGTAGGTACTCCCATTTTATACGATATTCTTGTAACTGGAGCATCCATCTTGTGAGACTTCCATGGGACATCTCACAGTTTTTAAAAAAGGTTATTGCTTGATGATCGGTTCGTTCTACTACCTCACTGTTTAATAAGTATGTTCGGAATTTAGTTATTGCAAAAACCACACTCAATGTCTCTTTTTCAGTTATGGTATAATTAAATTCTGCTTTAGTTAGTGTACGGCTTGCAAAAGCTATTACCTTCGGTTCTCCCTTGTCATTTTCTTGATATACTACCGATCCCAAACTTACTCCACTGGCATCACAATTTAAATAAAAAACTTTACTAAAATCTGGGTGACTTAACATGAGACACTGTAAAAACCTCTGTTTTACTTCATTGAAGACTTCCTCATCTTTTTCAGTCCACTTCCATTTATTCTTCTTGCAAATTAAATGTTGATAATGATGTGTTGGGTCGGTGTAATTACTTTGGAAGTTTCTATAATAATTACGAAGACCTAAGAAACTTTGTAATTGTTTTACATTTTTTGGATATGGGAAATTTTGTATTGATTGTATTTTATCAGGATCCGCAGATATGCATGTATTCGAGACTATAAACCCTAAAAACTTAATCTTGCTGGCTATGAATGTTGAATTATCTAACTTGAGTGTAATTCCATGTTCCCCCAATCTGGTAAGTACCTTATCAATTCGATGACAGTGCTCTTCCCAACTGCTTGATGCAATTACTAAATCATCGATGTATACTGTAGTAAATTCCAAAATCTCCTTGCCCAATACTGCATCAAGACAATTGATAAATATAGCCACACTATTAACCAGACCAAAAGGTAATCGTTTGAATTGGTAATTTCTACCGTTTAATCTGAAACTCACATATTTTCTGCTTTCTGGATGCAATTCTACTTGCCAATATCCAGATATTATATTATATCTCATCCCAACTACTAAAAAACTGTACGTTATTAAAAAGTTTTAAAATTTCTCCTATGTTCTCAGGCGACGTCTTATCAGCAATTATCATCTGATTAATTTGACGTGCATCCAAACACAATCTTAATGACTTATCTTTCTTGGGAATTACTACTAATGGGCTAGTGTGTTCTGACTGACTTAGTTCAATTATATATTCACGAAGCATTTTGTCGATTTCTTCTTGTACTTGCTCTCTTAATTTATAGGGTATTGGATATGACCTTTTGTTGAATGTCACATTTTCTCGTATGGGTAACTTACACTGCACTCCTACTATCTTGCCAGGTTTATTTGAAAATACTTTATAATGTTTCAAATAAATTTTCATTAATTGATTTATTTGTTCTTTGGTTAATTGACTGTTATGACTACAGAATTGTTTTATCCCTTGCATTTTATCCTCCCACATTGGGTTGTTTACCGTTAATGTCTGTGTTGATTTTCTATTGATTGGACTATTCTCACATGGGTATTCAAATCTATCACTTAATTTGATTGAATTGACCATTTTCATTACACCTTCATTTCTATTAATAATTTTGATAGGTACCTTTTGCTTATCGTATGTAAATACCACCTGATTGGTTTCTAAATCTATAATGGTTTCATACTTCCGCAAGTTATCGCATCCGACTAATATTTCTGTTTCTATATTCTGGTATACTACAAATATTAATGGTATTACCCTTCCATTGAATTGGACATTCACCATTATTTGTTTTCGAGCAGTTCGGTTGGCTCGTCCTGTTACACCCACTATAGTGATTTTGCTCACGGGTAATTCATATATTCTATTTGCCCTTCCTTCGGATGAAGTGATTCTATTTTCCATTTTCTTTAACTCGTGGTATTTAGTCATACTCATCAACGATATTTCTGCACCAGTATCAATAATAAAATTTTGATTGGTTTCCCCATATTGACCGGTAATAGATACTACATCACTTTCAGTTACATTTTTATTGCTTCTCTCATTGTCCATGAAATCTTGGCCTAAACTGGTTATCCAATACAGTGATCGGCTATTTGACTGTGGTTGACCACTGCACTCACTCACAGTCTTCTTTAGTTTCCCTGATTTTCATTTGCAGTTGCTCTCTACTCTCTCCTTTCTTCATGTTGACTATTTTCTGACTGGGAAAGGGAACCATGTTAATCTCTATGCCTTATCTGTTCACAGTTGTGGTTTCCCTCACTTTGTCTCTCCTCACTGCGAGAACGTTCATTTCGATCAGTCTCCCTCGGGTAACGACTATTATCGACTCGGGAATCATAGTTTCGGCGTATAAAATTTGCTCGATAAGTATTTGAAGCGTGGTTGCCCCTATAATTATAATTGTTATTATTATTATTATTATTATTATTATTACCATATCTTCGGTCATTCCAGTTATCGTTTCTGCCGTAATTTCTTCCACCTTCCCTATCTTGGTATCTTGGAATATTTCTTTGGTCATTCATTTCTACTATTTGGTTTCTACCACGGTTTTGTTCTTCCGGATATCGGTTAGGGTAGCTGTCTCTTCTCATATTCCCTTGTCTAGCACTGCTGTCATAAGTCATTTTTCTCTCATAATCAGTGAGTAATAATGTCATCGCTTCTATAGTATGCGCTTGACTGGCAAATTGTGCTAAACTCACCGTTTCAGGAAAATGGTGACTCAAAGCTTCTACCACATATCTGTCATCCATGGGTGGATCTAAATATCTTGGCCTGCAAACATGCGCCAAGAAATATGAGGTCGGTGTTTGTCCTCTGCTCGGGTCGTACCTACCATATAATATGGTCTCCCGCACCCTTGTCTGGATGGATCGTGTCCAATATTTATTCTTATAGCTTTCCATGAATTCCTGGTAGCTATTCAGGGTGTTTCTCACGGCATCCCACCGATAATCCTTCATTTCATGGAACCCTTGATCTACCATGAGCTTAATTCTTTCCCATCTATTTCCCTTGGTACTATGCAGATATTCCTGCATTCTATTTAAATATTCCGTAGGATTTCTTATATATCCTTTCATATGTGGTACCTCATGATTGGTATTCTTATCTTCTCGGATAACACATGTTTGATTACCATTCTGTTCTATCTCATTTACCCTTAATACTAATTGCACCATTGTATCCTCTATTTTTGTATTGTTGTTGTCCAACTGGTGTTCCATGGATTGAATATTGCTGGTTACCTCCTGTTTGTGTTTTGTTAATTCTCTCGTTATCTGTTCCATAACTTCCTGTTTATTTCTACCTAATTTCTCTTCCACTTCTTCCTTCAGTGACTGTTGTCCCATTTCCATTCCGTCTAACCTGTTTTCCATTGTTTCTATATTCAATTTAACTTCTGCTAATTGCCTGTAGTTCTTTCCTCATAGGTTTGCAACATTAATTCAACTTCAGCCTTCTGCTGGTCTAATTTATCATTCACGCCATTAATTTGTAGTTGAATGGTCTCTTTTAATTCAGTATTCTGTTTATCCAATTTATCCGTAACCTCAGTCCTGATTTGGTCAAATTTACTGGTCATTTCATCCTTCAACTGGTTAGAATTAACATTTTGTTGGTCTAATTTAGTATTTAACTGGTTAGAATTAGCGTTTTGTTGGTCAAATTTACTGTTCATTTCAGCATTTTGTTGGTCAAATTTAACATTTAACTGGTTAGACTTATCATTTTGTTGGTCTAATTTAGCCATTATTGCCTCCATCATTGTCCTCATATTTGTTTGTTCACTTTCCTTAGTGGGCTGTTCCATTTCAGCTTCCTCCTTTTCAGCACTATTACTTCTTAATTCATACCTTTGTTCCGGTTTGTTAGCCATGTTACAATATTTAAATTAACTTAATTACGAGTAAATTTTTTATTCTAATTAAATTTAACAAAATTATTTTATTGTAATTTACTTAATTCAGTTCGGCACTATTGCCTATTATTCATTTATGTTATTTGGTGCTGGCTTAAAGAAAATCTTTGCTTTCACGTATGGGCGCCATTATTTGTGGTTATTTTTTATAAGTATTGTAATTAAAATATTTAATTACAGATATTACTCTTTTTTATCTGCACATGAAAAGAAAGCTCTATCTCAGGGTTAACAATTATTAAGTTGATTTATAAAATTTAATACTGTGTATGATTTATTCTTTTCTTTAATCCGTACCAAATAACGTTAGGGTATAAATTTTTTAATAAATAACAAGGTAAGAATATCTACCATATAAATGTAAATAGCTTGAATCTGAATTCTTCACAACTGCAACGGGTTCAATTCTAGTTGATGATTATCATCTTAAAGGTAATGTTAGGCTTCGTGGTCTGTTCCTTCTCTGGGATTTCTTATTGGATTAAATGTTGAATTATATTTTCTTCTATGATTACTAAATTGATACTTCTTCGGAATATCGAATTTTATTGTATTGACGCTCAAACTATCTTCCAGGACAGGCTTCTTCTTTTAGTTCGGCGTTCTCTAAATGATATACTCAGACTGCTTGAAATATTGTTGTTTATTAAGTTGTATAAAACTTATGATGCTTTCAATGTTACAGATTTATACTCTTGTATGTTTATTAAATTCAATATCAATGTTAACTCCCTTCCTTTAAAGGTTTCCTTTATTAAATACAAAATTAAACTCTTTTACAAGACCACTCTTACATATTTATGTGATTAAAAATAAAAATAAACTTTTTGATGTGGCTCTTCTTAAATATAAAATTAAACTAACTAAATTTTCTTCCATTCGAATACAATTCAAATCTAACAATTTAGAATTTGCCACTGAGATACCTAACTACATTCGTCACATCTTTCCATCATATGACTCTTAACAACATATATAAATTTATTAATTATTATTAATTACATTTATTTGCTTTTTTACATTATCCATATAATTAGTATATTTTAGATTACTATTCTATTAATCTTTCATTTTATTTGAATGTTTATTTCCAATTTAATATAATAATTGTCAACACATATTTCTTAATGCTATTCTATATAATATTGGAGTCTACCTCTATGTTGGTCGTGACTAATACTCAGTTTGTTTGTTTACAATCCGAACATATGTTCACCATACTATTAAATTTATATCTTCTCTCTTTTAAAATTATTATTTCATTCTTATGTACTGTGTTGTATTTTAACAGCAGTACAATATGTATGTGTATATGTATACATTGTACATGTATAATATACTTACACTTTTTACTCAGACACCTATACTTTATTCGTGTGTGTGTGTGTGTGCGCGCGCGTAATACAAGAAATAATTAGCTCTTAATTCAATTAAAGGCCGTGGCACGCCTTCAGATAAGTGGTTCGTGGTGTGACATGGTTGGTCTTGTCGATTGTTACTTCGTTTCAAGGTTTATAAAGAATCAAGTACCGAGATTTTCAATATAAGTAGTAAGGTACGCAATATAATATTATTTTTAGAGGCTTCACAGATGGACAAGATTTAGATACTTTTGTGAGGAGTTTCTACAGAACCGATGATAATCTCTGTACATACTGGAGAACCCTAGTACTTGCCTTTGCTTCAATTGATATTTGTAAATAAGCAATAAAATAAGATTACATGTATAATATAATATAATGAAATGTGATATAACTGTTATAATGTGATATAAAAAAACGAATACCAAGTTTTTAGTAATAATATAATAATATAGTAGACAATAATATAATATAACTAATATAATATAATAAATTTGAAAACCGTACTATAATAATTTGTAAACGTTGGCTTACATATGTAATATAATTACTACATATTATAATATAGTAGTGGTAGTAGATGGTACTATAATGCAGGTGGTAGTAGTAGTAGTAGTAGTAGTAGTAGTAGTAGTAGTAGTAGTATAATACAGGTGGTAGTAGTAGTACCTAGTAGTAGTAGTAAATAGCAGTGGTAGTAGTAGTAGTAGTAGTAGTAGTAGTAGTAGTAGTAGTAGTAGTAGTAGTAGTAGTAGTGGTAGTGGTAGTGGAGGTGGTAGTAGTAGTATAGTAGTAGTAGTAGTAGTGGTTGTGGAGGTGGTAGTAGTAGTATAGTAGTAGTAGTAGTAGTAGTAGTAGTGGTTGTGGAGGTGGTAGTAGTAGTATAGTAGTAGTAGTAGTAGCAGCAGCAGCAGCAGCAGCAGCAGTAGTAGTAGTAGTAGTAGTAGTAGTAGTAGTAGTAGTAGTACCTTGTAGTAGTAGTAGTAGTAGTGGTAGTGTTGTTGGTAGTAGTAGTAGTAGTAGTAGTAGTAGTAGTAGTAGTAGAAGCAGCAGCAGCAGCAGTAGTAGTAGTAGTATTGGTAGTAGTGGTAGTGAAGGTGGTAGTAGTAGTAGTAGTAGTAGTAGTAGTAGTAGTAGTAGTAGTAGTAGTAGTAGTAGTAGTAGTAGTAGAAGTAGTAGTAGAAGATTAGCACTTATGCTCACAAATACAATCAGTTTGTGTGCTGTAATTAACGAAGTTTATCAAGCAATTATTGCTGATCTGCCATTGCTTTAAGGCAGATACTGAAAGAGAAGATTTACTTATCACGTTCGACGTACTTGATGTTTATTGATAACCGAGCGCAGATTGTATAGTCTTTTTAAAATAACTATAAAATATATGAAGTCGCGATGGAATTAATTAAACTTTTATATATATTATTTATAAATATTAATTACAAGTCACCTAAATCTATATCTTTAGAGCAATTGTAGGAATTCTTATTAGGTTTGAATACGTCTAACAGTCTTAATATATTTTCGTGTGTTCATTAATATTTAACAATTGAGTTTTAATTAACAAACTGTCCATTATAGTTTAAAATAAATGTTTGAGATTTGTTTTTATATTTAATTAACTTGAAAGTAACAATAACTAAATTAAATTAAAGTTATTTGTATTCATTATTATAGACACAAATGACAATAACTAATGTCAAAACCTTTTCACAGAATTTTGTTACTGTACGAGGTCGTTTGAATCCAACCCATCTCGAACTTCAATTAAGTAATCGTTGTCACGAGTACCTGGTCTGTCACTTTTATAGTTATGAAGTAGAGCTTACCATCTCGTAACACAAGACAAATATGAACATTATTCTGAAGTAAATTGCCAATGAGGCCAAAAACAACACTGCATGCATTAAGCTCAACGAACCCATTCTATCCAACATAACATCAAATCTGCAATTTTAATCTGCTTCATAAGATTTTAATGCACATTTGGAATACACCTACTGCTTCACTATATTCCAAGCACGCTGTAAGTTGTTGAACTTTTCTGGATCAGGTACCAATAAATAACACTGCGTCACTAACAAATAACGTTTCCATTATTCTGTCAGACAGACGATGAAACTTCATATAAAATTTAGGTAGTCTGTAGTGGATCTCAAAACTTAACACCGTTCTGTCAGTTGAATAGATCTTTATTCTAATGTAGACTGAAATATCAAACTTTATTACTTTATATAAATATCATACTTTATGTTTATAGGACATATAAAAGGTTACAGCTGAAATTGTAACGTGATTGTTTGACGTTAGAAAATACACAGCAATTGTAGATTACAATTATGCGCACAGCCTTTGATATCAAATCTATGAAGTACGCTAGTAACAAATAAAATGTTAACAAGGTTGTTTCTACTGTAATGAAAAGGAGCGTGGCAGTATTCTGCTGGGTACAACCGCCCCGCCGTCTAAGAAAACTATTAAAGTAAAACTTCTAATAGCGACAGTAAAGATTCTACGATAGCTTCACTCTGATTACAGTAGTCTGATAATGATTTTAATTGCTGTGACATTATACCGATATTATCTGAGTGTGCATCGTACTTTACATGGAATTTGTAGTGAACGTAATTAAAGCTAAAAAGCAGTACTTAACAGCGGATTAGTAATGGCCAGAAGTACGCGCAAACGGAGTGTACGGGATTAATATTAAGAAGACATTATTATTACTATTATTTAGAGAAGACAATTGTAAGTTATGATAACAAGTAGTAATAACAATTACAATTTATGAGGATTAATTCTTCTCTTCACTGCAAAGGGGAATCGTTGTATTACAGACGACAAAGTAAATAGTAGGCCTACTACTTTAATTTTATATTTTACATTAATATTTACATTTTCCAAAGTAAATACTATCATTAAATTTTACCAGTAGTATAGCTGAGCGATCATCGAGGAAAACAAATAATAGATAAATGTTTCCGCTAAAAGTTGCTTTTTATTTTCTCTAATACGCCTACATACTCTGTTAACATTTAACACTGATATCATCAGTGTTATGTGTAGAAATTATTCCTACCGACGTTGTAGATGCAATAAGTAATATTGAGAATATGTTTTATTTTATTTGGACCAAATATATTAGGATTCAGTCACTTAGCTCTCAACTGTATTACTGCTCAACAATTTTCTAATGTTTCAAATGTTTATTGTTTAATGTTGTTTTCATTTTAAAGTTATGACCATTATATTCCGCCACGTTTTACTTGAAATTGTTTTTCTCCTTTTTTACTTGTTGGTTGTTGAGACCCATACTCAGAAGTAACATTTTATTCAGTGGTTTATTTTGTGGGAAGTTTTATTGAGAATCACAAGGTTAATTAGTATATGTTTAATTAGTCAACGCTTACTTAATTTTTTAATTATTTTAATGAATATGAAGTTTAATTTATGCTGTGACTTTGTATTTTTATGGATATTATTAAATTTAATAATTTATTTGGGAAGCATTATTTCAGAAGATGGAACAACAAAGAACGACATCAAAAACAGGATACAACTGGGAAAAAAGGCTATTCGTTTGCTAAACTCATTACTTTGGTCGAACAGAATGAAACTTCAAACTAAACTGACAATCTACACAACTATTTTGGAGCACATTTTAACTTATGGCTGCGAATGCTGGCAACTTTCAGATAAAGAGAAAAAGATGATAGAAACTGTGGAAATGGACTTCTTAAGAAGAGCGTGTAATATTCCTAGAATGCAACATGTTAGAAACGAAGATATAAGACGGAAAACAGGGCGCATATTTACAATAGCAGAAAGAATAGAATCCAGACAGCTGCTAATGGTATGCTCACGTAATGAGAATGGAGGAGAAGCGATGGCCAAAGAAAGCATTGACTTACACACCACAAAACAGGAGAAGAAAAGGAAGACTGACAACACAATGGAGAACAGGAATTAGGAAAAGCATGAGAGATCGAGCTATTGAAGACGATGACTGGAAAGATAGGGAGAAATGGCGATCGAAATGCGGGATGCGGCATAGACCGTAGCACCTCCGCTAATAATAATAATAATAATAATAATAATAATAATAATAATAATAAAATAATTAACTTTAATTCTTTTTAAAGTTTTATTGAACGATTAAAGCGAGTTCTCCGTTTCCGTTGTCAGTTTTAACCGTTTAACATGTGTCTGTCCTACCTATCTGTTTTTCCGTCTATTTGGAGTATGTCTCACTATAACCGTTGAATGCATCAACCGATTTACGTAAAACTTGGCATGCGTGTCAATATTTTTATCCTATAGAACCTTGTTGATTTTGGATTGATCTCCCTAAAAATAGGGGGCAGATGGCAAAAATGTGAGGGGGTCAATATTGTGAAAAGTCGCATAAGGCCCTGTGGGGTATCAAATTAAAGGAAAAAAATAATCTAAATTCAATGCTAATTTTGTAACTTTAAAGATTTTGGAAAGCAGACCCAAAAAGTCAGTGAAAATGTTGATAAGATTGTAAAAATCCAGCCGGGTGTCATACAAAATGCAATTTGAACACAAATCTGAATATTTGTAATTTTATGATCGTCTGCTCCATAATGGTTACTTTACTAAACCAAAAATATTAAGAAAATCAGAATTTTAGTAATTTTTTGATAATTGAACATTTATCTAATATCAAAATTCATCTACTATTAAACGTACTTCATCAAAAATAGTGAGGGAATTCTTGTGCTCAGGTAGCATACTAGTTTATATTGATGAAAAGAGTAGACGGTGTCATATTAGAAACAAAGTGCTTTTATCTTTTTTTAGAGCAGCAGATTGCTTTCCGCTTTGCCCGCCTTTTATCTAAGAAGTTCAGCTCGATTTAATGGTGCACTCAATGAACAAATCGGCTGCACCGACTTGTGCCATAGACGCTGGATTATTTTTGTTCTTACAGTAATATGTGAAAACTACATGGTGTCAATATTAGAAATTAGTTCTTAGCGTTACAGCAGCTGATTATAGAAATAATTTCCCATATCTAAGTTGTGATGTAATTTGTGTACAAAATTGTTTTTATAACATTTATTAGTTAGTTGTCTCATTTAATATTTTTTTTAAACGATTATTTCTTTCCAACCTTATTGAACGAGCGAAACGAGTTCTCAGTTTTAACTTGTCCGTTTAGCATCTGTCTGTCTGTCTGTCTGTCTATCTATTAGCCTGTCTGTGTATCTACTGTGGGTATGCCTCACGATAAATTTCGAATGCAGCAACCGATTTTTGTAAAACTCAGAGCTTGCGTGTTCATACTTTTACTCTACAGAACGTTATTGATTTTGAGATTGATCCTACCATATGTAGTGGCGGGAGGTAAAACGTGAGGCGGTCACAATTGTGAGGAAGTCGCAAAACTGCATATAGATTATCACATTAAAATGAATTTGAACGAAAAGTAAATGGAATTTTGATTTTTGAAATTTCAATATTTTTGGACGCCAGAGCTTATAAAGTGGTTAAAAGTTCTAATAAAATCGCAAAAATACGTGAGGGGTAACAGAGTAAAAAGAATTTTAACCAAAATATAAATACAGTATACAGTTATGGAAATTTCAGGACACTGGGGCCTACACAATGGGATTACATTTATTTTTAAATATAACACAAGTCCAGCCGTGAGCCATACATACTAAATGAAATTGTAATCTAAAAGCCTATCAAGCTTTAACTAAAAAATGAATGCATCAGTTTTGAATTTTTACTGCTTATTGAATGATTAATTGTTTTACAGTTGCTATTTTACAAAAACAAAAAGTAATAGAGTAATCGTAATTTCGAAATTTTTGAAAAATTGTTTAATATTGAAATTCGTCTATATTTATTTCAAAATAGTAAGGGTGTTATAGAGTTCGGAGACCTTACTAGTTGATTAGTAGTCACGTAGAATATTAATAGCGATTGGTAGAGTAAAGAATTT
The DNA here is from genome assembly GCA_034769895.1 of Magicicada septendecula. Lineage (NCBI taxonomy): Eukaryota > Metazoa > Arthropoda > Insecta > Hemiptera > Cicadidae > Magicicada > Magicicada septendecula. The sequence continues at coordinate 545,878,483 of CM068368.1, forward strand.
GTTAATTTTGAAGAACAGATCTCTCCACCACAGTTTCATACTTGACTGTTATATTTCTTCATATTCTATTGCCTGTTATATTGTCTACTTGTTTTTACTTCGTCTCTGCCTTTCACCGTTACTTGATCTTTGAACCATCATCAGACATCCTTTCTCCATCTAGTTGCATGCTTATTCACTTTCTTGAATTTATACAAGATTGCTTATTCACTAAGCTCAATCTACATATTATAGTTTCTTACATAAGTGACACTCTGTATTCAATATGATCTTCGTGTCTCTCAACATAAATTAGAATCGTTTAGAAATAGTCATCAGAAGTAACGTTAGTTTAATGATTCCAGCCACTTAGAATTGGTTTTCGCACTCTTCTCGTTCAGTCGACAGCTTTCGTAACGAATTAAAAAATTGGATTAAGAATACGTACGTTGTCTGAGAAATAAACAACACTATAATACGTTTATTATAGAAATAGACATTCAAAGAATGAAAGAACGAACAAGATAATATTGATTATTTTAATCAGTATTAATAATAATACACAAACATCAAAGACGGCTGGAGCTAAGTTTTCGTTGTGTCCAGGCACGTGGTCCCTCTTAGTCCTGACGAATTCACGACCACTGAATCTTCAACAGTTACCTTCCTCGCTCCTTTTCTGTATCATGTTACTAACTGTTGTAAACTGTTGGCTCTTACATTCTCCGCTTTTGTTCGTCATCCGGAATTTATCACTTCGCCATCAAAATGTCTAGGTATTCTAATCATGTTGAAAGAATTAGTTGATAGTGTCACTATCATTAAAACTATTTCTAATTATTTTGCCTTTATGTTCTTAAAATGTAAATAATGAAAGATTAATATTAGGGACTTAAGGCGATTACCAAGCTATTCCAAATCCTAAAAATCTAGAATCTGAAAACATTCAATAGAATTACAATATGGTTCATAAAAGCGAAAGTTGACATTAGAAATTCATCAGAAATTTGGACATTACTCTTATTTGGATATAAATAATATGTAAGCCTAATCAAAAGGAGATAGGTTATGAATAGTCGCTGTGTTTCTCAGGTGACGTATACAAAATACTGTAGCTAGAAAACCGGTTTTAATTACACTAGTATTGTTACTTTAATTAAAGTTTCCGCATTCCACGCTTTGTTAATTCCTTCAATTCTCATGAATACTGAGTGGTACAAGCGTCTTCACACGCCTCTATGTTTTAATTATTGTGAACGTAAGTAAATTGCTTCAAAATCTTCTCTGTGTGTGTATGTGTGTTTTGTATTGTGTTTTAGTTAATTCTTGTGCAGTACTTGTGTATTAAAATATATTTATTATTTTTTCTTTTTGAAACTTGTGAAACTTTAATTTCATGTAGATTTATAAGAAACTTTAATATAAGTTTTGTCCGTATGTCTACTAGTAATGCTATAAATGCCACAGGTTATGCTTTTTAAAATTGAAGTACTTAAATCTGATAAATAAGATTGAATTAACTCTCTTATAAGCTGAATGTGGCGAGTAAAACATTTTGAGAACTTTGTATTGAAAATAAAACGAAACTTCAAGTGACGCGCGCGCGCGCACGCACACACACACACACACACACACACACACACGTCATGTGAAATAATTTTTGTCCATACTATTGGACCACAGTACGCAGTGAGATCATCTTCCCTCCACTTTGTCGTTGTCGAGAAGTCTATTTTTGTCTCTTGGCCTCCAGTTTATCAATCTTCGATCTTGCTTTTTCCATCATTATATTTCACAAATCCAGTTTGAATTAGTTTCATGTCAGTATTGTGTGTTCACGTATGGATTCGCTTTCGTAATACTATCGTGATCGTATTTCAGTGACATTGATACTGGTGACAGTACTACTGTCAAACCGCTGACGTGATTGTAGTACATACCATAAATGTTCAACACACGAACGACAGTCAATATTGAGTAACACAGATCTGTTTTAAACAATTTCTTTGTTGATTTTACTTTGGAAAGAAACATATTTTGTGGATATTAAATGCTAAAAAGTCGCATTTAATAATGCTAAAAAGCTCAACCTTGAGTTCAAATGTAACCAAGGTTGAAAGAGGACCGTGAGGAATCTATAGATCGCTGCCCTTTAAGAAGATTGGTGGATCATTACAAATTAAATTTTAAGATATTGTGCATAAATTTTAACAAAAATTACGTTATACTAGTGCCTATAATTGCGCATCTTTGTTGTAACATTTTAAATTCATACATGCCATTTGTATTTTGACTTGGTGTCGTTTAAAATATCGAATGTGAAATCGTTCCAAAAATTTTACGTTCTCTCTTTACTTATTAGTGTTAAAACTGTTAATTATTTTATTGATTTCTGTAATTCTTAATAAAATAAAACCCTGCTTAAAATTGTTGATCCTATGCAATAAAGTGCATAGAGAAAACCAAAGTTTTCGAATTCTCACGGGGAGAAATTTAGAACAGCAGCAAACGTTCAAATTATCGTGAACACGTTTTATCAACAGCAAGGATAGTTTGTATATAATTGTATAACTGTTCACTGAATGACGATTTTTTAAAGAATTAAATACTCTTTTATACGGGTAGAAAGTGTTGGAGTAAAAGCGATCGATAATCACAGTATTGAAGATCTACGTTAGCAGGTTAATTTGTTGATTTAATTCCAGATAAACGTAGAATGTTAACCCCTATAATCTGTGGCAAACGAGTTGACTGTGTGAGTTTATTTGGCTGGCAATAAATCAGGTTTGTTTACACAGTATCCAGAGTAACAGTACGCTAACTAAATATCACGTTGTTGTCTTCATTCATTTTCGCACAAGAGGTCAAAATCTTTATAAAGGTCGACCAAAAGGCCAATTACAGCACCCTACCATTCGCTGATAGAAGCTGTTATTAATGCACGAGTTGAAATTTTCTCGAATTGAAGTAAGATAATTTCTTCCATTGACGGAAGACTCCGTAACTAGATGATTAATTTGAGTACGTCCCCTACCGAGAACACGTTCTGCCACTAGTCTGGTTAATTTCAGGCTTTAAATAATGCCTGTTAAAATCTGGACGTCAATGAACCAATAATCTAGTTTCAAGAGACTTTACTTCCTGTAACCGTATAGACATAGTCTGTATTTTATAACCATAAATGTATAAAAAAAGTTATCATTCTGGGAGGAAGGTAGTACTTTAAACAGCAGCTACTTAATCTTATTACAATTTTATAATATATTGATTTATTTTTAACATTAATTGAACTAAAAATGAATTATTTTCATTGACTGTGTAACACCCCGCTTGCAGCAGTTGCAGACATCGCGATTTGGCATACGCATCTTGTTTATTTTGATTGCACGAAACAATACACAATAGAAAGCGATTCTTTTTAAAAATCTCATAAGCATAAGCATAAGCATAAGGTAACATTACATAAATAATGACTGTAAAAAAGCGAATAAGTAAAAATACGTTTATTGTTCGCTCTTTAGGTTTTTGGTTCAATATTAAAGATTATATGTTAACGAAATAAAAAAATACTTTGTAATCGTTATAGTAATTTATTAACTAAATTGGTATTTGTTCTACGATAAATAGGCCTAGTACTTTTAAAGAGAATGTTTAAGTATAATCGGTATGCTTATTTTATATAATTTAGCATAATTTTTAACATACATTTTTAAATACTAACTACATTTTAATTTTATTTTTAAAAATTTATTTTATTTTTAAAACATGGCGGCATACAATAGTTTTATTCACAGATTATTGACAATCCCCCTGGATGATAATGACTTTAGTGACGAGCTGAATACCATAAAATACATCGCGGTTGCCAATGGTTACAATTGTTTGACCATTAGCAAACTACTGAAAAAACACGAAAGTAGCAAGCTTAAACCCCGAATAAACAGTAACACACAAAATATTTTTATATCCACTAATTATACAAGCTTTATGTCTAAGATTTTGTCCTCTGTATTCAATAATAATAGTTTTAATATTTCATTCAGAACTAATAATAAGTTACTAACCATTCTCAGACAGAAAAAACACACCTCCAGAAGAAAAAACGGGTATATATAAGTTAATATGCAATGATTGCAATTGCTTCTATATTGGACAGACGGGGAGAGGTTTCCTCAAACGTTTTCGGGAACATATACCCAAGAAAATAAGAAATAATAACAGCATCAAATCTAATTACGCCCGGCATCTGACTTCACACAACCATAATTACACAAACTTTATTTCCAACTTAATACCGTTGCATGTATGTAAGAAGGGCCGTTTCATGAATGCCTTACAGGAGATTGAAATTTATAGTGCATACGCAAAACCTAAGCAGTCGCGATTTCGTGTTAAATGACCAACTGAACTTTGGTTCCAACCGCTTGTACGATACCGCCTTGAGTCTGCTCGCTAAGACTACGGTAAAGTAACAACCGCTCAGTATCAGATTGAACTTGAACGGGTGCGCACACAAATTCGCGTACAGTTCATATGCAGATTTGACATTTTTATTATGTAACGATCTCGTAAGAGTGATATAGTTTTATTTATTATTTTAATATCTGAAGATGGAGCATAGTCTCCGAAATGCGTAATAGAAGAGATTTACAAGAAGTCACAAGGCGGATAATTGAAGGTAAAATAATTTATTAATTCGATGAAGTGGATACCAGATTAAACATAAATATTTTATTTTTAGAATATTTGTTAAATATGAATTATATTGCTGAAAGAACATGGTGGACTATTTTTAAGGACTAATATACAAAACAACTGCCATTAAACTACACTTATTCTTTTTCTTCTTCCATCCTGAAGTAGACACCTGCTTCGGTTTCAGAAGCCTTATATACATTGTGAATTGACTTATTAGTTTACAAATATTTTAAATTAAATTTACAAATGTTAAAAGCTGATCCCAGGCTGTTTGGCCGTGGTCCAGTGCCATACTCGCTAGCAGACGTTTCGGCCGCACCATTGACGGCCATCATCGGTGCAATTTTGAGCTTTCAACTAACGTAAGATATCACACGTTAGTGACCACAGTACTGTGGTAATGGCAGACTGTGGTCACTAACATGTGACATTTTACGTGAGCTGAAAGCTCAAAATTGAACTGTTGATGGCCGTCAGTGGCACGGCCGAAACGTCTGCTAGCGAGTATGGCACTGGACCACGGCCAAACAGCCTGGGATCAGATTTTAACAACATTGACTCCGGCCGTGTAAGCATTAGAAGTTACGACTCCTCTACGGGGTGGTAGTTTTTAAAGAGATTAGATGATTTGAGGGGGCTTAGGAAGAAGAAAGCTCACCTGCTCTGCTCCTTGTACTGAGGTAGCGGGATATGGGGGTTTTCTCCCGGTTTCTGAAACTCTGAAACTCAAAAATAACATCTTCACACCTCAGGCCGGTCGCGTCTACCGGCGAGCAGAGGAGGCAATGCTACGCGAACGGGGGCCCATGCGAAGAGTCCTTTTCCATGAGAAGAACATGTTCCCTCCATCTATTCTTACATTCATCAACTTTTTTAACCAATGAGGACACTTTAAGCTCATTCCGTATCTAAGCGTGAACGTTGTTTGACCGTTCTTAAAAACTTCATTTCTGCCGCAGTGATTTTCCTTCTTTCTCAGAGTCTATGAGTCTGCACCGTATAAATAATAAACGACACATAAGAATGAAGATTATTTCAAAATTGTTGTAGCTTGTTAGATTCAAATAAGCTTGTTTACAAGTGGTTCAGCCTGTCCACGAAGAAAGGTGACGCTAGTGAGAGTACCAACTCTCAGCTGCTCTCCGCGGATGGAGGAGATTAAAGTCAGGTTGAAGCGCTGTTGGGAAAATACCCACGAAAGGGGTAGAGTAGGATAAGTGTACTAACCTCAACAGGATACGTATCTTATGTCCGGTGGATGTGTAGTGATTTCTCTGTAAGATTTCACTCTAGTCTCCTGTCTCGGATTTCTGGAGGAGAAAATACATTTAGTGCGAGAGACGGATCAATAGATATTTTAATCAGTAGGGTGATGTGATGATTTCAGAATATGATCACTCAATCATAACCAGGTGGAAGAACAAAGGAGGAGTCCTTTAGTTCAACGAGAAATGGGTTAATTACTTTGTTGTATTTGTATTAAGGGTATATCGAGGTGTAGTGGTAAAACTACCCAAGTCCAAGTTTTGATGATATTTCAAGGTGTTTGAAAAACGACATTTATTTTGCGTGCCTCTTTTACTTTTTATTTTTTAACAGCTATGTAGTCAATAAAAAACTCTGTTAATAATAACAATTAACCTTGAAAATCAGTTTGATTTATCATTGCACTTGGAAATCTTTAATTTCAGTTTTCCGTAAATTCACATGAGTGGACTTGTGTACATTTACCAATAACCCCATGTCTATTTGTGTCTATTTTTGTAGAGACACATAGACCTACGTTCCAATCAGTGTTTTTTTTTTCTATGTGAGCTTTCATCTCGTATGTGCTCAACTGCGTGATCCGTAGAGACTGCTTGCTCTATAGTAGTCTGAGTGAGAAAAGATTTCGTAACCAAAGGGTTTCTGCAGTTTACTGCTTGGTTCTGTAACAACAAATACGTCTTACGTCAGCCACTCATCTTTCATGCAAGGCTCAGAGAGTTAGCAGGTGTGGGGATTTCTTCTCAGAGTGGAGAAATATGGAAGCTCAAAGTCCTATGTGGGGAATTAATGGGTATTTCCTTTTAACTGTGACTATTTTCAACGCCTAAAACATTTGGTATTTCGTAACAGAAAAAATGTAAAATTCAGTCATTGGCTTCAGCGGCATCCTTTGAGTAAATAATTTAAGTATACATTGTAGATCTTGATACGAAATGGATAATCCTTAGCAATACAAATATTTATACAGGTGCTGGTGAAAGTTTATTAAGCTTTAGGATGGAAGTGAAAACACAAAGAAAGGATACTTAGTGTTTCCTACTAAGTGTGGTACTTTTCTGGCACTTTACTGCATAGTAGTGGTTGTGTAGGGAGGATTTTTAGTGCCACTAACCTTAATAAAAACACAAACCACGAACAAATCAGGTACTGAAACGCTTTCTGCTCTAGTAAATACAGAAAATGTCCTAAACAAGCAAAATAAATTTTGTTTTGATTTCACTATAAATGGTGCAATAACCCCGCATGGATAAACATAGCGACTTCTTGTTAGGTATCACTGATCGCAAATTGTTTTTAATAATTAAACAATTCGAAAGTTGTGTAAATATATAATAATGAAAAAAGTACAAGAAAAGGGTTTCAAAAGTAGTCAGCTCGATCTCTCAGAGGAAAATACATTCTTTTAAACAAGTTTTTTAATATTAACCTTATTATGTAGTAGTATTTAAATATTTAGAATATACTCATATTTTTTTAAATCCTACGATTTGCATAAAACACATATTTGTGGCAGCGTGTATTTGTATGCCAAAGTGGAGAAATTTTTAGTAGCTGTGTGGGGAAAAGAGGTTTGATTGACTACTACTACAGCACATAGTAGCTGAGCTACTCGTGGAGGGGGGCATTTTTCGTGAGAGTAACATTTAGTCTTTTTTAATTTGTATTATACTGATAAGATTTACGTAAAGCAGACAGTAAGCAGCTGCAGTCAAGTTGATTCCACGAGAGAGTAACATAGGATAGTGTGCACAACGATGAAGTACGAATGGCATTAGAAGTTGGAGAGTTACAAGTTTAATTTGTACATAGGGCTACATATCTCACAGTGCGTAAATGGGAAGTTGAAACAATTCCTGTCTGTTGACCACTCCGTGACAAGTATTAATCTGGACGGAGTATCACAGTAGCTTAATTAATTATAATTTCCTATATTTCATCGCACAAAAAGACGCTCCATTGTAAAATGCACCAAAATTATAAAATCCAAATATTACAGTTACCCTAAAAATTAAATTTTCCTGAAGCACTAAAGCACAAACGTCTTATATACACGATATAACAAGGACGCTGACTGTCGTATTGGTAACTAAGCACGGCAGAAAACAGGAATTTTCATACATTCATTTTTGCATGTAACATATGTAATTAAAAACATAGTGATCATATTCCTGGAGCAGGGATATAGAAATTTCTAGCCAAGCTTTCGTTTTCATGAATTCTCGAACTAACAGTTGCACACCGAAGCTGAATATTTTCAGGTCTAACACTTAATTAGACGTGAACAATAAAAAAATTGACGCGCTATGAATGCCGCGAAGTGTTTCGTAACAAATGCACACAGGAACGCTTTCACCTAACAGGAAATTCGAATGCCAAAATTGATGCATTATTTATGGACATTGTCGTTGTTACTTGTTCTCTTGCACACTCTACTTTTAAAGTAAAGAAACTCGAACGAAACTGAATCTAACCTATTTATTAATTCCATTCTTTTATTTTAAAAATACACGCACGAAAACTGTGTTAATAACTAGGCTTACTCGTAATTATAAAAGTTAAAGTGCTCAAACGGAAATAAGATTTGAAACTATTACACAATATATGCTTCAGTTTATCTGTATGGTATGCATATGTACGCATAATTACATATCATAATTACATAACTCTTACATTATATGTCTATACATTTTTTTACATGCACTGTTGTTATTGAGATATCGGCAACTTATGTGTTTTGTGAATGCGTTCTAACGTTTTAGCGTTTGGTGATTTACGTGCCCCGAGACCTATGTGTCACCCTACGCGACTTACTTAATTATACATTATATTCTAATATAATCTTCTATTTATTAAAACCTATTAGATACTGTAACTTAAAAATTCGTAGCAATTATAAGGAGTTTTAATAGTTTTCATTAAAAGGGGGTTGTGATATAACGTTTTAGTATGATAAGAATTAACAACTGAATTAAACAAATTTAAAAGTATTTGCGGCACAATTTAAAGAATATTAAGGAAATACCCAGAAGGAGACGCGAAGATACAGATTTTATTTACGTTATCGTACAGTTATATTTCAGCGATAGAATGAATTGCATTTGAGCGGTTTAGGGCTAATAGAGTTTAAGAACGGTATAAGGGAGGACGGAGTGACACAACGGTGACGTTGGGATCGTCAATAAAATATGAAAAGCTTACTAATACAGTTAGTAGAAGATTTACGTTATGCCCATGTTCTGTTAGGACACTGAACGATTGAATACACAAATGATGGCGAAACAGAATGGTTCGACAGATGCAGCGTGGAAAGGCAGACAATGATTATTATAACATTACACAGTAATAAAAAACATATATAGCAAATTTGGGTTAACAAGGAGTCCCATTTCTTGCCGATGCATGGATGCTACTTTAGTTGTGGACTAATTCTTAGATTTTGTTACCATCTGCATGTAATGTTTGGCTGTCGAGAATGTTAGAGGTCTTGTTATTTCTTTTTAACTAATTAGAGATCGTTTCTTGACAAGCATGTCAAATAACATCATTGTCAATGAAGTTTCATTGCCAATAACCCCCCCCCCCCAATGTAATGGAGTCTTCAGAAGAAGAAGATGACTTTGTGACATTTTCTTTCACTTGGGCTCTTATACGAGGACACTGCTTGGATAGCTGCTTTGTATCAGAGAGGATGACATATTAAACATATCTTTTCTGGTTTGTAAATTTTTCAGTGCTGCCTTAAATGCATGGGTTTCTCTATCAACATTATTAATCCCGTGGCTACCGTGACAGAGAATCGGGTGCAAGTTTCATTTGCTTCTGTACCTGATTCATAGCCTGGTAAGAAGCCTTTTAGTAACTGGAATGTCATGCAGTCATTCTTTTAGTGGTTGCTGTTTGACAAGAGTTTCCACAGCTAAAGATTTTGTAATGCTCTTATCATATTTAGTCTTTATACCTGGTCAATTAAATCTAAATTGCATAAGTGACACAGAAATTCCAGCGTGTTTATCTTTGTGAAGTAAGTTATCGACTATCTGGAATTTAAAATGAACTTATTAACTCTTCCACTTTTGTGTTCTAAGATAATTTGTGTTTTTAGTTTTTTATGTGGTTAAGCTTTATTTCTTTACATTTCCTTCGGTATCATCGTTGAATTTTCATAATGTAGGTTAGCTTTCTCTCCTACTAAACAAGTATATGATACGACCGATAACCGATTGACCGACAGGATGTAACCAATGAAATGAAACTTTATTCATTGAAAGTTTATATTAAGAGAAGTTAGTCAAGTAGCCAACCGAAATTGTATTTGTAATCATAAAGTTAACGTCAGTCACCACGCCATTTACACTTTCCCCGGATCACTGCATTGGCATAATTACTATTCTTACTGTATTAATAACAGTATTGTGTTTAAATTAAGATGTTTTGTGCGTCCATAAATGGGAACCTGAAATTGATGTTGCCTCTTCTGTTCTGACAAGGATAAATGAAGATAAAGCAAGAATGCAAGCGTGCACTCCAAAATCGCGACTTGTAATTAGTGGTTATATTGTGATACGAAATCTGCCTCGTAGAATACAGCGTAATTACGCTTTGGTGTAAAAAGCAATTAACCTCTTTCTTTGATATTTTGTGACACAGTGTATACGAATCCGCTGAGTAGACAGCTTTGCTGAGAGAATGAAGCTTGAAGCCTGATAAAGTTATCATACCTTATATGTAAGCATCGTATTTCAGCGATTTCGTGCATTCCAGCCGCTATTGGCTACTGCGTGTAGCACTTTTCCTTGGCTACCTTACTTTATATAGCCAAAGTTAATTTCTGTTTTAGTAGCCTTCTTTTTCTTTAGACATTTTCGCAATCAGATTTTTAATGTGTTTCAGATGGTGACTCGAAGGATAGCCCACATCTTGGAGAAGTAAGGTTATCTTCTGGCCACAACAAATACATAAGTCTCAGAAAATACTTCGATTTAATCTCTCTGTCACTGAGAGTTTCAACTCATCTAGAATTGGAACTGCTACAGAATGTCACTTGTAATCTTGGAAAGAGATGGGTGGTGACATCATGTATAGTTATGGTAGTGGTAAGTGTATCGTTTTTGAATAGAAACGATTTATTTTTTTTTGTTACAGAGTCTTACAATACAGTGCAATATAGTACAATATTTGTGTATATTACAAATAAAATTTGAAGTGACATAATCAACAATGGTTGAATTCGCTATAATTATAATTAGATTTTGAAGTTCATAATAAAAATTGCGAAAAATTTTTATAATTTTAAAAGTTAATAAAATTAATTAACATCAATTAACAAAAAGTAAACTAAATTCCCAATTCCAATTATAACCTGGATATTAACAAGGACCATAGGTTATAACCACCGTTGATTACATTATCGAATTTTCCTCAGAATTCAAAAATAGTTTTAAACCTCTCAGACAACTTCCCAACCTACTTACGCATAATTTAAACAACAAATACAGCACAGTTTAAATATATTGGATGCATTTATTTAAAAAACTGTTGATGGAATGTTAATTAGACTAAAGCACATTAATTGCCAAGGTATTTCTTGACACTAGAGGTTTTTAAACATTTTCCTATAATTGTTTTCCACAACTCGCTCCAACTCATTAGATTGGGTAAAATTTACATAACTGAGAAGCTGCACAGACGCAGATATATAATAAAATATAACAGGCAATACTTAACTTAAATCTGTGGTCACCTTAAAGAATCTCTCTTGATGTGTAGAGCAATAAAGATGTTTATACAATAGGCCTTTCTGTTAAATTATCGCAGTAAATTTTCTACACACAACCTTTTTAAATTTCCAGTTAAGGCATGTAAAAATCTGACAGTTCGTTCGTTCTCACGTAGACATTCTACAGATGTGTCAACGTTCACCGCATTGTACTGTAATTGTCCATAAACAACGGACCACTGAGTGTGTGCGCGTGCGAATGCGTGGGACGACGCGAGTAACTATTTGCGTTTTCAACCGTCATAACAATAAATGTAACTTCAAACGCAGAAAATAAAGAAGCAAACAGAATTCTTGAAGGACGAATTGGTTTTGCCACTTTGTTTTTTAAATTCCTCGGTTTCCACAGCGTTACGCAGTCCAATGACAAAGTTGATTACGCTCATGCAGAGTGTTTTTGTTGCAAAATGTATCCCTTTAACGCTGTCGTGCTTCTGTTACTGAAAGTTAATCAACAACTAAAACAATTAAAAGAATCAACTCGCCAAGTACACACACAAGTACTCAGGTACACAAACACAGAACTACTTAGGCCAAAACAACTGAGATTAAAGAATATTAACTCCATATTTTACAACAAATTATTATTACAAAGTTGCTATATTTATTCATGTTTTAAATACTCTTAACATCTACTGGTACCGTAATTGTGTGCCATTTATTTGTAACGAGCTGTACTGAGTAGTGAAATTCATTCCGCTTTGAACCCATCGCAAGCTTTTGAAATCCGGCGACTTCAAAATAAAAGACTAAAGCAGGACACTTCATTTAGAAGACAAGGATTTACAAGACGGGAAATTCATGAGTAGAAGCACGTGGAAAGAATGTACATCGTCAAAGATGAGACAGACATTCATTAATACTGTCTTTTATGTCATGAGTACAAGTTTATTATTAGTTTTAAACTTTTTGTTCAGTGTGACATTTCACCAATCGTGAATCGAAATCCAATTCTGAATTGGGTTATACGGACACTGAACAGCGAGGTGTAATGAAACTGAAGAATTTGAAATGGACTAGTGTGGACCAAACCATACCAGTAACAAAGAAAAATAAATTAAATAGGACAGAAGTCGGATGTGCTAAAGATAGGCAGTTTAAAGTTATTTGGACCTCTTAAGAACAAAAAGATTCACACGGTTGTGCGCACGAAGCAAATTCTTCCGGGCCTCTTTCCACCTGTCTGCTGTCCTAATGTCAGCAGTATTAGGCAGAAGATCTTCAATTTTCCACAGGTTGGCTAATGGAAGTGTGGGCGAGAATCCAAACATCACCTCAAAGGGAACGGCCTTATGACTCTCATGGAGGGCCGTATTGAATGCTAACTGTAACCACTTAAGATTCTGGTCCCAACAATTCTGTTGCTCTGCGTGGTAAGCAATCAGAGCAGACCGAAGATTCCTGTTGAATCTTTCCGCGTGGGACGGCTGAGGGTAGTAAGGGGAAGTGGTTACATGTTGGATACCGTTGGCGAAACACATTCGCCGGAATTCGCCCGAAATGAATTGTGGACCATTGTCAGAGACAATGATGGCCGGAAGTCCGAAATGCTGGAAGATATTGGTCTGGAGTGCTAGAATGGTTAGCCGAACGTTTGCCTGCCGTAAGGGCAATAGCCAGACAAACTTAGAGAAAGCATCCACACAAACAAGCAGGAAAGAATTACCTGACTTGCGACGTGGGAGAGGTCCCACGTAGTCGATGAGTCTGGCTCCATTGGTCTGCTCGCCACGTCCGATGACAAGAAACCTAACTTGGTGTTTTGGGCAGGCTTGCTTAACCCACAAAGATGACAGGCCTTAACTCTAGCCGCAATATCCCTATCCATGCCCTTCCAGATAAAGTGTTTCCTAATGCTGGAAATGGTCTTTGAAATCCTCTTATGTCCACCTACTGAAGAATTATGGTAGTAGCTGAAGACCATGGGCACTAACGTGCTAGGCAGCACGATTTTTGGGACTCGTCCTTTTCTTTCTTTGCAACACAGGACGCCCTTGGACAAGAAATATGGGACCTGTACGTTACCCTCTTTTAACTTATGGATGATAGGACCCAACTCTTCATCATCTAACTGATGGGGTAACACATCAGTAAAGACTAGCGGAAAGTCTAACAATAAGGCACAGGGTTGCTCAGATGGAACTTCACTGGGTTGGGAAAACATGCGGGACAAGGCATCAGCAACCACATTCTGAGTTCCCCTAATGTGTTGTACCTTGAATTTGAAGGAGGAAATTTTTACTACCCATCTTCCAATTTTACCCAGTTGGATGAGCAAGAAGCCAAGAAAGAGCCTGATTATCGGTCTCAAGTAGGAACTCAGCATGTTCAAAGAAACGCCTGAACTTATCTAGAGCGTATACCACTGCCAAACACTCTAGTTCATAAACAGATGACTTCTTTTCTTGTTGGGTCAAGGTCCGAGATATAAAAGCCACTGGCTTCCTAGCACCATCAACAACTTTTGAAAGAACAGCTCCGAGCGCAACCGAACTTGCGTCCGTCTGCAGGACAAACTGCTTAGAAAAATCGGGCATCCTTAACACCGGTGGAGACATGATGGCCTCCTTAAGCGCATCGAAAGCTTTCTGTTCTTTTTCTCCCCATACGAATTTAGCCCCCTTTTTTCGTAGTTCACTGAGTGGGGCAGCGATTTCTTCAGCATTCTTGATGAAGCGTCGATAAAAATTTACCATGCCCACAAATCTCGCGATGCCTTTGGCATCCTTAATTGGGGGAAAATCCCTGATGCCCTGTGTTCTCTCTGGGTCGACAGTGACACCCCTATGTGAAATAAGGTGCCCCAGCAAATAAATTTGGGTTTTGGCAAACTTGACCTTTTCCGGGTTTACAGTAAGCCCGGCACTCCTCGACCTGCACATCACCTCATGTAGATGACCCATATGTTCCTCAAATTTCTCACTGTACACGAGGAAGTCGTCTAGATAATTGAATACAAAATTACACTTGACATCGTGAAAAACGGTGTCAAGTAGACGAGTGAGGGTTTTTTCGCCCCCACGGCCAAACCCATGGGAACTCGTGTGTACTGATACAGATTCCACGGAACACAGAATGCCGTATAGGGCCTACTTTCTTTTGCAAGCGGAATCTGGTGATGTGCAGAGTTGAGGTCAATGATGGTAAAATACCTCGCCTTACTGAACCAATCGAACGCCGAATGCAGATCTGGAAGAGGGACAGAATCAACTTCAATATTTGGGTTTAATTTGCGATAATCGATATCCATCCGGTGCTTACTTCCAGGCTTGGGTACAAGGAACGCTGGACTGGCATAGCTGGAATTATAAGGTTCAACACCTGGTCTAATAATTCTTGAACCTTCTCTCTCAGAATGGTCATTTTCGGAGGGGCAAACTTGTAAGGGTGGGAGCGTACCACCTTGGAGTCCGTAGGGCGGATTTTATACTCCAAGAGATGTGTGAGCCCAAGGGTAGGAGTCAATACAGAAGGGAACTGCTCACACAACTGATGTAAGGCGGACTGCTGGGACGGATTGAGATGGTCTCTAGATGTGTCGGGACACTCTATCTCTTGGATATCCTCCCTAGTTCCCTGATATCCAAGGAAAGGAATCACGACTCCCCGACTAAATTTAAAATAACATTGGTGCTCTTGGATGTCAAGGATGAGACCACTCTTAAAGATGAATAATACTCCCAGAGCCGGAGAAATCAAAAAGCTCCACACCCAAGAAAATCCCTCGATTTTGAGTTTAAAGGAAACTACCTGGAGATGGGCAGAATTTCCCGAGATGCCGTCCAGCACACTATTGAGGACTCTTCAGACCCTTAAGTAAACCTTGTTTTTCCAGGTCCTCGCACACTCTGGATGAAATGATAGACCTTGCTGATCCGGAGTCACCTAGAGCTCTGAGCCGACTCCTTTTCAACTCCAACATCAAGAAGGGGCATACAGAAGTGGTATTACCGATGGTTTGGAGGACCTTTGTTGCCAGAAGAGGTATGACCTAATGCCTGCCTGGAGGCACGTACTGGTGAAGACCCGCGACGAGGAGGAGAAGACAACCTCCGACTTATCTTCCCCTTGTTGCCCCGTTTCTTTGTATTTGACTTAGACGCCTCGGGAGAGGACGTTGGACTCGGCCTTAATAATCATGTTAGCTGTCGCCCAGTGGCCACGTGCTTTGGCGGCACCAACCGTTCAAATCACGCCGGGAATATTGAAACCCCGGCACAAAACGTTTCCTATAAACTGCCAAATTATATCCAACAAATTAAATTGTAAGATTGTCTAATTAAACAACGACTGTTTAAAAACTTGTGGAATAGACGGATTCACGGTTTACATTCATGTCCCATGAATGTGGAAGAACATTTCATCTCAAAAGAAGACGTATAGAAATCGTAACAAAACAAATAAAATCTCCAAGATATTTTGAGCCGCCAGGTTCGCGTTTACGCGTTTATGCTCGACGATCACGTAGTTTAAAGAAAAATGAATGTTTATTTCACGTACAGACATACGGTAATTAGAGTCTGTGTACATAAATTACGTAAACAAATACGGCAAGAAGAGGTTACAGTTTTGTTTCCGGCCCGCTTGTTTTATAACTACTTTCTTCACCAGAGGTCCAACGCAGGTCACCTGCAAAAAGAAAAAATAAAACACCCAAGCGGAGTTTAGCGGAGTTCTAAAGGAAGCAACCATACATTAAAATTATTTCCTCGTTTCGTTCGCTGTGCAGCTGCACTTAACTGCACTAAGTGCTGTATTTCTAAATGTGAATTTGGTTGGCCGCATGTCTTATAACTGTCTTGTGTAGTCTAACACAACTTTTACTACAGCTTTAAGGGTGTAGTAAACGTTATTTTAAAATTAATTACCTTTTAAAAAAAGATAAAATTTGTAAGATATTGCATGGATATATATTTGTGTAAGTTAATTTCATAATAGTGGATTATACTCGTTTCACACGGTCTTTTGTAATAGATTTGTATACAGTATTGTTGCAACGCTGATGAGTATCACAGAGATGTCCATTAATCCACGTACACTCTCCTGCCTAAAATTGTTTCCATCTTGAAGACCCTGGAGTCACAGAGGCCCTAGTACTAATTTCTACAGGACCCATCACCAGTTTGTACCAGACTTGGAATCTCATTTGAGACATAACCCCAGCTTTATCCATGTTGTTTAGGACAATGCTTCTACCCGAAGGGAAAGAAGAAACTATGCGTATTGTTTCGAAGCACATTCCGCGTCGTTAACTACACGTAATGGGACACACACACATTTTTTGTTTTGTACTTGTGTGAGCGCTTCGAATTTATCTTATCGAAAGCCTCATTCAATTAATTTTAAGTTATATAAGTTTTGATTTTCTTTGGTAGGCCTTCGTAAGTTTTATTATTTTTCCTTTTTTTAAAGTTTAGTTAGGCTATTCATTGCACATTTGATATGTTTTTAATGTGTTGTTAATGTGTCATTATATTTGACTACATTTAATGAGGTTTGATAAAATTTAATGACATACATATAAATTTTGTGTTTTAAAAGCGGGTTCAAGAGATTTTGTTACCAGCGAAATTTTGATTTCAAACTTTAGTAAACTGAGCGTAGTAAATCACCTCCCTTTACGAATGTCTCACGGTGATTGAGAGAAAGTAAACAACCATATTTTGTGTACACTTTGTTTAAGGTATTGTAATTCCATTATAAACTTAAATAAAAATACTTTCTCTAATTACTTTCACTAAATCACTAATCACGTTCAACTCGTAGAAACCGACGTAATGCCTTTTAGAAGAACTGGTCTCGAAATAATTTGACGTCTCCCGTTGCCACCAATGTTGCATACACAATTGCGTATTCAGCGCTAGTGATTGTGATAGAAAGTAACGATTTATTTTTATAATTTAAATTGTAAATACGATGAAAGCAGATATTTCTGTAGTAAAATATTTGTTTTTTCTCTAGGATATGCAGATCTTCTGGTTGAAGACAAAGTAATACACTTTGTATGGTAACAATTTGTCACGATTCAACCAGTTTGTTTATTATCCATCAGCATTAATTCAGTTTTACAACGTAGAAACCACTACAGACGATGCATTTATTTAATGCATTAAGGTTTCTGTTACTACTACTATGGCGTTACAGCTAGGGCAGGATTTAAAGTTACTGGGCCCCTCCTAGGCTGAACCTATTGTGCGGGACCCCCAAATACCGGGGGGGGGGGGATTGGGGGTATGGTATACTCCCCCCCAGTAAAACGCAGGTTCTGGGTCCCTCACCTGGAAAAATTTGAATAATACATCTTCTATAACTGCAAATAAAATCATTGTTAGGTATACAAATTAAATTGAGATACAATGTTTTTTAAAAATTTTCAATACTATATTCAAACAATTTAACGGTTTCAAGGTATCACAATGTACAAAGGCATTCTGAACTCTATGAAAATAATAATAAAAGATTCTACTCGTTTTTGTATTGCACTCAAAAGACCCTAAACAGAATATAAATGTAGGAATAAAACAGAAACAACTGATTTCCAAAGGAAAGTAAAACAATCTCACTAGGCACAAATTAAGCATATTTTTAAAAAGACCATAAAGTATTAGGGTATATTTACATTTTACATTGTACAAATCTGCAAGTAAATCACAATTTTTCTGAATAATAAAAAGACTGTAGTGTACTACTTTCATTAGGATTTGGTTTGATTTATTGGCACTCGCCTACACTTATTATTAAAAAATTTATTTACGACATCTTCATAAGATAACTGTTTCAAAATACCACTCTCTAGGCTCATAAGAGATAAAAAGATCAGCCTATCTTTTTACATGGTTGTCCGGAGCCTATTTTTAATAAGTTTCAACTTCTAAAATGATCTTTTACACTACTGTTAGTGACCATAATTGACAAATACATTCGAAGAGCCACTTCCACGTTAGTAAAACATTCCTTGACGTTATTTTCTAGAAGGAGTTTGTACATCCACCCTAGAAGGAGTTTATCTCCTTATAGCCTTGTATTAAAGTTTTAGTGGCATCAGCACAACGTGACCAGCATGTTATGGTGGTCCTTTTTGGTAATGGGTTTACCATGATCACCCTTTTTCAAACTTTCGGTTAGTACTTGGTATCTATGTGTTGTATCCGTGAAATAGACATAAAGCTCTTGCAAAAAATGAAAAAATCCTTACAGCACTCACGCAACACTCAGCAGTAAACTGTTCCACTAGTGTAACTGAATGTCCAGCGCAAGGTACTGCTAAATTATTTCCTGCTAGCACCAAAGTTTGGAGCCCACTGTACTTGCCACTCATTGAAGAAGTGTTGTCGTAAGGCTGGCCACGGCAGTCTTTGATGTTTATGTCATTCACTTTCATAAACTTAAACTGTTGAATATTTCCATAGCTTTGTGGCCCTGGTTAGGCATGAACGTTACAAATCTTTCAACCGGAGTGTAGTCCTCTAAATACCTGAAAATCAAAGTAGGCTGGTAGACGTTTCTTGGACTGGAGTTGAGTCCATTGATACAGAATAGTACTTATACTTTTTAATGCGACATATTATTTAACTGTAAACTCGTATGCCAATTAGTTCCACAACGTCCTAAGAAATTATTGATGAAAGGAAATTTGTATGACCACTTCCACGATTCCCATGGTTTTTAATATTATTACTTAAAAGTCGTCATACTCTGCTATTAGTTCTAGTAATCCTAAATAATTTCCATTTCTTGGTGACCCTAGTGTGTTATTTTCGCCCCTAAGTGCCTATCCTCTTTCACTGGTGAAAATTATGACACTTACCAATCTTTTCAGCACTTCCCCCCAGTATCTCGCTACATCTTCGGCTTGCCGCATAAGTTCTTTATCAATATGTCCTACTTCTTTTGATAGTCTGGCAAAATCAATTACAGCACTCAGGTGGTTTTCAGAAGTTTCGTACTCTACTAGACGCTTGTAGCATTTTTCCAATCAAATAGAAAAAAAGTAGCCTATGGAGCAAAAGTTCGAACATACTGGTAGGGCGAAAGTTCGCATTGCAAATCCTACCCCACTACTATTTGAACTTAATATTATTAGTTTCTTACATTTTTTCTATTGTAATACAATAGTTCAACTGTAATATGACATTGCAACATTGTAATAATTTTACACTGTGTCAAAATGACTATAATTCTTTCAAGTTTTTAATTATAATTTATTAATAAAGCTAATAACTTAAAAAATTTGTCAAATGTGATAATAAAGACGAAAATCATTATAAAAAAGAATTAAAGTTAATAGAGTTGTTTAAAGTTAAATAAAATTAATTTATTCTAAATAATTTAATTACAAACTTTTGCCCCATCATATGCAGACTTTTACCCCACCTATGGCGGCAAAAGTTCGATTTTGACACGTTTTGGAACTGTACTTATTTGCAGTAGTTGAAATTATAAAAAGGGGGTCTTAGTCGAACCTTAAGGGATTTGTGATATTTCTGTTAAAATATAATGAGTCTCCGTAAAATGAGTGCAGTTTGAGGTGAATTTAAATTTTCAGTGCACACTCTTGCTCCACTTTACCCTATACTTACATGGCTCATAATACCATATTTTTCTCTAATAACTTCTACTGTTCTCTTGTTCTCTGAAACACGACGAAATAATTTTTATGCAAGTTGATTGTTCTTTTTTTCTTTTTATTTGTGGTGTAGGCCCCTAGACTGCAGCCTATGCTTAGATCCATCACTGGTTACACCGCATAGAGAAATCCTGTCGTCTTTCAATTTCTGCCTCGTCTATCAGCCGTCCCTTATTCCTATATGCTCATATCGTCTGCGATTCCTACGTTCCATGTTTTTCTTGGCCGCCCTCTTTGTCTTTTTATCGGCCATTTGCATCATATGTGCCATTTGAGTTTCTATGCTATTATTTCTGTAACAGGCCCAGCTCAAGCTTTGTAGTTTAGTAACATGAAAATTTAATAGGCCTAAAGTTGGTTAATTTCATTGACAGATAAGAGAATTTTGTATTTATGTTCAAACTAGAAAAATTCTTAAAGATTATAGTCGACTGTAACGATGAGGACAGTCAACTAGAAGCAGTTCATCTGAGAATATAACTTCTTGTTGAAGTCGTCTTTAACTTTTCGTCTTAAGCGCGCGCGCCCCCCACACACAATTCTATACGAAGTTTCAATCTTTTCGTTTAACTTAGCACCTGATTGTAAGCAGCCCCTGATTTGCACACGAGCATTCGGCTATTGCATTGCTATGATGATGATGATGATGTGGATATACATTTATGCATGCGGATAGGTAGAGGACCGAGAAAATGTAGAGAAAAGACTGTAGGAGAGGGATTCTGAAAAAAATTGAGACAGGACAACCGATACAGGACTGAAAAAATAACAAAGAGAGGAAAGGAAGAAAGACAAATTTCGAGATTTCTCATGACGTTTGTATGTAGTATTCCCTTTGGAACTTTCTATTCGATTCCCAATCTGCAAGACCAAAAACTCTGACTTCGGGCTGTTTATTCTGTAAGGTATGTCCTTCATTCTGGCTACCGATGTCAGAATCCGTGGCCACAATCTCAATCAGCAGAAGTGAATAGGGATCATTATAGTCAATAAAATACACACCTCGGCAATGATATAATACGAGGACTGATGGTAAACTCCCCGAGCTGTTAGTCCACCTCCACTCTGCGGAAGGGATTTATTTCGCTTAGAGCGGCTTACTCGACGTAACACGGTAGGCCTACGAGTCGTGTAATAGGTAGCGGGGGACTTGTTTCTCTGAGGTACCTACTAACTTACACATCACATCTGTAGGTACTAGTAACGGAATCACACTATAATAAAGTAGTCTGTGAAGCAACGTATAAGAAAAGTAAAGGGAAAAGTGACTTTATAAATTACTATAAACAAATTTCATCGAATCTGCAACGTAATGAACGTTAAAAGTTAAGTTGAGAAAGAGCCACATTTCTTTTAGACTGTCCCCTATTTTTCTGATAGTTCAGAATGTTACGTTTGCTCGTAGCATAAATCTGTTACAGGTTATATTCTATTGTGCCAAACGTTTTGTCATTTTACCACGGGGTAAACTCAATAGAGGTCTAATGTGCGTGTTTCTTCACTCGGACTACCGATGACTATGTACCTTATGGGAAAAGTAATATGAGTGGAAAGAGGCAACTGTTGTGGATGTGAGATTCGAACCAACCAACAGTGTCTAGATTTGGAAAATCATAACAAAAGCAATGAGAATGGCAAGGCTAAAGGCGTTCAAGGGCATTTAAATGCGTTGTCGTTTAGCTAACAAATATACATTTGTAAAACTAAAACAAAGTATGTAATTCGTAATGGCTTAGGTTAGTAAAGTCCAGCTAACGAAACTCTGTGAAGAGCGAATTTTCTTGTTTCAGAGCGATGAACAAACAATTTAATTACGATCTTCAATTCGCGAAGATCCCTCACGTTTCACAGCGTTCCCAGCCAATCTGTCAGTCGCGTGTATAAATAATGCAACGTTATTTATCGTGCGAACTGGAGCACCTTGTTGTAACGAGTTATTTCGTTTTGAATTGCTCTGTTTTATTCAAGTTACGATTACCTAACAAACATTTACTCTGTTTTTTTCGAGAAGACAATGAAGATAAACTCTTCTTTACGCAGATTGTGTACGTAATAGATGGGATTCGTACAATTAATGTGTTTTATAATTTCACTACTGAGAATCGTCGTAAATTTCTTTTGTTGTTAACTATGGGATAATATAACTTGGATAAAACACACGTTTGTCTGGTTGATACGAGGACCTGAATTTAATATAATTTATTTAATTTGTTCTGACTAAATACACGAACAATAAGCGTTGTGTTTGTTGCGCTGGACTGTTATCTAACTTTACGTCAAGGTGGGCAAAGTAAGTAAAAGTAAATAAATGAATTTTAGATATAAGCGATTTATCAAAATACCAAACAAGACTGCAATAAAATATTTTGTAGGCTTTTATTGCAGCCTGAATCTTGAGATGTGTGAGCGGCCACGTTATGAACTCAGATTATTTTGTAGGCTTTTATTGCAGCCTGAATCTTGAGATGTGTGAGCGGCCACGTTATGAACTCAGATTATTTTGTAGGCTTTTATTGCAGCCTGAATCTTGAGATGTGTGAGCGGCCACGTTATGAACTCAGATTATTTTGTAGGCTTTTATTGCAGCCTGAATCTTGAGATGTGTGAGCGGCCACGTTATGAACTCAGATTATTTTGTAGGCTTTTATTGCAGCCTGAATCTTGAGATGTGTGAGCGGCCACGTTATGAACTCAGATTATTTTGTTCATCTCCTTCTACATAATCCCTGCACACTTTCAAACTCATTCCGGGACTACGTGTTCCAATAATTTTTTCTTGGGTTTGCTCTGAATGTGCCTTGTGACTGGTCATCTATATTACCTTATCATATATCCTGCCACTGCTTTCTAGTCTACCCCAGCTCCACGCATGTGAAGTCTCTAATCGTTTCTCGTCTCTCTTCACAATGTTTCATGATTGAGAACCATACACTTGTACATAATATGAGATTTTTGTTTTGTCTGAGATTAAAAATTTGTCTTTTTCTAAGAATTAAGGTGTGACATCATGTTTTAGAATTAACGTCTTCTTCGAATCTTATAAGATTCTGGTACTCAAGCATTTCAATCTTACATCTTCATTCCTCACGTTTGAATTCATTTTATTTACATCATTTCCAGTGTCCACCACTTGTGTGTCATTCTATTCACCTACATAACAAACTCCATACAACTAATTTACTGTTAACTTAACCAGAAGTAAACTAAACTCAAAAAACAATGTTATGATTACATTTTTACTTATGTTAAATTGTAATTTATGTTTCCAAATTTCTGTTTGTAATGTAACAATCTGTGGATTATTACTTAATGTACCATAACATTTATTACACATTTACCTTAAATAATTATGCTTGCCAATTTGAAATTAATATAGATACGTAGTTGTATTACAGAAATTGATTTATGTAAGTCAAACATTAATGTCTCTAATATATTAAAAGTGAATTAATTTGAGTGGTAAACAACTTTTGTAAATTGATTTAATATTTACTCCACAACTGCTCTTATTCAGTATCAAATTCTATACTTCTTGGGAAAATTTTTAAAATTTTAAACTAATATTAACGATAATTGAAACTGCTGTTAGAGTACTTGACAAAAATATACGGTAACTAACAAGACTGTAAATATTTGATTAATCCGTCTATTTAAAACTTTTTTGACACATCCACATAAAATTTTGTTTAATTAAGCATTACTGTATGTTAATATCGTGTATGCTCATTACTACAACCCAGATCAAATTCGTTACGATAATTTAAATTATAAAGCCGGCTTGCAAAGCCGGCTGATTAACCTGAGAACTATTTCCGTCAGTCTGATCTTAATATGCTGTTAATTATAGGGCGAACCGCTGTTCCATTGTGAGGTAAATGTGTTTGAAATTTAAATGAGTTCTAATTAAATATTTTAATAAGATTAATTTGTTCATATTAATTACTTCCATATTCCTTAAGGAATGGAAGTATGGTGATGGCAAAAAAAATCGTGTTCGAGATTATTGCAGATTCTGATTCTACTACACTCAAAACATGAAAAAAAGTCGTTTTCCGAAAAGTGTCTGTGTGTGTGTCTGTCTGTGTGTGTGTGTGTGTGTGTCTGTGTGTGTGTCTGTAGATTTTTTTTCTATGGCGAACGATAACTGCCGCAAATTCAAACAGAATCAAATAATTTTTTGCATACAGCCCTGATTTGTAGAGTACTCACGACCTATTGTTTTTGGTGAAGATCGGTTGAGGGAAAGGGATAGTTTACCTGCAACGGTTTTTTTTTATCAAGGGAAATTTTTTTTTTGGCAAACGATAACAGCCGCAAATTCAAACAGAATCAAATAATGTTTCGCATACAGCCCTAAATTGTAGAGTTCTCAAGACCTATTGTTTTTGGTGAAGATCGGTTAAGGGAAAGGGGTAGTTTACCTGTAACGTTTTATGTTTTAACAAGGGTATTTCCTATGGCAAACGATAACAGCCGCAAATTCAAACAGAATCAAATGATTATTTGCATACAGCCCTAAATTGTAGAGTTCTCAAGACCTGTTGTTTTTGGTGAAGATCGGTTGAGGGAAAAGGGTAGTTTACCTGCAACGTTTTTTTAACAAGGGTATTTTCTATGGCAAACGATAACAGCCGCAAATTCAAACAGAATCAAATAATATTTTGCATACATCCGTGATTTGTAGAGTACTCAAGACTTGTTGTTTTTGGTGAAGATCGGTTAAGGGGAAGGGGTAGTTTACCTGCAACGTTTTTTTATCAAGCGTATTTTCTATGGCAAACGATAACAGCCGCAAATTCAAACAGAATCAAATAATTTTTGCATACGTCCCTGAATTGTAGAGGTCTCAATGACTTTCGATTTTGGTGAAGATCGGTTAAGGGGAAGGGGTAGTTTACCTGCAACCTTTTACGTTTTAACAAGAGTAAAGTACTTGAAAATTCATTTAAACTTTTTGAAACAATGGTAATTGTTAAAAATAAAATAATTTTGTTGCCAGGCAATAAAATTATAATTTTTTCATTTTAATGTAATATAATATTTTTCATTTAATACAGCAATAAAAAGGCAGGTAAGACACAGCCTGGCTGTTTGGCTGAAAATGATTTTAAATATAAATCTTAGAATATGGAAGTCATGTATGGTTCTCCATACCGATATTTTTGTATGTCACCTCAAAACTGAATGATTTTGTTTTGGCGTAACCATGGTATCCGATTTTGGTAAAATTTTCGGCATCCTGGTAACACATAAGTAAGTTCTGCTTGTATATGGTTAACGAATCGTGAAGTTTCTATTAAGTCACTTCAAATAAGACTTTTGTAAGTAGTAATTTTACATTATTTTACTATTTTATTGCATATTCTTTTTTTTCAGTGTGCCTGTCCACAAGAAACATCATGTTTTGTAGGTATCATTTCAACTTTTACTGGCGAAACGTCAGAGTTGTGGATTAATGACAAAGTTAGCTTAGGCGTTCAGGTTAGGGCGGGGCGTGGTAGGCTTTTCCCACAATCCCACGGACGCTCTCGTTTTGCTTATTATTAGTCCACACCTTTAGGACATTGAAATGGATAATACTACATAGTTTATTAATAAGTCCGAACAGTTATTATGTCGTAGTTCAGACAAAATGTTTCCTACGAATTGCCAACTGTTCTGAAGAGGCTTGTAAATTGTCCGCCGGCAACACTCCCATAACTGCTGGAGTAGGCTTACTTCGTAACCTGTAACCTGGTCATAACTTGCAGTATCGGCAAGTCACCATATCAGTAAACACCCATGGAAGTGTTGCAGCCTGATTTGATCGGTGTAATTGATATTAATATCAGGGTGATTCTGCGAATTAATATTTTTTGAAGGTTGATTCTAAGGCGCATAATGACATTAAATTTATGAAAGAATGCTCGTAGAATTTACATTTGCACCCTATAACTTTTCACAATTTCCTCAAATATTTGCTAATGATATTAAGAAAAGAGAATATTCTATATATCCTCAAATTTATTGACATAATATTTAAATCAAACTATCAATATATTTATTTTACTTTGTTCTTGAATGGTTAAAACAATATTGACTGAAGCTCAACCAGAAGGTTAACAGAAGGTCAAGAAGGCACTATATTGCTCTCGACCTGAACGGAAGGTATCAGATTTAAGGAATCCAGAGTACGCGTTCAACTCACTTTCTTCGTTTGATGTGGCATGTAGTGAAAGTTGCACTGCCCGGAGGTCATGCGTGAAGGTAAAACGGCTGGCAGCTGAGTCTGATATTCCAAAATATTGCATCGCACAGATCAAATTACGCCCAATAAGCCACTTATCTCCCACACCAGTTCATAATTTCCCATAATAGTTTGATTTAATTTTTCTGAAGTGACTCTTAATTCTAAAAAAATGTTCATCGGCCGTTATAGCTTCAGAAATGGACAGTTGTTTAACCAATGAGCAATTAAATAGATTTCTTCGAACAGTATAATTTGTTTTTGATAGCTCTAGTAAAAATGAACAAATATAATTTTTTACCTGACTATATAACAAACTGGATATGGAATTATAAACTTACAAAAATTGATATGACTATTTTGCTCTAGTTGGCATTAATGAACAGATATTTCTGTAAAGGACAGAAGTAGATGAAGAAGAAACGAATAATGAGAAGTAAAGGGATAATTCAAAATTAAAAGCAAATTAACATTCAAAACAAATATTTTAAAATATAAATTCAAAGGAATATTGTGTGGAGTTCACAGTTATTTACAAAATCAATGTGAAACTGGTTTAAAATATTCAGCAAAATTCAGTTTACTACTTTTAAATAATCCAATAAATATATTCACTACCATGTTAGTCAAATATCTATGTGAGGTACTATCAAAACGGAGACTTACACTATAAATTTATGTAATGCCTGAAATTAAAAATTTACTTTGTTTTAAAAATTGACGGAACTATCTGTAACTGCATGTATATTCACGCGCTTGATAAACTCACTCATACGATATAAGGATTGAAAGATATCACTTACTAAGCACTTTTAAGGAAGCATCGCGAATCTGCTTTTGAAGGAAAACTCAGCCAAAAGGAATTAGGAGCACGTTTGATTTATTTAGTAAATAAATTTATTTTCTTTAAAATGGATTGAAACTTAACGTCTTTTTTATGGACTATTCGATTTTACGAATTGGCATCACCCGCTGTAATTTGTAAACCGCCGATGTAGGCCTATACGTTTGGACGGCTGTGCTGAGTGTTGACTGCGATGAATGTGGAAACTACGCTGAACTGCTGTCGTGTGGTTAACACGATTATTAATTTATAAAACATTATTTATAATTTATAATTATTTATAAATATTTGAAATTTATATAATTATAAATATAATCTTTATAATTATAATATTTTTTATAACTATTTAAATTTGTAAATTTTTATTAATTTATAAAAAATTAGAGTTTATTTGTAAAAGTAATAAAAGAATTTGGGCAAAAAAAGCAAACTACAAAACACTAGTAGAAGAGTCGAATGTCATAGTCATAAGTCGTACCAAATCGTGGGATGATGAATGTCATAAAACTACATTTCCTTGTCGATTTCTTTCCGAGAAATCTTGGTGAGGTTAGCGAACAAGGAGAGAGATTTCATCAGGACATTAGGACCATGGAGACTCGATATCTAGGCCGCTGGGACCCAGCATTATGGGCGAGACTAGTGCTGGTTTTGTAAAAAACGAAGACTTGACTCCGCATAACAGAGAAAAATATGAA
Source organism: Magicicada septendecula (assembly GCA_034769895.1). Classification (NCBI taxonomy): domain Eukaryota; kingdom Metazoa; phylum Arthropoda; class Insecta; order Hemiptera; family Cicadidae; genus Magicicada; species Magicicada septendecula. The sequence goes on from CM068368.1 coordinate 545,906,599, forward strand.
ACGATTACGATAACAGCTAGTGTATGGGTGTAATGAGTTTGTAAAAAATGTGGTACAAGACGACAGCTGGCGTTATTGTATCGTTAACAAAAAGAAACCTTTTAACGAACTTGCTCTGATGTGTATATAATGTTTCAATACAGTTAGAGTACGAGTACGCAGTGAGTTGCCAAATTAAAAACATCCTTTAACAAAATAACTGTTTCTCCTGAAACGTATATATACCCTGTGTCAACATACTCTTGCGTCCAGCAGGTGACACGCATTTTTTAAATAAATTCATAAAAAAACAACCAATAGTGGTTTATTGTAAAAGATGACATTGTGTCAGTGTGTCTATAGAAAATGTTTACGAAGAAATATTCCGTATTCCACTTTACCTATAAAATATATGATATTAGACAAGAAAGTCTTTGTTGTAAAAAAGCAATTTTTTTAAACAAAACTGGTGTTTGACATCTTATACATCAGGGTTGCTCTCCTAGAAACGCGTTTGCTTTCTTAAGTAATTTTTTACTGGCAGGTGGTAAAGTACTCAACAGTTGTAACAATATGAGTGAGTAATTAGGAAGTATGAAGGGTTATTCAAGGAAATGTTTCGGGGCCTGGACGCTGAGAATTCTGCAAGCGAGGAAGAAATTTAGACCGATCAGAGAATATGTTAGATACAGGACAGAGGAGAGGTAGTAGGAACTGGAATATTCCGATTGATAGATGGAAAACAACGTTAGGAGTATTTATTTGGCGACACTCAAAAATTTCGTACTTATATATAGTCATTCTCAAGTCATTCTCAATACAGTCAGTTTTATAGCCTTATACATTCATATTTCATACGCTTATACGATCAAGTATGATACCTTTATGAAGCCATACTTCGATACTTTTAGTCAGTCATAGTCATACAGTCAACTTAAAAAGTTTACAGTTAAAAATCACAGTTCACAGTAAAATAAACTTTTATTCAGAATTTACTTAAAGTTATAGTTTCCTTCCAAAGAGTTTTACGAGCAAACTTGTTTAAGTGCTAATACCGTGAGTGTAGTGAAAAGTGCAGTGAATGAATCAGCCCTTCAGAAATGGTCGCCAAAGTGCACCAAACGGAGAATCAGAACCAACGAGGAAGAGGAACACTCGCATCAATTAATTAAGGTCATTATAAATAATTTATTGCTGATCAATTATATTTGCTTGAAAGTCACTGCCCTATTTGAAAGATCCCACGATTTAGAATGTCGATTCTAATTATAAGTGTCAAGCACTAACGATTTATATTAATAAGAGTAAGTTACTACCTAACTCTACAATACATTAAATTTTCCATTATAATTATCTATGAAAATATTATAATTGTTTAACAAAGTTTTTGTAAACATACAGGCTATGTACAAAAATTTATTTAAGATATAAAGTATCGTTAACATTTAAATCTTCATTTTCTTAGAAGTTGTTACTCATTTAGTGTTAACTATAATTCAATATTATTATATTATTGTGATTATTCGTATATTAATTAAGACATATGTCAAGAATAAAGTCTTGGTTAGTGCATCTGTGGTGTCATTTATTCAACATTACCAGTTTTTGTTTGATACCCACAAAACAACAAAAGAAAAAAAAGTGTTGTATACTTTATAAAAGGAATGTTCCAATTATAATTTTTTGTCATTTTTTATGGCATGTACAATGTTGTTTATAACAGAAAATTATACTTGTTCCAGTTTTTCTGCTAAGTTTTTTTTGGATTTTCCACTGTGAAATTAATTAGAAATAGGTAATTTAATTGTTGTTCAAAAACAAATTTTTTTATAGACCAGTGATATTGTAAAAAATAATTATATCATAAAAAACAATAAAAGAAAAGTCTAACAGAATAAACCAACATCCGACTGAAAGGGATGAGAATGTTTAATTCCTCTTGTATACATGTTCCAACGATATTATCTTTTATGATAATCGACTTCATAAATATTTGTTCCTTTTTTAATTTTATTCCGTATTCAAGGAGAACGTTCCATTCATTCTTATTTTCCACAAAACTATACCGATCTGCGCTGATTTTCATACTTTCTCATTGTTGTCCTTTTATATCTTCCTGCGTTTTTTTCATACTTCGTCTCCACTCTGTTATCAGCCTTATCAATGTTATCTACGGGTAACGTAATGTACCAATAATAGACATCGTAATTAAACACACACACACACACACACACACACACACACACACACACACAATTTACTGAAGGAACTGATTAATTACTATATTGCATATTCAATGAAACCAGCGAGAGAGAGAGAGAGAGAGAGAGAGAGAGAGAGAGAGAGAGAGAGAGAGAGAGAGAGAGAGAGAGAGAGAGAGACAGAGAGAGAGAAACGAAATTAATAACCACTCATTCATCTACTTAATATATGAACATTTAAATATTACATTACATTAAGACACTAAGACACTATTAAAATATGTTTTATATACAGGAAATTAGAGAGTTACAGAAATTCTATATAGGCCTAACAGGCTGAGTACTGCGACACTGTTTTATTATCATATTTTAAGAATTGCAGGCTGTTTTAAGTTGTAGACGTTGGTGAATCTGCTGCGTAACAGAACTGGAAATGAGGATGTAAAATTTGGCAATTATATAAGATAGAAAGGTCAACGTCCATGTGGAGACAAATCTCACATTTTAATGAGCGAACGTGCTTTCATTAAGTTAGGTTAGTACAAGAGCCCAGACCACCTGGCATAAACGTTAGAGGTCGTCTCTTGTACTTCCTGTACTGTCAAAAATTTAACGAGAAAGTGCTTTTTACATTAACTTAGGTTAGGGTCGATGCAATTTGATCCGAGTGAAACCAGTATCACCTGTCCTGTAGTGCACGAAAAGGTTCAAGAAAACCAGTTCTCCATTACCAGTCTGGAATTATGAATTTAATTTATTTCATCACGGCAATATTTTGTATGAGTAAACTTTAGTTACGATACAAATAAATACGCACTGTGAGTCAATATATACGTTTATAACGTGATAATGTATCCAGAAAATACAGGATCTCTACTGTATCACTAATATGACTGTAAACGAGGTGCCTATCTTTATTACAGTAAGGAAACTTAAAACACATTTTGTGCAAATTATCTAAACAAAAATTAATTTTCGTTCCTGAAAAATAGGCACACATGTCTAACCTAAGTTTATTTAACGTCTGATAAATAGTGTTCTCACAGAGTGTTCTGATAACAGTATTCCTCTACAAACTATGTCTGAACGATAAATTAGCAAGAGTAACTTATTTCTCTGGCAAAACCTGTAGCAAAGGAAGCCTTGGGTGACTTACCTGGTTTCCAAAGTAGTAGACGAAATGAGGGCTGCTTCACTGAACAGATGGAAAGATTAGTAACAGAAAAGAAGAGGGTACTGCAATCGGTGCAATAAAAATGTATAGAAACCTGTAAAACGCGAAAAACGAGTCATGGAAGAGAATGTGTAATCAGATTGATGAGTATAAACTTGTAGGTAGAAGATCCATTGAAAATTGGGAACATTAAAGTTCTTACGAATAGGCAGAAAGTAAATCCTTCGTGAGTATGATATCTTGAAACAAATGAAAAGAATACCATAAAAATCTACTAACACAAACTCATCTCGAATTCCTTACTATTATCAACCATGAAATTTAAACAATAAACATGTCCAGTAACGTAACGTTGTGTACCAGTAACAGACATTGTAATTAACTAAACACACACACACACACACACACACACACACACACACACACACACACACACACACACACACACACACACACACACACACACACACACACACACACACACACACACACACACACACACACACACACACACACACACACACACACACACACACACACACACACACACACACACACACACACACACACACACACACCCACACACACACACACACACACACACACACACACACACACACACATTACTGAAGCAACTGATTAATTTTAATTTGACAAAAAAAAGGGAATTCATCTTTTGGGTGCTTTTAGATGTACGCGTAGGCCTATATATCACGCTCCATTTACAAAGATATACAATGAGAAGAGTTGGTGCAATGAGAACAAAAAATAACCATGAAGTATTCCGCTAATTTTATCCAAGTACTTTAGATAATTCCTTTCTATAGCAAAACCCAGTCCCCCCCCCAAAAAAAATCAGGAAAACTATATAACTTGTGAAAAACGGCAAGGCATCTGGTGCAGTGGGGTTACCGATAGAATGATTAAGGAATGTTAGAGTCGCTGTTACATATTTAAGTGCTTCCTCATGGGTCACGAACTTCCTTACGAATGGTTAACAGCATATGAGAGTGGTATAACGACTTCCAAACCGAGGTTATATGGAAAGATCTTGAAAAACAGAATAAAAGAACAAACCGAATATCTAGAATTCTAGAACAGCAAAATGGCTTTCTAGCAGGTCGTACTTGTATAAACAATCTTTTCATTCTTAGAGAGTCACTAGAAAACGATCAGAAAAAAAAAAAATATATATATATATATATATCAACTCACCTAGCGTTCATCAACCTAAATAGGGTGATAAGCGATAAATAAATAAGCGATAGGGTGCACCTAAAACACCTGTAGCCTGCAGTGGTAGAAAATGGAGTAATTGAGGTGTATGTTCAAGCAATAACATCAGTAACATCACTGTGCACTAATACGACTAACCACATAAAGGCTGGGTTACATATTTCAGAAGAATTCCAAATAACCAAAGGTTTACGTCAAGGTTGGGTAATTGCACCAACGTTATTCGAAATATGTCATATGCCGATGTGGAGGCGTAAGTTCCAAATATGGAGATTTAAATTAGACATAGTCGACAGTTAAATGATCAGGTTGTGATTGCAGAAGACGACGATGACATGAATTACATGCTGAGAAAGCTGAACAAAGAGTATCAGAAATGGGAGTTAACCAGCAACACTGAGTATGCGACTGCTGGTGACAGCACATCAAACTTGCTTCTCGTAAAAGGAAGAAGAGTAAAGGGTGTAAATTCGTCAACGTACCTGTGTGTGATCTTTGATAAGAAAGTGATGCCGACATCGGAAAGCGAACAGGGCAACGAAAGCAAACAATTAGCAATTACATTCTGTGGTTCGAAACAAAGTGGTCAGGAAAGATACTAAAGTAAGGATTTACACGACGGTAGTGGAAACTGTTGTAACTTTTGGTGCGGAAATTTAAGAAAATACAGACAACAAAACTAACGCTATGTAAATGGCATTCTAGCGATGCGTTATGGACTTAGATTACGTGACCGTATAAGATATGAGGTAATTAGAGAACAGATAGATGTAAAGTATATCAATAACTGATGCAGTAGAACCAGGAAGCCTACGATGCAAAGGGCGTGAAGACTGACTGTATAAGGGCGAATTTCTTTGCTCTCACTAAACACATACTCCTAATGCTGTTCTCCATCCACCAATTGGAATATTCCTATTCTTACTATTTTTTCTCTATCCTGTATGTAACATATTCTCTGATTGGTTCAAATTTCTTCCTCCCTTGCAGCATTTTAGTATCCACGTCGAAAGGATTTGTATTTCCTTGAACACCCCTTCATACTTCCTAAATTGTCACATCTATTGTACTACTGTCGACTACTTTATCACCTGCAGTAAACATTACTTAGGGAAGCCTACGCATTACTTAAAGAGCAAACCTAATATATAAGGTGTCAAACACCAGTATTGTTTACAAAATCGCTTTTTTTACAGCAAAGACTGTGTTGTCCACCGATATATATTTCTAGGTAAAATCTTCTTTACAAGAAACTACATAGGGTGTTGTTCAAAGAATTTCTTTAAAAAAGGGGTGTCCCCTGCTGGACGCTAGTTTACGTTGACAAAGGGTGATATAGGCCTATACGTGTCAGGAGAAACAGTTATTTTGTTAAAGGACGCTTTTAATTTGGCAACTCCCTGTGTACTCGTATTCTAACTGTATTGAAACATTATATACACAGCAGAGCAAGTTCTTTAACAGGTGTCTTTTTGTTAACGATACAATAACGCCAGCTGTCGTCGCCTTGTACAGCAGTTTTAAAAAACTCATTACATCCATACACTTGCTGTTATTGTTATAGAACACAACAAAAATTAGAAAAGAGACGACAGTAACTTATGAAAGTGACGTATAAGGGACAACAAAGACTATAATTAATTGCACTGGTGTTACGGTGAACTACCTGCATATAGGAGTCCTAAGTTGTCAACGATATTAAGTATCCCAAGGACGAAATTAAAGAAAAAGGATGATCAACATACTAGAGATGAACAGACAAACGGGTGAATAGACTAGAGATAGTCAAATACACTACAGTTGGGCGAAGAGATTATTTACAAGAACTCAACGATGAAGTCGGTGAAGGTGCAAATCCTGGAATAAAGAAATTTGGAATGTAATGAAGGAAAGAAATTTAGACAAAGCAATAGCTTATGATCAAACAGCTTTGAGTATGAGGTTGGGTAGGCAAAATTTTATTGTATAAATAAATGTGTTTGTATACTGTATACAATTAGAGTTCTCAGACATTGGTAAACTGACAAATATCATAATATCTGTGTGTGTGTGTGTGTGTGTGTGTGTGTGTGTGTGTGTGTGTGTGTGTGTGTGTGTGTGTGTGAACTAATATCAGTCCCTAATAAATGCTTACGTATTATTAATTAGAATTTTACTATTACTTAGGACATAGTGAAGTGGAATAATTCTAGTATCTCCTGTCTTTCTCCTGTCTTGAATAATTCAGTATTTACTATTTTGTCCATGGATATTATATACAAAATTCAAGTGTAAAGAGTCTTTAGTGACTGTAATTTTCGTTGGGGTGGGGGAACAACTTCGATGCACCTCAGAGACCAACCCTTATCGCTTCTGTCAAGAACCACATCGTACCTAAACCACATCTGCTTACCAAGGAAGGGTAGGGATGTCCATCCATTCGTGACGGGATCCGATCCTCTCTGCTGAGTAACGCGTAGCTCCTATGGCATGTAAAACACTCTTTTTACACCCATATAAAAATTACTTTGAACACTACTTTGGTTGGTTTAGTATGACAGATTATCGAATATCATAACCAGTTAATAATACTATTTTATGTGTATTGACAATGAAGAAGGTTGTAATATGACGTCTGAGATTTGTTTATTTACACGCAAAAAAAGTCTCACAGGTGAAATTATTGTATGCCTTGGAGAACTTATCGTTACAAGCGACTGAATCGTAATCCCTATAAGACAAATGAAATAAGATTTGAACGGTAAAGTAAGTTTTGCAAACTGACATATCGTTACGTCAAGTATTATAGTATTTAACGCTTAAGTGATAATAGCATTTTATAATATCATTATTTAACGAGGCTTTCAGGATTTATACATTCAAAAACTTTTGCATTATATGAAATACTCCACTAACAACAAGACGCAACAAGATAAGAACTGGCCTACATGCGATGATGCCTACAATTAACATGAGTATTTAAATAATAATGAACAAAAATTTAAACAAATGTAACTTGTTCCATTAAAAATTTATTGGAAAAGGAAAACTCAACAATAGTAAGCATATGCAGACAGAATGGACCAAACAAGATTATCCAAAAAAATATCGGAATCCGTCACAAACAAACATTGAAATAATATTCATTAAAGTTGTGTCAACAGTACTACCAATATTGGCAATCTCTTTGTGTGGATTCTAGAAGCTTAAGTTAATAGAAAGATGTGGAAAGACAGGGTTAAAAATTCTTTTGGATACAGCTAAAGGCGATGCAGAAGAAGAAGAAAAAGAAGAAGAAGAAGAAGAAGAAGAAGAAGAAGAAGAAGAAGAAGAAGAAGAAGAAGAAGAACTAATATAAGAAGAAGTGAAATGAACAAGGAAGGAGAAAAGTAACAAAATAGAAAAATGAGAAGGGAGACCGTTAGCGTAGTATGATTCCAGTTCGTCTGGTTCTATTCTAATCTGAGTTCCACACTTTTTTTACAGTAAACATCACGTTTGTTTCGAAGTGGCTGTGAAGAGTACTTGATGGCATGAGTATGCTTCAATTGACCTGGTTAGCAGCATTATGCATTAAGTAATCGCAACGTTATTCTTTATTGCGACTGAGTGCACAGAGCAGTGCAGAAAGCAGTTATCACGCGCAACAGGATCGTCCACTTGCACGAAACTGGTTTCTGTCCGCATCAAACGTCCTTTTCGTGGTCTACATAATTATGTAAATACCGGATTGTGTAAATATCAGTGGTAAAACGGTATCAGACATCTGTCGGTACTCACAGGCAACAGTGAGTGAGGCACACGCAGTGATGTTGCGCATGGTTACAGTTTATCTTCACGCACATTAATATTTTACATATTATTTAATTTATGCTTACATATTTTCTGCAGTAGAGTATGTAATTACACTTTATTAAATCGTTTTTTTTATTAGTTACGCCGAAGTATTTATGTTTGGCTTTGGCATCCGTCTTATAGGTCGCCACATTTCACGACCTTGAACGACTTTCTGTATACCCGTAGGGAACCACTGTAATGCTCGTGTAATCCAACTCGAGACTGTCGTAAAACACGGACGAGTCATCTGAAGCTCCCAACTTCTCTTTTGAGCATAGCTACTTCATCACTGTTACCTTACCTAAATCTATAATTTCTGAATCTGGGCCGTCTTGTTATTTTAGCCTTGGGATGCTAATCTGGAAAGCAGCCATCGCCATCGTCATAAACAACAACAACAACAACAACAACAACAACAACAATTACTACTACTACTACTACTACTGAAGTAGTAACAACTTATTATTATTATTACTACTCTTATTTCTTCGATTTTGTACGACTGTAGACTATGTAAAATGACTTCTTCATGATTTTTCTTCTTTTCTCGCTTTTCTGTCCTTTCAGTATTTTTTCGTGCTTTCAGTATGTCCCCTTTTCCGTTCTTCCGTCCAGATAGTTCTCATTTGTTTCCTCTCTTTTTCTTGAAAACCCCAAAATTCTTCACATTTTTCTCAAATATGTCCCTGTCTAAAATATCGTTTTGCGTAAGCTTCATTTCTGTGTGATTCGTTTTTAATTCTTTGAAACAACGGATTTATGTTTAGCGATTTTTATCGAAAGAGTCGAATACTCTTTTTGTCACTCTTCCTGGCTTCAGCTGGACCTAGTGCCCGTAGATTGCGATCCTCCCTTTTCTAATTGTATATGAAAGTTTTATTTCCAATTAGAGTTTTAAGTTTTTATTGATTCTTTTTACGAGTTTTCCACTCTTCTTTATACCAAAAATTTGTGTTAGTACTTTCCTTGTGTTAGAAATTTGTTTAATTTCTTGATTTTTCCATACATAGAGTTCAGGAACTTTGAAAGGTCTTTAATGTTTGTCATAAATTCTGTTTTTTTTTTCAAACGAAGTTTGTAGCCCTGTATTGATGCGGTATCTTTCAAATAGCTGATTTGTACTGTTGCTGCATCTGTGTTTTTGGAAAGAATTGCTAAGTTACCTACAAACGCTAGGCAGTTCAGTTTGAGGCAGTTCAACTTCTGACAGCCTAGCCTAATTTCTTGAATCCTTTTCTCTTGAAGTTTAAGCTTTCATTCTTTTATTACCTTTTCTAAAAACAGTTTAAAAGTATTAGAAAGGGGCATTCGCCTTGTATATAATTCTACACACACACACGCGCGCGCACGCGCGCGCGCACACGCACACGCACACGCAAACACGCACACAATACTGTATATACAGCTCTGTGTGTGTTTGTGTGCGCGCGCGCGTGTGATTATTAATATTATTATTATTATTCTTGTTAATACTATCGTACTTTCATGACGCATAGTCCTCGTTAAGAAACGCTACTTTGTACAAGTGATGGTACTGATTTCAGATATTTCAGTGTGTAAGCCACCTCAGGTTTGTCCCAGATAAACAATATTTCGTAACATTGGTTCGCAACTCTGTAGCCCACATCAGAGAGCAACGCTGACAAAACAGAAGTCGGGACTTGATTCTGGGACGTCTGCCAGGTCATGGCTCCTAACAGCACGTCTCTCTGTATCATCCTGTCACTTGCTTTCACCACATATGTCATACGCGTTTAATAATTTTTGTAATATAGTATTAACCCTTTTTTTTTTACTCATAAACTATTAAACATACACGTGTGTTACAGATGCGATGTTCTTGAAAATAGTATGCCTCCTTATAATATACATTACAACTATGTCATTAATTTATTAACAAATGACATGTCACTATATCGTACCATATATTTTCAGGACAGTTAGCAAATTATCTTGTTAGGTCAAATTACCTGTATTGATGCGAAGAAGCAGAATAGGTGAGAAAGATGATTGTGTTTTGATAATTCGATCACTTGTCGCAGAGCAAATAAGAGAAAATTTACTTATTTAATGTTAACACAAAGAAGATGCAAAACCACTACTTCCTATAAAATCTAAACGCTAACAGGAGAGTAAATTCTAATTTCTATTAATACGCACAGTGACGCAAGCGTACGTGCTAAACAGAGAAATATTGTCTGCAATTTATTTAATGTCATGTATACGGAAAATAATGCCGTGGATTTGTGGCAGGTGGATTAACAAGACGCGGACAACGCCTAGGCGTGCAGGGTTCATGGATATTTATTTCTTTGCCTAATTAAGGCTCTTTGTAAATGCTCAGTGAATTCACGTTGGAGTACGATTTTGATTGCGTCCGGACAGATGGCAATTACTCCCCGACGTAATGTAACCTGTGTCTCGGTCTCATTAGCCCTTGACTGACTACAACAGGATATCACTGCGAAAGGTTATGTACAGTACATATTACATACGTTATTAATGTTGCCTACCCTATTTGTTTGATCCGCAACTAGTGAATTATTATTGTAGAAAGATATGAAACGTAATTTGAAGAAAAATTATTATAACATTATAATTCAATACTATTACTACTAATAATAGTAACAAGAAAATAATATTTCTTTTATGACCTGAATAATATTTCTTAAAACAAGGTTGTTTAAGACCTGAAGATGTCAGTGATGACGAAAAGCTTAGTCGAACAATAAAAATTATAGCAGTTAGCAAATTCATAAAAGAAATAGTAAGGATGGCTGCTAATTTAAACAATACGAAGAAGAAAATAATAAATGATTACTATATTTAGTATTAAGTATCAAATTGTTTAATGTCAGCAAAAATCATTATTATCCTTCAACGATTAATACCTCCACTTACTGTTTCATTTTGTAAAATTGTTTGAAACAATTTTACTGTTAACGGATGTGGACAACGCAAGTATACTTGCCGGTAATGCTGAAAGATTAAGTACATTATCGATCGTAAGAGATAATAGTTCGTCAGGATTTTTCGATAGCTACTGACAAATGTATTAAAACTGTAATGTATTTGTTACTCATAGACCATAAACGCCACTAATAAAGTTTCTACCAAAATTAATGGTTCAAATATTACACAGTTTTCATTAACCCTTCGGAGACTAGCAATGTTTTCACTGGAAAATATTTTCACTGTGGAAAGATCCACACAGTTTTTGCCATTTTTGCGCCTTGTGTAAATTTTCTTCATCCTCTTGCACATAAGATATATGCATCGATGTTAATTGTGTTTTCCTTTAATTTACAAGTTGATTGTACACGATGCAATGTGTTATTACATTTTAATTAATTAATTTTTAAATAAAAATTTTAATAAATTTTAAACTATTCGTTTAATATTTATTAGTCTAGTGTTTGTTGGGAAAATTGCATATACCGTATTCGTCAAAGAATAAAAAAATAATTCTCTGGAATTCCCCAAAATTTTATAGATAAGTTACATATGCTCACTTATTCCGCTAAATACATGAGAAGATTAAAACTCTCTCTCTCTCTCTCTCTCTCTCTCTCTCTCTCTCTCTCTCTCTCTCTCTCTCTCTCTCTCTCTCTCTCTCTCTCTCTCTCTCTCTCTCTCTCTCTCTCTCTCTCTCTCTGTCCCAAGAGAGTTATAGGTATATTTCACAATTTCCTGATCAATTTCACAATTATTAGTTATACTGTTAACAATTTTCATATTCTGATTCACTTATCATTATATAGTTATTCATAACATTTAATATCTATTTCTCTGGTTAGTGTACTTTAATTGATATTACTTTATTTGATTTTAATATTTATCATTTACATTTATTATTTGTTTGAGTCTTTTTCATTATCATTTGAGTTTAATATTTCTCATTTTCTTTTCTTTATTATTTGTTTGTGTCTTTTTCATATACCTTCTCATTTTATCTTCTTTTATTGGGTCAATCACTTGGGTTGGGTCCATAGTCATTTGTCTCGTCATAGTCATTTTATTTTCATTCATTTAATATAGTTGATTCATAGTTTTTTCCCTGGTATTGGGGTGGCTTTTTGTGTTGTAACTATACAAAACGCAAGGAAATATCGGTATGGAGAACCATACATGACTTCCATGTTCTAAGATTTATATTTAAAACCATATTCGAAATGAAATATTTCCATAGAAACTACGTCTTTCTACTTATTGCTTCAGCATTAACCACAGTACCGTGGTCACTAACGTATACCACCTCACGTTTTCGCACTCGATTTTCACCGATCATGGCGGTCGATGGCACTGTCGAAAAGTCTGGTTTTGCAGAAAACATTGGACTACGGCTAAAGAGCCCGGGAAGAAATTTTAACAAAAAACTACTTCTTTGTTGCCGATAACGTAGTACACATATAAAAAATTCTCCCCTCCACCTTCAACTATAATTTTTAATTATAGAAAATTACCCCACCCCGTTCACCTAACCTCTTCATTTATAGATATTTCATCTACGTTTCCACAGTGGATTATTATGAGCTTCTTATTAGGATACTTTATTTATAAAAATTAAGTACTTTACTCTTGTTAAATCATAAAAGGTTTCAGGTAAACTACCCCTTTCTCTTAACCGATCTTCTCCAAAATCAATAGACCTTCCGTCCTCTACAATTCAGGGAAGCATGCAAAAAAATATTTGATTCTGTTTGAATTTGCGGCAGTTATCGTTCGTCATGGAAACATTTCTCTTGTTACAACATAAAATGTTGCAGGTAAACTACCCCTTTCTCTTAACCGATCTTCACCATAATCAATAGACCTTGAGCTCTCTGCAACTCAGGAAAGGGTGCAAAAAATTATTTGATTCTCTTTGAACTTTCGGCAGTTATCGTTCGTCATAAAAAAAATTACGCTTTTTAAAACATAAAACGTTGCTGATAAACTACCCCTTCCCTTAACCGATCTTCAACAAAATCAACACCCTTGAGTTCTCTTTAGTTCAAAAAGGTATGCAAAAACCTAGTTGATTCTGTTTGAATTTACGGCAGTTATCGTTCGTCATATAAAAAATTACCCTTTTTAAAACATAAAACGTTGCTGATAAACTACCCCTTCCCTTAACCGATCTTCAACAAAATCAACACCCTTGAGTTCTCTTTAGTTCAAAAAGGTATGCAAAAACCTAGTTGATTCTGTTTGAATTTACGGAAGTTATCGTTCGTCATATAAAAAATTACCCTTGTTAAAACATAAAATGTTGCTGGTAAACTACCCCTTTCCCTTAACCGATCTTCACCAACACCAATAGGTATTGAGAACTCTACAATACAGGGCTGTATGCAAAACATCATTTGATTCTGTTTGAATTTGCGGCTGTTATCGTTTACCATAGAAAAAAATTACCCTTGATAAAAAACCGTTGCAGGTAAACTACCCCTTTCCCTTAACCGATCTTCACCAAAAACGACAGGTCTTGAGTACTCTACAATTCAGGCCTGTATACAAACAATTATTTGATTCTGTTTGAATTTGCGGCTCTTATCGTTTGCCATAGAAAACACCCTTGATAAAACATAAAACGTTGCTGGTAAACTACCCTATTCCATTAATCGATCTTCACCAAAAACAATAGGTCTTGAGAATTCTACAATTCAGGGCTGTATGCAAAACATTATTCGATTCTCTTTGAATCTACGGCAGTTATCGTTCGTCATAGAAAAAATACCCTTGTTAAAACATAAAACGTTGCAGGTAAATTACCCCTTTACCTTAACCGATCTTCAACAAAATCAACAGACCTTGAGTTCTGTATAATTCAAAAAGGTATGCAGAAGAGTAGTTGGATCTGTTTTAATGTACGGCAGTTATCGTTCGTCATAAAAAAAATTATTTGATTCTGTTTGAATTTGCGGCTCTTATCGTTTGCCATAGAAAACACCCTTGATAAAACATAAAATTTTGCAGGTAAACTACCCTATTCCCTTAACCGATCTTCACCAAAACTAACAGGTCTTGAGAACTCTACATTTCAGGGCTGTATGCAAAATATTATATGATTCTGTTTGAATTTGCGGCTGTTATCGTTTGCCATAGAAAAAAAATCTACAGAGAGACAGACAGACAGACACACACACAGACAGACACTTTTCGAAAAACGACTTTTTTTCATGTTTTGAGTGTAGTACAATCAGAATCTGCAATAATCTCGATCACGATTTTTTTTGCCATCACCATACTTCCATTTCCTTAAGGAACATGGAAGTAAAAATAACGATGTCTATGTTTATTCCACATCACGCACCACCAACATAACCTAATTTTTGAGTCGTTATGTCTGCATACCTCATTATAACTAACGGTCGGATCCAGCAAGCAATTTGGGAGGGAGGATATGAACCATTCTTTAATGATCTAAAGTACAAATGATAGGAATAAGTGGAAGATAAGTTGATTAACGTACAAGTATAAAATCGTATCCGTTTTGGTCATTCCATTGTTCGGGGACATCCCCTTGCTAAGCCGGACGAGAAATCTGAGTTCCTGGCCGGGCGCCTGGAGCTTCAATTTGCTCCTAACCCGTCCGGGGACCCAGACTCCGATGAGGAGATTGAAGACGAAGTTGTGTCTTATCTCGGCAGCCCGATCACCTCCAAACCCGAACTCACTTCGGTGGAAGAGGTTACGGACAGGGGTTTAGCGCTTCGGCCCTGGAAGAGCCCTGGACCGGACGGTGTTACTAACACCGCCCTATAGAGACTTCCGGACCGGGGAGTTCGCTTCCTGGTCGATTTGTTTAATGCCTGCTTCCGATTCGCCTACTTTCCTAAGAAATGGCGTTCGGCTACGGTCACGATGATCCCGAATCTGGGCAAAGACCCCAAGTTTACTGAGAACCTCCGGCCTATCAGCCTGCTGTCGTCCACATCGAAAGTCTTCGAACGACTAGTCCAGCGGCGACTAGCGGATCACCTTCAACGGTTCGATATTCTGGTCCCCGAGGAATTCCGTTTTCGTGCTGGGAATTCCTCGACGCATCAACTGATGCGCTTCGTGGAGACCGTGGCCGAGGCCGGTTGCTCGCGAGAGCAGACCGTCGCCGTTTTCCTTGATGTCGAGAAGGCGTTCGATCGTGTTTGGGAGACCAGCCGGCATTCGTGCGCTGGAAGTAGCCCAGCGCTACAACATCGAGGCGCTGATGGTCCAAGCGTACGTTCCGTGCGAAGTGCCCCCTGGATGATTTGCAAACCAATTTGTCGGCTGGATTTTGCCAGTAGAAGCAAGAAATCTTGCCACCCACTGAACTAAAACTCCTGTTTAGATCAGTCCTTGAAGAGTACGTCGAGAAACACACCATTGTTTACACGGATGGGTTGAAGACGGAGTTCGGAGTGGGTAGTGCGTTTGTTATCGAGGGCGCCTCCCACTCCTGAACACTGCACAAAGCGGCTAGCGTATTGGTCTGCACTTTTGGAGGAGCACTTACAGTGAAACACATCATCGAATACTGTAGTGCTCTTGGAGAACTAAAGCAGAGACAGAGAGCAAAAGATAACCTGAAAGAAGACCTTGGAAGCGAACAGTTAGCAATAGATAGAACTCTATCCTTCCTAAAAGCAGCAAGATTACTGTATAGCCTTTGAAAATGTCCTTTTGCGTCTTAGTGTGTATGAGTCCCTACTCTCGTTGATTCAACTAAAATGTAGGTGAGAAGAAAACATCCGGACGCTCCTGGTAGACGTCGTTGGGGTAAAGGTCGTTAGTTGCCGAGCCCCAAAATATAAAAATAATGATAATGATAATGATGATGATGATGATGATGATGATGATAACGACTATTTTAAGAGTAATTAAATTTCAAGTTCTTTGTGTTTTACTACAAAAATCAAGTGTGATTAAAAAATTATACCTTTATTGGTCTCCGTTAACACTTGTTTCAGCCGCGCTTCGGGACTAACTTGTGATTGTTATAATGTTAAAATAAAATATAAGACATTTGCGAATATCCCTACAACAGTAGTAAATATAATTAATTGAAACGATTCTAAAAATGTAAATATTTATATTAATAAGAGCTGCGATATCGCATATGGCACTGATATCAATGTTGTTGAAATACTATAACAGACGCAAGTATGTAGTATAAATATTGTTATGTGAGCGACAATCATAATACCATTAATTTATGTTTATGACATGGGTTATCATCAGATAACTTGATACTATAATAAATCGTGTTAAGACGATAACGTGAATGAAGACGGCGGTGATGAGAGTAGCATACGCTAATACCCGGCCCGACCGCTGACGGAGCCGCAATCCAGCAGTCCTAATCGAGAATACATAAACACGAGACATTACAGCAGTCGTCCCCTTGACACAAATAAGGCTTTATGAAGCATCTTGAGCCGGGCGCGCGAACCCGTGTGTGTATATTGTGTGACTACTAATAAAGCTATGCGGTGATAGTAAGGTTACTTACTGCAAAGTGTTCTACAGTTGAACGGTACATGCAGACAAAGCGCAGTTATGGACTCGAAACTGTTGAAAAGTCGTTGCAAAGCAGTATTTGTGTTAATGGGATCGAGTCTGAAGACTACACTTCAATGACTTCACACATTATAAATTAAACCAAATAAAATCAGATAACCATCACTGATATCTTTACGCTTCATGTATTAGGTACTTCACATTTAATGCGTTTCTATCGTTTCCTCTGCCTGTATAGATGGATAAAAAATGATCTATATCTAAGCATAGATCTAGAAGAAAAAGTAAGTGTTCTACTATCCGCTTTATATTGTCTTCTCATTACTGAATCTAGTGTCTCGTATAATCACTATTTCATGCCCTTTTATACAGTTCCCTGTATCTTTTCATTTAGAGTGAATATTTGGAATTCAGTGTACCACTCTGTATACAAATGTGGCACTACCAGTGTCTTATTGAATTTCACTCTTTTCTTGTTTGACTTTGTAAACATTATCTCACAGTGCCACAGACAGCTAAACATTCCATTTTTTTAAGCCTTCGCCCTAATTGAAGGGAACATACTATTCCGAGTACACATATTTTGTGTTGTTTATTCAATGTTCAATCGTGTAAGACGATTATTAATGGCTCTTACAAGTTCCATTCCGGAGATAGCCATAATCTTTGTTTTCAAGGTCTTTGTAATTCTACTTACGCTTTCTAGTCACTGTCTGTTTCTGATCATAAGTTTGTCATATAATGTCCGAATAAAATTACGTAAGTTAGATTTAATATGGTATCTGTAGCCAAGTAAATGGCGCTTTGTAAGTTAATTCCAATTTCGGATAATATAGCCACAGTAATTATTTAAACTGCGGGGAATAGATGACAAACCTCGTTTAAGTCCTTCATTAGTTGCAAGGGATTAGTTGTTTTACGATTTACGCTAAAGAATTAAGCTTACTTGTTTGATTAAATAACCTTGTTTAATAGCTCGGATATAGTGTCGCAGATGTCCTTTATTGAGTCATATAATTTTTGTTTTCCGTGAACGTCAGTTTAAGAAATCCCATCAGTTTTTGTGTGCTTTCACTACTTATTTTCTCTGTTTCTTTTCCCGCACCGTTCCTTGTTTTCTTCTGAGGGATTCAAAAAGGAAATCAATAATTTTGGTAAGTTATAAAATACTATTCCCCTAAATCGTCAAGCCTTTTCTTTTCTAAATTTCTTTTTGAGCCAACAGTCTTAGTTGCCTCACAACTAGTTTCATATTTGACTACCTATCTACCACATCGTCTTCTATTCAATTTTTCCTTTAAATTTTTGTTTAGTCGTTCTTGAAAAAATAGTTAATATTTTTTATTTATATTTTTACAGATGTGTTCACACTTTGTTTGATGTGGTAGATTACTGATTCTTCTCCACTTTTTGTACATAGCGGTTTTAGATATTACAAGAAACGGGTTTGTGGTTTGTGTTGACATTTGGGTCTTTAAACAAAGGAATCGTATCTCTACTTTGATCGGATAATTTACTGTTTGTCATGACGTACTCTAGCAGTGGTCTGTCAGGGGTCCTCTCGCTATTTCCAAACAAAGAACGGGGATTCCAAATGTGTTGAGGATTGGTTTGTTTACCTTGTGGTCTCTATTATGAACTGTCTATTAAACGTACTTAGTCCGTATTATTATCTGTCCGTTACATACATGAGAGTTTCATAAGGCGCAATTGGTTCTCCTGGTGTTCTTCTTCCTCTTGAGCACCCACTGCCTCTACAAGCGTTTTTCCCCGTGCAATTTATTTCAGCCGTAGTAATTCGTTGGATTCTTGTATGTATGTAATCAAGTAAAAGAAATCAAGTTTGCTTTTTCCTTACATTTCAGTTGTATAGATTTATATCTTTTCCCCTTTTTTCTCATTAACGACTGTATAACGTAATAAGATTTGTAAAATAAATTTTTCCCGACGTTTGTTTTAGTTTCTATAAGTCTATATTCAGTTTCTCTAAAGATTTTGCTAATTCGGTTTCTTTCCGCATAGTACGTTTAATTTAGCTTACCGTTAATTTAATTTTGAGTGTCTCAGGGTGTCGCTTTTAATTTGTTTGCCATTTATTCCAGGCTGTTTATATTTTTAGCCACTGCCGTTAACCTAAACATCAATCCTGTTTCAGAGATATGATGAGCCCTTACATTAACTAACGTATTCCTACGTAAGATTACCTGTTTAGTATTACAGTAGACAACAAGTGGAGCTGAAATGTGAAGGCCTCTTATTCTGACCGTTTTTGTTACGGATTTTTTCTTGGGTTCCTTAGAGTTTCATCGCTATGTAGATATCGGTAGTCTTCATAACCATCCACGTTTGATAAGCTTAAGGCGTAAAGATAACAATACTCACCATGAAATAAGTTTTTTTTTAGGGTAAGTAAAAATCTCTATAGACACTAGCAACTCCGTAGTTCCTAGTAGTGTGTGCGGGACTCTAACACACTAAAAACACCTCCCTTAATGCTACAACTGAGCAAGCTTATCCAGCAGCTTCTCCTTCATGTTTCCTTCACGGATGATGGGTTGAAGCCCAGTGGCTAATTCAAAAATTATTCTATCTTTATCTCACGTAAGGTTTTATGGATCTATACATATTAATTGCTTTCTATTGCGGTACCAGATCAATGTGGCTTCTGCCTTTTGAGTCGCCTTTTGGATTATCGTGGATCTGAATCCTCTGATCATGTTTGTCTGCATATTTTGTTATTATTTCGCTGACATATTCTACATCGAGGTCTCTATGTAGGTTGTCGTTCTTTATATACCAAGGGGTATTCACTATGCTTCTGAGTACTTTGTTCTGAAAGGTTCGCACCTTTTCTAAGTGTGTTTTCTTTGTACAGCCCCATAGCTGAATTCCGTAAGTCCACACAGGCTTCATAACTTATTTGTACAACAGTTTATTTTCAACTGTTAGTTGAGAGTTTCTCCCTAACAGCCAGTGCATTTTTCTGTATTTTCTGTTGAGTTCCTCCTTTTTTTTACATGCTCTTTCCATTTAAGCTTTGTATCCAGCGTGATACCTAGATACTTTGCTGTGTTAGCATATAGCACTTTCAGCCCATTAATATAAAGCCTTACTGGATCTATTTTTCTGTTGGTAAAGTTGATATGAACTGATTTGGATTCATTAAGTTTGATTATCCACCGCTTGGTCCATCCACATACTTCTGCGATAGAGCTCTGGAGCTTGTTTGGAGCTGCTTCAACCTCGTCGCCCACTGTTAGGATTGCAGTATCGTCAGCAAATGTTGCCACGGTAACTTCCTCACGATTAGGCAAATCCATCGTGTACAATAGATACAACATGGGTTCCAGCACACTGCCTTGCGGAACACCCGCAGAAATCCTCTTCAATTCTGAGTACTCGTTCCCACACTTAACACGAAAATATCGGTCTGCAATATACGACCCAAGTATGAGATAGAATTCCTCCGAAAGAATTCAAGTCCACGGTGTGCTACATCCAGGAATACAGTTGAGCAAATTGTTTTCCCCTCCAGCAATTTCTCAATCACGTGTGTGATTCTATGCACTTGCTCTATTGTGGAGTGCTTCTGAAACCAAATTGGTGATGAGGTATAAGGTTTCTTTTCTCAATCAAAGATTTGAGACTCTTTAAGAACAGTTTTTCAAACAGTTTTGAGATCATTGGCAGCAGTGAAATTGGTCTGTAAGATTTTTTGTTACTTGGTGCTTTGTCAGGTTTCAGGATCATGATCACCTCAACTACTTTCCATTGGCTTGGAACGTGCTTTACCCTGAATACAGCATTGAATAAACTTTTTCAGACCTTTTTCTGGTAGCTCCTTCAGTATTTTCCCTGTTGTGAAATAAGTGTACTTCTTTATGCAGTCGAGTATACCATTTTGTTGCATCTACACGGCCTTGATCTCTATGTTGGTACTCTTGGAATAACCATACTCAATGTTCTGACACCTCAGGACTTACTGTACGAGATGTATGTCACCATTTGGCCTGTTATAAAACTATTATAACGTGTAAGTAACACAATTCCAGCCTCGGAATGAAATAAAAAAAATATTCTTGTACATTATCTAGCATTTGTATTTAGGGATCATCTGGTTTTGATTATCACTTAACCCGCATACGAGTCATTCGTAAACCTTCAGGGAAAACTCTATGATAAATACTTTGTGGTGGCTTGCCCAATGTTGCAAAAATAATTCTTACCGTGTTATCTTGGGAGTGATGTAATTTATTAGTACTAACAAGATCAGGGTACGATGAAGTGAGATAAACAATAGATTCCGGCTGAATCTTCTTAACAATGATTAACAGAAATGTGGAGTTGAACTCACGGGTTAAAAGCGCTGGAAATGACTGCGCTGAGTTTATAGTATGCGCTGTCCAAACGCGTATTCATTTAATGAAACTATATTTGGATTTGTTTAGTAAAAGAGGATTATTTTAGCAAAGCCAAGTAGAAAAACTGATTTGATGCACCCAACAGAAAGGAGAAAGTGGATATAAGACCAGAAAGAAGGCACGTGTACTTCGTAAGCGTGAACTGAACTTCTAGAAAATTAGATTCGTCAAGAACAAAAAGATGGATGAACTATATAACGTTACATAAAGTAGCCCATCTATAAACAAGAAATTACCATTTAATAGAAAATTGAGTTACAACATTGAAGGAATAAAGAAAGTCAAAGTATGAAAGAATTAATGAACAAGAATATTAAAATATAGCACAATAATGACAAAAAAACTAGACAAAGACTGAGACGATGACAAAACCCAAGTGACTGGCAGAGGGAAAGATAAAAATAAATAACTTTATGAGCATAACACAACCCCTTTTCAAACAATAATAATATACGTTTAATGAAGAAATTTGTGTTAGTGGTTGAAATCACAATGAATGAGTAATGATAAGTATAAATTGTTATTAGAATATGAAGGGAATAAACCTCTCATATAATAAATACCCAATGTTAATGATAAGGTGAGTTGTGTGGTTAGATCAAAGTGAAGAAAATAAAGAAAAATAGTGAATAATATAATCCTAAAGTGCATAAAAGAACCAAGAAAATTATACTAACTGAAAATCAGCAGTAGTAATAAAGTTAAAATGAATAATAAATAATGCTTCAGTAAAAACTGAGGAATGTATACTGTGAAAAAACTAAGGCATAATACTAAGGAGCCTATTGTAAAAAACGGTAATTTGTAAAATTTGTCATTATAACAGTAATAAGTGAGGACAAAATGTAGGCAATACTATTAGAGTTGATTATATGAATTTAAAGACACACACTGTATACCAAAAGAATCAGTTATAAAATAATTAATATAAAAACAAAATAGTAAAATAGTAACTTAGTAAATACTGAACAGAAACTATTCATGTTTGGTTTCTAATTAATTTATAAAAGAAATCCAATGCAATAATGTTATTATCTTGGGAATTCATAGTAGTATCAGAAGATTATACCAATTTAAAAATATTTGTTAATTTTGTAAAAATCAGTAGCAAAATCTAACAATGTAAACAATTTTTCAACCAATAGGAATATGAGGCTTGCTGCATTGACAACCAAACATTAACAGAAAAAGTCGTTAGTCCATTATTAGATTCAGAGAAGAGCAGACAAAAAAATTCATACCGATCCATATAATTATGTAAAAGTAATAAATTAACTAGAAATGAAATTGTAATGAACCGAAATGAGAATATGAATAATAATCCTATGACAAGAAGAAATCTAATAACCAGAATTATTTGAAATTGAAAAAAAAATGTACTTAATAAAATATAAAAGAAAAATGAAGTCAGAGAGACAAATCAGATGTAAAGGAATGTGATAAGTATAAATTAACTTAAAAAACTAAAATGAAAAAAGACTAGTGTACACTGTGACACTTATTCACTCACTAATAAACTTTATATAAACACTCAATCTATATATATAAAAGAGAAATACCACTGACTCACTCACTGACTCATCACGAAATCTCCGAAACTATAACACCTAGAAACTTGAAATTTGGCATGTAGGTTCCTTGGGTATCCGCTAAGAAGGGACTTTTGGAAATTCGACCTTTAAAGGGGGAAAAAGGGGGGGGAAAGTTTGCCTGACTGACTGACATAGAATCAACGTAGAGCAACACTACTGAATCAATGAAACTTTGAACATAGCTTCATCATAGGTCTTAGATGCTCACTAAGAAACGGTTTTAAAAACTTTCACTCCTAAGGGGCAAACCCCCCCCCCATTGTATCTATGTATGTATGTTCCACATCTCCTCCCAAACCACTGGACCGATTTCAACCAAACTTGGCACAAATATTTTACGCGATGGGAGAACCAACATAGGATAGGTGTTTTTTTCGATGGGGTCCTTTGGGGGTTCTTTGGGGTCTTTCACATCTCCTCCTAAACCACTGGACCGATTTCAACCAAACTGGGGAAAAATATTTTACGCAGCGGGAGAATCAACATAGGATATGTGTTTTCTTCGATGGGGTCCTTTGGGGGTTCTTTGGGGTCTTCCACATCTCCTCCTAAACCACTGGACCGACTTCAACCAAGCTTGGCACAAATATTTTACGCAACGGGAGAACCAACATAAAATAGGTGTTTTTTCGATACGATCCTTCGGGGGGTCCTTTGGGGTCTTCCACATCTCCTCCTAAACCACTGGACCGATTTCAACCAAACTTGGCACAAATATTTTACGCAACGGGAGAACCAACATAAGATAGGTGTTTTTTCGATATGATCCTTCGGGGGGTCCTTTGGGGTCTTCCACATCTCCTCCTAAACCACTGGACCGATTTCAACCAAACTTGGGACAAATATTTTACGCAGCGGGAAAACCAACATAGGATATGTTTTCTTCGATGGGGTCCTTTGGGGGTTCTTTGGGGTCTTCCACATCTCCTCCTAAACCACTGGACCGACTTCAACCAAACTTGGCACAAATATTTTACGCAACGGGAGAACCAACATAAGATAGGTGTTTTTTCGATACGATCCTTTGGGGTCTTCCACATCTCCTCCTAAACCACTGGACCGATTTCAACCAAACTTGGCACAAATATTTTACGCAACGGGAGAACCAACATAGGGTAGGTGTTTTTTCGATACGATCCTTCGGGGGGGGTCCTTTGGGGTCTTCCACATCTCCTCCTAAACCACTGGACCGATTTCAACCAAACTTGGCACAAATATTTTACGCAGCGGGAAAACCAACATAGGATATGTTTTCTTCGATGGGGTCCTTTGGGGGTTCTTTGGGGTCTTCCACATCTCCTCCTAAACCACTGGACCGACTTCAACCAAACTTGGCACAAATATTTTACGCAACGGGAGAACCAACATAAGATAGGTGTTTTTTCGATACGATCCTTCGGGGGGTCCTTTGGGGTCTTCCACATCTCCTCCTAAACCACTGGACCGATTTCAACCAAACTTGGCACAAATATTTTACGCAACGGGAGAACCAACATAGGGTAGGTGTTTTTTCGATACGATCCTTCGGGGGGGGGGGGGTCCTTTGGGGTCTTCCACATCTCCTCCTAAACCACTGGACCGATTTCAACCAAACTTGGCACAAATATTTTACGCAACGGGAGAACCAACATGAGACAAGTGTTTTTTTTCGTTACGATCCTTTGGGGGGTCCTTTGGGTCTTAAAAACTATTAGGTCTGGTTACTATGGCAACCTAATAGAATAGATTCTGGTTACCATATCATCGGTGGAAGTCTCCCGCGTAGGAAATAGCGCAGGAGTCGTCCGACGGGCCTTCCCCGGAGTTCATCCACGGAACCCGGGGAGTCTTAGGTCGGATCCCGCGAATGACAGCGGGGCCAGAGTCCACGGTTCTTATAAATAAAGATATAGGTTATGATATCAAAGGTGGTGTATGCATCTTAAGAAACTTCTTAACAGTGTGTGAATTCAGAGTTGTTTCAGTTTGAATTTAAAAGTGGATAAGTTAAGATCGAAGTAAGTTATAAGCGAGTATAAAAAACAAAGATTTGATAGCAAATGTATTCAGATCATAGTGTTCAGACAATATAAATGGACTTGCTTCAGTTTGAATTTAAAAATTGATAAGCTGAAATCTATAGAGGTATTGTATTGTTAGAATAAGTTTAGGAGACACTAATTTAACAAATGCCTTATTTCAACATTAACACAATCTATATATATAAAAGAGAAATACCACTGACTCACTCACTGACTCATCACGAAATCTCCGAAACTATAACACCTAGAAACTTGAAATTTGGCATGTAGGTTCCTTATGTGATGTAGGTATCCGCTAAGAAGGGATTTTTGGAAATTCGACCTTTAAAGGGGGAAAATGGGGGGGGAAAGTTTGCCTGACTGACTGACATAGAATCAACGTAGAGCAAAACTACTGAATGGATATCAATGAAACTTTGAACATAGCTGCATCATAGGTCTTAGGTGCTCACTAAGAAACGGTTTTAAAAACTTTCACTCCTAAGGGGCAACCCCCCCCCATTGTATCTATGTATGTATGTTCCACATCTCCTCCTAAGCCACTGGACCGATTTCAACCAAACTTGGCACAAATATTTTACGCGACGGGAGAACCAACATAGGATAGGTGTTTTTTTCGATGGGGTCCTTTGGGGGGTTCTTTGGGGGTTTTCACATCTCCTCCTAAACCACTGGACCGATTTCAACCAAACTTGGGACAAATATTTTACGCAGCGGGAGAATCAACATAGGATATGTGTTTTCTTCGATGGGGTCCTTTGGGGGTTCTTTGGGGTCTTCCACACCTCCTCCTAAACCACTGGACCGACTTCAACCAAACTTGGCACAAATATTTTACGCAACGGAAGAACCAACATAGGATAGGTGTTTTTTCGATACGATCCTTCGGGGGGTCCTTTGGGGTCTTCCACATCTCCTCCTAAACCACTGGACCTATTTCAACCAAACTTGGCACAAATATTTTACGCAACGGAAGAACCAACATAGGACAAGTGTTTTTTTGATACGATCCTTTGGGGGGTCCTTTGGGGTCTTCCACATCTCCTCCTAAACCAGTGGACCGATTTCAACCAAACTTGGCACAAATATTTTACGCAACGGGAGAACCAACATAGGACAGGTGTTTTTTTTTTCGATACGATCCTCTGGGGGGTCCTTTGGGTCTTAAACAACTATTAGATCTGGTTACTATGGCAACCCAATAGAATAGATTCTTGTTACCATAGCATCGGTGGAAGTCTCCCGCGTAGGAAATAGCGCGGGAGTCGTCCGACGGGCCTTCCCCGGAGTTCATCCACGGAACCCGGGGAGTCTTAGGTCGGATCCCGCGAAAGACGGCGGGGCCAGAGTCCACGGTTCTTATAAATAAAGATATAGGTTATGATATCAAAGGTGGTGTATGCATCTTAAGAAACGTCTTAATAGTGTGTGAATTCAGAGTTGTTTCAGTTTGAATTTAAAAGTGTTAAAAAGTGTGTAAAGTGTTTAAGAGTTAAGATCGAAGTAAGTTATAAGCGAGTACAAAAAACAAAGTTTTGATAGCGAATGTATTCAGACCATAGAGCTCAGACAATATAAATGCACTTGCTTCAGTTTGAATTTAAAAATTGTAAGCTGAAATCTATAGAGGTATTGTATTGTTAGAATAAGTTTAGGAGACACTAATTTAACAAATGCCTTATTTCAACATTAACACAATGAATTATAAAACGACAGTTAAATACGCAGCGCGTGCAAGTACTGTAGACATTTTATTGAAAACTAATTTAGCTGTTCGCCCTCTCCCAGGGTTAGAAATCGAGCAGGAGCATCACGAACAACAGAATTCTTCTCCAGATATAAGAATACAGTTTATGACATGTTCTTAAACAGGTGCGCTACAGAGTATTCCTCCAGTGAGAATGCGAACGTAACAATATAAGGAAGATTATACAATATACAAGTAATATAACGTTAGAACAAGAATAGGTGCCTATGAGCCTATGAATAAATTATGAACCCGAGCAACGCTAGGTAAATCGGCTAGATATAGATATCTATATAACCCAAATACCACTGACTGACTCACTGATCACGATATCTCTGAAACCACTGAATGGATATCAATGAAACTTTTAACATAGCTTCATCATAGGTCTTAGGTGCTCACTAAGGAACGGTTTTAAAAACTTTCACTCTTAAGGGGCAAGAAACCAAATACTGAAATTTATCGCGGGAATTGCATACTTTGTAAATGAAATGGCTGACAACTCAGTTTACTGGAAACCCCGAATACATTTAGTCCTGAGTTTTTAATCATTGTTTTAAATTGAAAAAAACTTCGTTGTTTGCAGGTTCTTATAGTCGAGAAAATTTCGAAGTTCAATTAATTAATAAATGTATGTCCTTTTTTTCTCGGAAACAGCTCTAACGATTTTCCCGAAATAAATAATAAATAGCTGTTGCTATGAATGTAAATAAACAAACTAAGAGTTGAGAATTTGTACAATCTATCTAATCCTATACTATTAAGCGAGCAATAATTGTACAATTACGTACAACGTGAAACTCCGTAGCGAAGCACGGGTCTTTTGCTAGTTAAGGAATAAACTAGTGACAATCAGTTTATATCTTTATTCACTTTTTAATTTATGGTGATCAAATTATTGGACGTTGGAATCTTCTTTCAAAACGAACTATTAACCTATTAACCAACTTTGATCCAACACATGTTATATAACCTAAGAATTAATTTATTAAGAAACTGTATAATATTTAAGTATGTTTTATGTGAATTTTTGTACTTTCTAAAGATCTTTTGTTAATTTTCCTGCAATCACAAGAACCCAAAAAACTTAAAAATAACCAAAGAAAACATAGCATTGTATTCAACCAAACCCTGAACACTATTGCCAACCGCTGAGCAAGTAAAAAACAAGAGCTGGAGCAAACAATATACTATAAAAATATTTCATTTTGTTTAAAAAGAAAGAAATAAAAAACACTAAAGAAATAGAAATAATACCGTGTTGACTATTATCAATTGTATCTTTAATTTATGTTAATATTACTGACATTTTATTCCTTAATATAGCCAAGGTGGAAATTTTTTACCAAAAATAGAGGTTGGTAACCCCTATTTTTTTAGGAACGAAATTCAAATCAACTACAAGACAAAGGAGAGTTGAATTAAACAAAAATAAGGGAGAAGAAGAATTAAATAAGGAGAATAATTTTAATTCTTTTTAAAATAAAACAATTTG
The DNA here is from genome assembly GCA_034769895.1 of Magicicada septendecula. NCBI lineage: Eukaryota > Metazoa > Arthropoda > Insecta > Hemiptera > Cicadidae > Magicicada > Magicicada septendecula. Next base: position 545,934,762 of record CM068368.1, read on the forward strand.
GCGCCTTAAATCGGGAAATAAACAACATACAACATCAGTAAAATAAAGTTAGGTAATCAGAAAATTAGGGTTTTAACGGGTACGACTACGGTTTGTAATAAATTGACGCAACCAATGTGTGGCTGGTAAACCATACGAAGCAGGTTTATTATAAATTGGCACGGCAACTTGGGGCTTTCACGGATGACACGGAAGGTGTATTATAACTAATATGAACTCGCGACTACCGTAACACACACACACACGCGCGCAAGCCCATTATACGAAAAATTCACCAAATCATCGTTGCTAACGAGCAGAGCAGGCAACATTGCGGTAGACAATAAATGTGTTATAAAGAGAAAAGTATCTTCCGCCTACGAATTCTTCGTGATTCTCAATATTTATAATGTTACAACTAACTAAAATGCTAGCACTACGTTACTGTAAGCTTTCAATCTTTTTATACCATTTTTAGCTGTTGCAGCGGTGAAGCTTAGAATATTCGTACTGTGGTTATAGATTCCCACAGGAGGGGGACGATAACCAACGGACAGCAGTCTCCCTTACTGAGGCAAGGATATCAACAACTTCATCAAGTAAAATGTTTCAACTAACATGAGCCAAGTGTAAGATAAAGTCAGGATAGCATAGTATGTCAGGTATGCTAAGCGATACATTACCAACCAGTTTATACAACCAAGTGGAAACTAAGATGGGCATGTTGAAGTGGATTTGCGAATTAGGATGCAGGATTAAGATACGAAGGATTGCATGTTCCTTGAAGGATTGCAAACGTGGTGGAGTTTGGGGTGGCATGGTCTCTAGAGAGAGGAGGGTTGAATTATGTAAAGAAAGTGAGGATTTGCTGAGCATAAGAGGCGAAGCAAACTACAAACGGCAATTATGACAGGTCGTACAGAGACGTAAAGGTGTTTTAAATTGAACGAGGAACATCTGAGAGAAGAGGTTAGTGAGTAATGATGGTGAGAGAGTGAGATTTATCCTTGATGCAGAGGAAAAGTAAAGAATGACAGGGCAGGAGCAACTTCCTAGCTTGTCCTACAGCAACAAGTATTATCTTAAATTAAAAATTATTTAACGGAACGGCTAGGTCGTAGGATTTTTGTGTGTTCATTGCGTTCAGTATATGTGGTTGCACAATAAGCGTATTTTTAAAAAGAGGAGTGAGACGTTGATGACATGAAATATTTAATTAAAACGTAGTAAAAGGAACAATCAACAGTTTATTAAATATTGCAAAGAAAATTAATTGATTATTAAAATTTAAAACTAGAAAATTCAAAATATTCTCTTTTATAAGGTTACTCTCTAAAAACATAATATATCTCTGCTATTCAGTACACATTAATAACATATAGTCATAAACATATATGATGAACAAATTATAAAATACTTTTATATTGCTTGGGTGTCTGACTTTGAATCAATATTAAAATTTGAAATCATAGCAACTTATTTATAAAAATAACATTAACTTTACCAAATAAAAATTGAACGGTTGCTATTAATTTTAATTTACTTTAAGAATAATTATTTTTTATAATGATACACTCAATTTTTAAATTAAACAGAATAAAATTATTTTTAACACCAACTTACAATTACATCTTTTACTTTGAATATTTACGCTGTTTACATTTAAGTCTTTATAATTCGGTATAGCGTTCCGAATTAACAATTAACGAGTGAACAAAACTGAACAATATCTGACATGTCAGAATTGCTGTCTACTATTACCTCTGGCAATTTTGGACGAGAATCAGACTCAAGGAATCTTCACTCGAGGACGCTATGTCCGTTTTCTAATCAACTTTGAACTCATCATCATCACCATCATCTGCAATACACCACGATTGATGGAGGAGCACGGGACCACCGTCAACAACAGGCTATAGAATACCGAAGAAGCGTCATCATCAACATCATCATCATCCTCATTGTCATCATTCAGGAGACGCACACACGCGCGCGCGTGGGTGCACACACACACTCACACACGTACACACGCAACAACTTCGACAATACGCAGGTGTGAACAATTATATTTTCGTGTTAAACAAAGAACTCATAAAGAACAAAATATGAGATAAATACAAATATTTAAATGTAAATTGTGTAAATATTCAGAATAAAAGACGTAATTGTAAGTTTGGTGTTAAAAAAAATATATAATTTTATTCTGTTTAATTTAAAAATTAGGCGTGTCATTACAAATCAGAATTATTCTTCAATTAAATATTATTTTTATTAAAATATTAATAGCAAACGTTCAAATTTTATTCGATAAACTTAATATTATTTTTATAAATGATTTGCTATGATTTTAAATTTTAATAATGATTTAAAGTCAGACACCCAAGCAATAGTAAAGAATTTTATAATTTGTTTACCATATATGTTGGAATATTTATGACTATATGCTATTACTGTGTGTTGAATATCCAAGATATGTTCTGTTTTCAGAGTGTTACCTTATTAAAGAGAATATTGTGAATTTTTTTAGTTTTCAGTCCTAATAATCAAGTAATTCTTTTGCAATATTTTTATAAACCGTTGATTGATTCTTTTACTATGTTTTAATTAATTATTTCACGTCATCAACGTCTCACTCCTCTATTTAAAAATAAGTTTATTGTGTAACCGCATATACCAATGAACACACAAAAATCCTACGACCTAGCCGGGGATTAGCGCTATACAGTTGCATTAGTGCGTTGGGTAAATGGACTGAAGTGTATTTATTTTATAATTCTTGTAACTTTGCAACACACACACACACACACACACACACTCACAAACACATTTTATATATATATATAAATACCTTCAAGTAAATACAACTGCAAGTAGATTTATTGTGTGTGTGTGTGTGTGTATATATATATATATATATATATATATATATATATATATATATATTGTAACGTCTCACGGGTATAGCCTCGGAGTCTTTATATTCTCCTCGAAAATCTCGCTTTAATGAGAGTCACTGTTAATCCTTTATTGATTGTATTTGCAAATGTTCAGTGTCCGTTATAATTTATGTTTAACTTAAATAAAACCAAAAAAAAAAAGAAATCGAGAGTGTGTGATTTGAGAGAATTCAACGAAGTTGTTAGCAGTGATAGTGCAAAAAGTATTATCCTCTTGGCAAAGAATTACCTAGTTTAAATTTCTCCGCTCATAAGACCAGCTGATTTTGACATTTACAAACAAATTGGAGGTTAAATTAACACCAATTGTCTGTAATGTTTTCTGGTTGTTCGTCCTCTTCTGTGTCACCTGACAATCTGTAAACAACTACCCTCTACTGAAAATAATACACATTTTATTATTTATAAGAAAGTATTCATGGTATTTATTTAATAATACACTGTTTTTTATCTTCTCCCAATACAGAACGTTATAATCGATTCTCCCTGTCAACACAACATTAGTTCGATCTTATTTGGTAAACATAGAAAGTATAACAAATATTTTTATCCTTTATGAAATATAGAACATAAAGAATTAATTTTTTTATTTTTAAAATTCCCAGGGTTATTTGTAAGTTCTTTGTGCTATGAGACGGTCAGAAATGAATAATTTAATACCAAGCTTTACAAAAGAAATATAGATTATATTTTGTTTTTATTTATTCTGTAGTTCCGTGTTTATCCGCCAGAGTACAGGTTATGTTCCTCGCTACAAATACGGAATTATTTAATGGCGGCTGAAAACTCACAGAGATCCGTTATGAAGATTTTTTGGTTAACAAAAATTATTAAAGTTTGTTTCACCTCTTTTCCTGAAGTGTTTACTTGTATGGTGCTGTTTCTAGTGTTAGAAGTTATAGTTGAGTTGTAATTTAGTTAATTTTTACTAGGATACGGTCTCACCAAAATCTCGAAGTGCTAGATACTAGGCCTGGAACCAGTCGTTAAGTTTCTCAAAATTTCGTCAAATAAAGGCTTGGATGGTGCTACTTGCAGAAGTTCTAATAGAAGGTGTACATCTCTCGTCAATTTTTATTAAATTTCGCACTGTTTATTCCGAAAGTATTCATAAATTTTCAAATTTTAAATAGGCATTACACTTTTTTCAAACGTTCACTTCTCATTCGTTTTAACAATTACATTTATATCTTGTTAGTTAGTTACTGTTAGTAACCAAGAATTTTTTATGTTTTTTTATTGGTGAATCTATATACTTTTTAGTATATAGGCTATTATTAATTATTATAAATTTATTTCTTCTTTATAGAAAAATAATCCTTTTTTAATTTTGTTTATAAGCCAATTTAATTTATATAAGGTTTTTCTTTCTATTTTCTCTTAAGCTTATACATAGGTCTTTAATATTTTAATTTCCTTCAATTGTATTTATTTATTATTTATTATTTGTTTAAAGTATCCTTACTCTAAACTATTTTCCTATGCCATCTTACTTACATAGTATTATTTTATATTATTATTATTTTATATCTAACCCTGGGTTATCTTGTATTTAAACACAATTATTATATTAAACATAAAATTATACCTAGGTACAAAACCTTTGTGACTTACACAATACAAATTATACAAAATACAAAAAAAATACAAAATTTATCAGCAGCAATATAGTTCACTGCTACAATTGATTGTTTTTTCCATCTACATTTTAAAAGATGCTCCTTTTTAACAATTTACCCTCTCACTATGTACACTATATCTCACTTTGTACACTATATGTCACTTTGTTATTGTTTATAGTGTTCTGTAGTACAAAGTATTCTATAGCTAGGTACGTAATACCCATTTCTGACCTTTAGAGTAGGATGATTGTGTTATCATATTTGGGCATGGGTTATGTAACGTTTTATATATATATATATATATATATACATACACATACTTGCATATATATACACGTATCTATATCAGTGGATACAATACGTTATAGGTCAGTCCTATTGCTTGAACAGAAAATTGAACTTAGAGCTAGTGGTTAGAATGTATAATACGGGTCTACGTATTGGTAGCAATATCGACAATTAGACATCTGTCTATGTTCCCTCCTTACGAAAAATGTTTGTTCATATATAAACACTGATCTGCAACAACATTACTAAATTTCTTCAAGACATTCTCTCATAACCTTAAGGCATTACGTACAAGCTGGATCTGAATTTGTTCCTATCCACAGCAACTTCATAATTAAGTACGATTTATTGTAACACTCGTAACATATCGAACTCCTAGCTTATGTTCAGTTTCATCATGCGTATTACACAGATAAACGCAAATGAGTCTAATGCAAATGAATAACCTACTGTAATGAAATGTAACCTACTGTTAGGCAATTTTACACATGCATCAGCAATGTAATGAGCTGCAGGACGACGGCACCAGCATCGGTCGAACACTAGTCATTATCGTAATTTTTGTAGTATCAGCATACAGCATTCGTTGTGAAATTGCGTAATTATGCTAATAACGTTACGTTTTTAACTTGCTCATCAGACATTCATCGGTCACGAAAATCGAATGATTTGTGAATTCTATGGAAAAAACGTTAATAACCAAGAACTATGTACGTCTTTTAATTATAATTGTTAACTATGTGGACATTTCTAAAAGCGCGTAAATCTGCTTCCTTCTTTATTTTTTAATACCGGTATTTCTACAGCTTTCTCTGGAAATATCTTCTTCTACCGTAAACAAAGAGCGTTAGCACATACGTAACACAAATAAGTGTCTGGTACAAATAAATTACTCACATTTAATCCTCATAAGTCATTTCTCCTGGTTATTTAAGAAGGAGGACTGGTTTCGGATTGTTTATATGTTCAAATAATAACTTGGAAACCAAATTTCGGCTTTGTCAGCGTTCAGGAATACGTTTTCTTAACTCTCCACAATTTTAAAGACTGTGGTTAACGTCATGTATTGTGTCTATTTATTTTTATTATATGGAAAATATTGGTTTTATTTTAATTTAATGTTAGGTTACTTAATCATTATTGGCTCATATAATCTGTCAAAAGAAAATAATGGTTGGTTAGTGCTAATCGTGAAAATATCCACGTTGTCTCGTAGATCCATGTCATAGAAGTAGCCCTACCGACAGTTTAGAGGTTATCAACAGGCAGTGATAACAGAACTGAGCAAGCCTATTACATAGGGTATGCTAAGATGAATTCGTAGAACAACTGGGCTTAAAAACTAGGACAATTCCGTGCAAAACCTCTATTTAAAAAAATCCGATGTGCCATTAGAATGTCATTGATAATAAAGTGACTATGTAGTTGAAAAATAATAATGATTTTCAAACTGATCTTTTCATTTGAAAAAAAATCGGCGGGGGCTGTGTCGGAGCCACGGCCGCAAATCTTCAGAGCGTAGAATACGTCTGTGTGCTTTAGGGTTGCTAGTGTGTTATGAATAAAATCAACAAACACATATTTAGTTTTACAAAGTACAAAATTTTATTTGCAAAATCACCACACAAGTTAATTAGTTGGTTCAAGCAAGACTTTATTTATAATGTGGCTTTGATAGGAGAAGTAGCTGATATAAGGTAAGATATCAACGCTGATGTTTCTGGTGAAAGTCAAATCGATGGTGGTGTTACCCAGCGTAGTCGGTGGCATCATCAGAAATACGTATAAACATACATTTTATAATCGCTTAAGACAATTACAAAATATATAGATGTATCTGTATAAAAAATTACAAAATGTATCAATACAATCGCATAGTAAAAACATTAAAAACTGCAGGAACGGATAAAGGTATAGTTCCGATGCCGCTAAATATCATTTGTTTATTTACTTGTTACTATGGTAATTACTGTAATTCTGGTCTCCATGGTGTTGACTCGACTTCAGTATTTATTTCCTTGTCTTTTAAGCGTTGTCGGTAAATCCTCTGACGTTCGGCATTGGTCATTTTGGGTTTTTTGAATTCCCCATAATTTTCTCTACTCTCCTGTATGCGTTTACGATACTTTTGAGCATTCGTTTAGCATCCATATACCGCGACAATTTGTCCGCACACACGATTTTTACAACTTGAATTACGATTATTCAAACCTCTTAATAATATCACCGCTATTACGGTACACTATGTAGATAGTACTGGATGAGACAATTTTAACGACACCTCACTCAACGTTCTATCGTATCGGAAACAGGAGAAATACTAATTTTAGTGCGCGCCGAGCGAAGCAAAACATTTCTTTTTCTCCCCCCGCTCACCCCGCGCTGGATGATGCAATAGCCCGTTTATATTGTGCTATTTATTATCTTTGTTCCTTTGAATGGACCGTAAAAAAAAAAAAAACAAATTTTAGCTTGCGAAATACATTTAACATTTATTAATCATACAAAGACGTGCACATACAAAATACACTGCAGTTAATTGTTAGAAAATAGTACAATTTTCTTAAAGGTAACGATGTTTTAATTAAATTGGGTTCAATTATCACAATTAAAAAAATAAATACACAGTTGCTTTTCTTTACTTCCATCTAGGCGACAGTCAACAAATTCCTTGTGTTCCAGTTGCGTACTCTTAAGATTTTCTTCAAATTTCTGTTTCCCAATAAAGTTTAATTTTTTCTTATTAAGATAATTTTTTTCCTAACACATCAGTAAACAAGCACTTGAATGATAAAACTAAGGAAGATATAAAGCTTTTTTGAAATAATCTGTACAATTGTTTTTTTTTTTCAGTGTAGCGTTGTTTTCACAGTGGGCTATGGGATCTACACTGTTGTGAAATCGATCCAAGAAATCATAGAAGTGGATGGAGTGACAGACCATAATGTAACGAACAGTGAAGTACTCTTGCTTGGCGTTACTAACCGCTTTTGTAAAGATTGACTTGGAGAAGAATTCCGGTCTATCGAACCATGTTCCATTCTAACATGAAAAGAGGACACGCCCTTGGAGAACAGTTCGGATGGCAGTCCTATTTACTCACTGCTCTATAGGGAAATGACCTGGATGTCGTGCCAGCGGGGGAGGGGGACTTCTGTCGGTCTTGGTCATCAGCGCATGGTCTTGTCTCGACGATATATGGAGGCCACCGCCGTTGTAGCGCTCTCGGGATTTTCCGTTGGTATTCTGTTTGTTTCGGCGAATAAACTGACCAACTCAAGTTGTAGACGTCGAGTCGACCTGGATACACACTACCGAGTAGTCTACGTGGAAAGGTTATCCTTGCAGGTTTGATGTTCACGCAGCCATTCAGGCCCACCATCAGGTCTACTCTGAGGTCTGCGTTTGCGTCACGTGAAATTCTTCACCTTCGTAATTGTGGCTGATGATTAGAAGAGCTGTTTGTGTTACGAAGGCTTCACTAATGGTCTGTTGAATTTCCTGAACACAGAAAACAAACTGTGAAATTACTAAGTAGTCAATATAAAAATGAAAAGTGCTGCTTTTTTTGAATTTTTAGTTTTTTCAAGTTAAAATTTTAAATATTTTTATTTAAAAAATTTTAAGGAAAGAACACCAGAAAGTAATATTTATGGAAGTCTCATTAATAGTATTATCGCTTATCATTAAATTTGTCAACTCTTACATGTAAAATAATTTAATTACATTTGTACTTTCTTACATTATTCTTGTTTTTAATAATAAATAAATTATATTTGTTTTCTCTTACAAGAATATACGTATATATTAAAAATGTTGCAAAATTTGCAAAAAGCGTTTGTGTATGGGCCTATATACAAATCCTTCTTGCTACAGTCAATTTCTTGATACATAAATTATTTAATATTTATTACTACTTTACATCGTTTTTTAGCCAAGATGACTGAGGATTGGAAAAATACTTAATTTCCAAAACATGTCCCAAGTAAGGAAACATTATATCTTGCTTGTAAAATAATAATAATTATTAAATAATAACTATACTGTATATAAAAATAAAATTTATAAAATTGTTATTAACAGCTCTTTATAGAGACTATATTTTTTTAATCTATGTTTTATGTACATATAAAAATATATTATATAAATGAATATAGAGATATAATATAATTAAATAAATATAATTATATATAATAAAATAAAATAAAGACAAAGTAGAAATATTAGAATGACGAATTATTAGGAAAATATTAGGCTCACGAAAAACTTCAGAAAGTTGGAAATTAAGAAGTAATGATGACATATATCAAAGTATAGAAAATATAACAGAAACAGTGAGAAAAAGAAGACTAGAATTTTTGGATATTTATATAGAATGGACGACAATAGGTTAACAAAACAGATCTTCAAATATCTGTGGGGAAAGAACTCAACATCAAGTTGGATTAAAGAAGTCAAAAAGGATTTAGAAAAAAATAACATAAACGCAGAAGAAACAGAAAGAAAAGGTTATCGGGTAAAAGTGTTAAGAATGGAAGGAGTCCAGGGTATGAGGGAGAAAAAAGCAGGTTTAAAGTGGACTGAAGACAGGAAGAAGAGACATAGTGGAAAGATGAAAGAATATTGGAGAAAAAAGAAAAACAAGGAATAAAGAATTGAAATTGGCCTGTGGTCCTCAGATAATTGATACAAATAGAAAAAAAATAAAATACAAATTATAGTAGGTGGTTCTCCAGTATCAACTTGAAAGATCGGTTTGGTCGGCTTGGTGTGGTCATGTCCAAACTGTATAAGTTAAAAAACTACCGGAAAAAACTTGCAGTGGGTATTTTCGACCTTGTTCAAGTCGAACACAGCATCAAGACGTAAGAGCATCTTTACAGAAAGAATTTGTAACAAATAATGTCAATGAGCTTAAGAGACCTGAGGGAAGGCCAGTGGCCAGTGAGGGAATGACAGAATGGTACAGAAGCTAGAGAACAGACAGCGTCGCTTGATGCTGTAACACTTAAAATATTAAATAGTTCTTACAAGTTTTTTTTCCTATACACTGAAATAATTTTAATCGTGAGGTACAGACAAATGTCATTAGAAGTTAAAATTGCATGTGAAGTGAAATATTGATCGTTATATTTGAAAAAAATAAAATAAAAATGTGTGTTACCTCATCCAGTTCTCTGATTTCCTGGATCGTTTTCACAACAGTGTAGATCCCGTAGCCCACTGTAAATGCAACGCAGCACTGAAAAACAACGAATTGACAGATTATTTAAAAAAACCTGAATACATCTTGATTTGTGCATTGTAAACAATATTAATAAGCTAATATGTCGCATATATACGTACACATACACACACACACAAATACGTGTTGCTACGACAATTACGTAACGCACTCGAAAATTCGAGAGCGTCATTCTACACTGTTCTCGACTACCCGACGAGTGCAGCGTTTGTGTCAAGGTCGTGCACTCATGTAACATCCAGACTGTAGGAGCACTTGTGACTCGACAGATGCCGGCACACTTCCAAAAGAATAGAAAATTATTCTGGAACTTCTGTGGAGTATATACACTCTACTCGTATAAGGGTCTACAGCCGGCTTAGAAGTCAGTTACATCTAGGGATTGTGCCCGATTAGTGTAAGTGGGTTAGGAGTTAACAGTTATGAAGTCTGTAAAGGTTCTAAACCAGTGATTCTCTATCTTTTTAAGTCTGGGACTCACCATGAAGTATACTACACTTCATGGGACCCATAGCCATGGGCGCCGGCTCAACTACTTCTAGGCGTGTGCACTCAGTGTATAATCATATTTTAGCTAACATCGAGTACTTTGACCCTTATTTTATTTGACCCTCGTACGCTTAAACAAATTATACGTAGGCTTACTTAGTTCTAGAAAAATAAATATATAATAGATTTTTAGACACAGTAAACAAATTTTCGAACGTTCCCTCGAGACCCAGCGGCGGGTTGCGCCTAATAGATTGAGAAACGCTGTTCTAATCACAGTGGTTTCCGATGTACAGTAACCAAAGTTTCCGTGCACGGTGTCAGGCATTCACCGTCAAGCTATCACTACACACGGTTTGTTACATACTAACTAACTGGTTTGTTATACCAACTGGTCTTAAAACAATGTTTGAAGCATTTATTACACTGCAATACGAAAATAATCATAAAAAAATAATCACATGTTTTTAAATTAAAATGTGTTAAGTGTATAAAATTATTGATAAGCAGTAAGGAAATTTCAAGTACTTACGGCAAGAGCCGCTTTGCCTACGAAACTCCGGAAATTGGACATTGGTCAGAACATTGATAAATATAAATAGTCAACTGTACGATAAATTACAAATTTATGTTTTTAGTCAGTAAAATATTAAATTCGTGTCTTCTTATTTACACACAATATCACAATTTTAACATTGAAAATGTTTATAAGGACGTCTCGCACATTTGCGGCCGATCGCTGGTGCGTTATCGAAAATGGGAACCGGTGAGTTTCCATAGAAATTTCTTCTTTATTGTCAATAACGTAGTGCACATATAAAACTTCGCTTATGGATGCGACTACATTTAACTTATAATCTGTACATTGGTAAATGAAGAATGAACTCATTGATTGGTGAATGAAGAATGAATTCATTGATTGGTGAATGAACATAAATATATATGTATATTTTTTAGATTTATTGAAGCATTTTCAATGCCCTTCTCTGTGCATTGCATTTGTGCAATGCCTGTAAGTTTTTTATTATTTTTGTAACTGTTGAAATATGTAGTGGTATGTATTTTCATAGGAACGAACACATTGTTTAAGTTTTTTTAATGTCACCATGTTCAATAAGTGATTAATTTTAGTCCATAATATCATCCCAACCGTTGCAATTAAAACCAGATATCCTTTGCACGCCCATCGTATAAAGGTGTCCCGCATGGTAGTACCCTTGTGCAGCGAACACACAATCGTGTTACATCGTGTAAAACAACCCGGACAACGCATGTACTGTATGTTCTCGAGGGTACTATAACATACTCGCAATTCAGCCTGCCTACGATATCCTAATTTGCCATTCCTTAGTACTGTTACAGTTAGTATTGTTATATACTGAGAATTAGATCATATTTATGTCCTAAAATACTTATTATTGATTAAACATTTATTTTTATAATCACCGCAAATTAAACTGTACATTATCATTACCGGTACAACAGCTATGACTGTTTTCAACTAAAAGTACTCAGAAAGAGAATCCCAAACGTGAAAATATATCTCACTGCTTGCCATAGGCCTATGTACAGAAAATGGAATTATTAAATTGGTGACAATTAATTTCTATTAATATACAATTTCTTCTATCCATAATCTGCTCTACATTCATAAATGTTTCATCATTAGCGTTAAAATAAAAATTTAAGTTCATTTTTAAATATTTTTAAAAGCAAAAATAATTATGAAACGAAAATTATTGGAAAACGAAAATTAAGTTGCGTGACGTCTAACAAGTGAACTATGAAAAATACCTAATTTTACAGTTTCAGTGTCAGGTGATATAAACAGCATTCTTGAATAATTTTGTAGTAATAAATTAAAATTTTAAAATTTATTTGTCTGTATTATGTATATATTTAGGTGTACTTCTATTACCTACATCTCGTACATTTAAAATTTAACGTATTTTAACAATAATTAGCATCAATTACTTTTCTATTTCTTAAACTTACTTATTAATATTTCAAAACCTTTTTTCGATTGGATATTTTAATAAAAACAAAATGTGTATTTGTCTATCGGTTTCACCAACACGTTTTTCTTCGCATTTCGTGTATTGTTTCGGTAATATTTAAATGATTACAATGAATATTAGTTATACTTGAAACAAGAACACAATTTTTAGACTTATCTATATAAGGTTATTTAAATGAACTACCGTTAGTATTCTTTTCGGGCTGCTGATCAGCATAATAACCACAGAGCACGTTTAAAAATTTGTGTGTTGTTTTGTTGAACGAATGAAGAGCTAGATCTCAGATTTAACTTGACAGTTTGGCATTTGTCTGCCTATCTGTCTGTTTGGAGTATGTCTGAGGGTAACGTTTGAATTCATCAACCGATTTTGAAAAATTTGTTACGCTATCCATACTTTTATCCTACGGAACCCTATTATTTTTTATACTGATCAGCCTAAAATAGGGAGGGAGGCAGGCAAAAATATGAGGAGTCAAAAAAAAAAAAATACAAATCTCAATGTGGTGAATCAAATTTAAGAGAATTTTAGCCAAAATCTAATATTGTGATAATTGTTGAACATTTGACAATTTTGGGACGCTAGCCCCCACACAGTGGGCTAGAATTTTGTTGAAACTTAAAAATCTATAAATCTATGTGAGGTACCAAATTGAAGGAAATTTTAACCGAAATCTAAAGATAGTGTAACGTTTTGGAAACGTCAAAACTTTATAATTACAGGAACCAAACGTAAATAAAAATTTGAAAAAAAGAAAAATTCCAGCCGGGTGTCAGACTAAAAAAAATGTTACCCAAATTTAAACTGTATCGTTCACTACGAAATTTGTTTAACATCACAGGCCAAAATGTAGCTCAAAATTTTAAGAACATTGAAAAGTATATATGGTGGATAAAGTTATAAGAAATTTTGCTCGAAATACAAATCCAGTATCTTTTAACAATTTTACAAAATTAATATTGTCATCACTTCTTACGAATTTGAACCTCTTTCAAAAAGTATGTAATCTGTGTGTGTTTGCAAAAGGACTTTATGTGTTGTTATCAGTTCAGTTACGTGCGTTTGTTTAAAATAAACATGTTTTGTCTCGGTTATATCTTTGTTAGATATAGACCTACAAATATCTATGGACACACAGGTAAAGTAGAACGCCAGAGCTAAATTATTATTTGTCATTTAAGCGTTATAGTTAGAAATTTAACTAAAAATCCAATCTTTTTCTTTGGAATTTTTAGTTTTTATTATATGATCGTCTTCTTTGCAATTGTTATTTTACTAAAAAAAAATGGTAGAGATTTTGTAATTTACTTGATAATTGAAAAGTTGTTAATATAAAAATGTATCTAATAATGAATCTATTTCCTTAAAAATATTGAGCGTCTTATGGATGCCAGGGATTTTACTAGTTAAAGAAGTATATATTGTAATAGAACGGGGTTATCACAAATAATAAAGGTTTGAAATAAAGCTCCACGTGGAAAAGCCAATTTGTAATAAAACTGAATTACAAATAATAATATTTTATTTTAAAAGACATTTTTTAATTACGTTTTATTTATTTATTATTATTATTTTTCTATTTTTTATTTATTTAATTAATTAAGTAAATAATTAATTAATTATAATTTTTAATTACTTGAATGGTAAATTAGTTATTGCGTGTGTAGAAATATTTGTTTCACTAGCGATAATCTTGTTATGTCAATCGGATCAAGTATTCTCTCTTCTAACTTAGCTCCTCTTCTTCTTCTTCTTGATATATTTTTCTAATACTTCTAATTTATGTTGAGAAGAAAGAAAAAGCAAATATTTGTAATACGAATAATAATAAACACAAGGATTTGACACAATTCTGATATTTATTTTTAAAAATTGTGTGCCAATCTTACGCACATCGATAATGGCTGTGGCTGAGACTCACCTCAGGTCGATTGTGATAAAAGACAAAAATATAATATTACAAAATTAATTAGTTGAGTTCTTTTAACTGTCGAAATGGTCAGAGAAGGGTAAGCAACAAGATACAATACTTACAATTAATTCAATCTTAATTATCATTCCATACAAGTAACATAATTCAGAAAATAAATGAATAAGTAAAATTCGAACCAATTCGTAGAATGATGTCACGTCGCCGCTCGCTTCGACAGGCTATGTCCCGTTTGCTCTGCAAATAAAATATGGCCGCCGTCCGCTTCAATTTCTGCTACCCACGCCAACTGCTATATTTGGTCTTCTCCCTCAAATATAAATGTGGATCTCGTACTCTACGATGTTGTAGTACCTCTGGATAATTATTTGAAGTGTTCACTCCTCCTCGGCGATGTTGTTCTGTGCTGGATTAATGGTGCTGTGTTCCGTGTTAAAAAATCTATTTGAGTTCGCTGTTCAGTTAATATTGATGTTGAATAAATTCTCAATATGGCGGTTGATTCCTTGTGCCCTCGTGCTGGATCGTATTATTCCTGTTGTTCGTTTTAGTTTCGTTATGGGTTACGTTATTAGTTATTAATTTTCAGTAGTTAACCTCTGTAGTATATTTTTAAAATGGCACTTCAGTTTTTACAACCATTTATATTTTTCAGATCATCTGTCCGTACTTTTTGATCTGCACACATTCACGATTAACAATAGACTGGTGACTTAAAGTCGTCGTTTTAGGTGGTAATTTCTAAAATATCTTATTCTCCTTCCCATTGTCTGTAAACATCTACATGTCTTGGATTTGATTTCAACTCATAAAAATACATGACAAGTTTTCCTATTTATTGCTGTAACTTAATAATTATAAATTTTATGAAAATTTACTATCTAGCAATATTCTTGTGCTAATTTTACATAATTCAATATGTAACTTGACCTATTTTAAGTTCAAATAAGCCAAAAATTTACATTTTTTGATATTTCTTATAGGCCTTATTATTTTTTACATAATTAGTAATTAAATGGTTTATAAGTGATTTTATGTTAATATTTCCTTTAAATAATTTTATTCACTTCATGATTATTGCTTTTTGTTAACAATTTGTTGTTATAATACTCCAATATTGATTAATTTACATTTTATCTGAATTGTGTCCCTTTCTAGGCCTAGTATTACATATTTCCAAATAAAGTTAATTTTATCCTTTTGTCATTACATTTACTAATATTTGTTTCTGTGCTGATTACATTTACATATCTTTGTTTTACATTGACTAATTTCTATTAATTATATACAGTTCTATTGAATTTATTCATTTGGATTTGACTCTATAGTAGTAGTTGATTTTGGTCTAAAATTCTGTTTTGTTTTTCTATTGGGTTTTTTAATTAATTTGCCTTATTATTCTTTATATGGTTTACAATTAAAAAATATATTCATATTATCTTCTTGCCTTCTTTGCCTTAACAAAAGTTTGAAATTATTGAACATTATTTAAATACAACATAACATCTTAAATCTATTATTTTTCATATATCACCTAATTATAACAAAAATATCTTATACCTATCATTTTTTATATATAATTTGATTAAAAAAAACATCTTATTACTAGTAATACTCTCAGTCATTAACTGTTTTTTGCACTTATGTTTCCTTTTGTAACAATTTAACTATAATAAACACATCTTATATCTATCATTTCCTTATATATAATTTTCAAACACTCTTATTACTAATAATATTCTCAGTCATTAACTGTTTTTTATTTTTATGTTTCTTATTATAACATTCTACACTAATGGTAGTCTTTTAAATAATTTTTATTTCCTTCACTATTTATTTATTATAGTTTTGTCACTTTGTTATTCACTACACTCACGGTAGTCTCTAACTATTATTATATTTTATTAGGGTGTTTCACCTTTTATTCTCTACACTAATGGTAGTCTTTTTATTTGTTTCTACACTATGGTAGTCTTTTGTTTGTTTCTACACTATGGTAGTCCTTTGATTTGTTTCTAGTTTGTTCTTAAATTAGGCTTACATTTATTTTACAATTTATTTTAATAGTAACGTATCCTGTTACTTGAGTTATTGGGTCTGACATTTATCATTGGTTTAACTATGTTTAATTGGTATATTTTCTTCAAAATATTTTGGGAATAGCCTTTCTTGTTTCTGTATTCTTTGTGTGAAACTTGACATATTTTGTTTCTTCTTTCTTATTCTATTAGTATTTCCTTATCTTTGTGCCTTCATGTCCTTATGTCATTAATTCAATGAATCTTACTTGATTATTCTTTTTCATTTATCTTCTCATTTACTGCTCCTCAACCTACTGGGTATATTGATGTTGTACTGGGGTTTTATATAGTTTCTTTTATAAGGACCAAGAGTTTTCTTTGTTATTGAGTTTATTTTTATTAATATTTTGTCCACTATAATGACCAGCTTCTTTAATTCATTTTTAACTATTTATTTTTCTCACTCACTATTGATAGTTTCTTCTTTTTTAATGTTGTATTAAGTTAAATTTTAAGGTGATAATTCTGTTATGCTACATATGCTCTCCTGTAAAAGTGATTAGTTCAGATCATACTCTTAGTATGGATGAAATAATTACTATTGATTCTTTTTATTTACCATATTTTTATTCGTAAGTTCACTTTATATATCTTCTTTTTCCACCATTGCTCTCTCTCAGATGATATGTATCTCCTTCATTAGCTTATCTATTGATAGCTATATATATAGCTTATAATTCATTAGTAAGTAATCTTTAATCTTATGTATATAATTATTATCATACATTTTTTCTTCCTTATTCGGTGCTTCCTCACCGGTATGTTTACTCCCTAACATGTGAGCTGGAACAGTTCAGAGTGGCACATTTCGGCTTCAGTCTCTGCTGACCAATACTTCACTTAACTGAGCTCAGAGGAATTATCATCTCTGCTCAAAATATAAGACTCATGGAATTTCTCTACATCCAGTCAAAAATTAAAAATCATTAAAAGTAGTCTCTTTCGACTAATAATAAACATCCTTGGATTCTTCACTTCATAATATTTTATATTAATTAATACTTTTATACACTTGACTCTTCTTCTCTATCAAAGCTCATTCCATATTATGTGGCTTAGGTATGTGATATAATATACATTTCATTGTTTCATCATTTCATCTTTTCATCTTGTCTACATAGTAATTAGCATTTATTTAGTTTTTTGTTTCAATTGGTATTCAATGAGTCATTTTATTGCTCATGGCATAACATTAATTCCTTCTTCTATTAATTATCACTATAATAGTGGTTATTACAACAATATTATCATTATGGTACCAGGGGTTTTGGTTTCTGGTCTTAATATTTGGTTTTTATTTAGTTGGTTCTTCTTCCTTGTTTCATCTTCATCAAATTATTTTCATTGTGAGTCTTGTTTAATTTATTTTGGTTAAATTATAAAATATTCCTTTCTTCATTTAGAATTTCTGTATCATTTTTGTCTTAAATTGTCTCATTTACATGGTTTATAATAGTTGTTACCATTATCATGGTCACTATTACAATACAAACTGTAGTATAGTTTTTATAGCTGTGATAGTTTATTAAAGGTTATTTTTCTGGTTCTTATGAAGATTTGCTATTCTTTCTTCTTATGACACTTTTAACATTTATGGATATCTTTTCCTTGTAATATTAAACTATTCAATTGTTTGATATAGGTTGTTCTCATTATTTACTGGAACATGTTCTTTTTTGCTTTGTCTCTGGAGAGTTTGAGAAAGTTTACACATTTGTACTCCATTTATTCTCAAATTCTTTTATGTAAGAGTTCACTCAAATTATGAGTGTAATTTGTTCTTACGTTTTTAGAATTTTGTAGTGTTTCTTACAAAAATTCTTTTCATATATAATCGTTTTACAAATAATTCTTGTAAGTTGTTACTATTTTTAGAATTTTGACATTTTTTCTGACTAAATTCTTTTTATTCATTTAATAATTATTTCGAATAGTTCGTGTAAGTTGTTCTTACTATTTTTAGAATTTTGATATTTTTTCTGACAAAATTTGTTTTATCTATAATAGTTATTTCAAATAATCTTTGTAAGATGATACTATTTTTAGGATTTAGGCATTTTTTCTGACTAAATCCGTTTTGTTAATAATAGTTTCAAATAATTATTGTAAGTTGTTCTTACTATTTTTAGAATTTTGACACTTTTTTCTCTTTTTGCCATCATGGTGATGGCAAAAAAATCGTCTTCGAGATTATTGCAGATTCTGATTCTACTACACTCAAAACATGAAAAAACGTCGTTTTTCGAAAAGTGTCTGTGTGTGTGTCTGTCTGTCTGTCTGTGTGTCTATCTGTCTGTCTGTCTGTCTGTGTGTCTATAGATTTTTTTCTATGGCAAACGATAAGAGCCGCAAATTCAAACAGAATCAAATAAGTTTTTGCATACAGCCCTGATTTGTAGAGTGCTCGCGACCTATTGTTTTTGGTGAAGATCGGTTAAGGGAAAGGGGTAGTTTACCTGCAACGGTTTTTTTATCAAGGGTAATTTTGTTTGTTTGGCAAACGATAACAGCCGCAAATTCAAACAGAATCAAATAATGTTTCGCATACAGCCCTGAATTGTAGAGTTCTCACGAACTGTTGATTTTGGTAAAGATCGGTTAAGGGAAAGGGGTAGTTTACCAGCTCCGTTTTATGTTTTAACAATGGTATTTTCTATGGCAAACGATAACAGCCGCAAATTCAAACATAAACAACTAATGTTTTGCATACTGCCCTGAATTGTAGAGTTCTCACGACCTTTTGTTTTTGGTGAAGATCGGTTGAGGGAAAGGGGTAGTTTACCGGCAACGTTTTATGTTTTAAAAGGGTATTTCCTATGGCAAACGATAAGAGCCGCAAATTCAAACAGAATCAAATACGTTATTGCATAAAGCCCTGATTTCTTGAGTACTAAAGACCTATTGTTTTTGGTGAAGATCGTTTGAGGGAAAGGGGTAGTTTACCAGCCACGTTTTTTGTTTTATCAAGGGTATTTTTTATGGCAAACGATAACAGCCGCAAATTCACAGAAAATCATATACTATTTTGCATACAACCCTAAATTGTAGAGTTCGCAAGACTTGTCGTTTTTGGTGAAGATCGGTTAAGGGAAAGGGGTAGTTTACCAGCAACGGTTATTTTATCAAGGGTAATTTTTACTTCCATATTCCTTAAGGAATGGAAGTATGGTGATTTTCTATGGTAAACGATAACAGCCGCAAATTCAAACAGAATCAAATGATGTTTTGCATACAGCCCTGTATTGTAGTGTTCTCAATACCTATTGGTGTTGGTGAAGATCGGTTAAGGGAAAGGGGTAGTTTACCAGCAACGTTTTATGTTTTAAAAGGGTATTTTCTATGGCAAACGATAAGAGCCGCAAATTCAAACAGAATCAAATACGTTTTTGCATACAGCCCTATTTTGTTGAGTACTAAAGACCTATTGTTTTTGGTGAAGATCGGTTAAGGAAAAGGGGTAGTTTACCAAACACGTTTTTTGTTTTATCAAGGGTATTTTATATGGCAAACGATAACAGCCACAAATTCAAACAGAATCATATAATATTTTGCATACAGCCCTCAAATGTAAAGTTCTCAAGACCTGTTGGTTTTGGTGAAGATCGGTTAAGGGAATAGGGTTGTTTACCAGCAACATTTTATGTTTTATCAAGGGTAATTTTTTTTTGACGAACGATAACTGCCGTACATTAAAACAGAATCAACTACTCTTCTGCATACCTTTTTGAATTATACAGAACTCAAGGTCTGTTGATTTTGTTGAAGATCGGTTAAGGGAAAGGGGTAGTTTACCTGCAACGTTTTATGTTTTAACAAGGGTATTTTTTCTATGACGAACGATAACAGCCGCAAATTCAAACAGAATCAAATAATTGTTTGCATGCAGGCCTGAATTGTAGAGCTCCCAAGACCTGTCGTTTTTGGTGAAGATCGGTTAAGGGAAAGGGGTAGGTTACCAACAACGGTTTTTTATCAATGGTAATTTTTTTCTATAGTAAACGATAACAGCCGCAAATTCAAACAGTATCAAATGATGTTTTGCATACAGCCCTGTAGTGTAGAGTTCTCAATACGTATTGGTGTTCGTGAAGATCGGTTAAGGGAAAGGGGTAGTTTACCAGCAACATTTTATGTTTTAACAAGGGTAATTTTTTATATGACGAACGATAACTGCCGTAAATTCAAACAGAATCAACTAGGTTTTTGCATACCTTTTTGAACTAAAGAGAACTCAAGGTCTGTTGATTTTGTTGAAGATCGGTTAAGGGAAGGGGTAGTTTATCAGCAACGTTTTATGTTTAAAAAAGGGTATTATTTTTATGACGAACGATAACTGCCGAAAATTCATTGAGAATCAAATAATTTTTTGCACCCTTTCCTGAGTTGCAGAGAGCTCAAGGTCTATTGATTTGGGTGAAGATCAGTTTAGGGAAAGGGGTAGTTTACCTGCAACATTTTATGTTGTAACAAGAGAAATGTTTCCATGACGAACGATAACTGCCGCACATTCAAACAGAATCAAATATTTTTTTGCATGCTTCCCTGAATTGTAGAGGACGGAAGGTCTGTTGATTTTGGAGAAGATCGGTTAAGAGGAAGGGGTAGTTTACCTGAAACATTTTATGATTTAACAAGAGTAAAGTACTTAATTTTTATAAATAAAGTATCCTGATAAGGAGCTCATAGTAATCCACTGTAGAAACGTAGATGAAATATCTATAAATGAAGAGGTTAGGTGAACGGGGTGGGGTAATTTTCTATTATTAAAAATTATAGTTGATGGTGGAGGGGAGAATTTTTTATATGTGTACTACGTTATCGGCAACAAAGAAGTAGTTTTTTGTTAAAATTGCTTCCCGGGCTCTTTAGCCGTAGTCCAATGTTTTCTGCAAAACCAGACTTTTCGGCAGTGCCATCGACTGCCATCATCGGTGAAAATCGAGTGCGAAAACGTGAGGTGGTATACGTTAGTGACCACAGTACTGTGGTTAATGCTGAAGCAATAAGTAGAAAGACGTAGTTTCTATGGAAATATTTCATTTCAATAAAATCATATTTAATATATGATTTTAAATAAAAATCTTAGAACATGGAAGTCATGTATGGTTCTCCATACCGATATTTTTTTCTTGCTTCCAAAATTCATTTATATAATAGGTCTTTAAAATAGTCCTTGCTGTCCGGACCACCATTGTTTTCAGAAATATTTCTGTTCTTGCGACATCTATCGCTTCTCTCTTGTATTCCCTTTTTTCTGTTGTTATTTTCTCCCTTGTTTCAAAGCTTATATGAATCATTTTATAATACTGTTTATTAAACAAAGATGTCTCTGGTTTATCCAGGATGAATGATATCACAGATTTTTTACCATATGTTTCTGGTCCATCAATGACTAATGATATCATTGATAATTTCCCACGTATTTTTATCTCTGGTATTTCCCATTTATCTCTGGTCTTTTCAAAGTTGTAAACTATAGTTTTATAGTAAGTCATTATTGAAATTGCTTTTAATCTCCTCCTATAATCTCTGGAATTCCTGATTTCTTTATCATCGGTCATTGGGATATTACTTACATTATTTAAACCACTGTGCATCATCTCCAATTCTTCCTGTGTTTTTATTAAATTCCTTGGATGCATTCTTCTCATTTTCGTTGATTTCATTTCCCTGCGTTTAATATTTTCTTGGTTTTTGTCAGGTTTAATTTCAGACAATAATATACTTGTTTTTTCTTTATTTTCTATTTCCTTACTTAATTGTTCCATGTTTTTATCGTCTGGTATTTCTTCTACCTCTCTTTTGTTGTCATCTTTTATTTCTTTGGTTCTATCATTTCTTAATTCTTCTCTCCGCCGTTTACTATCGTTTATTTGATCATCTAGTTTCTTATTGACCTTTCCTAGTTGGTTTCTCAATTCTTCCTTATCCGTGGAATCCATTTTTTTCATCATAAGCTGGAACAATTCCATTATCCTCTCCATTTTCGTATCTTCTTTTTGTGTTGGTTCTGCTGGAGGTAACGTCAACTCCACATCTTCCACGGGTGTCGCCTCCTTATCATCCATATCTATTTCTTTTTCGGCCTCCGCCGCTCTTTTCTTCGATGTTGCCCTCCTGTGCATCTTCCTTCTTCTTCTGACCTGTTAACAGCTGCCAAGCTAAAATAGGAAATTGGGTGAATTGTTTTTATTTTATAGGCTTATCAATTCCTATTTTAAGCCCCTAAAGTTGGACGCCAATTTGTAGTACAACGGGGTTATCACAAATAATAAAGGTTTGAAATAAAGCTCCACGTGGAAAAGCCAATTTGTAATAAAACTGAATTACAAATAATAATATTTTATTTTAAAAGAAATGTTTTAATTTCGTTTTATTTATTTATTATTATTATTTTTCTATTTTTTATTTATTTAATTAATTAAGTAAATAATTAATTAATTATAATTTTTAATTACTTGAATGGTAAATTAGTTATTGCGTGTGTAGAAATATTTGTTTCACTAGCGATAATCTTGTTATGTCAATCGGATCAAGTATTCTCTCTTCTAACTTAGCTCCTCTTCTTCTTCTTCTTGATATATTTTTCTAATACTTCTAATTTATGTTGAGAAGAAAGAAAAAGCAAATATTTATAATAGGAATAATAATAAACACAAGGATTTGACACAATTCTGATATTTATTTTTAAAAATTGTGCGCCAATCTTACGCACATCGATAATGGCTGTGGCTGAGACTCACCTCAGGTCGATTGTGATAAAAGACAAAAATATAATATTACAAAATTAATTAGTTGAGTTCTTTTAACTGTCGAAATGGTCAGAGAAGGGTAAGCAACAAGATACAATACTTACAATTAATTCAATCTTAATTATCATTCCATACAAGTAACATAATTCAGAAAATAAATGAATAAGTAAAATTCGAACCAATTCGTAGAATGATGTCACGTCGCCGCTCGCTTCGACAGGCTATGTCCCGTTTGCTCTGCAAATAAAATATGGCCGCCGTCCGCTTCAATTTCTGCTACCCACGCCAACTGCTATATTTGGTCTTCTCCCTCAAATATAAATGTGGATCTCGTACTCTACGATGTTGTAGTACCTCTGGATAATTATTTGAAGTGTTCACTCCTCCTCGGCGATGTTGTTCTGTGCTGGATTAATGGTGCTGTGTTCCGTGTTAAAAAATCTATTTGAGTTCGCTGTTCAGTTAATATTGATGTTGAATAAATTCTCAATATGGCGGTTGATTCCTTGTGCCCTCGTGCTGGATCGTATTATTCCTGTTGTTCGTTTTAGTTTCGTTATGGGTTACGTTATTAGTTATTAATTTTCAGTAGTTAACCTCTGTAGTATATTTTTAAAATGGCACTTCAGTTTTTACAACCATTTATATTTTTCAGATCATCTGTCCGTACTTTTTGATCTGCACACATTGTAATAAGACCCTGTATGCCGGTCTTTACAAAAATAAAATAGTAGATGAAAAATTTTATAAAAAAAAATTTTTTCAATAAAAAAAAGTTTTGTTTATGTTAATCAATGTTTGTAATTAAGAAATAAGGCTGTTTTAAAGGTTTTGTAAAAATTTTAAAAATTAGGAAGGTATTTATTAACTATCGAGCACTTCTGGAAGATTTGAACCAAGTCTGGAGTTAAATAGATTAATTCCAGTCAGCAATCGATCGATGATTTTTCTTGCTGGTCCAATATCTCACTCAAAAAAAATATTTTCTTCTTCTTGAAGTCCCTTTGCCTTAATAAATAACCTTAAATTAGCCTGTGAAATAATAACAGACAAATACAATTGAAATAAATGGATTTATTAAACAATTTAATAAATAATCGATTTTTGATCGATTGAGAACAATTATCGACTCCGTCTCAGGGAATTATCGATTGTGCATACAGTAGAAAAATTATTATAAGTATTATAAAAAGACAGGTTCTTTGTGCGATTAAATTAATAGTCAGAGAAGGGTAACGAGAAAGTATAACATTAACAATTAAAGTAAATTCTATAATTATTATTTGACAGTATTTAAATAATTCTGATATATAATGTTTAAGTAAGTTGAAGTCAAACCATATGTAGACTGACGTCACCACTTGATGAAGAAGGCTGGCTTAGTAAATTCAAAGATGGCCGCTACTAGATCTGGCGAATTTACTGCGAAGTCGTCGTGTCAAAAAATCACAGCAAAATTACCTTCATGAATGTTTGAAATGTCCCCGCATTGGTGTAATCTGTCTATTAGGTAGTTTGGTGTGTTCTGAAGAAGTGTTCCGTGTATATTGGTGTTAATTAAGTTATTTGGTATGTGTTCACTTCTGTTGGTTAGTTTGTCTGTAAAATTGGTTATGAGTTGTAGCGTGAATTATATCAAATATACTGTTTTACTGTTTTAGATCATTCGTATAATGATGTTAGGTGTTATTTTTCACTATTGTCGTTCAAGTTTTGGTAAATTTAGTTAAGAAAGTGTTTAATTCATCTAACCCTCGATGCACTGATATTAATGGCAAACTGTCGTACCATTTTCTACTCGGTTTTAAGGAACGTTTTTTCACACAACTATTCAGCTTGATATTCAACAAAAGACTATATTAACTTGGTCAAAATCTGGCCCAGTTAATATTTGAAAAAGTATTGTTAACATATTTCGATTACCCATACATATGATACAAAATTACATTATATATGGAATATATTTATTTTATTCATCACTTTCATGAATTATGAACCTTATCATTGGTTTAATCATCTCATTCCTTTTAAATTGATGTATTATAGTCCATATCTGTGGACATTTTGTGGAAATTAACAAATTTCTTTCCCCTTTGGAAATATAGGCTCAAAATCTGATTTCCGTCTTTATACAATTTTTCTTCCATTTTAATTGTTATTAATACTATTATAATAAATTTTAATTAGTCATATTTCTCTTCCTTTCTTTAAATACATATAAATTAAACCTTTGAACTGGTTTTTTGTGTTAGTCTCTGAATTTGACATTGCTCTTTAAAATTAATTAACTTATATATTTTGAAAATTTACAATATTTTAAGGTATATTTCCTTATTATCATTTTAACTCATAGGATCATTCCCAGTAGTGGTTAACTGATTTACCTTATCTAAATCTTGCTAGTTTACAGGATTTATAAGTGAATTATACTGGTTTATATGGTTTCTGTGAATTCACCAAATGGCCTAGAGTTTAGAATTTTACATTTCTGTCTTTCTCAAATAAATTTAATCCCACCACTCCTCTGACTTTACATAGTTATTATTACATGAAAATAAAATGGTTTATAACTTATTGTGAGGTGTAGTATTTAATTAACACTACTGTTATACAAAAATAATTATGAACATTATTTAGCAATCTGTACAATTGAACTTACTGCTGACATGGTTTGGACATATACATTTAACTCCTTTTGAATTAACACAGCATACCTACTGAAACATTATTAATGGTATGTATGCTGTTATTTAGCAAACATAATTCATTTTAAACACATAATATAAATCTTATTTTCTAATAACTCTTACAAATACATTGATTTTATGGCTGTGAACAAACAGTCTATTTAAACATTTTAAACCTATGAATATAAATTAATGCCAGTCCTTTCTGGTATAAACCATTATTATTTATGATCCCCTTCATCAGTAAACATGACCACCCATACTCTAGTTATTAGCATTTTTTTACAAACGTCTTGTAAATAAAGAGTTACATTAAAATAATAAAATACTGGAAATCTTCCATTTTATTATTTTATTATGCTGTTTATTATTGTATATTAAAGTTGTTATATAGCAGATTGATAAGTCATAGTATCACTAACTTTAAGTTTATTGCATTTCCAAAAAACACTTACACAAATTCACTTTCACTGGTGGTTCTGATATTTTGAGTCTCACTATCTCAGACCAGACCTTTAGTAATCATGGACTGTTAAGACTTGTTTATTTTCTTTATCACACAATCGCTTTAGTAGGTTCACTTCTTATAACACTATACAACACTTTAGGTTTCTAAATAATTACATTTTATAGGATTTTGGTATGTTATACTTTCTTTTTAATCGTTTTGGTGGGTTTGGGGTTGATGGTAGTTAATAATAATAATAGGTTTTACAACGGTGTTTCTTTCATACTATTTCTTCCTCTCCTCCTGTCTTCTTTCTTGTCCTTCTTCTTATCTTCTTTCTTGTCCTTCTTCTCATCTTCTTTCTTGTCTTCATTCTTGTCCTTCTTCTGGTCTTCTTGTCTTCCTTCTTCATTCTTGAGTAAACCAAGGTACTTTGTGTTATCTCGACTAATGTTTAGTTTGGAGCATCGAAGTTATTTACTGACACGGACCTTGCTCTTCTCTAAAGGTTTCAGGGTATTGTTTTCTTCCTGATCACAAACTTTATTCTTCCTTCTTCTTGTTTTTGGGGTATTTTGGTGTTCACCACTCTTAAACTGACTCTCTTTCTTCTTGATATGGTGTTACTTAATTTGTTTACTGCTCCTAGCTTCCTGGGTAAATTACTGATCTTATAATATGAGTTGCTTTCAATACTTTCTTTGATATTTAAACAGTGGTTTTTATATAATGTAATGAGGATTTTTTATTTTATCGTGGTTCATTCCTTTGATTTCATTAAATCTCATTCAATATTATTTTAACATATGTGGTGTAATTAAATTTTATGATTTTATATGACTTAATAAGTAGTGGATTTTCTGTCACGCTACAGAATGCCCTTCTCCAGAAGTAATTTTTTCAGACTATACTTGATTTGTCTGAAACTATTGCTTATGATAATTATTCTAGGTTTGTTATTATTCTGGACTTCCTTCCATTTTAAAAATTTTCTTATTTATATTTGAGTTTATATCCTTCTCATTCTCACTTGATCTTCCTTGATAGTAATAGTCATCTGAGTTTCATATTTATTATTTCATTTTCATATTTCTTCTTAGTATTTTCTCCTTGGGATATTTCCTCCCTATCGTTCCCTACTTTGTGAGCTGGTTCAGTTCAGAGAGGCACTGTACGCTACTTCCTCTGCTGTCCAATACTTCACACATATTTGAGTACAGAGGCAAATCATCTCTGCTCAAAAAACATATTAATACTGCTGGAATTATCTACAGACAGATTAAAAAATTATTCAGAATAGTACACATTTGTTACTATTTAAAAAATATCTTTGGGATACTTCACTTATTACTTATTATATTTCTAAGAGATTTTAATATTCCTATCTCAGTTGTTCTTCTGACTCGTTAACTAGATGTTTCTTTCATTTGATATTATGGTAGGAAGCTCTTCTATTATTACATTTTTCAACTTTTCTTATCATATAAAGCTTTTGGTGATAAATTCTTTATTACCTTCTGTTTTTTTTTTATTATAATCTGCATTGTTTATAGTAGCATATCTTTATCACATTTTTAGACTGTTTCTTTGTTCTTATTATTTCCACTTGTTCTATTTTCTAGAACTTTTTATAACTGTCATTATCACAATTGACATTTAATTCATAAATCATTTTATATTAATTCGTTTAATTACATATATCTTTGATATTATTCTCACATTATTCCTGTCATGGTTATTATACTTTCGAATGAATGTTTTTTATTAATTTTATAATGAGGTCATAATTTCTCCTCATACCACTTCAAAGTTTCATTATCTCATAATTCCAAATAAGTTTTTGTATTTTATTATATTCAATCACTCAAATCGTATTAACTCAAATCGTATCAACTCAAATCGTATAAAAAAATTTTTTTTTTTTTTTTAATTTCCTTTGGCATCATTTTATGGAAAGGTTTTTACACTTTATATTGAAATTAGACATGATCATACTTTCCAGAATTATTTGTTTTAATTCTAAAGTCTGTTTCCTTTATTCATCCCATTATGATCCTTTATAAACATGGTAAATATATTTGATGCTTACCATAAATATGGTATTAAATCTCTTCTGTTTATTTCACCAAAGTGTTTTATTAATAATTGGTCGGTAAGTTGTACTTACTCTTGGTTTGGAAACTTGATTTATACACAATTCAAAATTCACTCTTCTTATATTATTCCATAAAGTTTTCAAATAATTGTATGTAATATGAACTTACAATCTTTTTAAATTTAGATGATTTCTCATTCCAAATTCCTTTTTATGTCTTGTCATAAAGTTTTTTCAAAATTTTCGTATGTAATCTGATATTACATTGTTTTTTGAATTTAGATGATTTTTATTTCTAAATTCTCTCCTTCTTTATTATTATATTATTGCCACATAGTTTTTTCATAAATAACTGGTATGTAAGGTGATCTTATAATTGCTTTGGAATTTGGATTATTAAGTCCAAATTCTTCTTCTTATATCTTTCCAAATAGTTTTTCTTAAAATAATTGTATGTAATGTGGTATTACCTTATTTTTGAATTTTGAGGGTTATTTCAAAATCCTTCTTGTTATATTCTGCTTTCCAAATAGTTTCTCTCAAATAATTAGTTAGTAAGCTGGACTTACTTATTTTTTAATTTATTCATTTAAATAAATTCTTTTTCTTTAACTTCAAAATTGTCTTCCTAAATACTTGGTTGTAAGATGTGCTTACTATGTTTTTGAATTTCGTTGTTTCTATTCTAAATTCCTGTTTTATATTTTTGTCATAAAGTTTTTCTTAAATAATTTTTATGTAAGGTGGGCTTACATGTGTTTTAGAATTTAGATGGTTTCTCATTCTAAATTCTCTTTTATATTCTTGCCATAAAGTTTTTCTTAAATAATTTTTATGTAAGGTGGGCTTACATTGTTTTTGAATTTAGTTGTTTTCTAAATTCTTTTTCTTCTCTTTCCAAAATGTTTCTTTTAAATAATTGTATGTAATTTGGTATTACATTATTTTTGAATTTAGTTGATTATTTCAAAATTTCTTCATGGATGCCTGGTTAAAGACACCCTTAACTTTATTTGAATTCATCTCCTTTATTTCGTATGTGTTGTTGTTATTGTTCTTAGAGACAATATAGGGACCAATGTACAGAAGCAATAATTTTTTTGTTATCCCCTCTAAGGAACTGGGTAATTCCCTATTCTTCAACAACACCTTCTCTCCAACGGTATAATTAATAACCTTACCCATGCTTTTATCGTACTTATTCCGCCGTTTCTCCTGATCTTCGGCCACCTTATTATGAAATTGAACTCTATTAAATATATATTTATGCTCTCTGGGGAACTCCAAGATATCCTCGATCTCCCTAGGGGGTTGTCTTTCGTACATTGCGGAGTATGGGGTTATTCCTATGGCTGGATGGTATGCCAGGTTGAGGAATTCTTCAGTGGCCTCCAAGTATTCTTGCCACCTCCTCTGCTGATCGTGGCAGTACGTTCTTAATAGGCGCCCCACCTCTCGCAAGACTCTTTCGGCCGGGTTACTGCTCGGGTGGTATACTGATGTCTTGTATGTATGAACCCCCATTGACAGCAGTGTATCCCGCCATTTCCTCCCCTTGAATTGTGTTCCGTGGTCGGTTATGATCGATACCGGTTTTCCGACGGTTGGGAAGTACTGGTTGGTCAGGATTTCAAGAACTTTATTCGTAGTCGCCCGATTCGCTGGGTATAGCTTAACGAACTTGGTATAATGGTCCATTATGATGATGAGATATTTGTATCTGTGGCGGCCACCACTGCGGGGAAATGGCCCACAGATATCCAGGAATACCTTCTCAACTTTCGACTGAGAGGTTATCGGAATCATTTGCCCCTCTCTTTTCTCGTTGTTGGTTTTTACGAGTTGGCAAATGCGACAGTTTCTTATGTACTTTCGTACTTTCCGATTTATGTCTTTGATATGGCAGCTCTCTTCCAGGGCCTTTACCACCTTTAAGGCGCCCATATGCCCATATCGAACATGATAATTAAACACTATCTCCTTCTCGATATGGGTCGGAATAGTAACCTTCCATTCCTCCTTATATAAAGATGGTCTTGAAAACAGGATTCCATTATGGATTTTATAATATTGGGAGATTGTCTCATCCCCTGCTTCCAATCTTGTGATAATAGAGATTAACTTTGGGTCAGCTTGTTGGTGTGTGCTCAGGTGTTCCAAAATTGATTGAAGACCGGCGCTGCTGCTGAGAATATGGTATACTTTAAGAATACTCTCCTTCTCCCCATCGAACGTCTGTTTATCGATGTCTACTCTAGACAATACGTCCGCGACGACATTCTTCCTTCCGGGGATATACTCCCACTTAAGGTCGTATTCTTGCAGCAATAGTATCCACCGCGTTAACCTTCCATGGCTTAACTTACATCTTTTAAGGAACGAGATAGACTTATGGTCTGTCCGGACGGTAACGGAATAACCAAGGATATACGTGCGGAACTTTCCGCACGCGAACACGACACTCAATAATTCCTTTTCTGTAACGTGGTAGTTTTTCTCACATTGATTCAATGCTCTGCTGGCAAAGCAAATTACAAGATGTTCGCCCTCCTCATCCTCTTGATATAAGGTAGTGCCGAGGCTGATGTCACTGGCATCACAATTAAGAAAGAAAGGCTTGTTAAAATCTGGATGGCGAAGTATAATGGGTTCAAGGAATTTTTGTTTTATTAAAGATAATATATTCTGTTGTTCATTACCCCAGATCCATTTATTTTTGGATGACAGTTGCGGCTGAAATCTGGCAGTCAGTTCTGAGTACTTTTCCTGGAACTTACGGTAATAATTACAGAGTCCCAGGAACGACTGTAACTGCCTTCGATTCTTAGGTGTAGGAAAGTTCTGAATCTCTTCGACCTTTTCAGCCGACGGTGAGATTCCCTGATCATTTAAGATGAAGCCTAAGAATTGTATTTCCTTAGCAATGAAATGAGATTTTGCTAATTTCAGCGTAATATTGTTTGTCGCTAGCTTCTGTAATACGTGTTCCACACGGTAGCAGTGTTCCTCCCAAGTTTCTGAGGACACTAGCAAGTCATCGACATATACGGTGGTGAATTGTAGTGCTTCTTGGCCAAGTATCTGGTCCATACAGTGCACAAAGACTGCGACTGAGTTTACCAGTCCGAAGGGCAACCTCTTAAACTGGTAGTTCCGCCCTTCGAATATAAAGGCCAGATACTGGCGACTCTGTGGATGTAATTCCACCTGCCAGTACCCGCACACCGTATCCCAGGTAGTGAAGTATTTGGTACCGTGGAACCGTTTTAAAATCTCCTCAATCTTACCGGGCGAAGTCCTGTCATTAATGACCATTTTATTTATTTCGCGCGCATCTAAACACAAACGGACTTGTCCGTTTTTCTTAGGAATAGCCACGATAGGACTTGTATATGGGGAATGGCTACTCTCTATAATGTCACGGTTAATCATTTGCTCTATTTCAGCTCTTACTGCTTGCTTTCGTGATTGCGCAATGGGGTAAGACTTCCGGTTAAAGTCCACTGTGTCTCGGAACTGTAGAGTAAACTGGAAGTTTTTCACTTTACCGGGCTCATCAGAAAAGACTGATTTATATTTGTTATATATGCTGATTAATTTGTTCGCTTGGTTTAAAGTTAACTTTTCGCCAGTTATACCGCTCCGGAAATCCCTGATCTCCTGGATTTTTTGTGACCATAAATCTTCATTGGAGGTGTCGTCTATCCTTTGTTCAATTATAGATGTTGGATGGATGTAGTTAATTTTGCGGATTTGCTGGTGGATACTATCGGGAACGACTTGGTCACTACCCACCAAGTTCGCCGTCCAAGTATGTCCGTTAGTAAACAGCGATAATGTTTCAGTTCTCAGATCAATGATGGCGGAATTCCTCCTGAGCACATCGCACCCGACCAGTATATTAAATGGCAGACCGCTCGCCACCAAGAATTCCAATCAATTGCTATACCGCAGCTCATCACACTGGCGGAGACTTGCCTATGTATTGTTTTACTTTGTCGGCCGGTTGCTCCCAACAAAATAATATTATTCAACGGCAACGTTGGTAAAGTTCTCCCGCACTCTTGCTGTATCCTCTCCAACTCCGTCGTACTTATGATTGACACGTTCGAACCAGTATCGATCATTAACTTGGCTGGGATGCCTTCTACCTCGGCGTCGACATGTATTATTTCATTATTGAAGTTATTGGTGGGATTCCTGTTATCCTCTTCCAATAACTCATGTCTGATGTCCTTTAGGTAGTTGCACCCTATGACTGTGATACGATTGTTATTATACATATGATTACACTCACTATTATGATTATACCCAGTATTTAGGAGCAGTAACGGGTTCTGGCGATTTATTACTGCCTGGGCCCGTTTAAAGGCTCGGCATCATTGTTCCTTTGAGCCATACTAGTTGATGCCTCATTTGGGATGCTTAGAGTGGTTCCCTGTCCATCTGTCCTATGGTCTTCCGGTCGTTCGTGGTTAGACCTCCGTTCAGCATCGTCTAAACTATTACTCCTTCTTGCCGGATAGTACCTTGGTTGGTCCCGTTCTAGGCTCCTCCGCCTTTCTTCATATCCGCGGTAGCTGTTTCTTCGATTGTTATTGTATCTTCGCTGTCGTCCATCTGTGGCTCGTATGAAATTCACTCGAGGGCGAGGAAACCTATTATTAACGGGATTACCATTATTTGGACCCGCACGATTATTATTATTATGGTAACGATCATTACCATAATTGGGGCTTCTCTGACTATTTGTGTTATTAGGGTAGGGATTGCGGTTACCCTGATAACCATTAGAGGGTCGACTCGGGTTTGGATGGTTTGGACCCGTATTATTATTATTATTATTGTAACTAGAATTATTAACGTTATTATTGCTATTAAAACTGTTATTCTGCGGGTATGCCCGGCCTCCTTGGTACCCAGTATTTATGTTGTTCGTACCCTGGTTGTTGTTCTGATACGTCCTTGGTTCGGGCCCATCACTTCTTCTACGACTCTGTCGGTAGTAGTCTTCATTTTCATAGTTTTCGAGGAGTTCGGTCATTGCATGGATGGTTTTTATTTGGCTGCCCCTCCTCGCACGAATTACTTCTTCATCATAATGATATGACAACTTATTTATTAGGCACTCCTCAGGTATGGCCGGTTCTAAGTGCTTGGCCATACATACCTTGCCGAGGAAATAAGCTGTCATCGAACTACCGACTTGTGGCTTGTAGTGGCCGTGGCAGATATTGTCTCTTATCAAATTTTGAGTTGTCTCCGACCAGTACTTGGCCTTGAAAAGGCTCTTAAATTGTTGATAATTGTCGATGTCGCTCCGGTTGGTCATCCACCAATGGTCATTCACCTCCCGAAACGACTCGTCAAGGATTTCCCTGTTCTGGACCCATCGGTTACCTCTGTGTTTTTCTAGGTATTCCTCTATGCGTGCCAAGAACTCCATAGGCTTCCGTTTATATTACCGGAAATTGAGCCATTCTCTGTTTTCTGACATGGGGAAATTATGATATCCAGATGGTCTGTTCCTTATCAATTCTATCTCCTCCTGGCTCTGACGCACCTGTCCCGTTATGTTCGACATAGCGGCTTCCACGCCGTCGCATCTTTCGGTTACCTGTGTCCGCACTTTATTCACTTCTTCCAAGGCCAATTTCTTGTTTTCTTCCAGTTTCGTTTCCTGTTGTTCTTTGACATGTGTAATCTCTTTATGTATTACTACCCGGACTTCCATCACTTCGTTTTCGGTCTGACGACATCTTTCGTCTACTTCTCTGATCTGCTGGTTAACAACCACAACTTCCTGTTCTAACTTCTTTACTATGGATTTCTTCGTCTCTGTTATCTTTTTATTTATCTCCTCCTTGGCTAACTCAATCCTCTCGTCTAACTTATTCATGTTCTCTTGGTTAACTTCCCTTAATTCTTCTCTCAGCAGTTGATTGTCCTCTCTCAATTCTTCCCTTAATTGTTGGTTGTCATTTTCTATTTTCCTACTGGTTTCTTCCATTTTCTCTTCTAAATTCTTATTATTTTCTTCCATTTTCCTTTCCATCTTCTTACTCAAGGATTGGTTGTCCTTTTTCAGGTCTTCCATTTTCTTATTCATAGATTGGTTATTTTCCTCCATTTTCTCTTCTAAATTCTTACTCCAATTCTTACTGGTTTCTTCGATCCTCCTATTGGTATTTTCTATCTTACGGCCCAATTCCTCCTTGGTGGATCGGTTGTCTTCCTTCAATTCTTGACTCAACTTCTTACCATTTTCTTCCATTTTGGACTCTATGTTCTTATTCATTTGTAAGAGCATTTCCATCATCCTATCCATTTTTGTATCTCCATTGGTATCGGATTTCTCCTTCTTCTTCTCTGGGACATTGCCGTCCCCTGTTTGAGTTGGTACTTCAGGCTGTTCCTCTGTTGGTGCAGTTTGTTTATCTTCCAGTGGGGGTAGTCCCACTTCCGGATCCTCCACGGGTGTTGCCTCCTTATCTCCCATGTCAACCTCTTTTTCGGCCCCTGCCGCCCTCTTTTTCGAAGTAGCTCGCCTTTGCATTTTTCTCTCTTCTATTAATTAACCGCTGCCAAGCTTATCTTATCAAGCCCTCTAAGTTGGACGCCACTTTGTAAGACGACCCTGTATGCCGGTCTTTACAAAAATAAAATAGTAGATGAAAAATTTTATAAAAAAAAAATTTTCAATAGAAAAAAATGTTGTTTATGTTAATCAATGTTTGTAATTAAGAAATAAGGCTGTTTTAAAGGTTTTGTAAAAATTTTAAAAATTAGGAAGGTATTTATTAACTATCGAGCACTTCTGGAAGATTTGAACCAAGTCTGGAGTTAAATAGATTAACTCCAGTCAGCAATCGATCGATGATTTTTCTTGCTGGTCCAATATCTCACCCCAAAAAAAATATTTTCTTCTTCTTGAAGTCCCTTTGCCTTAATAAATAACCTTAAATTAGCCTGTGAAATAATAACAGACAAATACAATTGAAATAAATGGATTTATTAAACAATTTAATAAATAATCGATTTTTGATCGATTGAGAACAATTATCGACTCCGTCTCAGGGAATTATCGATTGTGCATACAGTAGAAAAATTATTATAAGTATTATAAAAAGACAGGTTCTTTGAGCGATTAAATTAATAGTCAGAGAAGGGTAACGAGAAAGTATAACATTAACAATTAAAGTAAATTCTATAATTATTATTTGACAGTATTTAAATAATTCTGATATATAATGTTTAAGTAAGTTGAAGTCAAACCATATGTAGACTGACGTCACCACTTGATGAAGAAGGCAGGCTTAGTAAATTCAAAGATGGCCGCTACTAGATCTGGCGAATTTACTGCGAAGTCGTCGTGTCAAAAAATCACAGCAAAATTACCTTCATGAATGTTTGAAATGTCCCCGCACTGGTGTAATCTGTCTATTAGGTAGTTTGGTGTGTTCTGAAGAAGTGTTCCGTGTATATTGGTGTTAATTAAGTTATTTGGTATGTGTTCACTTCTGTTGGTTAGTTTGTCTGTAAAATTGGTTATGAGTTGTAGCGTGAATTATATCAAATATACTGTTTTAGATCATTCGTATAATGATGTTAGGTGTTATTTTTCACTATTGTCGTTCAAGTTTTGGTAAATTTAGTTAAGAAAGTGTTTAATTCATCTAACTCTCGATGCACTGATATTAATGGCAAACTGTCGTACCATTTTCTACTCGGTTTTAAGGAACGTTTTTTCACACAACTATTCAGCTTGATATTCAACAAAAGACTATATTAACTTGGTCAAAATCTGGCCCAGTTAATCTTTGAAAAAGTATTGTTAACATATTTCGATTACCCATACATATGATACAAAATTACATTATATATGGAATATATTTATTTTATTCATCACTTTCATGAATTATGAACCTTATCATTGGTTTAATCATCTCATTCCTTTTAAATTGATGTATTATAGTCCATATCTGTGGACATTTTGTGGAAATTAACAAATTTCTTTCCCTTTTGGAAATATAGGCTCAAAATCTGATTTCCGTCTTTATACAATTTTTCTTCCATTTTAATTGTTATTAATACTATTATAATAAATTTTAATTAGTCATATTTCTCTTCCTTTCTTTAAATACATATAAATTAAACCTTTGAACTGGTTTTTTGTGTTAGTCTCTGAATTAGACATTGCTCTTTAAAATTAATTAACTTATATATTTTGAAAATTTACAATATTTTAAGGTATATTTCCTTATTATCATTTTAACTCATAGGATCATTCCCAGTAGTGGTTAACTGATTTACCTTATCTAAATCTTGCTAGTTTACAGGATTTATAAGTGAATTATACTGGTTTATATGGTTTCTGTGAATTCACCAAATGGCCTAGAGTTTAGAATTTTACATTTCTGTCTTTCTCAAATAAATTTAATCCCACCACTCCTCTGACTTTACATAGTTATTATTACATGAAAATAAAATGGTTTATAACTTATTGTGAGGTGTAGTATTTAATTAACACTACTGTTATACAAAAATAATTATGAACATTATTTAGCAATCTGTACAATTGAACTTACTGCTGACATGGTTTGGACATATACATTTAACTCCTTTTGAATTAACACAGCATACCTACTGAAACATTATTAATGGTATGTATGCTGTTATTTAGCAAACATAATTCATTTTAAACACATAATATAAATCTTATTTTCTAATAACTCTTACAAATACATTGATTTTATGGCTGTGAACAAACAGTCTATTTAAACATTTTAAACCTATGAATATAAATTAATGCCAGTCCTTTCTGGTATAAACCATTATTATTTATGATCCCCTTCATCAGTAAACATGACCACCCATACTCTAGTTATTAGCATTTTTTTACAAACGTCTTGTAAATAAAGAGTTACATTAAAATAATAAAATACTGGAAATCTTCCATTTTATTATTTTATTATGCTGTTTATTATTGGATATTAAAGTTGTTATATAGCAGATTGATAAGTCATAGTATCACTAACTTTAAGTTTATTGCATTTCCAAAAAACACTTACACAAATTCACTTTCACTGGTGGTTCTGATATTTTGAGTCTCACTATCTCAGACCAGACCTTTAGTAATCATGGACTGTTAAGACTTGTTTATTTTCTTTATCACACAATCGCTTTAGTAGGTTCACTTCTTATAACACTATACAACACTTTAGGTTTCTAAATAATTACATTTTATAGGATTTTGGTATGTTATACTTTCTTTTTAATCGTTTTGGTGGGTTTGGGGTTGATGGTAGTTAATAATAATAATAGGTTTTACAACGGTGTTTCTTTCATACTATTTCTTCCTCTCCTCCTGTCTTCTTTCTTGTCCTTCTTCTTATCTTCTTTCTTGTCCTTCTTCTCATCTTCTTTCTTGTCTTCATTCTTGTCCTTCTTCTGGTCTTCTTGTCTTCCTTCTTCATTCTTGAGTAAACCAAGGTACTTTGTGTTATCTCGACTAATGTTTAGTTTGGAGCATCGAAGTTATTTACTGACACGGACCTTGCTCTTCTCTAAAGGTTTCAGGGTATTGTTTTCTTCCTGATCACAAACTTTATTCTTCCTTCTTCTTGTTTTTGGGGTATTTTGGTGTTCACCACTCTTAAACTGACTCTCTTTCTTCTTGATATGGTGTTACTTAATTTGTTTACTGCTCCTAGCTTCCTGGGTAAATTACTGATCTTATAATATGAGTTGCTTTCAATACTTTCTTTGATATTTAAACAGTGGTTTTTATATAATGTAATGAGGATTTTTTATTTTATCGTGGTTCATTCCTTTGATTTCATTAAATCTCATTCAATATTATTTTAACATATGTGGTGTAATTAAATTTTATGATTTTATATGACTTAATAAGTAGTGGATTTTCTGTCACGCTACAACATTCACGATTAACAATAGACTGATGACTTAAAGTCGTCGTTTTAGGTGGTAATTTCTAAAATATCTTATTCTCCTTCCCATTGTCTGTAAACATCTACATGTCTTGGATTTGATTTCAACTCATAAAAGTACATGACAAGTTTTCCTATTTATTGCTGTAACTTAATTATTTATTAATTTTATGAAAATTATCTATCTAGCAATATTCTTGTGCTAATTTTACATAATTCAATATGTAACTTGACCTATTTTAAGTTCAAATAAGCCAAAAATTTACATTTTTTGATATTTCTTATAGGCCTTATTATTTTTTACATAATTAGTAATTAAATGGTTTATAAGTGATTTTATGTTAATATTTCCTTTAAATAATTTTATTCACTTCATGATTATTGCTTTTTGTTAACAATTTGTTGTTATAATACTCCAATATTGATTAATTTACATTTTATCTGAATTGTGTCCCTTTCTAGGCCTAGTATTACATATTTCCAAATAAAGTTAATTTTATCCTTTTGTCATTACATTTACTAATATTTGTTTCTGTGCTGATTACATTTACATATCTTTGTTTTACATTGACTAATTTCTATTAATTATATACAGTTCTATTGAATTTATTCATTTGGATTTGACTCTATAGTAGTAGTTGATTTTGGTCTAAAATTCTGTTTTGTTTTTCTATTGGGTTTTTTAATTAATTTGCCTTATTATTCTTTATATGGTTTACAATTAAAAAATATATTCATATTATCTTCTTGCCTTCTTTGCCTTAACAAAAGTTTGAAATTATTGAACATTATTTAAATACAACATAACATCTTAAATCTATTATTTTTCATATATCACCTAATTATAACAAAAATATCTTATACCTATCATTTTTTATATATAATTTGATTAAAAAAAACATCTTATTACTAGTAATACTCTCAGTCATTAACTGTTTTTTGCACTTATGTTTCCTTTTGTAACAATTTAACTATAATAAACACATCTTATATCTATCATTTCCTTATATATAATTTTCAAACACTCTTATTACTAATAATATTCTCAGTCATTAACTGTTTTTTATTTTTATGTTTCTTATTATAACATTCTACACTAATGGTAGTCTTTTAAATAATTTTTATTTCCTTCACTATTTATTTATTATAGTTTTGTCACTTTGTTATTCACTACACTCACGGTAGTCTCTAACTATTATTATATTTTATTAGGGTGTTTCACCTTTTATTCTCTACACTAATGGTAGTCTTTTTATTTGTTTCTACACTATGGTAGTCTTTTGTTTGTTTCTACACTATGGTAGTCCTTTGATTTGTTTCTAGTTTGTTCTTAAATTAGGCTTACATTTATTTTACAATTTATTTTAATAGTAACGTATCCTGTTACTTGAGTTATTGGGTCTGACATTTATCATTGGTTTAACTATGTTTAATTGGTATATTTTCTTCAAAATATTTTGGGAATAGCCTTTCTTGTTTCTGTATTCTTTGTGTGAAACTTGACATATTTTGTTTCTTCTTTCTTATTCTATTAGTATTTCCTTATCTTTGTGTCTTCATGTCCTTATGTCATTAATTCAATGAATCTTGCTTGATTATTCTTTTTCATTTATCTTCTCATTTACTGCTCCTCAACCTACTGGGTATATTGATGTTGTACTGGGGTTTTATATAGTTTCTCTTATATGGACCAAGAGTTTCTTTGTTATTGAGTTTATTTTTATTAATATTTTATCAACTATAATGACCAGCTTCTTTAATTCATTTTTAACTATTTATTTTTCTCACTCACTATTGATAGTTTCTTCTTTTTTAAGGTTGTATTAAGTTAAATTTTAAGGTGATAATTCTGTTATGCTACAGTATACATATATGTATATAAATTTGGAAAAAATGGCGTAATGTGGAATGATTATAGTCTCCAGTGTCATTAGCAAAACATTTTGCAGCGGCGTCTATCCAGAATAAAAAGACAGGATAAATTGTCAATATTATATTTGTTATTTGTAAGAGGTCTAGAATATTAGTAGGAACTAAAGAATTTGGGAGTTAATCTGATTAAATATTGTTTTCAGATCAAGTCTACAAACGGACTTCCTGTGTTTGTAGAGTTGGTAATTTTAAAAAAAAATTTATGATAGGCGGAAATGTAATATTCATCAGTAATGAAAAATTTCACGATTTACTGATCCATCACCAAATCACCCAAACAATTTTATAGTTTGTTCGACACTATCTATCAACTACAATTAAGCATATACTATACTGACTCCTATGTATCGTGACAATATATACATGGTAAACTCTAAATTCTGTCTCCTTATACTACATAATAATACATAATAATTAGATAAAAAAATGTAATTAAAATTGTTTGTAATAAATCTTTTTTTTCTCCTAGGATAGTAAATTTTGTTTCCCAAGTAGATCATTGCAAACAATTATTTTCTAGACAGGAACTAAATTAAGCTCTACTGTTTCTAACCGCACACATAGAGCAGTGTTTATACTCCTTAAAAGAGTGTCCACGTAGGTAATAGGTTTCACTGAATAAAAACCATTATGAAAGTTAGTTTCACAAGAAATAAGGAATACATTATTTAGGACCTAATACTTGTCATTCACAAGGAAAGCTGATTTTTATGAGCTGGCGAAATTGATGGGTACAACGTTTTTCACATTTTAAGAAGCTGAAACATCAATTGAATATTATCTTTTATACATTGTATTATTTACGCTATATATATCACACACACACACACACACACACACACACAACAGGTCTGTTTTATGTATTAACGACATATTTTTCATGAAGTCAATAAAATACAATTTACACGCGATAGAATTCTTAGAGGCATGTCATGTAAACCGGATTTATAAATGTATATAATCTCATTTATTCAAGTTTTAGTACTTGAACTGGTCGTTGTTTGTTACATCTGCTAACCAAATTTGGAAAATTCAGTTAACGTTGGAGCAGTCAAGGTTGACAGTGAGGTAACCGGTGTGGAATAAGACTTGCATAACCGGTGTGGAATAAGACTTGCATGAATATAATGTCGTCCTTTTAAATCTTCAAATAACAATATGAAAGGTACTGGAACTTGCTGCATAACTGTAAGTTGTTTTGTGGGCGTTAGGTTAAAGCTGGAAGTATAATATGTTCTTATATAACGTTCATAAAATATATCTTTATTTACCGTTCCAAGTATACAGTTACAAAATACTTTGATATACTCAGGGCTTTACACTTTTTGGCTGTCCAAAGTTTGATCAAGAGACGATAAACATTTTTTCCCGAACGCTTCATGAATTCAGTAGGTGGAACAGAACATATTTAAAAAAATATGCTTCACGTATGTAAACTACTTCACTGTTTGGATTCCCATTCTTAATTAACTTATTTCCTTTAGTAACTTTCTGATTAAAAGCATCCTCGTAAAGACGTATTAATTTGTTCCTGACGTTCCTTTTGTTTAAAGCAGTAAGGTTTACAACGTGACATCAATGTAATTGTCGTATCGAGTCAAACTCCCGTAAGTCATACTAAGTATTCTTGAAGACTCCAGAATTGAGCAGCAAAATCCCCGATATCTCACGGGTTGGATCTCCGAAAGTTATTTCTATTATTTCTAAAATGCTAAACGTCCCTTCCTAGAGGATTAAAAGTAAGGCTTTAGAACAAATATTTGTGGTTCTTCGGATAGCTGAACAGATAATAGGGTTCCACTAGATAAGTTACATTTTTTACTTTTCTACATTCATGTAGAAGTAAAAGGTTCATGTGTTCTTTAAAATACATTACGGCAGCAAATGCGTAAAAAGAATAAAACGTATACTCGATGATGCTGTGTAAAAAAATTAACATTATTAAACACCAACAAATCTAAAATATGTGATGGAAGAGACTAGATACGTCACATTAAGAAATAATCGCTAAATAACACAAACAAAGTGGGAGTAAAACAAACCAAAACGATCATTTATTGAGCAGATTATTAGTAAACACGGTAGTGATAACAATCGGAACTTAAGTCCAATTAGAAGAAGAAGTCACACCAACAGTCTTCTTCTCTTCAAGGATTAGGCTTGCAGCCTGTTCCGTTTTCACAGTCACCGTTTTCTTTTTCTTGGTCTCCCTCTATCTCGTTCTCCAAGAGGCTTATACTGGATTAGCTTTTTTTGGTATAAGCTTTTCTCGAGTCATTCATTCTATTTATGTGTTGTATCCAGGTTCTTTATTTTGTTTAATTTTATCGTTTATCAAGTATATGTTCAGCTCTTGATTTGTGTCTGCATTTCTTATGTTATCTCTTTGGGTGCACCCTTTGACTCTCCTTAACAATTTCATTTCAGTAGCTTCAACTCGTTTCCTATGATTTTGAGTGAGTGTTCACGATTCATTCCCCTACATCAATACTAGTGTCGCCAATACTTTATAAAATTTCAGTTCTGTATCTTTTCGTACTTTCTTTCCCATAGTCTTATGAATTGTGCCACATCTTCTGGTATCTGCTTATTTTATTATCGATATCGTCTTCATATTCATATCTTACGTCGCACCCTAGATAGCTGTAGTGGGATATTTGTCAAATAATTTTATTGTCTATTACTATTTTGGAGCGTACTGGGAATTTTCCTTTCAATGCTATTATCTTAGTCTTTGTTGCGGAAATTTTAAAATTATATT
The DNA here is from genome assembly GCA_034769895.1 of Magicicada septendecula. NCBI lineage: Eukaryota > Metazoa > Arthropoda > Insecta > Hemiptera > Cicadidae > Magicicada > Magicicada septendecula. The sequence goes on from CM068368.1 coordinate 545,977,996, forward strand.
CATGGCAAATTTTACTGATTTGATACACTGCTTTTTGTAATCCATTTTCATTTTCTTGTAGGATAACCTGATCGTCAGCAAACAGCAGTGTTAATGGAGAATTTATCGCGAAGTAAGTAGATTCCAGGACCAGTTCGTTTCCAGAAGTAAGGTAGTTTCCATTGCCTTACAACATCGTCAATATATATGTTAACTAAAGTATGTTATAAACTGCACCGTTGTCTAACGCCTCTGTTAAGAGTAATAGGTTCTGTTTTCTCCTTCCTGGTGTTTATAGTAATGTTCTTTCTTTCATATAGGCTTTTTATTACTTCTATTATATGACGTTGGTATCCTCTTTGCTCTAATATTTTCCACAATATGTGTCTACTTACTCGATCAAATGTTTTTTCATAGTCTATAAAGGCAGTATGTGTCTCTACATTGAAGTCTCTCCTTTTTCGATCAATTGGTGCATAATTGTAACATTGAATTACAGGATCTTCCTTTTCTAAATCTAGATTGTTCTTCAAGAAGGAGAGCGTCTGCAGTATTCTTTACTCTGTTATTAATTATCCTTGTAGGCCTATATAGGCCTAATTTGCAGGTCGTATTCAACGGGCTTATGCCTCGATAATTTCCACAGTCATTTTTGTCCCCTCTCTTAAACGGCGACATTGCCTCTGCTATTCTCCAATAATCTAGAATTGTTTTTGTTTTCCAGCATGCATTAATGAAATGCCAAAGGTGTAGTTTTAATAGCAGTCCACCATCTTTTAGGAGTTCTGTGTTAATTCCATCCGGTCCTGTTGCCTTTCTATTCTTCAATTGGTCTAGAGATTCTGTTAATTCATCTAATGTTATGTTATCCCCAAGGTATATGTTGCTATTAACAACTGGAAGAGTGACAGTTATATCATCTTCCTTTAATCTATTTTTTAGGTTGTGATTAAACCTGTTTTGGTATAAATTCCTAATACCAACTATAAAATCCTAAATAAAAAAATTACAGAATCACAGAAAGAGTAGAAGACAAAAGTAGAACCTGATTTATTATCAGGGAACAGCTGGCTTAGAGTGTGTGATTCTGAAAGTTAGGAAGAAAGTGTTCTAAAGGTAATTCGAAAAATGATCACACACGTTTCGTGCGCGTGTATGTACAGGACGACGTGGCAAAAGGATTACAGAGAATTAATATTAGTATTAATATTTAATCCTTAAATTTATTGAGTAAGAGGCTTTTGTATCTAGACACATGATGATGATAATCATCACCATCACCATCAACATCAAATTCTAACAACGTATTTATAGTTTGTTTTTATTATATTGTCGCCGTCGCCATGTTGTTTGCTTTGTAACATGATTCCCTCTCTCGCTCTCTCTCCCTCCCTCCTCTCTTTGTCTATCTGACTATCTGCTTCTCTCCTCCCCTCTCCATCTTTTGCGTCTTTAATCTTAATAGCAGGCACCTTTTTGTACCGTTTAACAGGTTGGGAAGAAGCAGGGTAGGCCGCCTTTGTGAGCCGTATGATATAGCACTAGCTTCAGCCTCCTGTTATACCCTAGCTATTCATTTCAGTAGCGTGAAAGGACTTAGATTTCTGAAAACACAAAGGACTGAAAAACGCATCTTGACTTATGATGCATCCGGATATCGAACCTTGGACTTGTAGGTTACGAGGCAAGTGTCATACCAGCGAGTCTATTAATCCACTGTATTCTGCTTATAAAAATTACGATTTTAAATAATATTGTTTTTCGCTAATTGATAAGCATCATTTTAAATAATCTAGGATTTAGTGCGTCTTCAATCTTATGGAGAAAAAGTAGTAGTAGATTTATACAAATTTTTTGTTTGTACGGTATTTATACATTTGCATTGTGTTTATTTTTGCACTACTGTCTTCTGTAAGTGTTTTTGCTGCCTATAATGCTCAGTTTTCAGTCTATTCAATATGACTTTATTAATACAGTTGTAATCGATGTGTATCTCATGTACCACGTGTCTCGTTTGTTCTTTTTCCTGATTAATCAATTCCGTATTGTTGTTTTGTTATATCTTGAACCTCCCGTCATTAGTGATTTTTCTTTCCAAATATTCTCTACCAACCAGATTATTATTATTATTAAAATAATTATGATATTAATTAACATCGGTTTTTGCTAATTCTTAATCATTATTTTCTGTAATTTACGCCGTCATATGTCTTCTTAATTTCCCGCTAAACTTGTAGATATGATGCTTTGTCATAAAAAAAGGGAAGATCGAGTCTTGCACAAAAATCGACTTAATCGGTATCGAGACGAGATTATTACATTCGGCAGCTGCTAATGTGTGACTGAATTGAATTGCCCCGTAGATACGCGTAATATATGAAAATAAGTAGTCTTAACTTTCAGTTGCTCAGCACGTGTGTAGAGTTACCTGAACGTTCGTCTTCAGAACTTGAGAACACAAAAGTGAAAGATATGAATTTTCGTCAATTTGTCTATGATCCGTAGTTGTACTAGTAGCGGATTCAGCCTTCAAACACCATACCACTGCAATTTAATAAAGGTTTTTCTGTCTGCATCAACAGGTTATGTCAAAACAGACACAATTCTGACAAAATCTTTACAACTAAATGACGATTGAATAAAAACTAATAAATTTCCGCTAAAAACTAACTGGCAAACAGCTTCTTACAGAGGGACTAATTGGATGCTTAAGTGGTTATAAATTATACCAATTATAAAATGATTCTAGAAATTATTTAGATTTTTATCGCCGTTTCACAACACGTAACACACACGTTGCAGTTACAACATCTGACACGACAGGAATTCTCTCTACGTATAAATATTCAAGTGACATTTAACAAAGATAACTCACTACCATCAAAACTAGAGCACATCTTGCTGCTTGCAGCCGGTGTTACTTGTTATGGTGAAAACTGACTGACGTGTATACGGTTGTGTGAGAAATACACGCAATACGGGTGTGTTGTGAACAGGCGTACCGCAGAGCAAGGAAGGCAGGTCTAACTATAACTAAATCGTAGTATAAAAATAACTAAATAGAGGTCAGCGTAATCGCTTCCAAATCCAAATGTCTTCGATTCGAATGCATGTGAACGTAGATCACATGCCCAGTCGAACTCTGGGTCCATCTAAATCTCTGAAACCGTTAAAAATGTTTACGAGTAATGGTAACAGGTTAGCCTCCTGGTAATCCGTGAACCAAATGAACCAATACAAAGTGCAAATATTTTGAATCCTGTCGAGGTTAAAAAGAGGATATAAAGGTCTTATATAATGTTAATTCAGTCGTTTTCTTCAATAAAAGTTAATATTATACTATTATTTATAATACGGCTGCGACTAATTTCCTCTTATTTTTTTCCAATATTTTTTCTCCTTTGCAACAATTAGAAATAAGCAATTGGCGTTTTTGTGCAATGCAGTTCATAGTTTTAATCGTTTAGACGCGACTGAAGTAGTGATCAATATTTTTTTCATTGTGGGTGCGCCTTATGTCTGTTATCTTGTAATAGTTACATACTCTCTCACTCCCTCTCTCTCTCTCTCTCTCTCTCTCTCTCTCCTCCCTCCCATGGCGAATTCGTTTCAGCTGATCCATCTGTTGCACCCTAACATCCGTTTATTCTTGTCTTGTCGGTAATCATCTGTAAGATCTTTATTAGTCACGGCATTATCAACCTTTCTCTTTTCGCTATTTGATGTGCCCATGCCTGTAATTTGTGTTGACACTATTTTAAGGGTTCTAATCTGTCTAATTATATTACAGTCAATACCCATTTTAGTCCTCGTTTTCATTTTCTATCCACCAAATCTAGTTACCCTCGTACGTGTTATTTTCAATTTATTTTTCGTCTACTTTTCATATTTCAGACCCGTAAGTTGCTGGCTGTGCTTTCGACTACTGACTTACAGATACCGTAAAAATGAATCACACTTGTAGTCTTGTAGCACTATATGTTTCCACCACTCTTAAGGTTATTTCGTCACTGCTTCCTCTATTTTCGGTTACACTATGCCTAAGTATTTATACCATTTTTTTGTCTCCAAGCTTAACTGCTTTGTCCTGCCCTGGCCATGGTTGTACATCTACCATGTACTCTATTTTGGACACGTTAATCGTTAATCTCTGTATGTAATATGATTCTTAAAACCTTCGAAGTATATAATGAACATCTCTCTTACCTTTTGCCAGGAATACGTGGTCGTTCTCAAAACGAAGAGTTAAAGTCGATAATCATTATTGGTATCCACACTTACGACAATTTCGTCACTACCGTGTGTGGGCAATTTAAAGATTTTAAAAGGGTTGGTGCAATATAGCGTCTTATCATAGTTATCCTATCTAACATACATGAGACAGGTTTAAAATATCATGCTTATTGCTGTTAGCTACCAAAACATTTACACCAATCAAAGTAATTAATTTTTTAACAAAGTCTGTCAGACTCCTGATTGAAAAATAGAATACAATGCTACAATACAGAAAAAGCAAATAGGCATGATTAGAAACATAATATGTTGACCGTTAATCGTTTTACGGTGTCGTGTCTCTTCAAACTTTTCAACAAGATTCTTACTAACAAGCGTAATAGAGGAAGACAATTAGCAATTACCAGAACAAACGGATATTACAAACTACTACTGCAGACAACCACCTACAAGCAATACACGAATATTGATAACATTCTTGATCAACTGTTGATATCAAGAAAGGTTTTCTACAATCTATACAAAGGGTATAATGAAGGATTTAGAAGAACTAGAAATAAGAAGAAATATTTTTACAGATTCTGTCTGAGTATGAACAAACTTAACAGCACTTTATTAAGTGTACATTAGGGCTATATCAAATAAAATAAAAATAGAAAGGGAGTACGTCAAGGAGATATCACTACAGCTATCCTCAGGATTCCTGTATAGGCAAGGAAAAGGGGATTAAAGTAAATTGAACACACACACACACAACACACACACAGAAAAGTGTAAAGTTGATGTAAGAATAAAAATGAAAAAATGTGCTACGTGCTTCGCAAAAAGTACCAATATTAAGAAGAAGAATAAAATGCCCTTCTGTTTAAAAATTTTTTAATCAGCGTGTGTTTCATACAATGATTTGTGTATCAAAAACACGAACACTGAACAAGATAAATACGTATATAAGACCTGCTTAGTGTACATCATGACTGGAAATGTCTTAACTTGGAATAACTAGGAGAGAGAGAATTAAGTACACAACTAAACTAGATGAGATTACGTCATTTAAACAATTGTGAAAATAAATTGTATTACAGTACTTTTGACTAAAATGTAGCAGGTGGTCGCGAAGATCGCTATACCGGACATCTAGTGCCACAACGACGAGTATTTGTGAGACTGCGGGGTTCTGGCTGTTAACAAGTAACTGTATAATGCAGTAGGCCTTTGGAGAGACCCCAAAAAAGTGCATTTGGTCAGCAGGAGTCAGACAATTATATGCATGCGTGTGTTTATTGTAACCACACATCTATCAAAGCAAAACTATAGTATAGTAGTAATTAATTGATAGTATTAATTTTTAAGGAATATTGCATAATATAGAACAGGTAAGCATTTCAAAATGTATCCATTAATCAACAGTTTTATTTTATAAAATAATTGAATTAATTTAAAATTTTTTGAATCAAAATAAATCTTAAATAGGCAAATTAATACAATAGTGCAGTCTGTTTATATGAGATTCTAGCTACACTATCGTACATACACTGTGAATTACATTATATATCAAATACACTGTCGTCTACATATTTGTTGCGCTAATTCAAAAATTTATGAGGTAACCCGGAAAGGTAAACTGTATAACCGGAGAAATATAGAGAGGCGGCAACAGAGAGATAAAGTATTTTTTATGACTTGTTTATTACGTCTAGATAAAAAATAATTATACCAGTAGACGTCGGAGAGGCGCAACCTGGCAATTTCATTTTAGAATAACTGTTTAAAAACCTGTAATCTTTATTACAGTTCAGCTGACGGACAGATATCGTTTGTTTTTGTTTATTCAGATACGAAGCAGCCATCAGGAAGTAATGAAAATTACCCGACTAGGAAGCAGCGGTGACGAGATTTTTTCCCAAACGCAAGAAAGTAGTTTAATTGGCAATTTTAAGATGCTTACAACTCCTAAAATGGATACGTGTACAGATAACTCTAGCAACAGTATTCCTAGGGAATAACGGAGTAGCTAACCTTCGACAGATACTAGTATCACGTAATCTCAGAAGAGATGGGAAAAAAAATGAAATTTGCTTAAGGGTACTAAAATATTTAATAATATGACACTAATATTTAATGATTATTACTGTTAATACGACATATGTCTGATTACACACGAGATCTGTTTAGTTCCGTATGAAAGTATGGATAAAAAGTAATTCCTCGTCATAATCTTCACGTAATGTTAAATTAAGGGGCCCCGCGTAATTCCGGGTCTCTCTTTTCAAGGCGAATCAGATCTCTTTCTACTTGACGGATTCCTTTTCTTAAATTTTACGTAATGGCTTATATATTTAAAATACTTTATATTTTTTGCATTTTACATATTTCATGGTTAACTAAATAATAATTATGTATTAAAAGTGAGTAACAATGACTGACAAAATTTACTAATATTGCACATAAGAAGTTCAAACGCCAGCAGTCGTGTTTTCAGTTATTAAAGCTGTGATCCAGTACGACCTTCAGTAAGGTGAGGTCTCGTGGCATGTAAGTCTGTTATCTTCATCATCATCATCGTAGCGATTTGTGAGTAGCTGCTTTGGACTGCAGTTGCTTCCATTTCGTTTCTGAGACTTATATTTCCTAACAATTTAATATTAAGCTTACAAACGTGATGCTTACTGTTTATCGGTTAATCGAATTCTTGAAACTACCTTTTTGACTAAAGAAATACATATCTTGTAGACAAACACTTCCGAGCAAACATCAAATTGTCTAAATGAAAGTTTGCAATTTTATAAATGCTTATAACTCGAATGATCGACCCAGAATTATGGCAGCGGTGGTGTCATCCGAAGATAATTTCACGGTACATTACGCTCGACTTTTCATAGAATAAGAGACTGTAGGTACTACTCGAGACGAGGCCTATGTGTCACCTGCGATTTGTTGCGTGTCAGCTGCCGTAAGTTGGGCGCCAGCCATCAGGCCGGGGATCTTTGGGAACTGGCGTAGCCTAATTGTCTGCAAATGAACGTGTTCCCAGAGCATATGGTCAGAGTGGATTTCTCTGCCCTTCCAGTTGAATCTATAATAAGTCTTTCGCGACTATAATACTTGCGCTTGAGTCGATTTTGAACACTCATTCCTCTTCTGAATTTTTTTACTATTGGGTTTAGCTGTTGTTGTGCGAGAGATACGCATATTTCATTTTCCTTCCATTATCCGTATCTGGAAAGTATTCGTTTAACTGCAAGGGGGCATCCTAAAGTTTACTCTATCACCAAGATCACGATATTTTCAACTGAGAATTAGAAAAGGAGAGGATAATTACGATACTTCGAAAATGTTGCCACGTGAAAATACAAAAGTTTCCATGCAATTAAAACCGTATTTAATTGCAGTTCAGATCTGAACTGATAAACTGTTAAACATTTGTCTTTCAATTTATGTAGGGCTTGTCGAAATTAAAAATTACATTAGTTACAGATGATCCATCGTCATTGATCGAGTTCATGTTTAGCAGTCACAGTCACAGGAGCCTTCGTGTGTTTCAGAAGCCTTCCAATGTCTCATCTATCTAAACAATGTTTTGTTTCTCATGATGTGTTTTGAGTTTGACATAATTATATACAGAGCTGCTTATTTCGTCTGTACTGATTTATCACAGACAAAGAATACAACTCGTCTTCCGTTATACACGCCTCTTATTTCTAGTCTTTAACACGCCCCAATAAAACCATTTAGGAGCCCTATATCTTCATTATGTATCGTCACTTAACTACCTAGATTTCTAATTCATATAAACCACTGGAACTATGATGACTTTAAAAAATATGTCAGCTGTTTTTCATGGTTTCACAGTGCCTGTCTTTCTATAGTACAAAATGTAAACTGGACGCAAAATAGCCCTCCCCAATTTTCATAAAGAGAAATATAAACTCTTATCATATCAACACTTGTTTCCGTTGCTCCGATTTTCCACTTTCAGTGTTTTTAATTACCACTTCAAATTAAGAAGAACTTTTAACTCGCTTACCAAGTCGTTTAGCAATTGCGTATCTTACAAAGCTACAATTAAAGTGACATAGAACACAAGTTGTAATTCATACGATAAAGATAGAGATAAGTACATAAGAACACAAGTAGTAATACGATAAATAACTACACTTATTTTGCATGATAAAAACGCGCGCCAGACGGTAACGGTAACACAACACATGTACACAGGCAAATCATTAGCTTATTAACAGTGAGATACGTTCTACGTAGGCTACATATGGTATGTAGCATAACAAAATACATAATATTACAACAAAATCTGTGAAAAGAGAGACAATCATCGATAGGAGGGATAGCGAAAGAGATAGTGCTATTTGATGCTTACAAAACGAAAGGAAGTCATTAGTAATTGTATAACACTTTATTTGTCAGTGCTGAGTCAGGCTTAGTTATGATTATTGTTATTAAAATTAGGAAGTGAGATGCTTGGTATGATATGTTATCTACCCGTAAATATGTTGTTCGTGACGGAAGTCCAATCATGTGTTTCAGATCTGTAAATATATAGTATAATTTGTGTAAAGTTTCACTTGCTAATGACCTTCTTGTAACCTCAAGTGCGACGACTGGTGGACGATCACATTCAAGTACTCAACTTGATGTTTATTCTAATTATTTCATTTAGACTGTTTCAAATATTATATTATCAAATAATAAATTACTTAAGGAATAATCAATTTTATTTCGAATTAAATTTCTGATGTTGTAATATTTGTTTGTTGTTTAATAAGCTGCTTTGAACCTAATATTGAAAATATTAATGTTTATATTTTGCTTATTTTTATAAATTCGTAGTTTAAAGAAATCACTTTATTTTTTTATTTGAATTTCTTTAAATTAGCGAATCATTATTATTGTGTTTGTATAAATTGAGATTTTCTGATATATTCATTTTGTGACCTTGTGTACCTTTTACTTATAAATTTCATATTTTTTAAATCATTTATTATTACATTCTACTTCTAAGGTGAGCTTTATTTTATTATGTAAATTTTTTTAGAGTTTAATATATTAAATTGTTTATATAATTAATTTGGGACATTAAATATATATATCATATAGAGTCCCATCAAAAGTTACAAAGTTACACCTATGGTCGTTCAATTTTACTATATATTATTTCTTCATTGAGTTACCGTAGAAAGATTGCCTACGTGGTAGCGATGGTTGGGGCTCCCATAGAATGGTCATTTGTTTGATGGTAGAGCTGGTTATTTTTTTAATATAATTTTGATTTATAGTAACTTTTAAAGTGTTGGTCAATTGTTTAATGTATGTATCATTGTCGTCGTTTTCAGTTTATGTATTAAAATATTTATGTCATCAATGAGAATGTTTGTATACTTATTTCAACTATCAAAAGAGTACAGTTTATGTTTTTGTTTACTTGCATATTTCTTAGTCTTTGCGTAAGTTTTGTACTGCTTTTTATATTGCATGTGGCTGGAAATTTTATTTTAAGCTTGAAAATGTCTTGTTAGTAATTTAGCTATTTTATTTTGGTGCTGTTCTGGCGTTTATTAACTTACTTGTCTACCTTACTTATTAAACTAAATAGGCTTACCAATTTTATTAATAATAAAATGCGCGTACTCGATGCGTTAAGGACCTGGACGGATAACTGGAAAGTTGCCGTCAACGAGACCAAGTGTTATTCTCGAAGCGCCGGAAGGAACCGTGAGGACGAGTGAGAGTCGGCAGGACATATTTGCCCTGGTCGAGAGAAGGACATACTTCCTCTGTGTCCACCTTGATCGTCGGCTTACCTGGCGTACCTATGCCCATACAGTCAGAACTAGAGCGTCAGCTCGTCTGGGCTCTCTGTTTCCAATACTTGCCAGCAAGGCTAAGACCCGGAAGCTACTGTCTGGGCACGATTCGATGATCGAGCTTTGTGTAAGGTGAGAGAAGCATGGCCGGGTACTATGGTAGGCTAAGTGGGGGTAAACCAAACGGCTAGTACACATATTTCACCCTACCTCGCTTACAAGCGGCCGCGTGGTGGGGGAGAGCAGCTTCGATCATCCAGTTGCAGCCAGACAGTAGATAAGAAGATCGCCAATGCGTATCTGTTGGCGATCATCAGTCTATAACGCTGTTCCCATTTGGGGTTACCTTGCCGCTGTTCATAAAAGGAAGTTGCAAAGCGTTTTTGAGAGAGGGCTTCGACTAGCGGCCAAAGCTCTTTATAGATTCCCTTCTCGTATTTTGAGAGGTGGACTCGGTGCCCGCTCCTTGGATGACACCGTGCGGAGTCTTGCGCGTAGATTTTACGTTCGAACGGCAAGGACCCAGACAAACCTCCTCATAGCCGGCCTTGGCAGGTACCGACCACGACCAGGTGATTCTTGGAAACGGCCTCGGCAAATACCATACTAGAACGGCCTAGTACGAGCGTGTCATTGTAACGGCCCTTAATTAACAACATATCCGTTCTGGACCGGACCACAAGGCAAGAGCCCCTACTGGTAGCTCGGTACTTACATATCTCAAGGGGACGTCTCACGACGCACGTTCCCTCAGTGCTGATGGCGCAGAATTCACTCCCGCCTGTGCGCGGCGGGTCTCCACTGTACGAGGAGTGGGACGACCTCCTCAACAAATTCTCTTCCTACAATCGCTGCGGGAGACACTTCAACTCCAAGCGTCCTACTTGGAACATCCGTGTCATTAACCTGCGTGGCCGCTCACTCTACAGGTACGTTCAGCGTTATCCTTAGGTCTACGGACGGTATTGGTACCGATTCTCTGACCCACGGAGAACAACAGGGGATTCCTGACGTCCTTGACATTGTTGTTGTCGCTATAAATGCCGTGGCAGACCTTCCGTCAATCACAACCCGGTGCTCTTCACTCTCCGGCCTACGTGGGATACACATCTCCAACCTCTCCGTCCTATCAGCAGAGTCAACTAGCGCTCCAATCACGACGAACTTCACCGAACAGTGCTTTCTGAACCGTCGGCTCCCATTAGCCACTCCAGCTGATGCAGGTCGCATGGCCAACTATCTTCAAGATGTCACGTCTGCCATGGACAAGCAGTGTGCCGAACTCTAGTGGAGAGACGGCGCAAAACCAGTATATAACGGCCTGTAGTTAAACGCAGTACTAATTTGTAGCGCTTTAATCGCTGCTGCACTCTTGTAGGGAAGATAAGGCACTAATTCTCAGCTCAGTAAGTGCCTGAGACGTGCTGGCATCTGGTGCCTAGCCGCTGTAGGCTAACGAAGTTGCCGGAAATAATTGTGATTAAGACTGTCTGGCTTCGCCCTTCATCGATAATGGCCGCTTTTTGGTACTCCGGTAGAGAATGAAGATTTTTTTCACCTTTAAGCCTTCACACTATGTCAGGCTAGATAAATACACGACTGCGGTAAGTCTCGCCAATACTTTCATATTAATTGTATTTAATATTTCACTAAAGAAAACTGTTTTTAATAAGCCTAAATAAGTGGATTTCTGATAAACCTTGATGCATTGATGCACCGCGTGGCATTGTGCAATGAGCAATTGAAGGTAGAATTTTTTAAAACACAGTAAAACTATATTAAATTCACGTGTCCGAACTTCGGCACTAAAAGTCAAAGAAATTTAAATACTAAAGTCTAAGTTTAAAATATACCTAACATGGATGTAAGCAGATTCCTATTAAGTACCTTGGTTATTGCACAATGCGTAATTCGGTTTAAATGGCATACAAGTTTTACTAGTATTGATAGTAAAACTTTATTCATATCAGGAAACTTACTGAGGCACCAATTGAAAGTCATATAATAACCAAATGGTATTAATTAATATAGTAAAGACGATGTAATCAGATTACTTCTTGACCACGTGGTACCTAAAGATTCAGACTAGGTATAAAGTTTATGAAATTGTAACAAGCCATAATTAACTGTCAAAAATTCAAACATGGTAACCCGCATGGGTGAAGTTATTATTATAAAGATTTACTGTACTAAATATTTTCAAATAGGGCCTGGTGGCCATATAACCTTGTCAAGTTTTATATTTGGGTAGCTCTAAAGCTATGTTAAGTTTATATATGGATTTTGGGGGGTGTGCGAACTTCTCTGGGGCATTGTGTTGTGTAATCTGGCAATTATATATAATGTTGTGTAATTAGGGTCCACCGAACAAGTCGAGAGAAAGCCTAACAACATGACCTGAAACTGTAACACCATAAAGCTCTCTTTCATCTGCCGGAGGAATAGCGAGGAAGCCACACCAACACCTGTAATGTAAGCCAAGAGATTGCCACCTCACCCCCATGGACAAAAATCAGGTGATCTCAATCCAATATATTATGTACACGTAGAGTCAGCACTCAATAAGACCCAGTGAACCAGTTCTATCTATCATCCACAACATTTTCAAGATTTTAAACATTTAATTGATTTTCAATTAACGGGACAGTTTAGTGTGTGAACTGGGTGTAAAATTATTTGTAAATTTTATTAAATTTGTTGTAAAATTGTCAGCTCAGAGACTGGCATGTATCTTACACAGTTCAACATTCAAACGTATAATTCCCTCTTATTTCAGTATATGTGTTTCTTTACAGCTTTTAAGTCATTCATTTAATTGGTAATTTCTCGAGTTCAATTTAGTGTTCATTTTATATATTTATTTTCTAAATTTTAAATTCAGTTTGGTTCATATGGTATAGAAATTTCTGGGGTAGTTAGGTGGATTTTCACAAGTTTAATCCTGAATGGGTGCATGTTCATACAGCATTAAACTTGTTGTTGAGACAGGTTAAATTATGCATCAACTGGCAAACTAACATGTCGGTCTCTGGGCCAAAAGTACCTTTTAAATGGGTTATAATAGTCATGACATATTTCTATTTTCCCAACTTAGTAATGTTTCTATATATATATATTCTACTAATTAATTATGATAACTGGGGGGTATTCATTGTTTTATAAATTTTTATTTCTCACAGTAATAGAGCCCAGTGGGGCAGAATTGTATAACAGTATTAGGCACTTAGCCAAGTTTTGAATTTTATTATGTCCTGGGGACTACTGAAGTGCATAAGCATTATCTGATACACATGTCATGTGTTATGAACCACTTAAATTTTGTAATCCTAACATGGATGTCTATAAAAGAATTAATAATATACCTCATGGGGGTAAGAAAAGGGCGTGGCAAGGAAGCTTTGTATAATTGTATTGTATTGTGGAACATGTGATGTATTGTACATTTGTGTGTGTATTTTGGGGGGTTATATGTATTGTAAATTTAGGCGTATTTTTGGTGGGGAGTTTAGATATAGGGTTTTTAGAAAAGCAAAATGAAACATAGGATTATATATCGTTTTAATTTTAATAACAAGTATTTATTCTATCTCAATTAATTTTTGCTGAATATTTTCTTCTAAGAAAGTAATTATTTTAATTAACTTGAATAACAAGGATGTGGATTTGTCACTATTTAATTTTTAATTAATTTGTTTGAGAATTTGTTTGTATAATTAATATTATCAAGAAGTCTATAAAATTATCTCCATTAAGTTCAATGGATCATTTTAAAGAGAACATAAATAATAAATTTTATATTATTAATATTTTACAGGAAACTTTATTTCAAGAATAGTAATGATTTTAAATTTTAATTCATTTTAAAGAGAGATAGCAAATATATTTTATAGGTGTTAATAATTATTTTCAGGTGACATTGTTGAAGGTGTATAAATTATTATAATTAACCAGTTAACGGGGATAATAAATTTCTGACTGTTATGTTTATTGATTTTGTTATTAATTTTGTTTACCAAGCGAGATAGAATAATAAAAGGGATTTATTAATTGTTTAATTTATGAGTTTTCATTGCAAATCCCGTCTCACTGGATCCAGCGCATTTTTGGCTTCTCTAGGCTTTAGTCTAGTTCTAATTAACTTGTGGCCCCTCTTTTCAAAAAAAAAAAAAAAAATTCAAAAAAAATTAAAAAAAAAATCTTTTTTTAACTGCCTAAGTTAAAGAGGGGGTTACATTTGGTAGCAGAGCGTGGTTGAGATTAGGGTCAACCCGTGGGTGCTGTGCGTGTGACGGGGCTTGCAAAATCAGGAAACATTTGTGGAGTTCTAATGGAATTTAGAAAAATTTTGAAAGGCCCTATATCTAAAGGTGAATATTTTTGTTAGGTTTAAGGTTTTGTGTTATATATGTACATGTACTGCCCGCCTTGAATAGTTGATAGTGCCACGTGGTGAGAAATTTTAGAAGGGGACATTCCTTGGGAAACGGGACTTATCGCAGATCTGTGCCTGGGTGGAGATGGTTGGAGTATTACCTTGCCCATATTTGGGGAGGTGTTTTAATTATGCGGTATGGCCCGATCGGCAGTCGGTCTCCTCCGATATACGGTAGCCGAAGAAATATTGAGTATATTTAAAAAAAAAAAAAAAAAATTTCGTTGGTCGGTGTTTTTGTCGTGTTGTGTGTTTGTGTGTGTGTCGCGTTCCATTTGTGTAGAGTCGTTGAAAGAGAGCAGTTCAGGTAAGTGGGCTGGGTCCTCGCAACGGTAGGTGGACCCGCAGTCTACTCGAAGGAAGGATTAGTACTCGTGTTTTTCTGATTCCTGTATTTATTGTCATTATTTTTGTAGGTGTTAGGTGTTTTGTGGGAGTTATGTTTTGTTGATTGTGTATTTCGAATTGTGTAATTCTGGCGGCGCTATGCTTTCAGAAATTGCCCCACCCCCTTTCAGGAGTTCTCCAGAAACTTTCGGTGGTAGATGGATTTGAGGAGGACCAGCTGCTGGTTTTCTTGGACCTTGTCCTGCAGTTGGCAGATTATCCGGGTGTATCCGATGGGGAGGTCTTGTCCCTTATATACCCGTATTGCCAGGGTTCATTGGCAGGGTTGGTCACCAATACTCTGCGTCGGGGCGGAACTGTCGACGCTTTTCATGGGGAAGTGTTGGATTACTTCATACCACATCGACGACGTTCCCAGCTTAGGTTAGATTCATTCTATCGCCTACAGGCCAACGGAGAGGCGTTGGGGGACTTCGTGCAGGATGTACGGAAAGCTGCCCGGGTATTGAGATTAGGGTTGTCCGAGACGGAAGTAACACAAGTAATTCTGGAAGGACTGAATCCCCAAGAGAGATCCCGTTTAATATTTGCAGAACGTCCACGTTGTTTCGCGGATCTGAACCGGTTATGTGTGGTTTCGAATACTGTCAGAGCAGGGGACGAGTACCGGGGAAGAGCTGCTACGGATGTCCAATACTCCAGTGGTCTGTCAGGAAGAGGTAAGAAGGACAAACATGGTGGGTGGAGAAGAACACAAGAGACGGTCAGAAAAACTGAATATTCCGGAAGTAATGGAGGCTACAGGGGGGTGGCAAGTGAGAGGACTGTAGCAACGGTTACAGCAGAGAAAAGACAGAAGTATGAAACTAACAGGGAAAGAAGAAGTTACTTTAATAAACCAACATCGGCAAGTAGGGAGCCTGTAGCAAGGTGTTATTCCTATTTGGAGAGTAAGGAAACTTTAAAGCTTCCAGAGGAATTCCCAGTGCCTAATAGAGAAGTAGATGAAGAAGGTGAGGAGAAAGAAGAAAAGCGAAGTAACTTCTGTGGATCAATACAAGACAACAAGAACACGTCTGTTGATATTGAATTACAGGACTCAGAGAGGACGTCATGATTGAATCCAGATGTCGCAGAATTTGTTCCGGTATTGTTCGTGAGGGATCCAGATCCGGTAACATCATCATCGCCTACGCCGGAAGATGAGAGGTCACTTGATGGTGGAGCTTTACCATCGTTAGTAGAATTTAATTTATACATTGCACATGGACCTGGACAGCTGGATTCCAGGTTGGGAAATGTTGAGGAAGTTGTAGTTGCTGAGAGTGGTGAAGAAGAGGAATCGAAGGAAGAGGCAGAAGGGTGGTCTGCACATGCTACGCAGGGGAGTATAAGTGTAAGTGTTAGGGAGGCTGCAAGTGTTTCTGAGGTTGCGGATGGACTAGGGGATGTCCAGGCTGCAAGTGTGGTAGAAGTAGATGAGGTAGAAGTTGGGGAGAAACTGGGTGGCAGCGTTGTGGAGTTTGTGAGTGAGGATGAGGTAGTGTGTGAAGATGTGCAGACGCTTTCTGTAAGTAGTGTTGAGGATTCCGACGAATGGAAAGAAGTTTCATGCGGACCAGGTGAGCAACTAGAGGATGAAGATGTGCAGTGTCGTGATGGTGATTTGGATTCTGTAGAGGAGGAAAAGGAAGAGGTGGAAGAAATAGAACTAGGGGAAATTGTAGAAGGGAAGAAGGTAGAAGCAGAGGAGTTAGAGGTTGAGGATAATCCAAATCGGGGTAAGAGTAGTGAGGTAAGTTACCTTGATTCTAATTCAGGAGAAACAAATCAGTACAGCGTAACACGAGATGGTTTCTCAGAGAGTGATGTCCAAAAGGAACGAGCTCCTAAAGTTCGTCATAAAAAGGTGAGAAGAAGCGGTTAACGGGTAGCGGGTAGATGTTCCCCACAGTCCCAGTGGTGTTCATCTACTTCAGGGTTGCGCCCCTGCCTCCGCGAGCCTTGGTTTTCTCCACCCATCCTTATTTTCGGAGGGAACCATGTCCTTATCCTTAGTCCTAGTTGTTGAACTTTCAATGCTCCTTGCCCTTTTCATCTTCCCAATTTTCCTACCCCTCCCCTTAGAAAACAAAATAAAAAACCAATAAACAAATAAAAAATTAGAAAGCAAAAAGAAAAAAAAAATTTAGAAAAAGAAAAAGAAAAAAATATCAGAGAGGAGTTAGAAAAGAAGTTAGTTGGAAGAGTTGTGACTACGTGGGTATAGTGAAGTTAGTGTTAGATTGTTTGTCGTTTTATGATGGAGTGTGATAGGTTGGTTGTGGTTTTCATTTTCTTTGTTGTAGTTGTCGTTGATTATTGTAGGGTCCTGGCCATGCCGCATTCCCTGGTTGATTTCTGTGGTAGGTTGTTTTTGAATTAAGTGTGGGTTGCTAGACGATGTTGTGCTGGAGTAAACCCCCCTTGCTAGTTATGCAGTCATTTAAAGAGTAAATGAAGGGATTGATGTTCGCGTGCCCTCTATGCGGTTCTCTGTCCGGCTAATAGGGGCCGTCCGCCCTAGTGTAGGGATGTTTTTTTTAGGGGCCAGTCTAATATGTCAAGGATGTGATGCCTTGTTTTGCAGCATATGGCTGGTTATTCCAGATGTGGACAGTAGTGTTATGGGCACTCACATATCGAGGTAATAGATACCTTGTTTTGGTCTTTGGACGCGTATGTGAGTGGCAGCAGTAGGAGTAGTCACCAGAGAGTGTGACGTGTTGGGGCGGTCCTGTGGGGTTGGCCTGGCGGAGAGGGTCGCGTGGGGATGGTTGCAGTGGCGTTGAGATTTTCCAGTCCTGTGAGAAGGGGGGGTAGTTGTTGTCCTGAGTAGGTATCAAGTTTGGGTCTCAGTTCGGGGAGGCCTTGGGAGGTCAGAATTCAGACGGCGCACTTGATTTCGACGTCTTTCGTCTTTTCTCCTTCTTTCTCTTGTGCTGGATGCTGACCCTGATCAATTCATCATGCAGTACCCTCACACACTACACTTCTTCTTCTTTCCTCGTACTTCGTTTTCTTTCTGAGCCTCTGTTCTCCTGAGAGCAAGTGCTGCTGAGCCGACCTAACCACGATGTCCACCGGTTTGTTTTGGGGAGGGGGTACACTGCAGGGTACTCTCCCGGCGTTTAACTGTGAGGCAACTATGTTGCCCTTTTGGGGTGAGGGTGTGCCGAACTCTAGTGGAGAGACGGCGCAAAACCAGTATATAACGGCCTGTAGTTAAACGCAGTACTAATTTGTAGCGCTTTAATCGCTGCTGCACTCTTGTAGGGAAGATAAGGCACTAATTCTCAGCTCAGTAAGTGCCTGAGACGTGCTGGCATCTGGTGCCTAGCCGCTGTAGGCTAACGAAGTTGCCGGAAATAATTGTGATTAAGACTGTCTGGCTTCACCCTTAATCGATAATGGCCGCTTTTTGGTACTCCGGTAGAGAATGAAGATTTTTTCACCTTTAAGCCTTCACACTATGTCAGGCTAGATAAATACACGACTGCGGTAAGTCTCGCCAATACTTTCATATTAATTGTATTTAATATTTCACTAAAGAAAACTGTTTTTAATAAGCCTAAATAAGTGGATTTCTGATAAACCTTGATGCACCGCGTGGCATTGTGCAATGAGCAATTGAAGGTAGAATTTTTTAAAACACAGTAAAACTATATTAAATTCACGTGTCCGAACTTCGGCACTAAGAGTCAAAGAAATTTAAACACTAAAGTCTAAGTTTAAAATATACCTAACATGGATGTAAGCAGATTCCTATTAAGTACCTTGGTTATTGCACAATGCGTAATTCGGTTTAAATGGCATACAAGTTTTACTAGTATTGATAGTAAAACTTTATTCATATCAGGAAACTTACTGAGGCACCAATTGAAAGTCATATAATAACCAAATGGTATTAATTAATATAGTAAAGACGATGTAATCAGATTACTTCTTGACCACGTGGTACCTAAAGATTCAGACTAGGTATAAAGTTTATGAAATTGTAACAAGCCATAATTAACTGTCAAAAATTCAAACATGGTAACCCGCATGGGTGAAGTTATTATTATAAAGATTTACTGTACTAAATATTTTCAAATAGGGCCTGGTGGCCATATAACCTTGTCAAGTTTTATATTTGGGTAGCTCTAAAGCTATGTTAAGTTTATATATGGATTTTGGGGGGTGTGCGAACTTCTCTGGGGCATTGTGTTGTGTACTCTGGCTGATATATATAATGTTGTGTAATTAGGGTCCACCGAACAAGTCGAGAGAAAGCCTAACAACATGACCTGAAACTGTAACACCATAAAGCTCTCTTTCATCTGCCGGAGGAATAGCGAGGAAGCCACACCAACACCTGTAATGTAAGCCAAGAGATTGCCACCTCACCCCCATGGACAAAAATCAGGTGATCTCAATCCAATATATTATGTACACGTAGAGTCAGCACTCAATAAGACCCAGTGAACCAGTTCTATCTATCAACCACAACATTTTCAAGTTTTTAAACATTTAATTGATTTTCAATTAACGGGAAAGTTTAGTGTGTGAACTGGGTGTAAAATTATTTGTAAATTGTATTAAATTTGTTGTAAAATTGTCAGCTCTGAGACTGGCATGTATCTTACACAGTTCAACATTCAAACGTATAATTCCCTCTTATTTCAGTATATGTGTTTCTTTACAGCTTTTAAGTCATTCATTTAATTGGTAATTTCTCGAGTTCAATTTAGTGTTCATTTTATATATTTATTTTCTAAATTTTAAATTCAGTTTGGTTCATATGGTATAGAAATTTCTGGGGTAGTTAGGTGGATTTTCACAAGTTTAATCCTGAATGGGTGCATGTTCATACAGCATTAAACTTGTTGTTGAGACAGGTTAAATTATGCATCAACTGGCAAACTAACATGTCGGTCTCTGGGCCAAAAGTACCTTTTAAATGGGTTATAATATTCATGACATATTTCTATTTTCCCAACTTAGTAATGTTTCTATATATATATATTCTACTAATTAATTATGATAACTGGGGGGTATTCATTGTTTTATAAATTTTTATTTCTCACAGTAATAGAGCCCAGTGGGGCAGAATTGTATAACAGTATTAGGCACTTAGCCAAGTTTTGAATTTTATTATGTCCTGGGGACTACTGAAGTGCATAAGCATTATCTGATACACATGTCATGTGTTATGAACCACTTAAATTTTGTAATCCTAACATGGATGTCTATAAAAGAATTAATAATATACCTCATGGGGGTAAGAAAAGGGCGTGGCAAGGAAGCTTTGTATAATTGTATTGTATTGTGGAACATGTGATGTATTGTACATTTGTGTGTGTATTTTGGGGGGTTATATGTATTGTAAATTTAGGCGTATTTTTGGTGGGGAGTTTAGATATAGGGTTTTTAGAAAAGCAAAATGAAACATAGGATTATATATCGTTTTAATTTTAATAACAAGTATTTATTCTATCTCAATTAATTTTTGCTGAATATTTTCTTCTAAGAAAGTAATTATTTTAATTAACTTGAATAACAAGGATGTGGATTTGTCACTATTTAATTTTAAATTAATTTGTTTGAGAATTTGTTTGTATAATTAATATTATCAAGAAGTCTATAAAATTATCTCCATTAAGTTCAATGGATCATTTTAAAGAGAACATAAATAATAAATTTTATATTATTAATATTTTACAGGAAACTTTATTTCAAGAATAGTAATGATTTTAAATTTTAATTCATTTTAAAGAGAGATAGCAAATATATTTTATAGGTGTTAATAATTATTTTCAGGTGACATTGTTGAAGGTGTATAAATTATTATAATTAACCAGTTAACGGGGATAATAAATTTCTGACTGTTATGTTTATTGATTTTGTTATTAATTTTGTTTACCAAGCGAGATAGAATAATAAAAGGGATTTATTAATTGTTTAATTTATGAGTTTTCATTGCAAGTCCCGTCTCACTGGATCCAGCGCATTTTTGGCTTCTCTAGGCTTTAGTCTAGTTCTAATTAACTTGTGGCCCCTCTTTTCAAAAAAAAAAAATTTCAAAAACAAAAAATCTTTTTTTAACTGCCTAAGTTAAAGAGGGGTTACAGCAGACTTATTTCGTCCCTGAGATTACTCAAATGTCTCAATTACCTGCTTCTCAGGGGTGCTTCTCGCCCTCCGCAAACGGCGCCAGCTTTGCCGGAGATGGCAAGAAACCCGGGATTCTGTTATCAAACACAGGTTTAACGTCCAATCCGACCTTGTCAAGACATTTCTGCTTGACGCCACTGCACATCTATGGGACTCGTATCTCGAGTCAGGCCCAAGTGTGTCTGTCAGGATGCAAGCCGACTTACTGACGAAAAAGGACCCACCATCCCCTTCGATCTCCAGATGGAATTGTGTACTCCGTGGGAGGCAAGGCAGAGATCTTTGTTAATTCAATGGAGAATCAGTTTACTGTCCTAATATACCTAGTGTCCTGTACAGCCTGGAGCCACCCTTTCACTCTATGCGGATGACGACACGTACCATGCCAGCTCAGCCACAGACCCTGGCTCAGCTAACCTTGGTCACGCCGCTGGCCTGGTGCAACGTCAGCCCGCCCTGGACTGCCTAAGGAAGTGAAGAATGGCGATCGATACGGAGAAATCCGAGGTGATCCCGTAAACGTACTTCCCGATGACATCTCTATCCCTAAACGGGAGCCAAATCGTATGGAAACGGTCTATAAAATATTTGAACATGACTGTTGACCAGCGCCTAGGCTTTACAGCCCACGTATCCCAGAGTCTCCAGCGCGCCTGCGGCGTCAAAGCCAAGTTTATACCATTTAGTCTCCCATCGGAGTTCACTGCCTGTGCGCACTAAACTCACAATCTATCTGCTCTTCCATAGAGCCACCCTTACATACGTAGTCCGTGCAGTTTGTTCATCTTGTTATTTGAATTAGCAGTCTCTGTAATTCCAACTTTGTCGTGTTTACTTGCTAAACTGCTACTTGTCATGTTCCGGACGAGGCCTTTCTGTGTTTCCACCATTTTCAAGTCGTGGTTTAAGCGGGGAGGCCCACAACGAGAATTATCCCGTTGTGAAGCCGCAACCTGCAAAGTGCTGCAACTGAGAAGGCAGACACCCAGCAAATTATAGGGGTTGTACCCAACTATAAAAAGGCCATCCGGAAGCAGCAGCAGGATACGACCGCCAAGTCGTGCCACCCAGCCCAGGGCAATGACCCTCAAGACATGAGGCTGCCTCGCCTCTCGCTTCCGGCTGCTGGCGGTGCCTTAGCGATGGTGATTATGATGGTGTGGCCGCTACGGCGCCCAGAGCAGCCTCTAGGACCAAGGGACCTGCCGGGGTGCTGCAACCCCCTCAGCGACCCAGCCGAAGAAAAACGTAGAAACAAACGAATGAATCGCCAGCTCATTGTGGCAAAACGTATTTTCCCGGAAGGTACTAGCGGCCTTCCAACCGCTCAGGTTTAGCCCGGCCAGGAGGTTGCTCCTGTTGCCCCGTCGCCAGCGACTCGAATGGAAGAGTCGCCAGTATCCAAACAGCCTTCAGCTCCAACTCCCACTACCCAAACGGCAACTTCTGCATCTCCTGCCACCCCAGTGCCTGAAAGTAAAGCCCCGGCGGCCGTTTGATCTCCACTGGTCACCGAGGCTTAATTGATGGCCTGGGTCAGCGGATTTATCTTACATATTCTAGCTGCTCGAGAGATCCTTGTCCTACTGAGGTTATTCTCACCTCCCTGATAGCACTGATAACCCCGGCTCCCTGCCACGGCTAGACAGCTTTGGTTTGTCGAATGGAACGCCGATGGAATTTCAGCGCGCCGAGCCGAGCTGGTGGAATACGACGCTGATGTCGTGCTCCTCTCCGAAACATTTCTTGCCGCTGGTGGCGTGGCGATCTTAGTACACAGGCGGATCTGAAAACGCTCCGACCTACCATCGGAAGTACTCCAAGCCATCCGACTACGGCGCCAGCTCCGCCGCAGATGGCAGCATACCCGTGACCCCGCCGCTTGTCGGGGTTTTCGAGCCCCGTCTGATCACGTCACGAAGCTTCTGTTTGACGTAAACGCGGATCGCTGGGATTCCTATCTGGACTCTCTGGAAGTCGACTACACCTCCGTCTGGAGGACCGCTGGTAGACTACAAGGCGAAAAGAGGACTCGCCGACCCCTGAATACTCCGGACAGCGCTGTATACTCTGCAGAAGGCAAGGCCGAGGTCTTTACCAACTGTATTTAGGAACAGTTTACCGCCCATGGAGGCGTCTCTGACCCGACCGATGGGTCGTCGTCAGGTACTTCCTGATATTTTGGAGCATCCCACAGAGATCCTCTGCTTTCAGTCGCCTGGGATGACCTTGATTCTGTCCTTGGTCGGCTAAAGATAAGCAAAACCCCAGATCGTATCGGCGCCGCAGCGTTGCTGAATCTTCTCACTCCGGCAGTTGAACTTCTTGTTGAGCTGTTCAACTCCTATCTCCGGATACGGTACTTTCCCCGTCTGTGGAAGATCACCAACATCATAGTTATTTCCAAACCCAAGAAGCCGCCCACGTTTCCTGGAAACTACCGCCCGATTTCGCTATTGCCTTTAATCTAGAAGGTCTTCGAGCGTCTCCTGCTGGCCCGTATCCGGCACCTGGTGGATCATATAATCCGCGAGAAGCTGTTCGGGTTTAGGGCAATGTGAAACCCTAAAATATGCACGCGCACGAAAGTCATAATCTACCTTCTGTTTCTCAGGTCTGTACTGACCAATGCGGCCCCCGCATGGTGGTCAATTCTGTCAACCACCAACAGGTGTAGGTTGGAAAGATTCCAAGCTAAAACCCTCCGTTCCTTGTCGAGATCTCCTTGGTTTGTCAGGACTGATGTAATCCGAGGAGGTCTTAGAGTTCCTACCTTGTTTGATTTTGTCCGGTCTTTAGCTGTAACTCTCTTTGCTGCAGCTGTGAACTCATTCTTTCCTTACCTAAGGACCATCAGCGCCACAGAATCTCCACCCCTGATCTGGGTTAAACGCCCTTGGGCGATTTTTGATGACTCGCCTTTAAGCCATCCTCATTTATAACTTGTTGTCCCCAGCCCTGGGGCTGGACTACTGAAAACTGTCCTTTCTTCCTTCCTAGCACACTGCGCCGGCTGCTTGTTACCGTTACCCCTGTCACCGGCACGGAGGCGCTCTGAATTGCGGAGAGCGACCGACGCCTCTCGGCGTCTGCTTGCTGAGCTCAAGGCAGGCGGCACCTATCTTCTGAATCGGTTCCAGCCGCAGTGTCGTACATTAAAATCTTCTTCCCCTTCCCATCTAGCGGAAAATCGCGTTGGAGGTCTCCATTTCAGTCTTAAGATCCAGACTACTGTACCAGCACTAGGTTTATCTTGTGACAGCCATTGGGTTCAACCTAGATACTGCAATCCTGCCATGGGTGCCAAGACACTCCGCTAACACAACACAACGCAAAATTCATTCCGTCGGACAACGCGAAGGAAGCAAAATCGGAGAAGGAAGAAGAGAAACCAGCAAATGGTGAGAAAATAAGAAGCCAAGGTCATCGACTGGGACAACAGCAGGCTTTACATCCCGCTGTCGAGTAAAGAGGACTGAGGCGCAGAAAAAACAGCGAGGTACGCCGCCGAGTATCACACCGCGCCTCGGGCAGAACGCTCGCCGACGCAGCAGCAGCAACTAGCGTCCTCGAACTACGGCCCTTTTAAGGGCCACAGATATGATACGTTGTACGATTGGTGGCATTTGTCTTGTGACGGACACTTGACGCACGTTTTACGGAATCAATCTTATCTTGAGAAGTTGTGCTGTAAATTAACGAATAAATGATTTTATTTTTATATAAGTTTATCAATTGTTGTAATGCGTGTTTACGTAATCAGTAGTTTTGACGGCTACATTGAAAATATTTAATGTTTATAATCTATTTGTTTTAATAAATTTTAGTAGTTTAAGATAAATCTTATCCTTTTGTTTATATTTCAATTTATTCTTTAATTAGTGAATGATTATTATTGTGTTTGTATATATTTAGACTTCTCCGGATATTCATTTTGGGATTTTTTGTATGCTTTTAATTAATTTAACACTTTGAGTGTCTGGAAATTGATGATTATTATTTAGACAGCATGTGGCTTCAGAAACGCATTACGGTGTATCGAGTAGCTTTTTCTTTGTTTGGCCTAGATAAAATGTATTGCAATCTTGACATTGTTTTGTATATCCCACCATTATTTTGAACGCTAAATTTAGTTTTACGTTTCATTTTATTAAAATCTATATAATCTGTGTTACAAGATATTTTAAAATTTGTATATTTAAATAAATTAATTAGTTTTTGAACTACATTTTCGTAATAGATAAAGGTTGTATGTTTTATATTATCATAAATAGTTGTATTTTTAACTGTATGTTTATTAGGAACTTGTTAAGTGAGTTTATGTTTTATTTTATTATCTCATTATCAGGTAGTCTTTATTTTGAATGCATTATCTATTGCTATTTGTTACTTTGTTACATTGCTATAATGGAGCATTTACTTACGCGATCAAGCAGGTAAAAATATATTCCATATTGTATGTGGTTGTAATATGTTGCAATATACAGAAAACCAACTTCTACTAACATCATTATACCTAACCATTCTGACCACCCACCACAACATAAAATGGCAGCATTCTATTCGCTATTTAACAGAATGTACAAAATTCCCCTAAACAAACAAGAAACTGACAAAGAAAGAAATATAATATACCAAATTGGTTATGAAAATGGATACAATAAAAATACTGTGAACAAAATAGAAAATAAAATCAAATATAAAATAAAAACTGAACAATTAAGAATTAATCAAACTGAACAACACATAAATAATAACAACAACAAAAAATGGGTCACATTCACATAGATAAATAATAAAATGACAAAACTAACAAAACTATTTAAAAACACAGATATAAAAAACATATACAAAACTAATAAAAATAATTTACAAAAACTAAATAGCTCACGCAACAAAGATAATACAACAACTAACGGTAATACAAAAGTGTATGCTAAGATTGCAGTAAATGTTACATAGGACAAACAAAAAAACAGCTGAAAAAACGTTATTTTGAACACCTAAACGCATACAAAAAACCAGAAATATATAAATCCAATTTAGCCACACATGCAATAAACACAGGACATGAATTCCCAGACATAACCAATGTCACACTAATAAAACATATACCACACAAAGGCACCATAATGAACATCTGGGAAAATTTACAAATATACAAACATAAAACACAAAACAAACTAATACTTGAACAAATACAAATCAATACAATACATGACACAATATTCAAAACACTCAACATTGAAAATACACAAAATACAAATACATATACCACAATAATACAACTTTAAAATACCAGAGACCGACAAACAACCTTAATAGCATCCAGCCAACACACAAATACTTCACCCGACGCAAGATCGCGAAGGCTGAAGATGAGAGCACGGGAGCTCTCGAAACATGTTCCTCCTAATAAGGAAAAAAAGCATATCTTGAGGTAAATTAATTTATAAATATGAAATGTAATATATATATATATATAATATTATAGCCCTATATATTATAAATATTATATTTATATTTATATTTATATCGTGTTATGTATTATGTGAGTTAATTTGTGTGTGTGTATGTGTGTGTGTGTGAGTGAGTGTGTGTGTCTATTTATTTATTTATGTGTATGGTGAATAATTATAAACACGCACACGCTCACGCGCAAATCTTTCTAGTATGCTTTATCGTTAAGTGTTTAATTCCACTCTGATGAATAATCAAATTTATTCTGAAACAAAAGAATGAAAAGCTTTTACAGATTTTAAGTGGGCCCTAAGGCTTTTGCATACTTGAGGTGAAGAGTTTCCAGTAATCATTTTCTTCAAAACAACTTGGCTGGAAAAATCGAGGTATGAATTTACCATACTGGTATGGTATATGAATTCATACTGCCGGTATTATTACAAATTGTAACGTATAAAACGTAGCAGAACATGGATTTGGTCAGTCCTCGCCCACACGATGATTCAGTCAAGCAACCTTAACAATTTTCAACCAGCAATTACAGTTTACGAGAGTACTGTGATTTTTTTATGCAGATTTTACTTAAACAATCGTTGATTGTGTGCGATTATTATAAGAGTGAGAAGACGGATGAGTCTTCACACGGATCTTCTTCTTCCGTAAATGCCACGGACGTTGGCTGTTCCCTTGAAATGTCGCTACAAGCGGTGAATTACGTGGTAATCACATGGTTGTCATAGATTTGCATGTGACTCATAGTTCCACGTTCTGTAAGTGTTTTTGTTACCATGAGAGTCAAACATTTAGTGCTTTATAAAGGTTTTCTTCATTATTCTTATTTCGCCAAATGCATTTAGATTAAATATTCAATTAGACATCACTGACTTCGCTATCCTATTCCGACACAAACGTCATGTTCCCTGACATGTGAAGTAGTCTCTGGTGAAACTGAAACGTACGCAAAACAAAATAAAATTTCATTTAAGAAATCAGTTTATTATTGTGACATTTGTAACACGTAAAAACTTCAAGAAGCATTGAAAATAGAGTTATTATAACGCTCGTTTACACACACGCACACAGCTAATCATCAGCCGGGGCTTCATGTGGATCAACGACTCGACTCCATTTAATATATTTT
Source organism: Magicicada septendecula (assembly GCA_034769895.1). NCBI lineage: Eukaryota > Metazoa > Arthropoda > Insecta > Hemiptera > Cicadidae > Magicicada > Magicicada septendecula. The sequence goes on from CM068368.1 coordinate 546,005,597, forward strand.
CCGACTATCACTATTACAATAACCTGACAAGTAGAAACATGTTTCATGTCAGCTTATACCCTGATGATGTGACGATTGTTAAAATATTCTACTTGTTACTACAGGACATGGCAACAACGCCCAATTTCAATACAGCTTCTAGAGATGCACGATCCTTCGATACGAAAAGAATTGCAACAATCGGAAGTTAGAATCTCCGTCGTCATGTCTGGTTTCCTTCTGAACGCTGTCAACCGACATTTCTGTCTGATTTGGCCCGCTCCTCCAGTTACAGCTGTACAATAAGGGAGACCATCCCGCTGTATATGGTGTAGTAGGCCTATATGTAAGAGTTCGCGTGTAGTGTCGAATGTCTGGCGACAGATAGAAGCTACAAGACGCTGTAAACTCTATAGTTTATTATAAACGGAGTAGGAAGAAAAAAAGGTTAACCCCGGAAGAATAACAGCAGGTTAGAAAAAATAACAGAAAGGAGTCTGTCAGAGGTAAGTGGAAACAATATCAGACTCCGCAGAGGATTCTACGCCTACCGTCCACTAATAGTACCTATACGGAAAGTGCGCTTGAAGAGAGAGGGTTGCATGCATCAAATTGTCTGTAACATAACGCGAATGTTACGTATGAAATGAATGGAAACAGGCAGTATGCATAATATGTAAATATTTAAATGTCATCAGTTTCTGGCAAAACGTTAAGTAAAAATTTTCATTCAACATAAAAATCGATGACCCCATTTAATATTCTTTTTTTAACTAAAATATTACAATACGTATTTGTAACGTTTCGTAAATTGTTTCCCTTCAGCTTTCTTTTTTATATGACTTCGGTAACGGTATGAGTAGTACAGCAGTAGCATTATGAGAAGTAGTTGAAATTTTATGATAACTGATCATAACGTTACACTACATAATGTAACTCTAGGTAATGTTTTCGTAGTGCCCTGTTGTACTCTACTTGCCTTTGTCGCAACGGCGTCTATTGCTAGAACAGTAGCTGTTGGTCGTGGAGGATGCAGATTATAGCTGGTTGAAAGATTTACGTTAAGGGAATTTACTTGTAGTTACCGTGTTACGTAAATTAGTTTTGTTAATCTATCTGTGGTTAAAAATTTGTACTACTCTGTGGTTAGTGTTAAATTTGTACTACTTCTTAAGTAGGCAGATAGATTAATCTGGCAGGTTTAATAGTCCACAGACTGATACAATAGCGAGCGTCACAATGCACTTTGCTAAGGTTTACGTCCAGCTATACGCAACGTATGGCTTGCAGGGTGGGCTGGAAATACACCCTGTCTCTCCATCTATTGTTAGACGTCCTTCTTCGTCAGTCTCCACTCTCCACGACACTCTCATCACTGTTCCCGTGCACTGATTTTTTATCACTCTGCTGTCAGTCATTCCCAAGACACGATTTAGCCACTTCAGTCTGTGTTTTGTAACATAGGACCAAACAAGTTCAGCTGCAAATAATTACGTCATCCATCTCCATTCTTTAATATTATAGAGCTGGGCGCATAGTAATCTCCCTAAGAATTTTAAATTTCAATCTGTCTAGTATATCTGTCAACCAACATCTTGTTAGTGATTGTTTAGAATTTTATGCATGCTAAAGTATGCCTTGTGCTTGATTGCTACTTTTACGATCGTTATTATCCTTTAAATTTTCATTCGTAGCTGAACTAAGATATTGCCTCAAAACAATAATCGCTAATACATACTGCAAGTTCTTTTGTTGTGTAATTTTGCTTAACGTAAAACTTAACGATATTACGATATATACAGGTAAGCTGTCGATATGTAAGCTCAGTATCGACAATAGAATCTGCACATTCAGCGTTTGTGTTCTGCAGCGTTGATGTGCCATCATCTCTGTAGCTCCCTGTGTAACTTGATCCCACGCCTCACAAGCCTCATTAAAATATATGGGCAATCTATCCTTTCTGTGTGCTGACCTAATTTCTCGATTATGAAGCTAAATAGCACATAATACTCTTATGGGCACAGCGATTTTTAATGTGTTGAAATTAAATTGAATCAGAGCACCAAACGAATTGAAAGGGTTAGAAGAAGAAGAAGGAAAAGATTCCACATTTTTTTCATATTTAACTGAGCTATCTATTTTGTTTAAAAACTACACCAGTGGGTGTATAGAATGGAAACATTTATTTTATTTTTATTGTAGTTACCAACAGGTTGAAAATTTGTGTGAGTGCAAGAAGGAAAACATTCTTAGAATGGGTTCCTTCTTACTCTCAATGTGTAGCTAGTGACTGTATAATGCTACAGATCGCACTGTGTTGTTTATATTGTAGCATTTGTGATTTCTCAGTTTTAAAGTTAATTTTTTTGCTATAGATTTTCATGTGTTAATTTACTTTATAGTTGGTTTAAATTTTAAAACCAGTTGTGAAAATGTCTGAATCTGAAATGGAAGAAAGAATACATATGTTAATAGTAAAGAATTGATTAAATCAACTAGGGTTAAAGAAGAAGTGTTTGTTACTACTGAAGGCTGATTAGTGGAACAAAACATTACTGGACCTGAATGTGAGTGCAAAAAGATGTGTACTGGAATGTTTACTGCATATATTACAGAAAATATTAATACAGTGCACAGTAGTAGACTAAAAAAGGAACATCAGACATATTTAATGGGACTCATTGAAAGACATGAGTGTAGTAGACAAAACATAAGAATTCTAAACAAGTTACATCAACTTTTAAATAGTTTACTGTGATGGGCTCAAACCGGATTGAACTATGCCGGAAAGCTTTTCTTAGGTTACATGAAATTTCGAATAAAGTACTCTTTTGTTCAACTAAGCTGAAGGATCACAGCCTATTGATATGTGAGAAAACACAGCAACCACAAGATAGTGCCATCAACCAAAGATGCTTTAATCAAACTAGATGCTCATATTGATTCATTTCCTAAAAAAATGTTCTCATTACTCATCTCATCTCATCCTGCAGCCTATTTGCAGGCTGTCTTGTCTTGTAAAGCTATGCATGACATGCTTCTTAAAAAACGTCTAGATCTGTAGAATGTAATAAAATACGAATATTTTAAAATTATTACAAATAAATTACGGCTACAGATTTGGTAGATTGCAAATTTATGTGTATTCAAAATGCAAAGATTTAAGTACTAAAATTAAAGAATTACATTTCTTCTGGGATTCATATCCAGGACAAAACCTAAAAACCACAGGTTGGTATGGTTACTAAGTATAAACGAGCGGTTTCAAATAATACACCACTACTTTCCAGTCTGCGGACATAGTTTTCTTCCTTGCGACCAAAACTTTGCAGTTGTAAAAAAGAGTTATTCGTCGGCATGACCGGATTTATACACCACTGTAGTATGATGAAATTTTAAGAAGTTTTAAAACAACAGAGCCATTGTTCGAAGTAAGATCAGTGGAAAGTTAACAAATATCAAATTTTAAAGACTGGTGGCCTAAATTTTTCATTAGAAGTACTAAAAGCTTGCAGAGTAGAGATATGTTTAACGTAAGTTTCGACATTCTATCTACAAGAAAGAACAAAAAGGAATTGTGCTAGCACATGAGTTTATTGATAGTACTCACAGTGAACTGTTCAAGCTTTGTAACCGGATGATATTTTCCTTCCTGTTAGCAATGTTTATGATAGGAAAGTTCCTATAAATGACAAGAAGATACAAGATGTGGTTAAAATTCTACTAGATGAACATAAAGACTTTTGCATAAATATTATATCATGGCCTACATCAAATACACAATGTGCCGGGATTTGAATTTTCCCGGCATGATTCAAACGTAAATGCCGCCAATTTGTTGTGGTGGGGCAGCCCGGCTAGCTGGATCAGTGATGCCGTGCCGCGCTACGGCGATGTAATTCAACTACCCGCATCAGCTGTTCGGTTAAAGCTTCACAATCCGTAACAAGTTTCTTTTTGTGGCATAGTTCGTTAGAAGCCTACAAGCTGCCTCATTTCGTCTTAAGCCTTCCGACTGGGGGTTTTGTAGTCTGACGGCGTGGCAAACTACTTGTTCAACTTACTATGAGTTCGTAAATTTATAAAGTGCCTTAGGTGAGAAGCATTACATTACTCGCTGTGAATTTAATAAGGGGTTATGTGTGTTAATTTAATAATGAGAATGCGTGTTAATTTGTGTATGTGTGTGACTCACACGTTACTTCCGGTATCTGGGAGCAGGTGACGACTTTGCACTTAACTGCTGGAGAAATTTAAAAGTAAATGTGCAGGTAGAAGTTGTAGCAATCAGCCTCTATCGTATGTGACTGAAAGTCTTACTAAGTTGTCGTCAATTTGTAAACTAAGTCATACCTTTCTTACTTCTCTCGCTGACGATGCAGATCGCGAACGCGCTAATAACCAGTATCGATTCTTTTCCTTACCTGTCCTTAATTGATGTAATTATTTCCCGATAGGCGCCAAATTGTTCTATCAAAACAATTAAGCGTTTCGATTTGTGTCGTTTTCTGTGCGATGTGAATAAATCCAATTTACTCACGCGGACTGGCGGGAATTCAAATCTCGCGTAGCGCTCGTCGTGTTGCCAACCTGACTTCTGGTGACGAATTTTCTTCACTCTTACCGTACACAAATATTACAATATATATATACTGAATAAAACAAAGGACGGTTATTAATTTTCAGTACTACTTTATTAGTGTCCTGATTCGCTAATCTCTTAACATTTAAATACAAAATAGTTTATTATAAAAAAGTCTTGCTCCGGCTATAAACAAATTATACCTCAGGGGTTGGCTGCGTTGACTGAATATTTTAACGAAAACAGCGTGGCTGCTGATGATAATTATTTATACAATTCATTCAGTCAATGAGTTCTTTTGGTTACGAAAATTAAACAAGATGTTATTAAAGTACACGACCTTACATTAATGTTACCTAAATAATATAAACGTTTACATAAAATTCAGTTTTTTGTGTTTCAAAAGTGTGTCAAACCTTTTGGTCTCGTCACTAGGTTAAGTTACATACAGTTTTAATAAATGTTTTTGTTTAATCCTTGAAAGAAAGTAATATACCAAGTTCGGAGTGAGTTTTATAGTATTGTGAAAAGTTAACTAGTTTAGTTCACAATTATTGATAATTCAATTATACTTAACAAACATTGTCGTTCCTTGTGATGAGGCACAGGTATTTCTTCCAGGTTGTTTTTATTTATTAATTAATTCTTTGACATTTGGTTTTCCTCCTTTTTATGATTTCACTGTTAATTATTCAATGTTTTATTAATTTGATTATTGAAATTTTGTTTCCAGTTTCTTCTTAGGTTTAAAGGCTCTTGGTTCAATTTATTGAGTTCATTTTACTTTGATCTTGACTGCATTTAACTCTTTTTTAACTTTAATTCAATCGAATTTAGTTTGGCATCAATCTCTCTTGATCGTTAATAATGGACTGATACGTTTTATAACGGTTTTAAAATAATAATGTTTTGTTGTTATGGTTACCAACACCCTCCTTATTGGTTGACAGCATTTGTACTCATTGTTATAAATCCTAGGTTTTGGTTCAAAATGAATAAAGATTTTATAATTGCTATAATTCTTTGGTGTTATTCCCAATTTGTGATATACTAACATAAATGTCTCTATTTTCTTTCAAAGATTATTTTGGTATCCCATAAAGCTGGGCTTGGTTATGTATTGTAATAAAACGTTGAAGTCCGCCTCGTTCAAGCCCCACGGGCGCCAAATTTGTAATAAAACGTTTAGTGGTGCTAGTAATAAAATAAATATCGGTGTATGTCAATTGTGCTCTCCTGTAAGTCCCACTGGTTGTGCTAGCCGATTTTGTAATCAAACGATATTGCAAAATATAGCTTAATTTACAATGTGTGTAGTAACGTAGATAATATTTTCTTGTCTTCTAAGCTCTCACTGTTGATCTTCGTTTTTGTAATACAACCATATTATAATTTTAATTGTATAGTGTTCTGGTATAATATTACCCAGGATAATTTTTATGGTGTGTATGTGTAGTAATGACGTTCCGCTCTGGGAATCGTCGATTTGGTAAAGTTCCTGGTCTTTGTTATTATCAAATAAACTCAATGTATTTTGCTGTGGTAGCAAATTGAAATAAAATATAAATTTAAAATTTATATTTATAAAAAAAAAATAATTTCGGAAAAAATATTTTCGGTGTATTTATGTGCTTAATATTTAGGAATAAATTGAGGTTGTTGATCGTAATTATAATTATAATAGTATGGTGTTTAATTTGGTAATAAATTTCTGTTCGGTAAATTTGTTAAAAAGATAATCCAATTAACTTCAAGTTAGGCGAAAAACGGCTCTCTTCTTCTTACTCTTGAAATGTTGTAGTTTCGCATATACTGCCTTTAAAGATTATCTAGTTTTCTTGGTTAATTAATGATTATGTCCTTTTATAAGAGAAATCAACTCCAATTTACCAAAAAACAAACAAAAACGTTTATTAAACACAATAATAAGGTTGGTCGATTAATTAATCGACGTTACAAAGCCATATCGACTCGCTCAGGGTCGGTCGATATTAGAAGTTTTACAGTTGTATTATTTAAACAGGTTCTTTGAACGGTTATTTATATAAAAAGCCAGAGAAGGTCAGGGACATGAAAGTATAACACTTACAATTCAAAAAATGTCTTAAATTTAAACAGTATAATGGTAATTATTAATAATAAAGGTTTATATATAATTTTATTCTAACCAGAAAGCAGTCTAGTCGTGTCTTATTGCGGTGACGAAACTGGATCAGAATGGCCGCCTGACGCATGCGCGTTGATAGCTTCTAATGTAGACCAAGTACTTGTTGAGATAATATATCCTTTCTTCGGTTAAATGTTCTTCGCAATAGTAAATGATCTTCTGGGGTATAGTTTATTGTCACTTGTGTATCATGGAATAGTTCACTTTGTGTAAAAATGTTGTTAAATGGGTATATCTACTGGTGTTTATGCGTGTCAGTTAACCTCGAATTTTCACTTAGTGTTTGGTGCGATTTCAGTGTTATTTCATTTAATTAGCTATGTGTGATTTCGTTTATAGGTGTTATGTAGTTCATGGGTCAACTTCACCACTTCACTTTCATTAAAATAGTTAAAAATTTAGTTTTACATAAAATGATTCCGAACTCCGTTATAACGTAACGGCCATTAAAGGTTGGTTCTATCAAAAATTCACATGAAGTGCTCTCTTCGAGGTATAATAATGAACTGTCTGTATTTCCTTCGTCTCATGAAAATCTTAGCCTATATAATATATCTCATACATTGTTTCAAATTGCCATAACTTCCGACACACTTTAAAAATGTACATTATGCTCATAAAATAAATTCGTTATTAGTTAACTGTTTGAAATATAAAATACATATTCGTTTTCACTATTCTATTCTACTTATTTTGATAGTAATTAAGTTAGTATTACAAAGTTTTATCTGAAAATTATATTTCTTATAATTTTTGGGAGGTAGGCCTAAAATTATACTTCCTGTCTTCTAAGTAAATAATAGCCATTTTCCCTAATATAATTATTATTCTATTAAATCTGAAATTTGTATAATTATCAATTCTCACTTATTTTATTGCAATTTAGTATACTAATGATGGTTTTTTAATATAATTCATTTGTATATGACTCCCCTTAGGATAATGTCAGTGAATCTATTTCAGTTTTAATGGTATCTTATTAGACAATTAAATAATTTTACTCATATAATGACCATATCTCTAGAAAGCCTTATTTACATAGTATTTAATATGTTGAGTTTATCTTGCCTAAATATTGTCATTTTTATAAGACTAGGTTTGTTAATGATTCTGCAGTTTAAATTTATTCTTTGGCCTAGATCTGATGTGTGGCTAATTTCCAAATGTTTTATTAATGTAGTTATTTTATATCCTTCTCTGACTGGTATAACATAAATTATTGATTATATAATTAACATATAACATCTCTCTATATCAAAACTGGTGTTCTGAATAACATTGCTTAGTATATTACTTAATAACATAAATAAAAAATATTCTATAACATTGGAATGGTATCTAATTTTAGATATGTCATTCCTAAATTAAAATGAACAATAAAATAACAAATTATAACACTAACATTTCTTATGGATAATTCTTACTTATCTAATTACTATATGTAATAGGGATCTGACGTCCTGGTTACATATAGTGGTTAACATCTTATACTACTCAACATTAACAATTTGTTTTGTAATTCCCCATTTTACAAGATTTATGCCCCCTCTTTAAGTATAACCCTGGCTATCTAAGTTATATTCCATTCTATGGAATGTTCATACAGCTTTAGTAGCTTTTTATTAGTAACATTACTATTTCATTATCAAAGTAGACACTGTTCATAAAACTTAAAGTTTATTGCTTTGTATTGTAACTCATGCACCTTTTTAAAGTTTATTATTTATAATTTGATCACTTGCACTTGTCTATGGTGAATTATCAATATATTTACTAGTCTTTCTCTAGTTTTTAACATGAAATATTCAACCATGGGGAACTGTGAAGATTTGTTTATACAAACTAAACAATAACTTTTTGAATGCACTAATATTTAATACTACTAACACTTTTAGTTTTTTGTCAGTTTTACAGTGATATGGTTTTTTAGGGTGTTATACTTTCTCTTTGGACATTCATTGATTTTGGGGTTTTTTGGGGGTTCTTTCCCTATGGGGTTTTTGTTTTATATGGGTCGTCTTAATTATTCTTCTTTCTTCTTTGAGTTTGGTTATTCTTCCTTCTTCTGTAGTTTTTATTTCTATTATTCTTCTTTTTTCTTTGAGTTTGGTTCTTCTTCTTTCTTCCTTCTTCGGTAGATTTAGTTTTGATTAGTCTTCTTTCTTCTTTAGTTTTAATTAGTCTTGTTTCTTCTTTCTTCAGTAGTTTTGGTTTTGAGTTATTCTTCTTTCTTCTGTCTTCAATAAATTTGGTTTATTCTTCTTTCTTCTTTCTTCTCTCGTTTTAATTAGTTTTCTTTCTTCTTTGAGTTTGGTTCTTCTTCCTTCTTCCTTCTTCTGTAGTAGTAGTTTTAATTAGTTCTTCTTTCTTCCTTGATTTTAATTATTCTTCTTTCTTCTTTCTTCAGTAGTTTTAATTAGTCTTCTTTCTTCCTTGATTTTAATTATTCTTCTTTCTTCAGTAGCTTTGATTGTTTTTCTTTCTTCCTTCTTCAGTAGTAGTAGATTTGGTTGTTCTTCTTTCTTCAGTGGTTTTGGTTATTCTTCTTTCTTCTCTAGTTTTAATTATTCTTCTTTCTTCTTTCTTCAGTAGCTTTGATTGTTCTTCTTTCTTCCTTCTTCTGTAGTAGTAGTTTTAATTAGTCTTCTTTCTTCTATCTTCAGTTGCTTTGATTCTTTCTTCTTTCTTCTTTAGCTTTGGTTTGTTCTTCTTTCTTCTTTAGTTTTAATTATTCTTCTTTCTTCAGTAGCTTTGATTGTTCTTCTTTCTTCCTTCTTCTGTAGTAGTAGTTTTAATTAGTCTTCTTTCTTCTGTCTTCAGTTGCTGTGATTGTTCTTCCTTCTTCCTTCTTCTGTAGTAGTAGTTTTAATTAGTTCTTCTTTCTTCTCTAGTTTTAATTAGTCTTCTTTCTTCTTTGATTTTAATTATTCTTCTTTCTTCTGTCTTCAGTAGCTTTGATTGTTCTTCTTTCTTCTTTCTCCTGTAGTAGTAGTTTTAATTAGTCTTCCTTCTTCTATCTTCAGTTGCTTTGATTGTTCTTCTTTCTTCTTTCTTCAGTAGTTTTAATTAGTCTTCTTTCTTCCTTGATTTTAATTATTATTCTTTCTTCTCTCTTCAGTAGTAGTAGTTTTAATTAGTCTTCCTTCTTCTATCTTCAGTTGCTTTGATTGTTCTTCTTTCTTCCTTCTTCTAGTCTGGTTTCCTTGTCGGGGTATATTAATTGCCTGCTTCTATCTTACCTGGGTAATTTTGTTGTTATCATTTTTAGTTTCCTGGGTTTTTAAATTTGTATTATATTATATTATTTGCAGAATTTTTCTTTATTTAACCTTTCTTGTGAATATATTAGTAAATAGTGCATTTTAATTGATTCTCATCTGGATATTCCATATATTAGAGCTTTATTAATGATCATTGAGTAATGTATTTGTGTGGATTATCTGTCACGCTACAGTATTAATGTTTTTAAAATTTTGCTAATCTTATGTTATTACATATTTCATTTAATTTTTCTGTTTAGTCTTTTTATGACATACTATTATGGTTCGCTAATTGACATAAATAAGTTACTTGGCCTTAATTTTCAAATACAATGGTTAATTGCTTACAATTTTTTTTTCTGAATTTTGACAGTTATGTGTTTTATAGGCCTAAGCTCTAACTGTCTATAATTTCTTATTTTTCACAATTTAAATATTATTTATTACCTTCATATGTTTTGCTTATTGTCATTTAGTACTTGTTTACTTTTGAATTACTTATGGTTGTTTTACAATAAATGTGTGTTATTATAATTTCACAAAATCATTCCTTGCCTAATATTCTTTTTCTATTTTTCCAATGATGAGTACTATTGTAACTGTTAAATTTATACACTTGCTTGCTTATACCTATTACTATCTCTTACACACTTTTTATTAATTAATCCTACTATGAGAACATATAACATAAAAATAGGTTTATGGTTGGTTCATCATCCAGCCATATTCCTTCTTATAAACATAACTCTTTTAAATAAACTAATAACTATTTTGTGTCTTAATTACTAACATAATGAAATTGGCTGTTTATCAACATTTTTATTATCGTTTCTGTTTTCTCAACATTGTTCTTCTCAATTAAGATTATGAACTGTTTATCTTAATTCCTTCTTATTCTCTTTATCACTTTCACTGCCTATTCTTATAACTTCCTACCTAACTCTCACTATTGGTATTTATTACTTTTTACAATGTATTTGTCAAGTCAGTTTTTTATCATTTTATGTTTACATTTTGTCTCTCCATAAGGTTATTACAAACACTCCTAATATACTAACAATTTGTTTACATATTTATTATTGGTAGTGTACTTCTTTTTATATAACTTAAATTATACTCTTTTCTAAGTTTGATCTACTATTATTGTTTCTTCTATTATTTCACGGTTGTTTATTTTATATCCTTTATCTGGCCAATCACTGGGGTTGGGTCATAGTCATTTGTCTGTCTGTCTAGTCTTGGTTTTAAGTTATTATCGTGCTATTTTTTAATATTTTTGTTCATTAATTCCTTTAGTGTTGTAACTCACTTTTTTATTAAATGGTAATATCTTCTTTATTTGTTGGCTACCTTTTGTAACGTTATAAAGTAAAAGTAAATGTAAAAGTAATTTAATGTAAATGTTTTGAATTTTGTAAATGTTAATGAAAAGGTAAATGTAAATTTTCAAGCTTGCTTATTACACAGAACAGTATTGCTAAGAACAGAGTAGTAGTGTGTATAAAATTGTGACAGTGTGTGTGTGTGTGTGTGTGTGTGTGTGTGTGTGTGTGTGTGTGTGTGTGTGTGGTGTCTGTGTTCCGAGGCAAGACAGAATTGGGGTAGTTGTATTTCCTGACAGCCCACTATACATAAAAAATGTTACAGGGTCCCCGCACAGCCGGGAGAAGGGAAAATGCAGAGATGATGACACCAACATCCGTCACCATCGGCAGAGCTGTGCACTAGAACGCTCCCCATCGCCGTCAGACTTAGAAATACTCCAGAACACCAAAAAGACAACTGCCCAGAAGGAGACAAGCAGGAGCTTCGGAACTCACCAGTACCAGTACCAACACTCATCATCACAGGCTCTACTTGGTATCATTAATTCTCCAAAAGTACAGGTGGGAGGATTCCATTTATTAACCTCGACAACAACACTCCACCGGTTTTCAAAGCATAAAAGCAAGCATACATAAAAACAGTATTTTTCATATTTATAATGATCTAAATTTTGTTAGAACAAGTCCTGTGGATGTAGATTTGTGATTTATATTATTAACTGTGCTAAAAGGATCCACTTCTTATACTGTTTGATTAATTTTTATTGTTACTAGTATTGGTAATTGTGATTAATACAGATTGAATATATATATATATATATATATATATATATATATATATATATATATATATAGCCACAGTACAAACAGTAATGATACTGTGCATTGCCCAAGTAAATAAAATAAATAATAAAAATGAATATAAATTAATAAACATGATTCAGATTGCATAAGCTGAATCGTAGTAAAAATAGGGAGTACAGAATTCATGCATGGACATGCAGTTGCGATACACCTGTCGCTAGCGTTGTGTACGCGCGTATTTTGTTAGTGTGTGTGAAACCTGTCCGTTCCTGAAATGTAACCAACCTTTTCAAGTAGAATAGTTATATGTTTATTGTTAATTATAAGAAAAGTATGTACGATAGAATAAACAAAAGACACCAAAGTGTGTAGAAATTATAGATAAATAAAATGTTAAAAAACCATACAGAGGTGACGAAAAGTGCAATTACTATACATAAAAAATAAATAACTCTTTTTGTGAATACCATAAAGAAGTGCAATTTACGTACAGTAATCACATAAAAATTAGTGATCGATTGAACATCGAGTGAAGTGAAACAAACTTCGTAATTCGCGAAGATAGGCGAAAATAGTGAATTGAACCAGAGTGGGGATAGTAACGCCTCGACAGAATCTGACAAGTTGAAAAGTGTTCAGACAGGAATTTTTGCACGACCTGACTATAATTACCAGGTCGCGCTAATAAAGTTTCTTCTTCTCGATTCAACCATTGCCGCAGGAGGCTATGTCAGTCGACGACACAAATTCACAATTATCGTAAGAGTCACAGGATCAACTAGCTATACAGCCAGTGCTGCAAAATACATACGATGAGGTCTATGGACACACCGGCAGCATATGACGTGAGACGAGACGACTATTAATCAGTAACATGCGGAGGACACGACCAGAGGACCAGAAGCACATGCAGAGAACACGACCAGAAGGACACGGAGGACGTACAGATGAATAACCACGTCAAACGAGGTGATAAAAAACATTTAATTACAGACAGTTGAAAGACACTAATTAAAGCTTGAATGGAAGACATTCAACCAATATTAAAATAAATAAATGTAAAAGCAGTAATATTTCTTGTATCAAATTTAGTAATTAGTAACGTAAATGATAAGAGAAATAAGTAATTTTTGAATTAACGTAATTAGTAAAGTCTTTGATGATAAAGAGAAAAAAATGCATATCCAGTAGAAAGTAAAACAAAGTAATATAAAAGAAGTTTGAATAGAAGTAAATTCATTTTTTTGAAGCTAGTGAATCAGCAATTGCAAAAATATGAACACACCATGAGTAAGCCGAGAGCAAAATAAACATTTTAAAGTAATTACAATTAGATAATGAGAGTTGTATATAACTTATGTATGTAATTTGTTAGCAATAAGTTATGTACGAAATCTTCGTACAAACGATTTAATAATGAGTTAATGTTTAATATCCGATATGAGAGATGTTGTTTAAATAAATAAATAATGGAACGATTTTAAACGTAAATAACGTATCATCTTCTTATTACGATTACACCCATGAATTCAGTACACAATATGTAAATGCATTTAAATTGGTTAACGTGCGTTGTATAAATAATTGGAGCGCCAAAAATCGTGTGGCTCCACAATTTTAAATAAATTGCAATCAATTTGTATTGTTGTAATATATATATATATATATATTTTGATAAAATGAAAACTAAGAACTGCTATGAATTACACAAGAATTCAATCGCTCCATCTAGGCCAAGCGTCTAGTTTTAAATTTTACGTAACGGCTGTAACTGGGCCGTTACAACAAGACGAAAATGGCAATTAAAGTGCTAATAATATTGAGAAAGAAAGACATTGGTTACTTTTACTCTTTATATTTTTGTTTATTTTTATAATCTCATTTGAAATGATTAAAAGTGTTACTAACTGAGAAGAGAAAGACACTGGTATTTTTAGTTTTTGTATAAATTTGTTTTTTTATTTTCTAATATGCAAAACATAAAAATATTATTGTGAATCCAAACAATTGTGTGAACAACAGCAAAACGTAAGTAAAGTATTTAATTACGATTGTTTATAAATGTTATCTGTTATGCTGAGATTTATAAATATGTTTATATGTTTATAAATGTTATCTGAGATTAAATAGGAAAAGATTCCACAAACTTTACTGTTACATAACGGTTTATTTGTTAAAATTATTCTAATATTGTAATTTCAGACCTTTAATTCAATTTTTATTGAGTAACTTTATAATTGGAAATTTTTCCATAGTCACTCATGTAGCTACAAACAGTTTCTTATCGTTTTCTGAAAATGATGATCTGTGAAATGTTTTCCTTCTTCTTCTCACCCATTCAATTATTTTATTAATCACAGCACATGTTTTATTAGTCACTGTTATCCAAATCACACTTAGTACACCATTACAATAATATATTACGCATTACTCACACTAACGATTATAATTACTAAGTTCATTATGTTTAGCGAAACTAACAATTGATAAACTTTTAATATAATTTCATATTAACTTCTGTAGGACTATAAAACAATACAGAATAACTCGTTTACTGACACTTGCCGATGTCTGACTTTATGTAGATCGCGCACACGTAGTAAGAATCCTGATGGCATTAGTGTCTCCGTGTTCGGAGAGCGTTCGGGAACATGCTGGAGTATCCTTCTTGTCATCAGGCATCAAATAATTATTTGATGGGTCATCAGGTTCCAGATTATCAGTAATTCTATAACGTTTATTTATCGCCGTGACGAGTATTTAGTCTACATATAGTGAACACCGATCTGTCTCATTGACATTGTGATGTTAACTACGATCGTGTGAATGTTTTTTCTGACGCTACAGTTAGACCGTAACACGAATGTTACTACTTTATTTCAACCACAAAGTATCACAATAGAGAGATCTCTTATCGATCTAATAATACCATAATGACACATAATTTGGTGTAATTTACAATAATTGAGTGATAAAAAATGTTTAATTATTGTCTATTGTATCAGACATTGTTAATCTACTAGTGTGTGGAGGAGAAGAGATTCGACAAACTCCACACAATAATTATAATAATAAAACATTAATAACAAGGCTCCTCGTTGTTATGTAATTAACTTATTAAATCACTGTTTCCATCGTATCGTGTAAACAAATGAATACCGGGTACCAGGTTCTGAAAATAAATAACAGGTGTTTACGCATTTTAATTATTCGTTTAAGAAAACTGTAAATTTAACAGTAATTTATGTTTGCTCGCGAGAATACACGCAGAATAGGGAATTGGAGATGATACATGACCATAGCGATGATAAAAACTCCATAAACTTCCTTTTACGTTTCTTCCCCAAAATCCAAAATCTTTTACATATTTTTCCTGATCATACCTCTTTCTCTCTGTTGCATTAAAGTTACCGTTGAAGGCCTTCATCTGATATCCGAAACCCCCTGATCAATGCGTTAAAATAGCGCCCCATCATAAACGTGATTGTATTGCCTCCGGCGTGATATAACTATTTTACTTTCTGATGGAGAGCCGGAACATTAATCTATGGATCCACCATAGAGGTGTGCTAAACTAGTATTTGAAAATAACAGATACGAACGATATCGTTCCAAAAAGTAACACGTACAAGTACCTGTTATTATATACTTATTATACATATACCTGTATTATATAATTTGTTATAAGAAATAAATTGAAACTAAAAGTATTAACAGTGTTACTTTACACTGTGACTTTATTAGGCTGTTACTGTTTAAAAGAAAATAAGAAACAAGAGATAGGCCCATCTCCCTTTGGGAATACTAATTTAAGTTTTCACTAGGAGTAAACGAACTGGCACATATTTAATATTAAATTATTGATTCCATTTTGGTTAGACAAATCAGTTGCGAAACTCAGGCAACGAAATTTAGAGTGCACGTAATAGCACAACAAAGACTGTCAAAAAATTTACGTGAAATGTGCAGGGAAATTAAAATCATCTCCGAAATCACATTAACAAAAAGTAGTATGTGGCCTATCAGCCACTCTATAGGTATCACACAATATAATTCGCTTTTTCAAAATTTGACAAGTATACTATATAATCTGTATTATACATCTGCATAACACACGAGAATAATGTAACATCAGTATGAATTTTTTTTATTTATTAAAAACAGCTTCGTCTCTTTGGCATAGAGATATTCTGAACCTCGCTGTTTTGGTTCGTTTCGTACTTGCATGGCAATCGGTACATGCGCAGAAACGAAATTCAGCACCAGAAAATGGCTTCGTACTCGTGTACTCGTAATACTCCTAATACGCCTAATACTTGTAGTACTCGTTTACTTGTTGTTACTTGTGTACCGGTAATACTCCTAATATCCTAATACTCGTAGTACTTGTTGTTACTTGTGTACTTGTTTACTCGTTAGTTGCGAGGGGGTTGAATCGGAACAGGTATTTCAACTTTTCAGTGACTGTTATATCCGTTCCACAAAAATATCATTCCAAAATACCTGTGATAAGTATATCGGCCCACCTCTAATCCACCGTTCCTGGACTGGCTAACTAGAAACTGCTAAGAACATGATTATCATGTTTTAACTTAATTAATTAATTCTAAACTTTACAGTTAGACTGTGGCACGAATATCACAATTTTATTTCAGCCACTTATTGAAACAGAGAGAGAGAGAGAGAGAGAGAGAGAGAGAGAGAGAGAGAGAGAGAGAGAGAGAGAGAGAGAGAGCGAGGGGGGAGAGAGAAAATAGACAGATAGACAGACACAGATTTATTATCTTAATAATAAACTAATGGCAAATTATTTGGTGTAATGCACGATAATTGACTAATAAAAATAACCAATTACAATCTTCTGTGTTTCAGACAATACGTAAATTATTTATTCCCGGGGGGGGGTAAAATATTTTATACTGTTATCATGAAATAGTGTTCTGTCTAAATTCTTTTACAGCAACTCTCACCCACCACATTCTGAAAACTTGAAATTTTAAGACATGTCCTTAACTTAGAACGTGTATCCTTGTCTATAATAGTAAATTCTTGAAATAAATTTTAATTGTTATGGCACTCTGTGCATTTAACTCTAGGAAGATTAGCTTTACTCTTTCCACTGATGATCTTCCTTTATTTATAGCTGAAGAACCTTAAAGGTTCATCCTCCCAAATTTCGAGTTTGTATATCCCAAATCATATGACTCCCACGCTGGTCACCTTTAGTATAGGAGTGGCCTGGAGTATCCTAGCTAACGAAGGATATGTATTCCAGAGTAGTTCATTGCCTGAGTGGTGTGTATACCTATGCTGGCTGAGTAGTTCATACGTCACCATTCGAAGAAGACTGTCCACATGGAGATATTCTTTTTGTAATAATTACTTAGTACAAATCTCTCCAGCCACCATCACCAGTTTGTCTCACTGGTGATAGAACTTAACTTCATCGAGTTCTTCAGGGTAACGGACCCTACGTCAAGATTGGTGTGGAGTTGGGAATGAAAAAAACGTTGATTTATTATTTGTAAGAACATATTTAGCACTATCAATTCCCTATTAAGGGCCTGATTTCCCTGCACATTGTTTTCTTATTTTATGTTACTTATTTTCTTATTTTCCCATGGGGAATATGTTTTTGGTAATTTCGGGTTTCTCCTTCGTGCTTCTGTTGTGGGATGTGGTAATATTTTGGACCTTGAAGATGGCCGTTATAAGAACTGACAAATACTGTATGCCTGTAGAAGGGCTGATGCAATTGCATTGTCATTTAAAGGTCTATTTTGTCCCTTTAAAAAGACTGATACAATGTTTAGATAGCACAAATACAGTCCTCGTCAAGTTCACACTTCGTTTAAGGATGAGGCCGTGTTTATGTAGAAATGTAGTTGCAAGGCGCGATGTTGTGATGTTACCGTCCAAAACCAACGAGCTGATTCTACAGGTCTCGCCTACTGTCATATGAATGGTCTCGTGTACATGTGCTGTGTGATGTATTTGAGATTCAGCCGGAATCGTGACGTGGCGCGCGATGGTGGGCAAATATTTCACCACGTGTTTAAGGTCTGTTTAAGGTCATCTCTTAAAATGTAGCGCCTCCATGTGTTCCGTACGTGTAATAGCTGAAATAGCGCGATGGTTAGCGTGCGCTTCAAGTTTGTTTTGCGTGCTGTGCCACTGCTAGTGTGGACATTTTTCATTCATTTCTAGTTTTTGCGGTTTATCTGCCCTGCGATGATTGGTCGAAGTCTCTGTCTTCTTCTTTGAGGCTGATTGGATTTATTGCGCTTGTAGTGACAGATCTCATAGAAATGTGAGTCTGTAGGGTGTCCTTATTTTCTGTTTGTGTAGTAATTTTCTTATTTTAATATTATAAACTGGCTTACGTCATTTTAACTTTAGGGGCCTATTTCTGATGTTAATATAACATAACAGTTTAAGAGATTTATAAAAATCTAAATAGACTTTTTGAAACAGTTCATCTTACGTTTAATATATTTAATTTTTATTAAATATATAATTAAGAATTTTCAATCAATGTATCTGGATATCTTCAGACAGCTCAAAGACGGCATAGATGGCTTAAGTTAATTAGCCTCTGAAACCGGCAAGAGGCACGACACCGGAAGGGAACTCGTCTGCCGAGTGAAGTTAACTAACTCTGTGGAGGAAGATCAGCGGCAGTGCTTCTGGTTTTCCAACCAGCCAGAGGAGGAATGTAATAAGCGTATCGATCTTATCTTGTTAAACACTCGTCATCATTATCTTCAGCAAGTTTTAAACCAAAAATGGTTTGTTCCAGTCCCAAGCAGATAGGCTAGAGATGGTAACAGCAAAGTTTTCTCGGAAGTCCCACAACTCTCCTTCCTTTCGGCTTATAATCCAATAGTTGTTTGGGGATGCGGCAGATGTACCAACCATTTTAGCCAATATTAGGTAACACTATCGAGTATACTCATAATATTATATTCCTGCCGTACATCACAATTTCTCTTGCAATCTTGAGAGTATATCTCGCTACGTGCCTGAGAAACATCACTTCGACCGCTTGGATACGACTGGCCTGGGATTTCGTTATAATCCAACTCTCAGACCCATAGAGAAGTGTGGGTAGAGCCATCACC
The DNA here is from genome assembly GCA_034769895.1 of Magicicada septendecula. NCBI lineage: Eukaryota > Metazoa > Arthropoda > Insecta > Hemiptera > Cicadidae > Magicicada > Magicicada septendecula. The sequence continues at coordinate 546,024,835 of CM068368.1, forward strand.
CTGAAGAACTTCAGGCGTGTCCCTTTGTTCTTTGATTTTAGAGTTCTCCTGATGGTCTCAAACCACTTCTTCACCACACCTTTGTTTGTAATGCAAAACAAATTGTAGCCCAGGTATTCAAAATTACTAACCTGGCATTCGTCTTGTTATAAAAAAATCTGAGAAATGGGATTGTTTTTTCTGAGAAACAGTTTTCTCGAACTGGACTGTAAGAGGCAGACGGACTTTATAACTGAATAATATCAACGGGTAGGATAGTATAGGATAGTATTGAATTGCTGTGTATCTCAAACTAAGCCAAAGCTCACACAGAGCATTCACTAACAGGCAAATAATAATAATAATAATAATAATAATAATAATAATAATAATAATAATAGCAGCAGCAGCAGCAGTAGTAGTAGTAGTAGTAGTAGTAGTAAGAAGAAGGAGGAGTAGGAAGAGGAAGAGGAACAGAACAAGAAGAAAAGTAGAAGATGGATCAGGCATATCAGTTTTAAAGCAATTCGTTTATAATTGATTCTCCAATTAGATTACATAAACAACTCCTAAACACATAAACAAAGCCATGTAACACTATCACGTTCCAACAATAAAACGTGATACTTTTCCCTTGTTTGCCAAGCGACTTGTAACGACCCACACACGTATATAACATAACAGTAGTAGTAGTAGTTATATAAACGTACATTACCGTGAGAGGTCTCACAACGCCGAATGTCGACAGAGTGCGATACACGATGATGTGTTTTACGAAAAACGGCTGAGACAATTTAGCACGGCGCAAACGACTCTGTAATCTTATCGCAATCCGCCACTACCACTCTCACCTCTCATTCGCCAAACAGTAATGCGCCGCTTTTTAAGTAACCCAAACGAGAAGATTCCATCTGAGTTTACTAAACCCTCGTTGTACTCACTTCAGCGGCTAGACGGCTGTCAACCAACACTGTTACATAACAGACTACAATAACCTACTACCGTACCAGCTGTTCGTTGCCCACCTGCTGTGTTTACAATTTTATCCTTTTTTGGGTGACATTTTGAAAACGTAACTAATTTCAACTCAACTCAGCAGACGCTAAGATTCCCGACAAGAACACAAGTTCGTGAAACTCTTGTTTGTTGAAACATAACATACATCATCATGTGTTTTCTGCCCAAGGACAGGTCTTACTACACGTTCATATCATGTTCCCTCCATGCCTTCCTGTCCTGAGTTAGTCTCTTTATTTCCTGATATCTCATCTGTACATCGTCTATTATGTGGTCTCTCCTTCTTCATTCGGCTTTCCATTTATTAGCTCATGCAGTGTTTCTACCACCGCATTACGCCATCTTTGTTGCATACAGTGTCTCAACCAATTTCTCTTCCTGCCTTCGTGACATCCAACATTCTTCTGTTCTCTCCTACTCTTCCAAACACCTCCTCATTTGCCACTCTATCCTTCCAAGAAATACTTTCCGTCCTTCTCCATGTCCATATTTCGAAGGCCTGTAACTTCCTTCCCTTAAACACACAAACACCACACACACAAAGGACACAGGAGTTTGCAAATGAAATACTAATATTTATACAACTGAGCGCAATACTGTAAAAAGTTCGGAATTACTGAAACGAGCCAAATGATAGTAGGTGTGTATTATGTGTATTATCTTCCCGTGTATACTGTAACCCTGTGGGCATTTGGAAATCGATTAAGTCTGAATTTTACCGTGCGATAACTGTACTATGTTTGGATAATCTCAGTGACGTCAGGTAGCAAACTAACAAACTACCCTGTATTTCTATTAAGGGCTTTATACTAGTCACTGTTCACCAGCAATCCTACCATTTAAAATAATATCCAGACCTGCAATTTCAGCAAGGCACTAAAGAGGGAAATAAAGAATGACAAAGGCAATAAGGAAAGAATAAAAACATTAAGAAGAAATAGGCTATACGTAGATTTTTAAAAATTCCATCTCGTCATCCCGGTGACTGAAGATGTAAAAGATTTCACGCTGTTAATTTTTGTGAAAGCCTAACTATCAATAGATTTTTAATTCAGAGAAACAATAAATGTATATCTGAAATACAATTACATTCCAAGTTACATACATTCAGAGCTGTAGTTAATTCAGACACTGTAATACAAAATGTAATTGACATGTAAAACGTAAAAAGGTTATGTTTTTTTTTTATTTCTAGGTGAGCGCAAAGACTTATGGGCTGCAGTGAGCAATAATAGCAGAACAGAAGAGAGAGAGAGAGAGAGAGGGAGAGAAAGAAAGAGAGAGAGAGAGAGAGAGAGAGAGAGAGAGAGAGAGAGAGAGAGAGAGAGAGAGAGAGAGAGAGAGAGAGAGAGAGAGAGAGAGAGAATCTAACCTTGTTGTATCTCGTCTAGTTGATGTTTCGTATCTAGCCTTGTCGAGTTATGGTAACCACAATAACAACTAATAATTAGGAAACACGGTCAGATTATTTTTCCTCTTTTCAAGTAAAGCTCACATCAGCTGACTATTTTTGGCAGATAAAGTCTACCACACGGAAGTCAATTTCGCACGTCATCTTTCGTGACTAATAACGTATTTTCACACTGTTATGGGATTTACGGTTTCTTAATAGAGCTAAACAAAAAAATTCTTGGTAGTTTTATGCTTCTGTTAAAAAATCGGTTTTCCTGTATTGTTTTGTGCTTTTTTCATATCACGACCTTCAGCGGTTTCCTAATGTCATTCTAACTTATATTTTGTATCTTCGTTTTCATACCCGCAGCGATGTTAATTGTAACATTTATTCAGTAAATTCTTCTGACACATTCCCTGTATTATTTAAGTATCTTATCAGTTTTTACTGTGCATATGATACAATGAAATTGTTTCTAGCACACACACGGTACAGAGATAAACAAACAAAATTACGTACAGTACCGTCTGGTGATTGTACAAATTATGTAGCTTACACTTTCTGTTCCTATACAAAAATTCCGATAATTTTTCTGATTATTCCGTGGAATTCTTCAGTGAACACTTACAAACCTTAATTCACATATCAAGTAAGAACTTACAATGTAATTATGATTAGATTCAAATATGATTATGATGTAGATCATTTTGCTTATGACGTAAATGTAATTACGATAATGATACAAATTTCAATAAAAGTTAATACATTTTAATTTTACTCCAAGTTGTATTGTTTAATAGGAAAAACGAATTTCTTTGAAGTTATTAAACTTAAAGGTTTCCTCAGGACGATAACAATGAAACGAAAATACAGTATGAAAATATTGAAAGCTATGAAAATGTAAAGGCATAACAGAAAATATTTTTCATACATTAATGCGTAATGGAATATTGACAAAAGTGGAAGGAGACTGTAGTGCTGAAGTTTCAATAAAGCCGAGAAGTTCCTCTAAACGTTAAACACTAGGCGCAAAGGATAAGTTTTTTGTTACAGTAACGATTGTTACATCAACTATACCATTATCAGAGTGTGTAAAATACGGTTCGTTTTTTGCTACAATCGTAGCTACTATGGTAAAAACAGTCGTTAAAGTAATACAGAACATGTGGACGTGTTTTATTTTTAGTTCCATATGTCTATGAATCACTGGATAAAAATGACGTGAAGAAAATGCGATCATAATCCACGAAAAGATGCGACAACATTCAATATCCGTGTTGAAACGTTGTATAATATGGTAACATGTATGCTGCATTCTAACTGAAGCTTATGTAGTGGAAACTTAATTATGTGTAGTGCTCATTGTGCCGGTGATGATTGCACAAATCGATAAAGGTGATAAGGATTACGTTCAATTCCCAAAATCCAGAGATTCCAATACCATTGTCTTTCTATGTGTGGTAGATATACAAAGTTTTTTGCAATATACTATTAACGAAGGATAGGCTGCATGAATAAGTAGACTGCAAAATGCCTAATAAGGAAATGTTAAGTAAAGTATTGGGGCGATGAAGATAACCAAACGGTACTAAAAAGCAGTTTTGCAAGAAAATATTTTATAAGGAAAAGGATTTAAACGACCTTCAAAGAGTCAGTGGTAGGTAAAAAGAAAGGACACAAAACGAGATAGATGGTTTGAAGAACATTGGAGTACAGTATATTGAGACGTGAGAACGTTGGCGAGTAGCAGAACAAAGTAAATCAACGAGTTACGAGGCCTGAACACCCAGTAGTGTGCTGATAGAAGAATAACTTAATGTATTGATGAGTCTTGGTCAAATATAAAATTTCATATACACACACATTAAACTCTCTCCTTGTAAAAAATTATTTTCATTTCAAGTTTTCCATTAATAGTCAAGTTCCTTTTGGGATTGAAAAGCGACTAATTATTTATGCCTAGACGTCAAAGTCGTCATGCCTAAAGTCGACAAGACGGCATCACAATATCTTTACTGAAATGTGTACTCTGTTTTCAGGCTATAGATCGAAACGTTCTGTAGACTGTTAACAAAGTGTGGTAAAAGATGGGTAGCGCCAATACAAAAACGACAAACGAAACGTCGAAAGAATAAAATCGATTAACCGTACATCGCTCATTTTCAAAACAAAGTTAATTGCTAAGTAAAGTTTTCCTAAGTACAGTTATGACACGTCCACACAGCGGCGTAACCAGGAGCTTCTGGAGGCGGGACATGAGACTGTCCACTTTCCTCAGGTTAAATGAGATATTCAAGATTCTTCCAATGTAATTATTTATACAATCATTTTAAGCCTCATTTTAACACACTAAATAGCTTAGTAATAGGCCTACGTTAAGTGATTATGGAATTTCAATTAACTTTTTTATAGCTCTGGCTTAGGCCAGAGAGGCTAAAAATGAAGCTACAATGAGAGTGTAAAAGAAGCTAATAATGAGAGTAAGATGGATCGACTCATAGATTAATAGATACAAATAACAGGTGAGTAGAAGAATGAAGTGAAGATAGGAAAAGAAGACGGCGAAGGAAGATGAGAATGACAGTCATAAAATGAGTGTGAATGAGGAGAATAAGATTAGACAAGGAAAGCGACAAATGAAAGTAGTAAGCTAAGGGAAGATGGGCGGTAATCAGCTTGTATTAGGAAGGCATGCGTGAACTTGATATGCATACTTGGGATTATAATTACTCCTTTCTAAAGAGGTCAACATATTCCCTCACTTTTCGGTAACACTACCGCCACCGTACCAAAAGAATGTCCTTATATAACATATTTTCATTTATGTTACTTTCTTTCACACGAAGGGAAGGATTTTTTAAAGCGAAGAGTACGAATACGTGTGTAATTAGCTTATGAATTATTTCGCCACTGATTGTGAAAATACACCTTTCCCCCTCTCTGTACGCTGTCAGCAGTCATTTATGAATCTATTGTGCTTCGGCAGGTAGTAATTTTCATTGTGTTCTGTGAGTTTGACAGTCCGTCATACGCTCGTGGTCAGGTGACATTATAGTGTATCATTCTGTGTTAGTTGTGTTTTTGAAATTGCTGTCATTCACGAAGGTAAGGTATAACTCTTTTATAACGTTAAAGTTACTGTTTATAAGTGGTTTATTCATATATGAGTTAGTTTATTGACCTATAACGTTAATCATTAGTTTAGCTCAGTTTGCGGCGCTAATTATACTTTTCGTACGAGTAAAAACATGCAAGACTCCTTGATTATTGAACAATGAAAATTTTCTAAATTAATCAATATAAATTTGTTATTGAGGTCGATCAAATAATGAAAAGTAATTTCCCCTATTTAAGTGAAATAGATCTGTATGATTTAGTATCGTTTCCATGTGTTGTATCAAAAAAGCAAATGTTTGTCAAGAATAAAAATTTGCTGTCCACTTCACAATTTTTATAAAATTTCAGATCCGGAATAGAAAAAAATATGAGTCATTCTACCATAAAATTAATAATACCCATTATTTCAGAGAACAGAAAATATAAGGAACGGAAACGTGACAATATAAAGTAGCCCTATAATAAAACAGAAACTGATAAGCCATTAAACTATCTAGGGAAAACGCCTGCAATCAAAAATGATGAAATAGAAATGATATTATGTACTATTAAAAGTTACTTTATAATTTCTACTTTTTAAAAAATAATGTTTAAGAAACAAATAATGCAATATCTTAATTGCGTTCTCAGAAATATATGCATGTAAAATAAGAAAATTTTCAGGAATTATATCGACAGTATCCTTAATCTTATTGTTTAGTTGTTCAGTTAAATGAAATTTTTCCACTTAGCTCTTCGATAATTAAGTCTCAGCTCCTTCGATTGTTTCGTTTGTACAAATTTTATAAATGAAGAGTCATTGTTTTAATATTTAATTTAAGATAAGTTAAAATAAAAATATGTTTTTAAAATAATTCTATTTATAGGTGCCTAAGCTATTTTGTTTAAGCTAAAATCATATATAAAGTTATATCTCTTGTTAATTGTAGGAATTGTCCGAGTTGGGTTATAAAGACAATAAGCTAGTAGGCCTATTTTACAGACCGTCTCCGATTTAATGTGCAATTTGAAATTTCATTTAAGGACATTTAATTTTTTTATCTATACATTTTTTTCCTTAATACGACTTTTGATACGAGCAAAGCGTTGCTAGTTAACAGACTTTTTAAACTCAATATTAAATCATAGTCCTATATCTTTCAATAAGTTATGTCTTTCACGGTGACAGTTTTATCAAGTATTTCTAGTATGCTACACATGTGAGCAAGAGTATGTAGCGGTTGTTACACAGTCGCGTGTTTTCAAAACAAAAGTAAAATTGTTCCACCGTGTGGCCATGCCGTTCACGGATCGTACTCTGTCGACGATTTCGCTATCGTTCGTGACCTTGTTATGCCGCCTCTAACGGTCTCTTGTCAGCATTGCAACCAACTTAGTGTCAATGCCCTTTTTCACTATCGAACCGCGGCTGTTTACAACCATAGAATGTTTCTATCCGAGTCTAGTGCAATCGACATTTGTAACTTGTGAGCTGACAGGTAGCTCAACTCTGTACTCCAGACAAATACAGTAAAGCCGCATACTATGTTTTACATTACAGAACATTCAGCAAAAAACAAATAAACAAAAAAAACGGGATTTACTTGAGTTACATGATATTGGACGGCGAAACGTAATTATTTGGTAAAGGCATCTTGTTTCAATGGATGTAATCTCGTTTGTTTATAAATTATACTCTGAAGAAAACAGGAATCAGTGTAAAACGAAATCGTACTGCCAGTAAAACGTAACGAGATTACCTCGTTATCATACTACAGGTGAAACAAAACATATAAATTGAATGAATGAATAGCAACTAAAAAATTAAATAAACTCACTGGAAGTGTCACTATCACGAATGATGATATCACTCTGTATTACACAGCGTTGATACGGGAAATGAAACAACCTAGGTTGACACACACCGATGTACACAACCACGACTTCATTATTTCTATACCGTGAAAACTTAGAAAATTACGACGATGCACGCGCGTGTTGTAGGTCTCTATAAACACTTATAGAACAATGCTGTTTCGTTAACGTTAGTAAGAATGTCTGGACGAATGATTTCAGTAATGCAGAAAATATTACACCATGAAGAGTCTCATTGTAATGTAGGTAACAGATATACAAGTCTATATATAGGCCTATATCTGTTTTCTTTGCGACTCGGACAGTTTCTTGCAGCAGTCTTGTACAATATATATATGCGTTATCAAACTATAATTACTTCTCTAAGTGGAGCAGCATTCATATTTTTTTATTGTTTTATTTTAACCTGATACATGTTTCACAGAATATATAAAGGCCTATCTATATTATCAAAGGTTTCTATATTCATTTAGAAGCCTCTGTTGGTGCAGATATATTCTGTGAAATGTGAGTCAGGTTGAAATAAAACAATAAAAAATAAGAATATTCTACGTGCAGAAGTAATTATAGTTTGATAATATATACATTGTGTATGTATTTGTATGTAAGTCTACAAAACATTTAAATATACAGCATATGTGTATATATAATGAATATTTGAGTGCGACAGATTCGCCCAGATGGAAATCGCTGACAGATTGAAATATGGAAAATACGGTAAATGCGTCAAAATTAATAGAATTATGTATTTCATTAAAGCTTGAGTAGTGTGTTGTAGGCCTAATGTGGATGTGTTGGGAATGTTACACGTACACGCTTCATTTATCCAAGCCAAATTACTCTTTAATAATAAATCAGATTTAATATTAATAATGTCAAAAAATAAAGGTGAAATACCAATGTGCTGGAAGTACATGTGACACGACTATGTTGCAGATGTAACACATCCCGTAATATTATCCACGAACATAGAATACCTAATTGTAATAATGTATAAGGTACGATATATGAGGAAGTTAATTAAAAACAAAGAGAAAATTAATATTTTTTTATTAAGACCATTAAGTAGAATGCATATACACGGTATATACGTATCACGTATATTACGTACTTAATATGTGTAAAATTAAAGAATTAAAAGGCAATCACTTAAAAAACCGTTACAAAATGTCCAAGTAAATAATGCGTACACACGAATTAAAAACGTCTTCAGTTTCAGATAGGAGTTCATACTTTTCCTTCTGCTAAATTCGTAGATAATTGTTCTCCCAATCCTTCGTTCACAATACCATTGTTTACGTAAGTTTTAATTTAAAAGCTGGTCTACCTTTTTGCCTGTCACCCTTGCGATGTGCAGAGGAGTAAGTTTTTCGCTCATTATCTCCACCTGCTTGCACCCTTTCAAAAATTGGTCTATTGATTTTTTTTTTCGTCAAATGCGTTATGACAACTTATAACTAAATCTATATATGTAAAAGCCAAATACCAATCACTCACTCATCACGAAATCTCCAAACTATAAAGCCTACAAACTTGAAATTCGGCACGTATGTTCCTCTTGGCTTTTAGGTGCTCGCTAAGAAAGGGTTTTGAAAACTTTAACGCCTAACAGCGAAAAAACGCGAAAAACCGTGATACCGATAATGCAGCTTTTTTTTAATTGTACGCTTCCTAGAAGTCTAATGTTTATTTTTTTACTTTCCTTTAGGCTTTTGGGAAGTTACTAAAACGGTATTTCTTTCATCTAACCTATAACCACGAAGAGGCGCGAAAATAATCGCGAAACAGTTCACTCTGTCCCTCTATTCCTTGATATGTGGTGTTGAGAGCTCATTTTGTGTTCTAAGTTCGGCACATATATTTATCTTGTCTTCTGGGTGCTCACTAAGAAAGAGTTTTGAAAGCTTTAACGCCTATACGCGAAAAAACGCGAAAACCGCAACACTGATAATGCCGCTTTTTTAGTTGTATCCTTCCTGCAGTACTTTTTTCCACCACCTTCACGAGAGCATGCAGCCGTTGTCGCCAACCGTGAACACCTGAGGGAACTTTCTTATGATACCGTTCAGCTGTCCGAAACAGTTGCTGTGAATGTTCCAAAATTAAATCAAGAACACAGGAAAGCCTACGATGTAATCATGCACATCATTGCTTCTGATTCTGAGCAGCTGTTCTATCTTGACGCTCCTAGTGGCACTGGCAAAACGTTCTTGATTAATCTGTTTGTAGCCACAATTAGGAGCGAAAGGAACATCGCCGTTGCCGTTGATTCCTTAGGTATTGCAGCTACCTTGATCGACGGAGGCAGGACGGCTCACTCTGCCTTCAAGTTACCTCTCAACCTGAATCATTCTGAGTCTGCACTTTGTAACATCTCTAAGCAGAGTGACATGGCTCAGGTGCTTCGAGAAGCCAAAGTTATTGTGTGGGATGAGTGCACCATGGCCCACAAGGTAGGTATTGAGGCTCTAAACAGGACGCACCAGGACATTAGGGGCCGCAACCGTCTTATGGGTGGAGTTACGGTGCTTTTGGCTGGTGACTTCAGACAGACCTTGCCTGTTGTGCCACGGGGGACACGTGCAGATGAAGTCAAGGCCTGTCTCAAGTCATCCCTCTTATGGCCTAATGTCAAAGTCCTGTCCTTGAGAGTTAACATGCGTGTCCACCTCCAACGTGACTTGAGGGCAGAGGAGTTTCCTAACTATTGCTTGATATTGGTGATGGCAAGATTTTGAAAGAGGAAGGAAGAATAAATATTCCTGGTAACCTTTGCGATGTTGTGGGAGATCAGCTTCAGTGACAGAATATACCCCAACATTCATCAGGCTAGAGAGGATTGCACTTCATGGCTGAGGGAAAGAGCTATTCTCACTCCAACAAACGACTCAGCCAACAGCCTCAACAACTTTCTGTTGGAGAAGCTGGCGACTGAGCATATGAGGTGGACTGTCTGTGGACTCTGTGGTGAAGGTCGAGGATGCTGTACATTACCCTGTGGAGTTCTTGGATACTCTCGACCCACCAGGAGTACCACCTCACGTCCTCTACCTCAAGGTTGCCATTCCAATCATGCTGTTGCGCAATATAAACCCTCAAAAACTGTGCAATGGCACCAGGACCAGGCTTCTGCACAAACATGTCATCGAAGCCACGATTTTCACAGGCGTCGGTAAGGGAGAAACCGTCATCATCCCCCGAATTCCTCTGATCCAATCTGACTACCACTTTCAGTTCAAACGTCTGCAGTTTCCCGTTACGGTGTGCTACGCCATGACCATCAATAAGGCACAGGGGCAGAGTTTGATAGTAACTGGTGTGGATCTGAGGAGTCACTGTTACTCCCATGGCCAGTTGTACGTGGCGTTCTCCAGAGTCAGTTCACCTGACAGCCTGGTCATCCTCCAGCCAGAGAGCAAAACCAGAAATGTTGTTTACAGGGAGGTCCTGAGCACTTAATCTGAGGGAGCAACTGAAACTATATGCTAAGCAAGTTATTAGCCTGGCTACGTAGACAAAAAAAAACAGGGGTGGTGGTGGGATCAAAAGGCTTAAGATCATTTATTTTATTGTTGTTAGACTTACAATAAAAGACTGTCTTAATCTCTAACAGAAACTTAGCTTACCTTCTCTATCTAAATAATACAGTGTCATTTTTAACAACTCATTAATTTTCAAGCTTTAATAGTTGATTGATCAAACTTGATCAAATTGATCATCTTCAAATTGATCGAGCTTCAAAATACCGGTATCTAAGCTTCACAAATTATCTATTTCTATTTTCTGATTTTACATTCTGTTTTTTCTGATAATCACCGTAGCGAAGCACGGGTATCCAGGTAGTGGTTTGATAAAACATTCTACTGTGTGTGTAGTTACCAAAAATAAACTTTAATTCCTCACAAATTTGGAATGGGTGTGCGATGATCTTGCAGCAAGATTCTTGGTTCAACGAATACACAGAAGTGCACACTTTGGAAAATCACCATTCACACACGGTGATCAGAGTTAACGCAATGTTTATCGCTGTCAACGAAATGCGATTACAAATGTACATGCCGCGAATATTGAATCTGCACACGAGAAATATCCTACGTCATGTTTCTGCAATTTACTAAATTAGGAATAGTTTTTCTTATTCTTCTTCGAATTAGATTTTTTTTTCTTCTATCGAAATGATGCGTTTTTTGTACTGACGATTTCACCTTTTGTTGACATAATCTTATATTGTTTTGCGATCAGTCTCTCCGTGTAACGTTAAGGCGCGTGGCAAAAATCTCATTTCATCCGTATGGACCATCGTTCTTCGGTAATACACAGACATAGACTGTAAACCTGTTACGTTACTAGTACACCACACAGGCGCCAGGTAATGTTAACTGAACCACGATTAAAGTTACCTTTTTTTGTGCATTACATAACTAAACGTAATACAGTATCCACGATATACTGAAGGGAGATTCATTTCATGAACAAAGTGCCTAAGCAAGAAACGAAAAGAGGTGTAAAAATACATAAATTAGTAGAAAGTACGCATTTCTCTTTCTAGAGCGCAGTCACACACACACACACACACACACACACACACACACACACACACACACACACACACACACACACACACACACACACACACACACACACACACACACACACACACACACACACACACACACACACACACACACACACACACACACACACACACACACACACACACAGGAGAAATAATGTCAGTAATCTTAACTTCCTTTAATCTGAACCTGATCTATAAAATCAGTTTAAAAACAAAAAATGGGATGATAGATAATGGTATGAGAAAGGAGAGCGAATTGAAAATCACCGTAACGCGTTACCGGCAGAAACACACACACACACACTAAGGTCGATGCGGCCGGTAAGGTAGTAATTAGTCCAGACGACAAACTGCTCCAATCTCTGGTAAATCATTGCACTGTCCACCTCAACATTGCATGACCGGATGTGTGCTCATACTTCGAATATTTCAATTACAACCTCGTTTAGAAAGAAGTGTAATTTATCACAGCAGCCAATTTACTGCGATTTATGTGATCTACTTATGGCCAGTATTCCGTACAGTTTTCACTAATACAAGGTCACTATAACGTCGCTGGCTCTCAGTTGATTTCTTGCTACAGGTCGTAGTTCCTGCAAACGAGTAAGATGATCGATCATTTTTATGCTCAAAAGTTACTCTTCACAGTCGCACTGGGTAAACCGATATTACCTAAACTGTGGACAGAACTATATGTAAGGCAATATTGAAACTCTAATTACACGTACAATCTAATTTAAGTGTAATGCATTTTACGCGCTCGCGAAAATTAATGTTTCGTTGACGTCTTGGCTTAAGATGATCTCAGAAACCTGGCATCAACTTTGTCACTATTCGCTAGTTTTCTGTAATTGTTGAATACCAATCACTAACTTTACTAACTCACAATAGCTAACAAGCAGTCAGTTAATATTCCTTCACTGTTACAGCACTGTTCACTTCATCACAGCACAATACTCGGTGATCGTAAGTAGAGCATTGTTTTACTTACGCGTCGCGATGCGGTTCCGGGTACCTTCTGTAGTCTTCTTCTAAATTGTGTGCTCATTTTCTTTCTCTGGCTTCTAAACAACTGTATCACGGGGGGGCTGCTTTACAGTAAATACAGTAGAGCTGCAAAGCCATCAGTCATATCGTAAAATTTTAATAATTATACTTTCGGTATTTCATTGCGTTTCCTTGTATTTTAATCATAGTAGACTAAATGTTTATTATCTGAACAAAGTTCACGGTTCGTACGAACCAACATGCGCGAATGAAGTTTCCTATCTCTATTATACAAGCCTTTGACAACAAGAAGGCAAATGGCCTTTCCGTTCTAGACCTGCTGTAAGCGAACGGTGAGGAATCGAAGGGATCAAGCGGCTCCTCAGCTTCAACGTTATTTCCTATGTTGGAATTTACTGATCACTTTGTAGCATCTGCCTTGTTTATGTCTGAATATTTTTTTAAATACGCTGAAGAATTTTCTTTTCAAGAACTAAATATCACTGCACAATTATGTTAGATCTAGAAAAGAAACGTCCAAAAACAGAATTATCCAAACTGTGTATGAGCAAATTTTTGAAAGATTCAATGGCAATACCGATTTTGGGTTTCTTCATTAGGAACAATTTAAACGAACGCTTCAAGGAAATTGTTAAATTTGAAATTTTATTAACCAAACCCAAAACCACACCTAAGAAGCATCAAGGTTTTCCAACTTTACAAAAACCTAAAACATTTTTTGGTCGTATCACCACAGACTTAATTCCCTTATCATGTTTTCCATTGAACGTTACTTCATACACCTTTTCCCAACTTCGACAAAACGGTAGTATATAATTTTGCACATCAGAAAGTATGGGGAATGCAGTTTATATACAGAAACTGAGACAAGAATTTGTCTATCTTATATTTAATCAGCTTATCGTGGAAATCGAGTAAGAAAACCCGGGATCAGAGTAGAATTTTATTCATACTACACTAATTTAAAAAACCGCTTTTGAAAAAAAATTTAATTTGGTCAATGAACAGATTGTACTTCTGTGATTCCGTTCTAGATACTTAAGTACTCTGTACATTGCATATTGCTGACATTTTACCTTCAATGGATTTCATTTTATTTCATTGTTTAGTGTACGGAATTAAACAAAAGTAACTACTTTAACTGGTATTTGTCCTCTCGGTAACCCGAACGTAACTAAAGTGTGATTATGTATTAACGGCAAATGCCTGTAAGATACAGCTATAGAGTCAAAATATTTTCTGAACAAGAAATTAATAGGCCTATACATACTAAAATTTTAATGTAACAGTAGTACTTATATTATAAAGGACTTTATTGTCAGTTGTGAAGGACAAATCTAGCATTAATTTTTATTTTATTTTTGTTTATTGCATATTTCCAAGCATCTGTTTTATAAAAATTGTCACGTCACTAAACCTACTACCGTCTGAAGCACAACCTCATTTCAGCAGGCGGGTACACAGCCGCCGTCTGTGAACGTGACTACTCGCAACAGATGTAGCCGGACGTAATTCATCACACGGGTCGAGTACCTTCAGATTACGACGCTATAAAATGTGATTAATAATGTACCGTGATAATTGCGCCGGCTGCGGCAAATTGGCCCCATTAATATACTAAACGAGAAATCACGTTTGTCCTTACACTTTCATTCACTCCCTACGCCGTCAAACTAGAAACAAGGGGTCCTCCGATGTTTCTGTGGTTAATATATTAAGTTTTTTAAACAAATTCAAGAATATAAAAATCAGCTAAGTTGATAAATATAACTCTCCCCTCAAATTGTAACACACGTCTCTCTCTCTCTCTCTCTCTCTCTCCCCCCTCTCATATGTACTAACGCACACAAATTACACTTGAGCTATCTTATCAATCAACATATTACTGCTAACTTTCAATACCTAGCTCCCAAGTTTTATGTCACTTCAGATGTACTCTATCTATATTTTAACCCGATGACACCAATTATATTCGAGTTCATGATGAAAAATGAATATAGCTTAAAAAACGAGAGAGGAAGGGACAGAGTAGAGTAAATAATTTTTATGGACAAAACCAGCACCGTATTTAACACCTTTCAGACCCCCGAAAATTCGTTGAAGTCAGGCCCCCTCCCAAAATTCACAGCCTTGAATTCCCTCCTACAAAAATACAGTAATAGTATTTCTCCCTATGTACATCTTATCTTCATCCAAACGCTGAAAACTTTAAGATGTGAGTTGTTCGTTTGTATTAACGTTCTACGATAAAACAATGAAAGAGTGTAAATTAGTATCGCTCTCGACAATAAGAATAAATTGTTTTCAATACTTGAATGTCTTAAACGATTCAGACGGTCTTCTTTCATAACGTTCTCCGTACAGATTTTATAATTTTCAGTTTTGAGAAAAACCTTTCAGCAGATGTATTTGATATGTACCACAATTTATAAAAACATTCAAACAGATTTCTATATTAGGAAAGTTTGTAAACAGTCCATTATCGGTAAGATTACGAAAGACTATTTTTAAATTCAGTGTCTTACAGTTTTTAGTTTTAATTTCAGTCTTAAGGTTTTCTAATTGATTTTTAATCTCATTAATTTGTTCACCCTTTTTCATTCTTTTTAAAGGGTCTCTTTAAAATAAACTTTGTTTGATTTCTCAAATTTACGTATACGAAAGAGGTCTGAATATTTAAGTTCTTATTTCTTTTAAGAAGCTTAGAAAAAAGTCTGAAGAGTTTCAAGTAGGCCTACGGTATATTGAAATTGCATACGTATACTTCTGAAGTCATAAGAATTTGTTTCAAAAATTTTTATTTATGAAATACATACACTATGTTATATAATAGATGACTAATTTACAATCATTTGTTGCCACTAGACAATAATTGGTTGCACTAGTTCATAAAACGACCTAGTTTAAAGAGAAATAGTATACGATGGAAAGCAATAGTAAACCATTTTATCATTTATAACTTGGTGACAATGCTACCAAAATTTCCACTGCATTAGAGAACAAGTCCGAATAGCGTTAAAATTAAAAAATAACCTTAATCAGGGTTTATAGTCAGCTTCGGCTGGAATATATTAATCGTACTGTACACGAGTAGGCTAAGAGAATGTGGGTTGCATTTCGCTTGTTCACATTGAGTTTAGCTTCTTTTTGCTACTTAGACCGGTTACTCATTATTTTGGTGAACGTAAAGTATGGATAGACAATTCGTCCTAAGATGGATTCGAAATCAGGACGCCCCGCTGTAGAAGCGAGTGCGCTATTTGCTGAGCCAACATGACTGTAATGTCGAACGCTATTTAAAAAAAAATGGTGTTTTATTATTATTCCCCGAAAAGAAAAACGTGGTTCGGTAGACGTTTCAGAATAATATTATCTACAAATTAGGTATTAAAAAATCCAATGTGACAGTTTTTAGTTTTTTTTTACCCGTACAACAATGACGATACTATTAATTGTAGTAACCAAACTTAGCAAAGTTGTTGTTTTGTTTGACAAAATATTAATTATTAGTCTAAATAATTTTTTTTAACGTTGAACGAGACTGTAGTATCTCTAATTCAGTACATTCGTATGATCGTACAGTGGTGTGTCGTGTGACCAAGCCTCTCTGATCGACAATAATTTCGCTTTCTCCGTGGAATAATACCGTATTTACCATACTGACTTGTAGAGTAGTTCAGTCTCACAAGTTCGATAGCCGGCTAAATCAGCTGGCGAAAGTAATGGCGAAAGATTTTTAAAAAATACGTCTATATAATGAAGAGATAAACTGCGAATGAATATCTTTGTTTCAATTGGGTGAGACTGCAATCACACGGACATTTGTGGATTTAACACTTTGCTCAGAATGAGGAACACTCATAAAAAGTGCCGATATAGGTTATGACAATGAATTTTTTTAAAATTATTGCGTAAAATTCTGAATTTATTTTTCTTAACGAAACACTTTAATCTCCAAGCAATTACTAGATTCACTACTGCATCTGACAATATAAGGAGCCGTTAGCAAGTCTGCTCAGTCTGAAGAAAAATAATATGAACAAGAAGGAGATTCTGACATAAGGCCTTATAATTCTTTGGTTTCATTATACCACAAAAGAACTAAAAGTTAAAACATTTACTTAACTATTGAAAAAGTGTGTTGGGTAAGCTAAAAAAGTCGTTTATTTCTGTAGAGTAAAGAATAGCCTATATGATAACGAATGAGTACTCTAGTACATTATTTAAGTTTAGACTGCTACATTTGCTGATTATGTGATGAATGAAATGCATGATCCGAATGAATAGAGTATATTGCATAGGTTATAACTGGATCTTTCAGTTTCAGAAAACGTTATAAAGGGAATAAAAAAGAACATAAGATCCAAAATAATTATTGTAATCTATTTTGCAACACACACACACACACACATAATGTATGCAAATGTATGTTAACTCTGGTTTGTGTCATAAACTCTGATTATGTGATCAAGATAATGTAACCAACACGCTCTTCGAATACCAAATCGTGTTCGAGCTGCAGATATCGAAGTTCCAGTTACGCAAGTCTGTTCGAATTACAACATGAAAATTTTTGTGCAGAAGACTAGCTGGTTCTGTTATGGCTTTTGTGCGCAAATACCCCTGTGAACTAAAATTGAATTGGATAATAAGAGTATAAAGCATCTGTCACATTTCCGCTATGGCGAGACATTACTTATGACGTGGATTACAATGTTAATCATAAGTTGGCTAAGTTTCAGTCAATATGTGGCATAATTCGTCAAGCGCTATTGAGGATAACGAGAAAATAGACTCGACTAAAATGTTACAAGATACCGGCTGTGCCAGTGTTGTTGTATGGTTCTAAAGCCATCTGGGTTCCTGTGAAGAAACATCTGAGTAGGATACAATGAAAAATTTTAATATCCAAGATCCTATTCTATAAAACAAAGAGAGATGGCTTCGTCATCTGGCTGGGAGATCATATGGCAGGATGACTAAGAAAGTTTGGCATTACAAGCTTATTGGACAAAGAAGTATAGAGAAGACTTATGAAGCGTTGGCGAAGTGGATGTACTTCCTTTGGGACCAAAACAGACGATTCCCTGATGGAAGAAGAAGAATAAGAAGATAATAAATAAGAAAATTAAAAAGCTAAATAGGTACACGTGTAGAAATAGCATGTGTAAACACAAAGTTTTAGATTTAAAATTGGACAGGAAGAATTAGTTCAAAGTAATAAGACGTCGAAGAAAACATCTCTTTAAGATCAGTTCACTTATTTAAAAATTATTGTGTTTGAGAGGGCTAAGAATAGTAAACTATAGAATATTGATTTCTTTTGTCTAATATAACTAACACATTTCCACTATTTTAAAATCGTTTTCGCTCTTCGAATGCCAAATCTTAAAACTGACTTGTTTGGTTTTTCTACCTAAAGTGCCGATTAGGCTCTTATCTAAAGTAAAGATACTTTCAAGACTCATGTTTATGGGTGACTATTAGGTATGTTACCAGATGTTACCAGTTGTTAACGTAACTAGCTATAATGGTTTGTTGTTCAGTTAATTAGACACACATGTATTATTATTGTTGATGAACATTCCTTGTGTATTAAAGCGCGATCATTGACATTCCCTACAACGAACATTTTATTTAAATAAACATAAGTTTTTTTTACGGTCTACTAAACGTTTACTGTTATATAATAGTCACACTCGGGATGTGTGCACTTACATAATAATGTGGTAGACACTTATAACCAAAGTTAGCTCTTTATTTATGAAAATTATCTTACTGATTTCACAATTCTATAAGTTTCATTTGATAAAAAAATCTCTATCAAACAGATCATGTAAAATCTAATGATAATAGTAACAAGTTAATAAAATAATAGATGTTTATTTTGTCTGAACAGGTAGGATATAACGAATTAGGTTTTTCTACATTGAAAATATGAGTGAATAATCACATAGAAAACTCGTACACTGACTACACAATTATTATTGTGTAATCTTAATGCAACCTTTTACTTTATATGATTTCTTTGAGC
Organism: Magicicada septendecula; assembly: GCA_034769895.1. Taxonomy (NCBI): domain Eukaryota; kingdom Metazoa; phylum Arthropoda; class Insecta; order Hemiptera; family Cicadidae; genus Magicicada; species Magicicada septendecula. The sequence goes on from CM068368.1 coordinate 546,043,813, forward strand.
TTTACTGTAATGCAACCTTTATGCTGTATGATTATACACTTACGTAACAGTAATTTGTGTATATTTCAAAAATATACTTACAATTTGTTAGAATATTTATTTTAGGTTATCATTGTTCCTACCTGCTTCATACATTAAAGTTTTTGACCCTTCCCCATACCTAGTTTTTGACCATTTCCATGCCTAGAAGATGCTTACTTGTGTCTTCTAAGATAGTACACGTTTGTGAAAACGATGTCTAGTGCTTGTGCAGATGGTCGTTGCATCTTGGCACACGTGTCTTTGTTTACGCTTTCTCTTGTAGTGAACGGCAAGGGGCACGGGAGCAAATAATAAATCAAATGAACATCTGCGAGCTGCGCAATCTTGAGATAACATCTTCCAGTTTCACAAAACGTCATAAAGGGAATAAAAAGGAACATACGATTTAAAATAATTATTGTAGTCTATTTTGCAATACATATTGTTTATTTTCATTATAATATATGCCTCAAGAAATAGACTGAAGCAAAAAGTGTTTTAATATATATATATATATATATATATATATATATATTGTAAGAAGACCTCTGTATGCCGGTCGTTACAAAAGAATAAAATGTATATGGAAAATTTTATATAAAAATAGAATTTTCAAATAGTAAAAGATCTTGTTTATGTTTATTAAGAGGTGTGTATAAGAAATAAATCTGTTTTAAAAGGTTCTTGTAAAAATTTTAATAACAGGTAGGTATTTATTGACCGTCGAGCACTTCTTGAAGATTTGAACCAAGTCTGGAGTTAAATAGATTAACTCCAGTTAATAATCGATTGGTGACTTTTCTGACTGGTCCAATATCTTGTCAAATAAAATATATTCTTCTTATTTAAGTCCTTCAGCCTTAATAAATACTCTTAAATTAACCTGTGAAATAAGTGACAGATACGAAATAATGGAAATATAAAGATTTATTGACAATTTAAATAAATAATCGATATTTTATCGATGGAGAGCAATTATCGACTCTGTCTCGGGAATTATCGATTGTGTCATACAGAACAAAATTTATGATATTTAATATATTATAAGACAGGTCCTTTGAGCGATTAAAATTAATAGTCAGAGAAGGGTGACGAGAAAGTATAACATTAACAATTAAAAACAAATACAATAATTACTATTCAATAGTATTTAAATAATTCCAGTATATAATATTTTAATAAATGTTTTGTCGAACCATTGAAGACTGACGTCACTGCGATGTAGGAAGCAGGCTTCTTATTCAAGATGGCCGCTACTCGATATGGACTAGGTTACTGCAAATGCGTCGTGTCAGAAAATCACAATAAAATTACCTTCATTAAGGTTTAAAATGTCCCCGCACTGGTGTAATATGTCTGTTAATTTATTTGGTGTATTCTGGCGAAGTGTTCTGTGTAAACTGGTGTTAGTTAGTTTATTTTGTATGTTTTCACTTCTGCGGTTAAGTTTCTCAAGTTATGGTTAGGAATTGCAGAATGAATCAGTTTAAATATAATGTTTTACTTGTTTCTATCACTCGTATTATGAAGTTAAGTGTTTGTTTTCACTATTGTCGTGAATGTATTGATAGCTTTAGTTTTAAAAAGTGTCTAATTCGTCTAACTCTCGTTTCACTGATTTTAATGGCTAACTGCTAGTACCATTTTCGATTCGGTTTTAAAGGAACGTTCTTTACACAACTGTCCAGCTTGATATTCAACAAAAGACTAATTAACTTGGTCATAAATCTGGCCCAGTTAATCTTTGAAAAAGTATTGTTAACATATTTCGACTTCCCATACACGTGATAAAATATTACATTATATATGGAATTTATCTATTTTATTCATCACTTTTATGAATTATTAACCTTATTATTGGTTTAATCATCTCATTCCCTTTAAATTGATGTATTATAGTCCGTATCTGTAAACATTTTGTGGAAATTAACAAATTCCTTCCACTCTTTGGAAATATAGGCTCAAAATTGGATTTCCGTCTTTATACGAATTCCCTCCATTTTAAATATTATTAATACTATTATAATAAATTTTAATTAGTCATATTCCTCTTCCTTTCTTTAAATACATATAAATTACACCTTTGAACTGGTTTTTTGTGTTAATCTGTAAATTTGACATTGCTCTTTAAAATTAATTAATTTATATATTTTGAAAATTTACAATGTTTTAAGGTATATTTCCTTATTATCATTTTAACTCATAGGATCATTCCCAGTAGTGTTTAACTGTGTTACCTTATCTAAATCTTGGTAGTTTACAGGATTTATAAGTGAATTATACTAGTTTATATTGGTTCTGTGAATTCACCAAATGGCCTAGATTTTAGAATTTTATATTTCTTTCCTTCTCAAATAAATTTAAACTTAATTCCTCCTCTAACTTTACATAATTACAATTATATGAAAATAACATGGTTTATAACTTATTGTGTTTTGTAGTAGTTAATTAACACTACGGTTATTAAAATAAATAATTATGAACATTGTTTAGCAATCTGCACAATTGAACATATTGCAGACATGATTTGAACATATATCCTTTAACTATTTTTGAGTTGACATAGCATACCTATTGGAACATTATTAATGGTATGTAGGCCAAACATAAACATATATATGGTATATGGTATATGGTATATGGTTATATATGGTATGTTTGGTATTCATCAAACATAATTCTTTTTAAAACACATAACATAAATCTTATTTTCTAATAACCCTTACAAATACATCTTACTAATACATTGATTTTAGGACTGTGAATAAACAGTCTATTTAAACATTTTACACTTATTAATACTATATTAATGCCAGTCCTTTCTGGTCTAAACCATTATTATTTATGACCCCTACATCAGTAAACATAAACTCCCATACTCTATCCATTATCATTTTTTACAAATGTCTTGTAAATAAAGATTTACATTAAAATAATAAAATACTGGAAATCTTCCATTTTATTATTTTATTATGCTGTTTATTATTAGATATTAAAGTTGTGATATAGCATACTGATAAGTTATAGTATCACCAACTTTAAGTTTATTGCATTTCTAAAAAACACTTACACAAATTCACTTTCACTGTTGGTTCTGATATTTTGAGTCTTATTATCTCAGACCAGACCTTTAGTAATCATGGACTGTTAAGACTAGTTTATTTTCTTTATTACACAATAGCTTTAGTCGGTTCACTTCTTATAACGCTATACAGCACTTTAGTTTTCTCAATAATTACATTTTATAGGATTTTGGGTATGTTATACTTTCTTTTGCATAGTTTTTGTGGGTTTGGGGTTGATAGTAGTTTATACAATAATAGGTTTTACAACGGTGTTTCTTTCATACTATTTCTTCCTCTCTTCCTGTCTTCTTTCTTGTCCCTCTTCTAATCTTCATTCTTGTCCCTCTTCTAGTCTTCATTCTTGTCCCTCTTCTAGTCTTCATTCTTCTGGTTTTCTTGTCTTCCTTCTTCATTCTTGGGTAAACCAAGGTACTTGGTGTTATCTCGACTGAGGTTTAGTTTGGAGCATTTAATTTATTCACTGATACTGACTTTATTCTTCTCTACAGGTTTCAGGGTATTGTTTTCTTCCTGATCACAAACTTTATTCTTCCCTCTTCTTGTTTTTGGGGTATTTTGGTATTCACCACTCTTTAATTGAGTCTCTTTTTTCTTGACATGTTCTTATATAATTGGTTTACTGCTCTGAGCTTCCTGGGTAACTTACTGATATTATACTATGAGTTGCTTCGATACTTTCTTTGGTTTTTTAAACAGTGGTTTTTATATATAATGTAATGAGGATTTTTATTTTATTGTGGTTCATTCCTTTGATTTATTTAAATGTCATTCAATATTATTATAACCTTTGTTGGTGTAATTAAACTTTATGATTTCACATGACTTAAAATGTAGTGAATTTTCTGTCACGCTACAGAATATATATATATATATCAGTATCACCAGAGGTTTATAAGTAAATTTTGAATAGGAGTTGTACCGGGATTTGAATTTTCCCGGCATGATTCAAACGTAATAGGCTGCCAATGTGTGGCGGTGGGGCAGCTCGGCTAGCTGTATCAGTGACGCCGTACCACACTACGGCGATGTAATTCAGCTACCCGCATCAGGTGTTCGGTTAAAGCTTCACAATCCGTAACAAGTTTCTTCTTTTGTGGCATGGTTCGTTAGAAGCCTACAAGCTGCCTCGTTTCGTCTTAAGCCTTCCGACTGGGGATTTCGTAGTCGGACGGCGTGGCAAACTACTTGTTCAACTTACTATGAGTTCGTAAATTTAAAAAGTGCCTCAGGGTCCCCGCACAGTCGGGAGAAGGGGGAATGCGGAGATGATGACACCAACATCCGTCACAATCGGCAGAGCTGTGCACTAGAACGCTCCCCATCGCCGTCAGACTTAGAAATACTCCAGAACACCAAAAGAACAGCTACCCAGAAGGAGACAAGCAGGAGTTCGGAACTCACCAGCACCATTACCACACTCATCATCACAGGCTCTAACTGGTATCATCAATTCTCCAAAAGCACAGGTGGGAGTATTCCATTTATTAAACCTCGACAACAACACTCCACCGGTTTTCAAAGCATAAAAAAAAGCATACATATAAACAGTATTTTCATATTTATAATGATTAAAATTTTGTTAGAACAAGTCCTGTGGATATAGATTTGTGATTTATATTATTAACTGTGCTAAAAAGGATCCACTTGTTATACTGTTTGATTAATTTTTATTGTTACTAGTATTGGTAATTGTGGTTAATACAGATTGAATATATATATATATATATATATTGCGACAATACAAGCATAGGCTGTAATGCGCATATATAATATAAAATAAATATTTAATTTAATTTTAATAATATATAATAGACGAGCAGGTGTTAAATTGGAAGCTGGCTTGCAAACAGGAGTCAGCACGCAGGATCACGCGATTACCGCTGCATGCGTGTACACAAGTAAATAGTGTGTGTGCGTGAAGCCTGTTTGAGCCTGAAAGTTTGCAGCCTCACCCCAAGTCAATGCTAAATTAAGAATATATTTAATATTAAGCAAACCATAGATGTTAGCGAGAGGATAAAAACTTCTAAAAATGTGTAAAAATCAGACACAAGTGCAGTGCGAATTTTACGTAATTCGGACAATCAGTGCGAATTCTGTGCGATTTTTAAAGCATTATAATTACAATAGTGGTGCGAGCATCATGATAATTGCACATCACATAGGTCATTAAATTAGACAATATTTTATCGCCGTGAAATCCGCGTTAAACAATACGATTGGCGAAAAAGTGCAAAAATGTGAAATAGGACGACAGTGAGGACTATCACGCCATGGTTCAACTGTCGACAGGCTAATTCCTGAATCGACAGCTGGAGTTTTCTTGGTGAATATAAATACAAGCCCAGGAGAGCTAATCTCTCTCTTCTAACAGTTTTCATTCGTGCGGAACGCTATGTCCGTCAGAGACGCGAAATTTTAATTACTTTGGACAGAGTTAGACAATATGTCTAACACCAATAAGACTTTTTGTTAAGCATAACTTATAAAGCATTACGATAAATATTTCGATTTAAAATAGTAATGGAAAACAGTAATTAAAAATTACTGTAACTAAGAAATCGTCTGATGTCTACAAGTGATCTACATCTAAGAGCATTACTCCAGACCGAGGACGAGAGCACTACATGGCATAAATTCCAGACGTAAAGGACGAGTCATCGGACTTCCGAGAGGACCCGGAGGAAGAGGAAAGGATACAGGACTTCCGAGAGGACCCGGAGGAAGAGGAAAGGATCCAGGACTTCCGAGAGGACCCAGAGAACGAGGAAAGGATCCAGGACTTCATGACTATGCAGGATTCACAACATCAAGGACTCAGGACCAGGAGAGGGTATGCTGAGGAACCACTACAATTAAGGTGAAAGAATGCCATGTATTCCTCATAACAAAAGACTTAATCAAAGATTGATAAACATTGTCAAAAGAAAGACAATAATTTCAAAAAAAAGTGTAATTTATAACTTATAAATATAAACGTCTTGTATAAAAAATTATAGCATAATTTTTGAATTAATAATTTATTGAAAATATTTTAATTTAAATTGTAGAGTAATTATGAAAGCATAATTTTTGAATCAATAATTTATGGGAAATATTTAAATTTAAATTGTAGAGTAATTATGAAAACATAATCTTTGAATTAATAATTTATTGAAAATATTTTAATTTAAATTGTAGATTAATTATGAAAGCATAATTTTTGAATTGATAATTTATTGAAAATATTTTAATGTACATTTGAAAGAATCAATTAGATTTGTTCATAGAATGAACAAACAGTTAACTTAGTTAAATATTTTCATATTGAGAGCACACATTTAGATTGAATAGTCCAGACAGTATAACATAATGAAGAAATGTTTTTAATTAAAATTAATAATATTATATCTATGATATAAGCTTTATGTTGGTGATGAGATTACAGCAAACAGAAACTTTGAAACCATGTATAATGAATATCATATGACGAAGTAATCATTATTTGTCTATGATTATGTCTTGATATGTTTGTTTAAATTAATAAATGGGAACATTTTGAATTTCCTAAAAAGGCTACCCTTATTATAATTACACCTGAACCCCTAATTACACGTACACGTTGTTAGAAATGTTATTTACCGTTGTATAATTTTGTCGCTCATAAGCGTGCGCCCGACACACTTACATTTAATAACGTTGTATCGTTGTAAAATTGTCGCCCGTCAACGTGTGGCACGACACGCCTACATTTAATAAATAAATGTATGCTCTATTGTTAAATGTGTGCATAGGATTTATGTATAATAATTGATGTGTATTAATGAATATTTTTATATGTGTTTAATTTTATTGTGTATATTGTATTGTAATAACGCAACTGGCGCCCACCCCAACAAACAGGTGTAATTGTAATATAAGTAGATAAGAATAAATAAATAATAGTAACGAAACAATAAATAAATAAAATTAATAAGTCGTTTCCATAAAAATTATATTCTTAAATATTATAAATAAATATTTTAATAATTATTCAACGTGGCAGAACCAGGAGGGTTGAATCTAGAATTTTAGCATTTAAAAATTCGATACTAGCAATGATGGACGAATTAGTCATAAAACAAGCCGAAAAATTTAAAGAAGAGTTAAAAGAGGAGAATATCAAGCAAATAAAGAAGTAGATGAAATAAATACCAAACAAACAGAAAGTTTAGAAAATAGATTAGAACAAAAGTGTGAGAATTCTAAACAAGATCTATAAGAATAACTGAAAGTTTAGAAGAATTGAAGAAACATAATCTTGAAATAAAACAAAGTATAATCGACTGTAATGCACAGTTAACTGAAAAAATTGTTGATACCAACTTACGTATTGACATGCTAGAGAATAATTTTAAACAAGCCTTACATGAGCAAGTTGTAAGAATTGAAAATAAACAAAAAGAATTACGTCTCGAGTGGAGAAAAGATTTAAAAGAAGCGCATAAACAAATAAATGATACTTTAAATACTATAACGCGAGAGCAGGATGATAAAATTCAAACTGTTAGTAATATGTCGCAAGCAAATACCAGTAAACTTAGAGAAATAGAAACACGTACTGTAGTCACTGAGAATAGAATTGAAGAAACTACGAAGGACCGTTCGGGAGACGTATCACATATGAAAGAAGAAATCCAAGAGGAAATGAACCAGCTACGAAGTGAGTTGAGAAGACGACAGAATCAAATGACCATGTTTCCTACACCAATGGACGAAAAGAGTAGACTTAATTTCTCAGATGGTAAAGAGGAGAACAGTATGGAATTCCTAGCTAGAGTGGAGAAGGAAATAGAGAAGATTGGCAGTGCAATAAATGACGACGAGAAGATAGACTTCGTCACGCGATATCTTAGAGATTCAGCCAGTCAATGGTACTCTATTATTAGAGATAACATCAGTACATATCAGCAGTTTCGTGAGGCATTCGAGAACCGATACTGGAATTTACATACCCAACGACAGGTACGGGATCAACTCGAGTATGGAAAGTTCAACGCACAAGGACAGCAGAGTATCGAACAGTACACAATTGCGCAAATAGAACGCGTAAAGCATCTTAAACCTAAATTCTCAGAGTACGAAATTGTTTCAAAGTTATCTTACCATTTTCAGCGAGATATCCAGTTAGCAGTTTATACGCAGGGAATTAAAACCATAGAAGAATTTTTAATCCTTGTGACACAGTCGGAGAATATCAATAAAGGTAAGAACACACAATACTGGGAACAAAAACACGGAAATCACCACTATAATTATCACAGGGATGACAAGAAAGCAATACAAAACACTACATCGCACCGTGATAATTACAAAATAAATTATACGCCACCAATACACAACACTACGACGCGCACAGCTACAGAGACTGAACGAATAAATACAGCTAAACAACAAGGAGGCGTTGTGTGGTCGTCTAATCTTAAACATTTTTCAAAACCAGCTGACAAACGCGTTGCCGCAGTACGGAAGGACGACGAGGGAACAATAAAGAGAGATAGGGAGGAAATGAATGAGATGGAGACAGCAACATTCCACAGTCGGCCGTCTACGTTAAAGGCGTCACAATGACTGAATAAACGGAAACAAACTTATACGATAAACAACATATACCTCTACGATATTAGAGAGGACTTATTAAACAATGAGCAGGATATAAAGCGCAACGAACAACAAATACAATGTCCTATTGTAACCGTCGGAATTAACAGGTGTAAGATACGAATGTTAGTTGACACAGGCAGCCAGTTGTCAGTTCTTAACGCTGCTTGGGTTCAACGCAATAAGAAATATTTTAAAAATACTGCAATTTTGCCTGTAAATAATTTAAATATCACAACAGCTACCAATAAAAAAGAAAGGGTTAAACAACAAGCATATGTAACCCTAACATATAAAAAGCTAGAATTAGAATAGCTCATGATAATTATGCATAAATTGATCTATGATGGAATTTTAGGTACTGATATACTAAATGCAATAAATGCTAAGATTAATGTTAATGATAATACAATTGTGTGTAAATATAAAAATGTTCAATATGAATTAAATATGAATAGCTAGGAAGAAGAGTGCAAGGTAAGTGAAATGCCTATTACTTTGTACAAGCCACAAATACAGTATGGTCCAACTCGACATGTGAATGCAGCGGATAAAGGAATGACGACACAGGAAGAAGGAAAACTACACGAATTAATAGAAGAGTACAGGGAAGTATATAGTGAAGTACCGACGCAGACGACAGTATACGAGCACTCTATAGTCGTGTCAGATCCTACGAAAGTCATTAGGAGGACGTACCCTATCCCAATGCGATATGAGGAAGAGGTTGAACTGGAAATTCGGCGCATGATTGAAAATGGAGTCATATAGCGATTGAACAGCAACTACCTGAATCCTCTAGTGGTAGTGAAGAAGAAAAGTGGTGAGATACGCCTATGCCTTGACATGAGGGAGCTGAACAGCATTGTGTTAAAAGAGTATGACTGTGCGCCTGCTGCGGACGAATTATTTACCAAGTGTGAAGGAACGAGGTATCTGACGAAGCTGGATTTACGCTCAAGTTTCTGGCAGATTCCAATTCGTGAAGAAAATAGAAAGTACACCGCTTTCCTGTATAAAAGTAAATGCTACCAACACATGGTAGTACCCTTCGGATTAAGCACGAGTTTGGCAGCCATCGTAAAGTGTCTAGAAAGAGCCCTAGGACCTGAGGTGGAACCCTACAACCATGGTATTCGTAGATGATATCTTAGTTGTATCTAAAACATTAGACGAACATATAAAACATCTAAGCACGATATTCCACAAGTTTAGGCAAGCGAACATATCCCTTAACCTAGACAAATGTGAATTTATCAAATCCTCTATCCAATTCCTAGGCCATATTATTTCCTCCTCTGGTATTCAACCCGATTCTATCAAAATCTCCAGCATAACTAATTTTCCTATACCCGGAAATCTCAAAGGGTAAAGAGCATTCTTAGGATTAACAGGATACTACAGAAGATTCTCACCATTATATGCAGAGTATACGCAACCGCTACTGGAGCTGACGAAGATAGGACAGAAGTGGAAATGGGAGAAGAAACACCAAGATGCCTTTAACCAAGTGAAAAAGTTGTTCATCGAAAATATTATGTTACATCATCCTCAACGTGAAGAAAATTCGTAATCTACTCCGATGCCAGTGACTACACAGTAGGGAGTGTACTGTATCAACAAGATACTACGGGAGAGCACCGAGTTATCGCCTACGCCAGTAGAGTCTTCAAAGGAGCTGAAAGACACTACTCCACATCAGAAAAAGAAATACTTGCTATAGTATATGCTCTTAAGCAATTCAGATATTATGTTTATGGTACTCATTTTGAGATACATACTGACCACCAAGCATTATCCTTTCTATTGAAATGCAAAATAACAAATGCCCGATTATTAAGATGGATTTTAGCCATTGGCGAATACTCGTTCACCATTAAATACTGTAAAGGTAAAGACAATATTATAGCTGATACACTAAGCCGATACATCACAGAAGAATGTAAAGAAGTCTATGAGAGCGAAAAAAAGAAGTAAAATTGCTATCAATTAAATTTAAAGAGAACGATGAAATAAAACAAATGCTAAAAAATTTAGCACAGCAACAAGATTTGGACGTTTCAATAAGAGAAATGAAAGACCAAGAACAGCTACCAAATCATTATAAGGTACTTAATGGAATTCTTTTCAGATTAGTAAGACAAGACTGGAAGATAGTACTAACGAACGAAATGTTACAGAAATTAATTCAACCAGCACATGAGAGTTTAGCGCATGCTGCCGCTCTGAAATGTTACCTGAGTCTACGAGAGGATTTTACGATTTGTAATATGTTTCGAAAAATAAAGAAGGAGATGAAGAAGTGTAATGAGTATCAAACGGCGAAAGGACCGAATTTACACAGGTACGTAGAAATGCAGAACATCCAGAAGGAAAATAAGGGAGAGCTAATTGCAGTGGATTTTCTGGGACCATTACCACGATCAAGTCGAGGTGTGAAGCACATATTGGTATTTATCGATGTGTTTTCCAAGGCAGTCCGACTGTACCCAATTATGCGACCCACAACCAAGGTTGTTCTAAATATACTACTGCAGAAATATATTCCGACATATGGAAAAATGAAGAAAGTACTCAGTGACCAAGGTGTACAATTTCAGAGTGAAAAATGGGAGAGGACGTTAAGGGAAAATGGAATACAACCTATACTCACATCCATAAGACATCCTCAAGGAAACCTTGCTGAGAGAGTTCACAAAGAATTAGGTAAATATTTACGAATATACTGCTATGATCAGCACAATAAATGGGCAGAATATCTACCATTTCTTGAGAAAGCCATCAACGAAAATTACAGTGCAGCAACAGGATATACTCCAATAGAATTGGAAGAAGATAAAAAGCCAAACAGATTTTGGACGAAGTATGTAAACAAACCTAACAACCAGAATGTACCTGTACCAATAAGTGTGAAAATTGAATACGCAAAGGAACGGATAATAGAAAGAGATAACAAGAGAGTGGAAAGATTTAACAGGACACACAAACTACAAAAATTCGACGTGGAAGAAAAAGTTTTAGTAAAAGCTAGTCCAGTGGGACAGCAAAGTGATAATACAGCGAAAAAATTCTTTAAACTGTATAACGGAACATATACATTAAAACAACGAATCGCAAGACATACATTTATAGTATATGACGATGTAAAGAAGAAAGAAATTGGCAAATACCATGCCAGTTCACTCAGAAAGTTTTACACGTAAAAATAATTAGGTTAGTGGAAACAGATTAAAGGAGAACAATGGGAAGAAGCAGCTACGCTTATGCATTGTTAGCAACTCGTAGGGAGGGGAGATAGGAATTAGACTTGTTTTACCCTCCAACTAAGGGAATTTGAACAATTAATATTCATCATCATGGATAGTAGTGTATAAATACAAATAAAAAATATATATAAATAATATGAAATATAAAAATATAAGATGTCTAATGATAGAAAAAAATATTTTAATAAATAAATTTATTAAAATTTTTTTTTACCAAGTAGAGAAATAATGCGACCATACAAGCATAGGCTGTAATGCGCATATATAATATAAAATAAATATTTAATTTAATTTTAATAATATATAATAGACGAGCAGGTGTTAAATTGGAAGCTGGCTTGCAAACAGGAGTCAGCACGCAGGATCACGCGATTACCGCTGCATGCGTGTACACAAGTAAATAGTGTGTGTGCGTGAAGCCTGTTTGAGCCTGAAAGTTAGCAACCTCACCCCAAGTCAATGCTAAATTAAGAATATATTTAATAATAAGCAAACCATAGATGTTAGCGAGAAGGTAAAAACTTCTAAAAATGTGTAAAATTCAGACACAAGTGCAGTGCGAATTTTACGTAATTCGGACAATCAGTGCGAATTCTGTGCGATTTTTAAAGCATTATAATTACAATAGTGGTGCGAGCATCATGATAATTGCACATCACATAGGTCATTAAATTAGACAATATTTTATCGCCGTGAAATCCGCGTTAAACAATACGATTGGCGAAAAAGTGCAAAAATGTGAAATAGGACGACAGTGGGGACTATCACGCCATGGTTCAACTGTCGACAGGCTAATTCCTGAATCGACAGCTGGAGTTTTCTTGGTGAATATAAATACAAGCCCAGGAGAGCTAATCTCTCTCTTCTAACAGTTTTCATTCGTGCGGAACGCTATGTCCGTCAGAGACGCGAAATTTTAATTACTTTGGACAGAGTTAGACAATATGTCTAACACCAATAAGCCTTTTTGTTAAGCATAACTTATAAAGCATTACGATAAATATTTCGATTTAAAATAGTAATGGAAAACAGTAATTAAAAATTGCCGTAACAAAGAAATCGTCAGATATCTACAAGTGATCTACATCTAAGAGCATTACTCCAGACCGAGGACGAGAGCACTACATGGCATAAATTCCAGACGTAAAGGACGAGTCATCGGACTTCCGAGAGGACCCGGAGGAAGAGGAAAGGATCCACGACTTCCGAGAGGACCCGGAGAACGAGGAAAGGATCCAGGACTTCATGACTATGCAGGATTCACAACATCAAGGACTCAGGACCAGGAGAGGGTATGCTGAGGAACCACTACAATTAAGGTGAAAGAAAGCCATGTATTCCTCATAACAAAAGACTTAATCAAAGATTGATAAACATTGTCAAAAGAAAGACAATAATTTCAAAAAAAAGTGTAATTTATAACTTATAAATATAAACGTCTTGTATAAAAAATTATAGCATAATTTTTGAATTAATAATTTATTGAAAATATTTTAATTTAAATTGTAGAGTAATTATGAAAGCATAATTTTTGAATCAATAATTTATGGGAAATATTTAAATTTAAATTGTAGAGTAATTATGAAAACATAATCTTTGAATTAATAATTTATTGAAAATATTTTAATTTAAATTGTAGATTAATTATGAAAGCATAATTTTTGAATTGATAATTTATTGAAAATATTTTAATGTACATTTGAAAGAATCAATTAGATTTGTTCATAGAATGAACAAACAGTTAACTTAGTTAAATATTTTCATATTGAGAGCACACATTTAGACTGAATAGTCCAGACAGTATAACATAATGAAGAAATGTTTTTAATTAAAATTAATAATATTATATCTATGATATAAGCTTTATGTTGGTGATGAGATTACAGCAAACAGAAACTTTGAAACCATGTATAATGAATATCATATGACGAAGTAATCATTATTTGTCTATGATTATGTCTTGATATGTTTGTTTAAATTAATAAATGGGAACATTTTGAATTTCCTAAAAAGGCTACCCTTATTATAATTACACCTGAACCCCTAATTACACGTACACGTTGTTAGAAATGTTATTTACCGTTGTATAATTTTGTCGCTCATAAGCGTGCGCCCGACACACTTACATTTAATAACGTTGTATCGTTGTAATATATATATATATATATATATATATATATATATATATATATATATGTATATACATTTGTTGATAAAATGAAAACTAAGAACTGCTATGAATTACACAAGAATTCAATTGTTTGAACATTGTATGATATTTCAATCTAGCAAAATATGTTATGATAATGAAATGAGGAAGCACTAATAAAAAGTTGTTACGGTTTAAGTGAGTGTTTTATTGCAAGTCCTGTCACTCTGGGCTCTAGCACATTTTCACTCCATCTAGGCCAAGCGTCTATATTTTACGTAACGACCTTAACTGGGGCCGTTACAGAGTAAATTATATTTTTGAATTTACTTACAAACCTCTGATGATACTGATATTTTTCAGTGAAACGTGCGTCAGGTGGTAAAAAGAAAATATACGAAATTAGACTACTTGCAGAAGAAACAAATTGTATAACATCACAACATTATATAATTGCTGCAAGAAACTTCGAGTTACCTATAACTTATAGAAAATGATGGACACACACACACACACAGACACACACAGACACACACACACACACACACACACACACACACACACACACAAAACATAATGTATACATAAGTGCGCGGTGCGTAAATAGAGTTTCAACCATTTTATATAATTCAAAATTTATGTTTAGGTTAGACACAATAGCTTCAACGTTATAAAAAAACTGATGTGAACAGAAAAAACTTTTTCACTATAGACAGATTCTGAAGAAACTTCCGATAGGGTTTGCCTTAATCTCCCGTCGTGAGGCATCCTGACGGTCAGCGTACGCTAGGATGCACAATTGTGTTAGTGTGACCAACAGTGTCCTTTTAATAAATGCTGTACTCTTTATACCATCTTGACCCTTGGTCTCCGTGAATCACTAGGATAAACCTGGGGACGTGAGATGTGTACAACTTGAACGGAAATTCGTGTTTTCCTTTGACTTTCATAATGTTAGGCTTTGACAGATCACACAGGCGCGCGCGCGCGCGCACACACACACACACACACGAATATATAATATACTTTGTGTTTACACAAGAGTCAACCATTTGCCATTGGTACTGATAAGAAATACATATTGGCTCTGTAAAATTTGATGAACTCTGTAATGCACAGAAGAATTTATTGTCTGTCACCTTTGTTTTATAAACGTTAATTATTCTAACGATTGACAGAAATTTAAGGACTATTGTTTGTTTTACAATATTATCTCTTGACTTTTCAGATTACCCACATTCTTAATGAGAACAACTTAATGAGAAGTTTCGCCTTACAAATATAATTTATTAATCTGAAATTTGTAAGTCGATTTATGCTGAATATCCAGTGAATAGACATGAAAATATATAAAGGGATATAAATACAGATAGAATAAATAGTGAGTAGAAACTACAGTCTTTTTGATTTGGGTTAGTAGATAGCGTCCGCGATTAACACACACTTAATACACCACACAATTAATTGATCCACGATGAAATGCTTCGAAAGTTCAATGACAAAATTCCACAAAAGGTCAGACAATTTCTATCTTTTCTGTTTAAAGTAGGCCTATATAACTCATAGATCACGTGCGTGTAATGATAACATGTAAGTCGGATGGCTTCAGAGCAATGGCCAGAGTAGCCGATCATAAACGTACACAACGAGGATGGTTGTTTCAGTTACTGAGCACATCCTTTTCTGAGAAAGTAATATTTAACATTTTTTATAATTCTGTCTATTGAAGGTAACTAGTTTTGGTTATCACATAAACAGAAAATGCGTAAAAATAATTTCGTGTGTATGTACAATATAGCCTATATGTGTATAGGCCTATACGTGCGCTTATTTGGTGTTCCTCACACTTTATACAGGCCGAAAGCACGTATTACATATTGCATATAATTAGGCATACCACACAAAAAGCAGAGACCTTTATATATAATACTGCCAGAGCGCGAGCTCGCACATACGTAAAATTGGTACTATATGTTTCTAGCAAAAGTAAGAATATGTACGCCTACTTCCTCTCGATAGAAATATAAACATCCTAATTCCAGTGCACGTGTCAGTTATTTCGATAATTTTCTGATCCATCAACAGAAAGAGTGTATTCTAGCTTTTTATTACTGTCGTTTAATTTAACACACTATAACAATAGGAAAGGAGTCGACGTTTCTAGAAACAGGTTGGTTTCCTTTGGAAAACTTTGAAGAATAAGATACCAGCGTATCTTTGTTCGGTTGTAGTTGATGTTTATATCTTTGCTATACTAACTTAAGCGTAGAGAAGTGTAATCTCATGAAGCAGTCAATGGTTAGACTGAGAGTTCCACAGAGAACGATGGGAAATATATATAGCATTAGAGATGGCATTGAAGGGTTGCGTGAGAATCGACTGCATCCGTGCTGTAACATGAATAAAGGTGTTCCTGAAGCAGAGGCCGATCTAAATTGGAACTCTCGATGTCATGTGATCAGACCTAAATATGCAAGCTTGTCTAACATTATTTTGTAGTTGATACTTCTTCTGATGAAGACATTTGAGAGGATGTAGGCCTACTTCATTGCAGTTGACTGATGATTTGAAAAGAACCGTTGATTTCACGTGGATCAGAGGGGGGGGGACAAGGCAAAATGATGAGACAAAAGAGGTGGTTATTGAAAGCTGATTACTTGGGGGATGGGATATTAGAGTTAATCGATGAATTAGATGCGCCTTGTACTAAGTACATTCGTCTAGCCGAGCAAAGGCGTTAACATCCGTTTTCCAATTGACCAGGGGCTTGGAACAAACAAAGAGTTGAAGGTGTAGTAAGGCTATTGATGCAAATCTGCCGTGTAGGACTATTAGTTAAGCAGGCACGTTGCTTCCCGTACAGAGTACAACGGGGCCAGTAAATCTGTCAGTCGGACGCTTCCACTATCATCATCGTAGCTGCCGCCATCGTCAGTGGGCTAGGCTGACACACTTTGACACATTAACAGCCCACATGTCGCTCGTGATTAATCACTTCCATTCGGCCACGCGCATGCGTCTACTCTTTGCTAATTGCTACCAAACAATAGACAGCGCGCTCTCAAAGTAATTATATGGTAATTTGGAACCGTCTAAATAATTTTTCCGGCATTATATTGTGAAACAAAAGGTGCCTCGGAATATTTATTGCATCTTTTGTTTAACAACTGTGTTTTGTTTTCGTTTTCTGTTGAACTCGTTCCGTAAGAACGATATAAAATGATTAGCATTAAATTAATTCTTCTCGCCGTAAGACAGTGGATGGTTATAGAAGAGTCAAAATGACGAATGGAAACAATGGACAGAGAATATTATGAACCGTAAACAAAACTTGATACGAGAAACCTTTAGTACTTTCATCACAACTCATCTTACTCTCTTTATCTCTTTCTGTCTGTTAGTGAGTCTGTTTCCGGAAAATCATCCGGAAATATTTATCCAGGAAACACATCAGAAACCTGAAACAACTAAATAAATAATCATATTAATAATAAAAATATTACGTACATAATCAAACGTTTGACACCATTAATAAAAGAAGAGTTGACCAAGTGTGTATTAAGAAACATATGTAATACTATCTTGAAAAGAAAATCACTTAGTCTGCATGTCTTCCAAACGTTCTTGTTGTTCCTCTATTTACTTGCTGCGCGTTATTGTTTAACTGTCATTACGTCTCACATGTAATGGAATGTTTATAGTCTCTATAAAATGTAACTCAAAATTTCTCTATCACTTACCAGGTAAAGTTATAGGCTAACTAGTTCATTAATACTGAGATTTTTAGGCGAAGAAAATTAATGGGTGAGGGGGTTTTAACAGAATTGTATCCATATTCTAATTAAAAATAACAGTACCACTAGAGTTTGATGTAGGGCCTACCACTTGAGCCGCAATAAAAAATCTATCACCAACACTACTACCACCATTATTAAAAATAATGAAACCAAGCTGCTAAAGCTGGCGCCCACTCTTTTATGAATACATCGTTCACTACGAATAATGATGTATGAAACTACTTTTTAAGACATCGGGATGTTCTTAACTGAAGATAATTAATGTAATACCTAGTGCTACATAATCCATGAGAGTATGCAGGAAACTCATATCAAAGATTTCATTACGACATTATATGTCTGAAATTTTATCACTATGAAAGAAAGTGAATGAGAACTTATTATAAGACTTTGATATTATGCAAAAAAAATTGTTTTCTGAAGAGCGAAAATACTTTGCGGCAAGAATAAGACTTTGAATAATACAGGAAAAATCTGTATTGAAAATTTAAACACGGAACGCACTGTTAAAGGGCATATCTTTCGCTGGTGTGGTAGAGCGCAAGTTTGCATTCCGGTTACCGCTGATACTGTTATTACCGTTTACTTGAATACAGTCGGACGTGCAAATCAAATAAACGTTGTTCAGCACAGAAGGGGAAGTCACATTAATGTTGTTTTCCTTACGCGAGTTTTATTGCAATGCAATGTTCTAGTTCACTACGACATCGAACCATAATGTAAATGTCACTTGCATGTGCACATTTACGAACTGCATGTATGAGTACATGAATATGGATAACACATGGGGAAGGTAGTATCCGTTGTCCGTTTTTTCTCAGGATTTGCTGATAAGGTAAGACCGCTCTGCGAATGGTCAGGTGTGTGTCTTCACGTACCTCAAAGTAAAAGTTTTACGTGCTTTGTTGTTTGCGATTTACGTAAAAGGATTTCGAGTTTAGTTCTATTTTGTTACAGTGTTGTTGGTAGACAGTCCACTTACCATAAGGTCTGGATTTTTTAGTGTGTGAAATATTCCCGGTTACGTGGTTACGTCCAGCGTGTGTTGTGCAAGCTAGTACTTTATTGGGAATGTAGCTGTTTAAGCGCACTACGTCTGAAATAAGACATCCATTTATGGATTGACACTATTGTAGACTTAAAGAAGCAGTATTCAAGTCAAATTGTTTGATTTGTACGAACCAGTCTTAATATTTTGGCATCCCGCTATACAGACAGTTTCAGTTAGGGACGTTTGTACAGGAACACTTTGGTATCCCAGTACGCCGACAGATTCAGTCGAGATTCGAGAGACATTTTTGTGATACCAACAGCTTTCGATATTTTTAATTATCAGTTCCCATTATCATTGTTATAAACCCTACTTCTACCTCTTATATATTGTAACGTAACAGATTTGAGGTCCCCCACGTTACATAAAAAATGAAGTAACTATGGTCAAGAACCATACTCCAATATTAAGATTACTCAGTAATTAGTACATCTGAGATGTACATAAAGTTAAGAGATGTAATAAATAATATGAAGTATAAAATACTATCCCAATTAATGGTTAATGTGTTACAAATTGTACTTGATTTTATGCTGTAGCATAGTAGTGTTTACAGGATATTTATTTTATGTTTTGTGTATAGTAAGAGGGAACTGTTATTTTATAGAAGTACTGAGTCAGTGGTGCTCCTTTCATTTATGTTAAAATTGTCTTTAGACAATTAACTATAAATACCTGTGTTAGGTATTATATTATGTTATATGTATTGACTAAAATTGATTAATGAAGTTGTTTTGAATTAATGTTTGTAAACTTGGCCAGGATGGCAATAAGTGTAAAGTAGTTCTGATAATTATGTTGTAAAATAATGAAAGGTTCCAGGACGAATTAATTAATGTAATAAAGTAAAACCAGGAAATTAAAATTAATGTAAATAACCATGAACCAGTAACTATTTGTACAGTAGGTCAGGTAAAGAAAATTAAGTTAAAAAACGAAATTATTATAAAAGTTGTAAGAAAACCTATAGGCCTAAAGTTAATATTTGTAAAAGGAAATTAATACCTTTTTAATAAGTCCAGTCCAATGAAACTATAGTAAAACATATACGGTTTAATAAGGTAGGTTGGGTGAGAGTTTTAGGTAATTTGGTATAATTCCAAGCATGGAGTATTTTATTAAAAAAGAGTAGTAATATTTTATAATTCTGGCTCTAGGATATCAAATATTATCCAATGACAGAAAGTAATGGTTGCTAGGGTAACTAAAATGTAAAAAATCTTGTTGATTTTCAATTATTCAATTGTTATATGCTCATGGGTTAACTTGAATTAATACAAATACTGAAAAGAATTTATAAAATCCTATAATTATTCGTTTCGATTGTTATATGCTATTGAGTTCAGATGAAGAGACACTTTTAAAAAGAATGAATCTAAATTAATAAATTAAAATTGAAAAACTAATCCTATGACACAACTGATGAATTATAAAATAAATTAGACTTCAAAATTATAACCAAATACCTCTAACAAGGTCGAAAACTCCTTACTTCACTCATCAAGATAATTCCGTTGGATTTGGTATTAAACCCGATTTCACATGTAATCAGAAGACTAATTGAGGGAAGTAAAAGGCCCAAACTAACGGAATTATAGAAAAAATATACGAAGACTTCATTTCTGAAGAAATAACCTTCACTTTCAAGAAGAAGCTATAATACGACTTCAATTCCACCGGGACGGACAACCACTAGGATCGTAATAGAAGAACGAAGGTCAGAAGAGTTCCTGGGGCTTTCCTGTATATCCCACCGTCAATTTTATTAAGGATCGGAACACTTTTTCTGGAGGAAAGTAATCGAATTTGTCAATTTTCAACTGTTTGCTGACGTACACTGCCACTTTGAGATTTATCAACCCGGTAAACCCAGCTTATTTTTAATTTCAGTATACGCGTATTAAGAATTAATAACATTCTGTAATACTAAAGTAACCTTAATTTTGCATTACCTGGCCTTACTAATCGTTAAAAGAATGACACGTACCCTGGTATAAGAGATATTTAATATTATATTTAATTTGTATAAATCAAAAGGAACTTGGTCAACTGACGATCGATCTACCATTGTATTATCGATATAATGATATTATCATCTTGAAGAGAACTGTTAGTTTGAATTAAAGTACAAAATCAATAAAGAATCTTTCTTGTATATGATGATGTTTTAAGTTATTGTAGAATAGGTATTATATGTTGTGGGTGGAGCAATTTACAGGTAAAAGGGTGATGAAAATCCGGTGAACCAGTTAACCTAGACGCAAGCCAATTACGAATAACAGCGCTAATTGTCAACAGCTGGTGGAACGTGAGATTGCCGAACTAGCGTGTTTCCTGTACAAATTTTGAATTGAATTACACAATACAGAGGGACTAGGGTTGGCAAGAATTCTTAATACATTCAGTCAATACATGAAGTATATCATTAATATTGCGTAACTATTGAATAATTAGGTAAAACTGTATTATAGTACACTTAAAAGTTAAAATAACATAATAACAAATATATTTGTCTATTAAATTTGAATTGCAGGAGGTCACCGATAAGACTACATATAAACATTTACTATAAACAGAGTTCTTTACAATTTAAAAGTAACAAACAAGCTATTTGTTACAAATTGGCGCAAACCAACGTGGACCTTGATTAAACCCCGAACCTAAAATAAATCTTATTGATCCCGTAAACGATTTGTTACAAATTGGCGCTCAACGAGTGGGCTTTAGTTAAGTAAAAATTTTTCTTAATTATTACTTAACTTGAGCAGGCAACCATTAGAGGCACAGGAATTGCATACTAGAGGTCTTACTAAAAGGATGGAGAAGGAGCAAGAAACAGAAGAAGATAGACGGGAAGAAGAAACAGAGGTAGTTACAGACACCGAAATGGAACAACAGGAAAGCAACAAAGAGGATGCCCAAGGGGACCAACCAGATAAAGCGGAAGCCAGAAGAGAACCAGATTGGCAAGAAATAATGAAATTTATGGCAGAACAAAGCCGACAAAACAATGAAACTTTAATAAGACAAATGAAAGAGGAAATTAAGGAAAATTCAAGGAAAACAAATGAAGAAAACAAGGAGAATTTTAGGAAACAGGAGGAAAACTCAAAGCAAACCAAGGAGGAAACTAATGAGAGTTTAAGACAAATCAAAGAAAATTCAGAAAAGCTGGAAAACAAAATAGACAGTATCAACGAAAACTCAAAGAAACAAAACGAAATTTTGAGTGAGAATTTAATCAAATTAATGAATGAGAAGTTTGACAAAAATAAAGAGGAAACTGATGAGAATAACCGGCTAATAAATGAACGCTTAAACCAAATTAATGAAAGGTTTGACAGGAATGATGAGAGCTTGAGGCAGATTCTGGAAAATACCAAACAAATGGATGAGAAAATTGAAAACCGTAATAAGGAGTTGCGGCAAATCATCAATGAACAAGACCTAGCGTTGAGGGAAGTCATCAGTGGAAGTATTATAATTGTCGATGAAACACTGAGCAAAAGAGTTGACAACTATGAAGTGGAAGTAAGACAGCAAATAACTGAAATTAAGGTGGGTCTGGAAAAGACAGATGAACCCATCATACAACTCAGAGTGGAAGTAGAGACCAAAATTACTCAAATAGGAAAACATAATGATATTAGAATAACGGAGATACAAGCGAAGACCCAAGAAAAATTTGACGAGATACCAATTAATATAACCGGAAGAATAGAACGGGTTCAAAATGAAATAAAGACAATGAAAATAAGACAAACGCGTAAAAGGAAATTAATAAATACGCGGGAAGGATTGGAGATGATTAAAAGGGGATTGGTTCAGCTACATAATATACCAATTACGGAACCAGGAGAAGTAAGGCAAGGTAGAAATTTTAAACGAACCACACTTGAATTCCCAGATAGATTAGAAGGACCGAAAAGGCCAAAACTAACCGAGGAGCATGGAGGACTTCTGGAGATTATGTATGAACCATTTGGACAATTAAGAAACGGTGCAGAAGAATCAGCTCGAAAAACGATGGTAGACTTCAGCATGAATGAAAGTTTTATAACAACAAAATGGCGGAACTGCATAATAGTGAGATATGTCACAAGGACAGAAATAACTCTATACACTAGAGAGACCCGAACAACCAGTATAGAGGAAATAATGGACCACGGTTAAACAGATTCCAAACAAACCAGAAAAAAGGGGACTGAATTTTTGAAAACCGACCAAGCAACCCATTGGAAATAAAAAACCCCAAAATTCAAAAAGCATGTAAGGACAACTTACTCAAGTTATTTCGAACAATATAATTTAAAATGAAGAAACTAAAAACCCCAAAATTCTAAAAAATTGTAAGAACAACTTACTCAATAATTATTCAGAAACGATATGATTTAATAAAAAGTATGTAAGTACAACTTACTTAAGATATTTGGAAACCATTTAATTTAACAAAAAATAAGAACAGATTATTCAATAATATTTATAAAGAATTGATTTAAAATGAGATAATAGGAAAAATAATATTTTATGGTAACAAACAGAAGAATAAATAAATAAATCAAAACAATTGATGGTAATGTGCTCAGATAAGAAGAATAAAGAATAATTTAATGGCTCCAATGAAACTGAAGGAGGATAATAATTAATACAACAATAATTTAGAATCTCTCGGAGTTGAAGATTATATAAGAAGAAATGATACGGAGAAAAATGTCACAAGAAGGAAAGTTAAAAGGATTTTAAAATAATGCCTATCAATAATGTTATGTGCTATTAGTTAATGGAAAAGAAGAAGGAATCAAGAAGAAGAAGAAGAAGAAGAAGAAGAAGAAGAAGAAGAAGAAGAAGAAGAAGAAATATATAAATAAATGTAAACATCAACTGTATAAGAATCCCAAAAGTGTTTAGTATTAGTCGCTAATTGACTACTTATAATTTTTTTATTTTTAATGTATTGACCGTAGAAATGTTCCGGCAATAATTTTTATGAGCAGGGATGATGTTCCCCTGGTCTCAGAAGGTGTAAGGATGGACAGCGGAGTTATGGACCCAAGAGTGGCCACCCGACTGGTACCACCGCACAGGATAGGGAAAAATGTTAGGGAAATTGAGTATTTTAGGGATAATGATGAAATAGCTGTATAGATTGATATTAGATTCCAGAAGTATAGATGAAGAAAATAGAAGGAAGATAGCAGACAGAAGCTTAATTGAGAAAGCTAATTTATAGAAGTAAATAAGAAAATAAATGTTAAAACAAGTTTTTATGATTAGTGTGACCAATCCTTATCAAGTAAAATGCAGACGTACCACTACCCAGAGAAATAAATAATTTATGAATTTGCCTCCAAGAGAGAGAGTTGAGCAGTAAAACAGCAATTACCACCAGTCTGAAATACCAGTCCGTATATAACCAGTCCAAAATAAAAAAGTATTATGAGTAAGAGGACAAACCAGTCAGGTACAAGTTATAAGTTTATTTTTACTAAACTTAGTTGAGACAAAATAAACTTCTTTCGAAGGGGGGGTGTTATGTAACGTAACAGATTTGAGGTCCCCCACGTTACATAAAAAATGAAGTAACTATGGTCAAGAACCATACTCCAATATTAAGGTTACTCAGTAATTAGTACACCTGAGATGTACATAAAGTTAAGAGATGTAATAAATAATATGAAGTATAAAATACTATCCCAATTAATGGTTAATGTGTTACAAATTGTACTTGTTTTTATGCTGTAGCATGGTAGTGTTTACAGGATATTTATTTTATGTTTTGTGTATAGTAAGAGGGAACTGTTATTTTATAGAAGTACTGAGTCAGTGGTGCTCCTTTCATTTATGTTAAAATTGTCTTTAGACAATTAAGTATAAATACCTGTGTTAGGTATTATATTATGTTATATGTATTGACTAAAATTGATTAATGAAGTTGTTTTGAATTAATGTTTGTAAACTTGGCCAGGATGGCAATAAGTGTAAAGTAGTTCTGATAATTATGTTGTAAAATAATGAAAGGTTCCAGGACGAATTAATTAATGTAATAAAGTAAAACCAGGAAATTAAAATTAATGTAAATAACCATGAACCAGTAACTATTTGTACAGTAGGTCAGGTAAAGAAAATTAAGTTAAAAAACGAAATTATTATAAAAGTTGTAAGAAAACCTATAGGCCTAAAGTTAATATTTGTAAAAGGAAATTAATACTTTTTAATAAGTCCAGTCCAATGAAACTATAGTAAAACATATACGGTTTAATAAGGTAGGTTGGGTGAGAGTTTTAGGTAATTTGGTATAATTCCAAGCATGGAGTATTTTATTAAAAAAGAGTAGTAATATTTCATAATTCTGGCTCTAGGATATCAAATATTATCCAATGACAGAAAGTAATGGTTGCTAGGGTAACTAAAATGTAAAAAATCTTGTTGATTTTCAATTATTCAATTGTTATATGCTCATGGGTTAACTTGAATTAATACAAATACTGAAAAGAATTTATAAAAACCTATAATTATTCGTTTCGATTGTTATATGCTATTGAGTTCAGATGAAGAGACACTTTTAAAAAGAATGAATCTAAATTAATAAATTAAAATTGAAAAACTAATCCTATGACACAACTGATGAATTATAAAATAAATTAGACTTCAAAATTATAACCAAATACCTCTAACAAGGTCGAAAACTCCTTACTTCACTCATCAAGATAATTCCGTTGGATTTGGTATTAAACCCGATTTCACATGTAATCAGAAGACTAATTGAGGGAAGTAAAAGGCCCAAACTAACGGAATTATAGAAAAAATATACGAAGACTTCATTTCTGAAGAAATAACCTTCACTTTCAAGAAGAAGCTATAATACGACTTCAATTCCACCGGGACGGACAACCACTAGGATCGTAATAGAAGAACGAAGGTCAGAAGAGTTCCTGGGGCTTTCCTGTACATCCCACCGTCAATTTTATTAAGGATCGGAACACTTTTTCTGGAGGAAAGTAATCGAATTTGTCAATTTTCAACTGTTTGCTGACGTACACTGCCACTTTGAGATTTATCAACCCGGTAAACCCAGCTTATTTTTAATTTCAGTATACGCGTATTAAGAATTAATAACATTCTGTAATACTAAAGTAACCTTAATTTTGCATTACCTGGCCTTACTAATCGTTAAAAGAATGACACGTACCCTGGTATAAGAGATATTTAATATTATATTTAATTTGTATAAATCAAAAGGAACTTGGTCAACTGACGATCGATCTACCATTGTATTATCGATATAATGATAATATCATCTTGAAGAGAACTGTTAGTTTGAATTAAAGTACAAAATCAATAAAGAATCTTTCTTGTATATGATGATGTTTTAAGTTATTGTAGAATAGGTATTATATGTTGTGGGTGGAGTAATTTACAGGTAAAAGGGTGATGAAAATCCGGTGAACCAGTTAACCTAGGCGCAAGCCAATTACGAATAACAGCGCTAATTGTCAACAGCTGGTGGAACGTGAGATTGCCGAACTAGCGTGTTTCCTGTACAAATTTTGAATTGAATTACACAATACAGAGGGACTAGGGTTGGCAAGAATTCTTAATACATTCAGTCAATACATGAAGTATATCATTAATATTGCGTAACTATTGAATAATTAGGTAAAACTGTATTATAGTACACTTAAAAGTTAAAATAACATAATAACAAATATATTTGTCTATTAAATTTGAATTGCAGGAGGTCACCGATAAGACTACATATAAACATTTACTATAAACAGAGTTCTTTACAATTTAAAAGTAACAAACAAGCTATTTGTTACAAATTGGCGCAAACCAACGTGGACCTTGATTAAACCCCGAACCTAAAATAAATCTTATTGATCCCGTAAACGATTTGTTACAAATTGGCGCTCAACGAGTGGGCTTTAGTTAAGTAAAAATTTTTCTTAATTATTACTTAACTTGAGCAGGCAACCATTAGAGGCACAGGAATTGCATACTAGAGGTCTTACTAAAAGGATGGAGAAGGAGCAAGAAACAGAAGAAGATAGACGGGAAGAAGAAACAGAGGTAGTTACAGACACCGAAATGGAACAACAGGAAAGCAACAAAGAGGATGCCCAAGGGGACCAACCAGATAAAGCGGAAGCCAGAAGAGAACCAGATTGGCAAGAAATAATGAAATTTATGGCAGAACAAAGCCGACAAAACAATGAAACTTTAATAAGACAAATGAAAGAGGAAATTAAGGAAAATTCAAGGAAAACAAATGAAGAAAACAAGGAGAATTTTAGGAAACAGGAGGAAAACTCAAAGCAAACCAAGGAGGAAACTAATGAGAGTTTAAGACAAATCAAAGAAAATTCAGAAAAGCTGGAAAACAAAATAGACAGTATCAACGAAAACTCAAAGAAACAAAACGAAATTTTGAGTGAGAATTTAATCAAATTAATGAATGAGAAGTTTGACAAAAATAAAGAGGAAACTGATGAGAATAACCGGCTAATAAATGAACGCTTAAACCAAATTAATGAAAGGTTTGACAGGAATGATGAGAGCTTGAGGCAGATTCTGGAAAATACCAAACAAATGGATGAGAAAATTGAAAACCGTAATAAGGAGTTGCGGCAAATCATCAATGAACAAGACCTAGCGTTGAGGGAAGTCATCAATGGAAGTATTATAATTGTCGATGAAACACTGAGCAAAAGAGTTGACAACTATGAAGTGGAAGTAAGACAGCAAATAACTGAAATTAAGGTGGGTCTGGAAAAGACAGATGAACCCATCATACAACTCAGAGTGGAAGTAGAGACCAAAATTACTCAAATAGGAAAACATAATGATATTAGAATAACGGAGATACAAGCGAAGACCCAAGAAAAATTTGACGAGATACCAATTAATATAACCGGAAGAATAGAACGGGTTCAAAATGAAATAAAGACAATGAAAATAAGACAAACGCGTAAAAGGAAATTAATAAATACACGGGAAGGATTGGAGATGATTAAAAGGGGATTGGTTCAGCTACATAATATACCAATTACGGAACCAGGAGAAGTAAGGCAAGGTAGAAATTTTAAACGAACCACACTTGAATTCCCAGATAGATTAGAAGGACCGAAAAGGCCAAAACTAACCGAGGAGCATGGAGGACTTCTGGAGATTATGTATGAACCATTTGGACAATTAAGAAACGGTGCAGAAGAATCAGCTCGAAAAACGATGGTAGACTTCAGCATGAATGAAAGTTTTATAACAACAAAATGGCGGAACTGCATAATAGTGAGATATGTCACAAGGACAGAAATAACTCTATACACTAGAGAGACCCGAACAACCAGTATAGAGGAAATAATGGACCACGGTTAAACAGATTCCAAACAAACCAGAAAAAAGGGGACTGAATTTTTGAAAACCGACCAAGCAACCCATTGGAAATAAAAAACCCCAAAATTCAAAAAGCATGTAAGGACAACTTACTCAAGTTATTTCGAACAATATAATTTAAAATGAAGAAACTAAAAACCCCAAAATTCTAAAAAATTGTAAGAACAACTTACTCAATAATTATTCAGAAACGATATGATTTAATAAAAAGTATGTAAGTACAACTTACTTAAGATATTTGGAAACCATTTAATTTAACAAAAAATAAGAACAGATTATTCAATAATATTTATAAAGAATTGATTTAAAATGAGATAATAGGAAAAATAATATTTTATGGTAACAAACAGAAGAATAAATAAATAAATCAAAACAATTGATGGTAATGTGCTCAGATAAGAAGAATAAAGAATAATTTAATGGCTCCAATGAAACTGAAGGAGGATAATAATTAATACAACAATAATTTAGAATCTCTCGGAGTTGAAGATTATATAAGAAGAAATGATACGGAGAAAAATGTCACAAGAAGGAAAGTTAAAAGGATTTTAAAATAATGCCTATCAATAATGTTATGTGCTATTAGTTAATGGAAAAGAAGAAGGAATCAAGAAGAAGAAGAAGAAGAAGAAGAAGAAGAAGAAGAAGAAGAAGAAGAAGAAGAAATATATAAATAAATGTAAACATCAACTGTATAAGAATCCCAAAAGTGTTTAGTATTAGTCGCTAATTGACTACTTATAATTTTTTTATTTTTAATGTATTGACCGTAGAAATGTTCCGGCAATAATTTTTATGAGCAGGGATGATGTTCCCCTGGTCTCAGAAGGTGTAAGGATGGACAGCGGAGTTATGGACCCAAGAGTGGCCACCCGACTGGTACCACCGCACAGGATAGGGAAAAATGTTAGGGAAATTGAGTATTTTAGGGATAATGATGAAATAGCTGTATAGATTGATATTAGATTCCAGAAGTATAGATGAAGAAAATAGAAGGAAGATAGCAGACAGAAGCTTAATTGAGAAAGCTAATTTATAGAAGTAAATAAGAAAATAAATGTTAAAACAAGTTTTTATGATTAGTGTGACCAATCCTTATCAAGTAAAATGCAGACGTACCACTACCCAGAGAAATAAATAATTTATGAATTTGCCTCCAAGAGAGAGAGTTGAGCAGTAAAACAGCAATTACCACCAGTCTGAAATACCAGTCCGTATATAACCAGTCCAAAATAAAAAAGTATTATGAGTAAGAGGACAAACCAGTCAGGTACAAGTTATAAGTTTATTTTTACTAAACTTAGTTGAGACAAAATAAACTTCTTTCGAAGGGGGGGTGTTATGTAACGTAACAGATTTGAGGTCCCCCACGTTACATAAAAAATGAAGTAACTATGGTCAAGAACCATACTCCAATATTAAGGTTACTCAGTAATTAGTACACCTGAGATGTACATAAAGTTAAGAGATGTAATAAATAATATGAAGTATAAAATACTATCCCAATTAATGGTTAATGTGTTACAAATTGTACTTGTTTTTATGCTGTAGCATGGTAGTGTTTACAGGATATTTATTTTATGTTTTGTGTATAGTAAGAGGGAACTGTTATTTTATAGAAGTACTGAGTCAGTGGTGCTCCTTTCATTTATGTTAAAATTGTCTTTAGACAATTAAGTATAAATACCTGTGTTAGGTATTATATTATGTTATATGTATTGACTAAAATTGATTAATGAAGTTGTTTTGAATTAATGTTTGTAAACTTGGCCAGGATGGCAATAAGTGTAAAGTAGTTCTGATAATTATGTTGTAAAATAATGAAAGGTTCCAGGACGAATTAATTAATGTAATAAAGTAAAACCAGGAAATTAAAATTAATGTAAATAACCATGAACCAGTAACTATTTGTACAGTAGGTCAGGTAAAGAAAATTAAGTTAAAAAACGAAATTATTATAAAAGTTGTAAGAAAACCTATAGGCCTAAAGTTAATATTTGTAAAAGGAAATTAATACTTTTTAATAAGTCCAGTCCAATGAAACTATAGTAAAACATATACGGTTTAATAAGGTAGGTTGGGTGAGAGTTTTAGGTAATTTGGTATAATTCCAAGCATGGAGTATTTTATTAAAAAAGAGTAGTAATATTTCATAATTCTGGCTCTAGGATATCAAATATTATCCAATGACAGAAAGTAATGGTTGCTAGGGTAACTAAAATGTAAAAAATCTTGTTGATTTTCAATTATTCAATTATTATATGCTCATGGGTTAACTTGAATTAATACAAATACTGAAAAGAATTTATAAAAACCTATAATTATTCGTTTCGATTGTTATATGCTATTGAGTTCAGATGAAGAGACACTTTTAAAAAGAATGAATCTAAATTAATAAATTAAAATTGAAAAACTAATCCTATGACACAACTGATGAATTATAAAATAAATTAGAGTTCAAAATTATAACCAAATACCTCTAAAAAGGTCGAAAACTCCTTACTTCACTCATCAAGATAATTCCGTTGGATTTGTATTAAACCCGATTTCACATGTAATCAGGAGACTAATTGAGGGAAGCAAAAGGCCCAAACTAACGGAATTATAGAAAAAATATACGAAGACTTCATTTCTGAAGAAATAACCTTCACTTTCAAGAAGAAGCTATAATACGACTTCAATTCCACCGGGACGGACAACCACTAGGATCGTAATAGAAGAACGAAGGTCAGAAGAGTTCCTGGGGCTTTCCTGTACATCCCACCGTCAATTTTATTAAGGATCAGAACACTTTTTCTGGAGGAAAGTAATCGAATTTGTCAATTTTCAACTGTTTGCTGACGTACACTGCCACTTTGAGATTCATCAACCCGGTAAAACCAGCTTATTTTTAATTTCAGTATATTAAGAATTAATAACATTCTGTAATACTAAAGTAACCTTAATTTTGCATTACCTGGCCTTACTAATCGTTAAAAGAATGACACATACCCTGGTATAAGAGATATTTAATATTATATTTAATTTGTATAAATCAAAAGGAACTTGGTCAACTGACGATCGATCTACCATTGTATTATCGATATAATGATATTATCATCTTGAAGAGAACTGTTAGTTTGAATTAAAGTACAAAATCAATAAAGAATCTTTCTTGTATATGATGATGTTTCAAGTTATTGTAGAATAGGTATTATATGTTGTGGGTGGAGTAATTTACAGGTAAAAGGGTGATGAAAATCCGGTGAACCAGTTAACCTAGACGCAAGCCAATTACGAATAACAGCGCTAATTGTCAACAGCTGGTGGAACGTGAGATTGCCGAACTAGCGTGTTTCCTGTACAAATTTTGAATTGAATTACACAATACAGAGGGACTAGGGTTGGCAAGAATTCTTAATACATTCAGTCAATACATGAAGTATATCATTAATATTGCGTAACTATTGAATAATTAGGTAAACCTGTATTATAGTACACTTAAAAGTTAAAATAACATAATAACAAATATATTTGTCTATTAAATTTGAATTGCAGGAGGTCACCGATAAGACTACATATAAACATTTACTATAAACAGAGTTCTTTACAATTTAAAAGTAACAAAACAAGCTATTTGTTACAAATTGGCGCAAACCAACGTGGAGCTTGATTAAACCCCGAACCTAAAATAAATCTTATTGATCCCGTGAACTATTTGTTACAATATCAACTCACAACAAATATTTATGAAAGTAAGATACTGAATTTCTTTTTAGTGTTTCGGGGACTCTTTTAATTGAAACACACTTGGTTAGCCAAATAAAATAAATATAAAAGGAAGATAAACATATATTTTCATATGAACGTAAAAATGTTAAACTTTGTGATTTGTGAAGGCAAAGATTTACGATCGACTACTTCTTAAATTACGTAGAAAAATCCCAAAATCTAAGATTTGATGAGTAAAATCTCATTTAAGGATTTAAATTAAAGTTCTTAGTCGTTAAATTCATATTCCTAGAAAAGTGTTTTAAAACAAAATTAGGAAACAAATAAAAGACTGCAGGGAACATCTGTAGTGCACAACGCTTCACGGGACTTGGCCTGTTCCAAGAGTCGATTCCATATTCCTCGTTCTAGTCTATCTGTTTTTAAATTGATGCCTTCTCGAATCATCTAGACTATTCAAATAGACTAGAACGAGGAATATGGAATCGACTCTTGGAACAGGCCAAGTCCCGTGAAGCGTTGTGCACTACAGATGTTGCCTGCAGTCTTTTATTTGTTTCCTAATTTTGTTTTCACTCGGAGGAATGTAAATTTCCGTCTTCAATCTGGACCTTAGTGATTCGTAATTATTACTTTTTTTCAGGAATGAAGAAAAAATAAAAAGAAGACGTTGGTCGACGGAATGGGAGGCGCTTAAGAACAAGAGACCTAGAACAATAAACTAAATAATATCTCAGGATCAGAGAGAGGATTTGCATTCGCTCTGTAAATCGTATACACCATTATATGAAAGAGGACGTAATTCTATGAAAGTAGGTACAATGTATGTGCTGCTTCTCTGACATGTTTGGGTAACATATCCTTATCGTTTTGTAAAATAAGATAGAAGTTTGATACGTAGGCCCAGAGTAAGGAACTTGAAGCGTTTTCAGTTGAGTCCTACGTAACAAAATTGAACAAATTTTGTAAAGTACAATTTGAATATTAATTTTTAAAATTAATTTGTCTGTAGGTTTTACAGCAACATGGCTGAAAGTTTACAAAACATGGGCGAATACAAATTGATGTGGTAGTCTGAGGCTGTGACATGTGAAAAAAACTCGCAAAATGTAAGATATTAAAGTAAAGGTTTTGAAATCGATTTACTTGAATACACACACAAAATTACACTCCTAAATCAGCATGGTGACTACGGAAGAAAACACATTGGACTATCATCCCAATTCTAATGTCTGTGTATTTTCTTCTCTAAATTATACAGTTTTCTCTTTTTACACCACCTAAATTTTTTCTGTACAACATCGAGTATACATTTTACTACGAGCACGGTCCCCAAAAACGTTTTATCCTGAAATTATTCAACTTATTTCCTTAGTCTATCCTCTCGCTGAAAAATATGACAGGATAAATTGTGATTATCTGTTGCAGTCTTCTGCTCTGAAACCCTAAGGCATCTTAGGGTTAAAATAAACAGATTTAGATAGATAGGGCACGTACAAAGATGGGAGAAACCACATCGTCAAAGTAAATATTTAACCAGAGGCTTATGAGTAATACAGCGGGAGGAAGACCAAGAATTAGTTTAAAGGATAGGATGAAGATAGACTAGGCTTATATGTATCAATTTGTATTCGCCCATGTTTTGTAAACTTTCAGCCATGTTGCTGTAAAACCTACAGACAAATTAATTTTAAAAATTAATATGCAAATTGTACTTTACAAAATTTGTTCAATTTTGTTACGTAGGACTCAACTGAAAACGCTTCAAGTTCCTTACTCTGGGCTTATGTACCAAACTTCTATCTTATTTTGCAAAACGATAAGGATATGTTACCCAAACATGTCAGAGAAGCAGCATATACATTGTACCTACTTTCATAGAATGACGTCCTCTTTCATATAATGGTGTATACGATTTACAGAGCGAATGCAAATCCTCTCTCTGATCCTGAGATATTATTTAGTTTATTGTTCTAGGTCTCTTGTTCTTAAGCGCCTCCCATTCCGTCGACCAACGTCTTCTTTTTATTTTTTCTTCATTCCTGAAAAAAAGTAATAATTACGAATCACTAAGGTCCAGATTGAAGACGGAAATTTACATTCCTCCGAGTGAAAACAAAATTAGGAAACAAATAAAAGACTGCAGGCAACATCTGTAGTGCACAACGCTTCACGGGACTTGGCTTAGGGTTTTCTGTCTTGTAGATTTCCCACTATCGTATTCAATAAGTCAGTGAGAGATAATGGTGTGGACACCAAATTAAAAGCACCTTATCATTGACTCTACTTAAGTACGTGTCTGTCAAATTATGATATTTCAAAATTTACCTCACTATTAAATACACAGATTACAGACTAATTTTTTAAACACTAATTCCAGCAGTGTTTTTTAAAGTTTATATTAGCAAAATATTTCATGTGTTTCCTCACGGCTATCTATTGTTGTCGTTGTAACAACGGAATTTTATCTATTGATGTGCAACGTAAACAGATAGAGACGGACTGGACATATAGGCCTACATCTATACATAGAAATACATCCATGGCTAGAAACAAATAATCAATGATCCGTTGCTGTCTAGTCTTTGGTTAATGTGTTTTAACACCTTGAAGTGAGAAACTGAATAAGCGACACTTGTTTAAAATCTTAGTATATTATGAAATGATTTGCTTTATTTACTTCTAAATTTTGTTGTGTAGTCTACACTAAAGCGACACGTAAATAAGTGTAGACTATAATTACATTGGTTTAAGTTACAAATAAATTTATTTACTATAAAATTAACATGGTCGCATTTTATCACTTACTTAATAATAGTCTATGTAATAGCTGTATAACATAATGTATCGTAGTGCAAACAACATAACATTATGTAATATCTGTCATTATAACTCAATGTCTGTATAACATAATAAATATATTTATAACTTAAGAAAAGTCAGATTTAAAGTATGATTGGTGTGATTCATCTTCAAAATACATTATTTTTGCAATGATATATTCAGAATTTAAGGAGGCTTGACCCGAACTTGATCGCAAATTCTCAAGACGTTTGAGACTAAATGTTTTATGTTGCAGCATAATAGCAGAGACGGTCAGAGGTGTGCACTCGAGTCTCTTACACGTGTCTCTATGACATTATATGAAGTCGTTGTACGCTATATAATAATTTGGTAATGGAACAATAATATAAGATCATAACAAAGGCAAAACCCAACATGGTTGCTGCGTTTGTATGTAAGCAAATATTTGTCTTTTATGTCGGTAAAATACCACACAACACGTTGGCTCGCTTAACTGATGCCGATTAGAGTAAAAATATAAAAACAGATTTAAAAAATATAGAGGACATACAATTAAAGTCACATGGAACATTATCTTATTAATTATTGTGCGAAGTAGGATTGTGTAATCCTCTATGATGGCAAACAAATGTACACCTGTCAGAAATAAAACAGATTTTACCGCCCGTTAGCATTTATCTGTCGTCGTGAGAAACTACCTTAGTAGCATTTACAAACGCGTTAAAACACATTTATACGTTGATGTAATCGCGAAAGTCGCCGTTGCAATTACATACTGAAGTGCACCCATTATTAATCAAAAACATATAGGTTGGCTTGTATGTAGGCCGTGAACCACGTGTGAACGCCGCTCCATGCATTCGTCCCACTGCCATTGTGAGCGTACGGATTTGCGTTCTTTTGAAGTGACAGATTTACGATCGTGCCTATAGCTAATAATTTTTTTTATACGTACTCAAAAATTGCATATTATTTGAAGTTCTTTAATAATTACGACACTTAATTAGCCTAGTAGTGTTGACCGAGTAGTTTTACACTTTATTTAGTCATTTAAAACACTTAATTTAAAAGACATCGGCCATATGCCTATAGTCACTTTAGTTGTAAATGAAGATTATATTACAAGTAACAAAGCGATTACAAAATTTAACTTATTGCTCAAAATTTAATTTCTTGTAGAATTTATTAAGATTGTTAAATGTTTTTTGTTTGATCCTCAGCCCTTTTTACTTTGCTTCACCTCGTTTAAGTTACCTTAAGAATAAAATATAGCTGTGTTCAGACTTAAATATTTTCTTCTCCTCTTGATACGGAATCGCTTGTCAAGGATCTACACTCCTTCAAAAGTCCCCAATTATTTCCGGTCTTTTGGGCCGTATTCGATTGCTTACTTCCGACGTAATTTATTTTATACACTAGACACGTTTCGGCCACCCACCGAAGGGCTACTTCAGTAGTAAAAATTAAAAATATTTCGACAAGGGATGGTAGGTCGAACGTACCCCTAGTTGAGACGAAAGTAATGTGTTCCCGGGGAAACGGGATTCCCTATATAACTTACCACGCGCTCGATATTTCCTAATACGGTGGAGTCAGATTTGCAGCCATTATTTATTTATTATTATTTATAAGTTATTATTTCTTCCATTCCACACTTTCGCCATGGAATAGGTAACGCTTACAAGGTAAACAGACATCACATTTACGCAACGTACGTGTGTCTCAGTAACTCATTATTAACTATTCTAGAGATTATTTTTCGCTTGGTCAGTGACAGGTTTGTTATAAAACTTCGTACTGCCTTTGGAAATTTAGAATTTCTGTCTTGGCCTTACGGTGTGTGTTCATGTATTTTGATTTGGCCGTAATCACGCGAGGTGTGTAACGCTTGAGCTGGTATGACCTCCTAACGGAACACGTTTTCGATAGCTGTTGTACCTCGCCTGTTAAGCTCTTACTGCGCCTGTTTCACAAGTTAGTTAAACATGACAAAAACTCGTCGGATTTTCTATACAGAGCATTTACAGTAAACACGCATACTCCTGTTGATACATATTTTACTGAAGGTCGTAGTAATTTATTTTACTGATTTCTTCTCTTTCCTCTGCCTTAAAGGAAGAATCAGAAAATATCCATTTATTCTGTAGACAAAAACAGACAACGTCCAGACATGTGCTAAGAAATAATTAAAACTTTCTTCACTCGTGAAATGATCCGCTCCCACACATACATAAACACTTCCTTTTCCTGTGTAATTCATCTTTCGAGACACGTAAAACAAGAAATTCAGGTGGTTGACTGACCGAGAGAACTACACAAGTAAACATTAGTCTATATTTCCCTTGTGGTGTGATAGACAACATCTATGAACTAATGGTTATATTTGCGTCCTTGTTTACTGTGTACCTGTAAAAACCAAAATGCGCTAGACTTGCTTACACTTTTCCGTGCAGTGATCGGTTTCGAAGCCGAAAGTGACTTCCACGTAGCAACCACTTTCTCGCAACAATGAGTAGGAATAACTAATCTCCCGCTGGTTTTGAGAAACTACAGCTGTTGATTAATCCACAGTAACATCTGAATCAGCAACGATTTGAGCTCTATCTCCCTACGTGACGGTTCATATCTTTCGGTTGCATTCAATTCCAAATGCACCCATTAAATCTGCAACTCGAATAGTGGACTTTTCCAGATCTCTTTTTCGATTTGATTCCCTGAATTCATCCCATCTCTGTAATACTGTTGTATTTTTAATTGAAAATGTGTGTAGTGTAAACTTTTAAGAGACCTGATTGTGTGTAAACCGGTTTTTATCAATTTTATGTATCTATTAATTGACTCGCTTACGTAGAATCGAATTATTATTTATGACATCATCCTCATTTCTGTTAACGTTCTAAGTCTGTAGAAAATCTGTACTTGTTTGCGTATCATAAGGTCTTATAAACATATTTTACAGTGTCGCATACAACAGAATTTAGAATCCTAATCACATATAACAGACGTTCTTAACATTCTGAAATTATGTTCTGTAATACAACAAAGTGTGGGTGTTTCATAGATGTTGGTTTTAATTATATATATAAATAATTTTGTTTTACTAATCGTGGTTCATCCAAGCCCCCAAAAATTTATCCATGCGATGATCCAAGTTTACTGAAAATTAATTAATTTTCAATGTTGGAAATTAAATGTTCTTAACTACTGATTTACTATAAATTAGTCTGTTTACCAACATAGAATTAATTACAAATTAAAATTAATTGTGTTCAATAGTTAGCTTCTCTACAGTTTTTAGTCTTTAAAATCCTTTGGGGTTTAAGAATTGAATGATAATTTAAAAATTTTAACTTTCCTTGAGTGTCGACTGAAAGGAATGTCTGTAGTCTGGAGTCCGGTGACCTGATGATCTACAGCGCGTTGACCTTCGACAATCGTGTGGTACGCCCGTAGTAATGTAGATGGTAGAGTCTTTCAGGGTCTCTTTCGGGTTTGATTGGGCACGAAATTTCACGGGTTCAACTAGGTACGACCGTGGTGTATAGGTCTTACACCAAATCCAGTATTCTTCAAGTGTCTTTCCAAACCTATGCGGACAGTCTTCCACAAGCACTCGGTTTTAACTGAGGTCGGACTAACATTTTTTATAATATTACGTAATCGGAGATTTACTTCCGAGGTTGGCAGAGTCCAATGCGGCGAATTCGCGGACTTGTTGCCTTTTCTTCCAAAAGTATTATCGTTTGTAGAAAGGACCACGTACGTCAAATTGCATTGCTGATAACAACTGAACTTGCATGAAGTTTTACTGAATCTTGACTGAAATTGTAAAGTTCTGATTGGTTAACTGCTTGCTTCTACTCTACAGAAATTTAAGTGATGGAATTGTAATTTAAGTGAAGGAATTACAATCACATCATGTAAATTTCGGTTTATTCTGGTCAAGAATTGTTCTGATCCTGCAGAGAAGGTATATAAAATTCCGTGTTCTTTTTATGGCTTTTCAGGTCGTCATGCAATTAATATTAAAAAATTCACACCCAGCGAATGTAAATGTAATAGTACATTTAATTACTGTAAATTGTTTGATAGAATAGGTCTATATTCTTGTCCAAGTTCCATCTCATAATCTTAATTAACAATGGCTCTCTAATGGTTTTCTAAGCGTTCACGCAACACATGGATTCGCACACTCGACTCTCGTAACTTGAACTTACGATAATTATGCACATTTCACAATATCGCACTACATATTTGTTTGCACTTATAGTGACTTCCTTATACATGTAATATACAAAATTCCTTACAAGCTAAGATCAGAACCCTACATACTACAGGTATTAAAGATTTTATTTAAATATATTGTTATGAAATTTGTAACGTATGGGTTAACACGTTGATTGCGTCAATTTTTTATGAACGTAATGATGTCCTCTTATAGTGTATAAAAGTCCCACTGTTGGTATCAATTCTGTAAAGTTTTTAGTAGTACTCGCTTAGTGGTGATGATCGCGAACGCGTTAATAAACCGTACCGAACCTTGCTGTTGTCTGATAGTTCTTACCTGTCTTTGCCCGTTGTTTTTTCTTCCCGATAGGCGCCAAATTGCTTTCTCGAAACAATTAAAAGTTTTGCTCGGTGTCGTTTTTCTATGCGATGTTGATAAAATTCAAATTACCCACGCGGACTGGCGGGAACTGGAATCTCGCTTGTCGTTTGACGTGTTGCCAACTAAATTTTTGGCAATGAATCCTGTTCACCGCTAAAGTACACAAACTATATAATAAATTTCAAATAAAAACAAAGGACAATTATTAATGATTCGTACTTGTTTATTGGTGTTTAAAATTTGCTAATTATTGATAACTCAAATACAATAGAAATTATTATAATAAAAGTTTCGCTCCGGCAACAAACTTATTTTCACTCAGCGGCTGGCAAAGGTGACAGCTGTTGTGCGAGTCCATAATGGCCGCTAGTATTTCTTATTTACACAAGTTATTCTGTCACTGAGTTCTTTGGATTACGAAAAAATTTAAAACAAGATGTTAAATAAAGTACACCACCTTAAATTTGTGGTACTTAAATACTAAAAAGGTTTACATAAAAATCAACTCTTGGTGTTTAAAAGTGTGTGTCAATTTTATAGGCTTCGTACATAGGTTATTTCACAGTTACATACAGTTTGAAAAAATATGATCTATTAATCCTTGAAAGAATTTAGTGTTCGGAGTTCAGAGTGAGAGTTACTGTTTGTGAAAAAAGTTAATCAGTTTTAGTTCGTAATTATTGGTAATTTAATTTATACTTAACAAAACCCTGTTGTTTTTGCTATGGGTCATCAGTATTTCTTCCAGGTTGTGTTTGTACTTTCGTTAATTTTCAATGGTATGGTTTCCCTTCTTCATCTGGCGTCTGTTTCTTATTAATCAAGTTTCATCTATTTTTTATTGTTAAAATTTTGTTTATTGTTATTATTTGGTTTACTGGAACTATGTTCGACTTCTGGTATTCATTTTACTTTCATTTGGATCTTATTTTCTTCTTTATTAGACTTTAATAGAGACGAATTCAGTATAGCGTCTGTCCCGCTGGATCGTTAATAATGGAACTCTCGTTTTTTAACGGTCAAAAATATAATAATGTTTTGTTGTTATGGCAACCACTTCCACTCTTATTGGTTAAATACATTTAAACCTATTGTTATAAATCCTGGGTTTCTGTTTAAAATGAATAAATATTTTATAATGGCTATTGTTCCTTGGTGACATTACCAATGTATGAAATATTAACATAGATGTCCCTATTTTCTTTCAAAGATCAATTTGACATCTCACAAGGCTGGTCTAGGTCATGTATTAATGTTTTTTTTTGACAAAATTGCTAATGCTATATTATTACATATTTCACTTATTTATACTGTTTATTATTTTTTTGACATATTATTATTGTTAGTTAATGGTAATCAAATAATTTACTTGGTCTTACTACTCAAATATAATAGTCAATTGTTTACAATTGGTTTTCTGAAGTTAGACAGTTAGGTATTTTATAGGCCTAAGCTGTAACAGTCTAGGATTTCTTATTTTGCTCTATTTAAACATTATTTATTAAATCCATACATTCTGCCTATTGTCATTTAGTACTAATTGGCTTTTGAATTACTTTGAAGCTGTTTTACAATCAATTACTGTTATTATAATTTTACAAAATCATTTCTTATCTGACATTCTTTTCTTTTCTATTTATATAATAATGATTAATCTTGTGCTTGTTAAGTTTATATCATTGCTAGCTTATGCCTACTCCCATCTCTTACACACTTTTTAATACTTAATTCTACTAGCAAAACATAACACAGAAATAAGTTTGTGGTCTGTCTATTGTTCAGCCATATTCCTTCTTATTAATTACAATTGTCCTATTTATGTTATTACATGAAATTAACATACTCATTATCTCTTTATAATATCATTACATAAATAAAAAATACAAACATATTAACTTAATGTGCCTTCTTGGCTGATACTCCAATAAACACTAAACAAATAAATTGACTTTCATAAAACTAACAAAACAGTTTAACATACATTAATATCATTTTTCCCAGTTCAGTTACTTCAACCCAATTTAACTTAATTCTTCCTAACTGAATAAGTAATGTACATTATTGTTATTGATGTCTCTTTGAATCAACATTAATTGTTACAAAGACATAGGAGCTTTTGTAACTAATAACAAAACTGGTAATCCTTCTACTCATTTAAAAGTATTTAAGGGAATTATTATTATTATTATCCCAACATTGTTTTTTAACCTTTTTTTTGTTGTGTACACTTATGTTTGCACTGAAAGGACTCATTAATCTACACAGTCCTGTCTGTTCGATTAATTATTATTATTCTTCACTTATCACTTCACTTTTACCATTAAAATATTGTTTACAGTTATTTCCTATAGACTACAATACATTAGTTTTTATTAAATACTGCATTGTATTTCTGGGTTTAATATAGGGGTTTTATCCCTTTCATTTTATGGGTTTGTTTTATTGTTACTAATATTTACTATTCTTTCTCCTTAAGATTATAAATTGTTTATCTTACTTTCTACTCATCACTTCACTGTTTATTGTTATCACTCCCTACCTATCTCTCACTCTTGGATGTTTATCGGGTTTTAAAACATAGTTTTATAGTCATTTTTCTATATTTTATATTCTACTTTTTATCTCACTATGGGGTTATTAATAATACACATATTCTATTAACAAATGTTTTCCCTTAATTACTATGGGTAGTGTACTTCTTGTTTACATACTTTATATAATGCTTGTTACTAATTTTTATTATTTATTATTTGTGTTTTGGTATTATTTGTTTACCTTTGATTATTTTTTTTTGTTTTCATTTGTCCTATCACTGGGATTGGGGTTTGTTTCTACCTACTCACTTACCATATCTATTGGGTTATTTTGGTTAAATCGCATTGTACAATTTTTTCAAGTTTTGCTTCATTGCTTGCTACATTTCTCTTATAAGAGGTTACTTTTATTATTACCTTTACATGTTTGATCGTATAATTATGTTAAGTACCCATTCCTTTATCTCTGACTCATCCCTTTTAATTTATAGTGTTAATCATTTAGTATTTTATTCTTATCATGTCGCTTCACAAATGCATGTTGAAGATATGTCCCCTTACAATATTTATATTTATTCAAACAGTCTGTTTCTTGATGTATAAAATATATTTAATATTTATAAAGACTTTACCTCAAGATGTTTCTTCTTATTTGGGACATGTTTCGGGAAGCCTTGTGTTCCCATCCTCAGCCTTCCTGATTTTAAGCTTTGTGAGGTATTTGTGTGTTGGTTGGCTTTTGCTGTGGTTTCCTGTTGGCTTTTGGTCCTTTAAATTGGTATTATTGTGTGTGATTTTGGTGTCTATATTAGTATTTTGTGTATTTTCTTGAGTGCTTTGAAAATACACAAAATACTAATATAGACACCACAATCACACACAGTAATACCAATTTAAAGGACCAAAAGCCAACTGGAAACCACAGCAAAAGCCA
Source organism: Magicicada septendecula (assembly GCA_034769895.1). Classification (NCBI taxonomy): domain Eukaryota; kingdom Metazoa; phylum Arthropoda; class Insecta; order Hemiptera; family Cicadidae; genus Magicicada; species Magicicada septendecula. Next base: position 546,086,788 of record CM068368.1, read on the forward strand.
ACCAACACACAAATACCTCACAAGGCTCAAAATCAGGAAGGCTGAGGATGGGAACACAAGGCTTCCCGGAACATGTCCCAAATAAGATGAAACATCTTGAGGTAAAGTCTTTATAAATATTAAATATATTTATATTTATATGTAATACATATAAACGTTTGTGTGTGTGTGTTTGATCGCGTCAGTACAGAGCGTTAGCTAAGATTATCCGGGCAAGGCCCCAGGATGTTCTCTGTAACTTCAATATAAACCTCTATTTCTGGTTTTGCCTGGCTGCTACGGGTAATAATATAATGAGGGAGGTGGGAGTGAGGGGGTGCAGGATGTCCAAATTGTTTATGTAGATTGCAGAGCGCGGTGCTGAATCAGTGATAGTCATAATTTTATTATTTTCATTTATTTTTTCTTATTGCTGTTATTTATTTACTTTTTATATTTTAACAAATAAGGATAAAATGATTATTTAATGAACAAACGAAACATTTTAGTTAACACAAGTATCTTTTATTAGTGCTTTTTATGTGAGTATAGAGTGAAGAAATAATAAGCTAAAGTATCATTGAGCAATTCTGTAAAAATAAACATGTTACTTCAGAAGTTACGTACCTATAAAATCAAAGATTTTTATTTGTTACTGCAAATACCAAAGCTGTGATATTTTTCTTTCTACAAAACCTGTCTTTCTTATACAATCTTTATTATAGCTGCACCTAAGGAAGCCTTGGTGTCCAGATTTAGACCCGCTATAGGGATTTCAAACGTACATCGATAAGTAACAGTGGACATTTCGGGGTTTTACGAACGACCCTAGGATTGCTGATGCTCCGTACTTTGACCGTAAAACACACACACACACACACACACTCACACACAACATACTACACATGGATAAAATGAAGGCGAAGGTAACGATTTTTGGCAGAAATCTTTCACCAGTAATTTTTGTTAACTATTTTTTCGACAAAATATTGTTAAACATAGTACGTGACAATTCTTTGCTCTTTGCATTTCGGTTTTTAAATAAAGAACATCCTCTCGCATTTGGTAGCAAAGCTAACTTTGTCGCTACAACGTTTCGCATCAAGCTATACTTGAAATTAAAAAAAATTATAATACTGATAATTTCATTATTGATTAGGCATATAATTCATAACAATTGTCGGAGTTAACAACTGAGTATTAAATTCCAAAAAAGCTTATTCTTTACACGGGGACTACCTTTGTTTTCTCAGATACGTAACAATAAAAATCGAAAGCTTAAGCAATATGAAAGCTTAATCTAAATTTATTGTTGTATTGGAGTGTTAGTGGTCTCAAATATTGGTAAATGAGCTGAAGATGGCTTCATTGCCGAAAGCGCTCGTCAATACCAAAGACAATATAGTGGTTTGTACAAAATTACTAGTAGAAATTAATCTAAATTGCCATGAAAACAAAATGAAAACAAATTTTTATCTTTCCCACGATAGGGAAATTATTAGGCCAATATTCAAACTATTAGATAAAGTGAGTCAATCAAATGATGGAAACACAAGCAGACGTAGGCAGCCAAATGAATGCTCAAGATGTAACCTTGAGATAACCTCCAAAATTAATATAAACGTGATTTGGAAGCTGAAGAATTGATTATGCATGATTACGGCTAGTAGAGAAACAACTTAATGCTCTGGTGATTGATTTGACTGCCGTCCTTTTTACTATCCTAAGGATATACTGATGCGCTCACAAACGCGCTATCCAATGTTGATACACACTTTCACGTAACTGATACGTATTAGATCTTAACAGAGCTGATAAGCAATGAAATCGAAGAGCTATTAAGCGAATGTAGTAAAAGTTACTGTTTGTTAGCGATGAAGAAGCAGCATATAACAAAGCTTTATTAACTTATTTCGAAAAAGTCTGCGGAGTTTTTTAGTTTTAACTAGGATTAATGTCTAGTACTACATACCTGCTAATTTTTACTTCTACATGACTGAAGGGATATCATGTACCCACTGGTATCGGATGGACTCGGATTCCGCATAGCGTAATGAAGAACTATAGATTCTAAGTTAGAGTCTGATCAAGATGGTCTGTTTGTAAGGGAGTTTGCTTTAGAATACAATGAAATAATTTTCTAGAACATTGTTGTCAGATCATGTCATAGTGTTCAAACAGCGAAGCTTGACATGTCACACAGATGCGCAGCTGAGCTTTGCTTCAATTTGTCAGGTTCCATTTGAGATCCGATGTCTCCAATGTTGCGATAAAACATTACAACTATAAATCAAGTACTAAAAATTTTTATTATGCAAACAGGATGAGCCAATGAAACGGGTAATTGTAAACATCTGATTCTCCTATAACATTTGTGTATGTTCCGTTACCAAATGGTAGCAATCGAAGCACCCGTCATTATGGAGCGTTGGACGTGCTTTGTTATTAAGGCGTATTAGATGGTTTTGGATTAGTGAGATGGTTTTGTGACTGCACAACAGTTGTTTCGCCACTTCAGTATCCAACGTAATGATTCAGTACCATCAGCACATGCCAACTGAATTTTGAAGCAATCGGCTCTGATTTAAAGAAAAAACGTCCAGGTAAACATAAAACTGTAAGTACGCCTATAAATATTGAGCGAACAAGAGCGGCTATCCTATGTAGCTCCAAACGTTCTGTCCGTGTGTCGCTATGCAGTTTCACTTGGGTTGTCCGACGAAGCGCATTTATATTTGAGAGTATATGTAAATAAACAAAACTTTCGGTATTAGACATCAACCAACCCTCGAGAAATACGTTATAAGCCATGTATGGCGTGCAATAGCGCCCTTTCGAATAATCGGTCTTTGGAAACGAGGTGAGAATTCCATTGCCATAACATCAGAGTGATACGTCTAAATGATTAACAAATTTTGTCTCATCAAGTAACAAAAAATATCTGAAATCACACGAAACACGTGGTTCAACAGGATGGACCAACCAGTTATACGGCTAGGCGATGGAATTAAACGTATATTTCTAAATCATGTAATCTTCTTCAGGTAAGGCAACATTCCATGGCGCCTCAAGATCTCCAGATCTAAACGCATGCAACTTTATCTTGTGAGGATATTTGAAGAGTAAGGTGTACATGACATCACAATCGGGAGGAGCAGTAATCAGATGAAGACAAACGCACAGGAGCGACAAAGGTGGAGAGCACCCAGTTGTAACCTGTCGTAGACACTTTTACTAAAGCAGAAGAAGTTGTACAGTGATCCATCCTCACGAAACATGGAAAAACTCTAAGAAAAGATTCATAACGAAGTTGCTGTAATTCCTGCTCACAAAATTTTCCAAATGTTTAAAAATCACAATATGTAATTTAAAGGAAAACATGATACCTCGACTTCAAGAACGTTTCATTCGAAATGGTTGCCACTTTCAGAAAGTAGTTTCATGGCTAGTTGTTTTGCGATTAGCTACATTGTATTATGTATAGTTTCAATTTTGTGTAAATGTTAGTATTTCAATCGATTAAAAATTATTAATCGATTGGCGCACTCTGTATTCGTCTAATATTTTAAAATAAAACGGTATTATTTTACACTTTTAAGTGGGTTACAATTCTAATTTTCCTCTCAATTAGGGCAGAAATCTGCAATAGTTAACTCTAACCATACAGGCACAAGGTATGTAAAACTAATATCTATTTGATTAATAACTAGAAAATGATATAATAATAGTGTTAAACACAAAACTTTGTGTTTTACAGAAAACAGTAATATTGCTTTGAAGTCACGAACAACAGATAAACACGGTTTACTAATTTCGAAATAATTCTTAAGCGGAATGAATAACATGTTGTTGAAATGTTATTAAGGAATAATTTAATGAAAAATGAGGCATGCCGTGTGGAAAATAACAGACCGGAATCGGTTAATGCTAACAATTATAGACGACGAAGTATTCTACTAATACACGAACTACACATTGTCAGCATTACTACACTACACATGGCTATAAACCGTTATTTATGGGGAGAAAATAAGTACTTGTGTACGCTGTAAGTAGACATTCATATGTGTTCAAACGATCATACTGCGTGAAGTATAGACAGGCGCGCCCATACACTAACACATATGTATACTACATGTGTAGCAGCATATATGGATTACAATTTTGACGAATTCCAGAAGAGAAGCTTAAGATTCGCAGAGGAGAAACCTTATAGACAGTACGATAGAGCTCGCAGTAATGACTACGAGTGACACTATTAAAATACTTAGAACAGCTTACTGTCATAGTTCGATATTACAGTACAAAGGGTATAGTAATCATATACTAAAACTTCAATAACCAGAAATCTCGTGTAACAGTATTAAAATACGATGGACTAAACAAAATGCTATTATAACAAATTTACAATTCACAGCGTTAAGATTGGGACATTACAAGGTTGTAATAATTATCGTAAAACTTCCGTATATTAAATATAAAATTAAAATAATGAAAAACACGAAAGCAAAGCAGAACAATTAATAATTAATTCTGTGAACTGCGGCCTAAATAAACAAAGCATCGAGTTTGGAAAAGATTTATTCGAAGAAATTGTCGGTTAAATTTAACGTGGTAGTTAATTAGTTTATTTTCTCACTATGATTTAAATAATTAAGACAAAAATATGTTTTGTTTTTATTTTGATTTTTTCCCATACTAATTCTTAACATTCATTGTGTACATAATTTCGTTTCACAAATGAAAGTCAATTTATAAATTTAACACTGTTTACAGTTAAAAAATAAATCTTTCGTCTCTATTTCACCAATTTCCTAGTTACCATTGTATTTAACTGTAGAGTATTAGGACACCCAGCTGGCAATATTCACATCTTAACTCGTGAATAAAACATTTCCCAGTCTGTATTGATGTGTAACGATTTTTTATTTTTAGGTCTAGAATCGCCTCCAAAAGTACTGCCCTTTACCCCTGAAATATATAAGAAATTTTATTAAAATTTTGAAAACAAACGCAATTAAATTCTTACATACAAAGATTGAATTCAAGTGTTAACCGTAAATAAACACAATTGAAACAGCTAATCGACCTCGAGTACATAATACTAATAAGCTTTCTGAACTGCAGAACTCACTCACTATTTTGAATGAACTATAATTATTATTAAGTAAATTTCAGTATTAAAAATTTTATTAGTTATCAGAAAAATTGCGTAAAACCGGATCGCAATTCAATAAAATGACAATTGCAAAGCAAACAATACAAACACACTAAAACACTGAAATTACATACAACATACACTAGAAATTCCAAGCTAATGCATTGGATTTTTACTTAAATTTATAACCATATATTTAACTTCTAGCCTTTAAGATGATGATTATTTCCATATATATCTATAGGGCGATACTAAATTTTTCATAGACATACATAACCGATAACATTATGTAAAGTTTTTTTGAACCATACTTCACACACTTTTGAAGGTGGTCCAAAACTCACTTTTTGGACCGGAGTCAGAAAATTTTGAAATTTTCAAAATTGAACCCTATATTCAGATTTTGGTTGAAACTCACATCTATTTGATCCTCTGTTGTGCCCAGCACACTCCATTATGATTTTATACATATAATTGTAAACGAGGATTCTACTCATACTCAAACTACTCAATGTATTATTTTATTTTATCTTAACAATTATTTTAAGGAACAAACTGAGCGATTGTGAGGAAGTGTGCTGCTCATTTTTATCAACCAGTGAGTAAAACTGCTGTAGTGAGTTATCAACCAGGGAAGCTAAGAATTGTCTACTTGTCAGTGTTCGTGAACGAGTTCCGCTTTGTTCACAAAAATCAATGTCAAATTGTCCTCTCGTGTGACCTGATAAGTTTCGAGACACGTGCAGAGTCCAGTTCTGATTGGTTGAAATTTGGGCGTTAACTCATAGAGACTTTTTGCGTCACGCAGGGTATAAAACTGACGAGAGCACTGGGAAATACACTCACTCTCTTCTTTTTCACTTCTTCACTTTTTGGCGTCCTTGCGCACTATCCGTACACCTTCTGTCTACGATGGAGCCACATCAAAAGCGTAATTACAACTTTGTTTTGTTTTACTTTGTTCAAACTTAAAGCATTAATCGATTTTGGATAATAAATTATTTATACTCAGAAGTGCTCATTAGTGTTCTAAATTCGTTAAGGAATATGTATAATTGACATCTTAATCATTTATGCCTAATTTAAAGTGGTAACGTACCAAATTCAGGAATATAGTTAGTAAAGCTTGTATAATGTTTTAATAAAGAATAGTCAGTATATGAAGAATTTTTTTTTTGATATAATATTATGTCTTAATGAAAACACTCAATAGAATTATTGTAACGAGAGTATGTCACTTCAATTATTGTTATTTTGTTCATTTGTATTGTCATTATTGTCATTTGTTCATCAAGATAAAACTTGTTAACGAACGTAGTTACTCTAATGAATTAAAGAAATATTATTAATCTAAGTAAATGCCTTATTTAATAACGAGCCATACCCACAGCTATCCTGTCCGTACGACTGGAGCTTTCACTTTGTGAGGCCCCAGCCCCGGGTGATACAACACCACCTTACATATTTTTAAAAATTTTGATACCTCACATTTTTTACTTTTCTATTCTGCTTATCTAACCTTTCTGCCTCTCAGCACTGAGATAAATTTTCCTTTTGTACCTCTATTTTTTGCGAGGATCAATCTAAAAAACAACAGGGATTTGAAGGATAAAGCCTCTGGACACGCCTGCCAAATTTTAAGTGATGGTTGATGCATTCAAAAGTTAGCGTGTGACATACTCCAAAAAAGAGGTAGATAGTAGATACACAAATGCCGAACGATTGAGTTAAGTAAATTCTTACTTCGTTCATTCAGTTATTTACGCACAGTAGTGGGTTATATTCAGATTAGATTTCAGTTTTTTTGGTTAGTGGTGCCAACATGTTCAGAGTAGCAGAATTTAAATATAAATGGTTTACAATTATCAGCTGTTGTTATTACAATAGAATCGTGATATTTCTGGTACGTTTTGTTTTTAATGAAAGTTTTTCAGAATTAAATTATCTACAAATTTTATTAGGGACACATAAAATTACTAGGGAAATATATTTTAAGTACAGCAGTACATAAAACAATCAATTTTCAAGAAGTTTTTGCTAGTAATTTTTGTTTGCAGTATTTTACCTCGGAACGGGACTATGATCTAAACTTTTATCTGACCGTAACTGGAGAGTAAAGCTTTCCGGACACACGTAATATGACATTGTTCTCCTGTTCAACTGTACAATCACGGTTCGAAATAGTTTCCTTTTCTTCCGAAACATCCTCTATATTAATGCATATGTATAGGAATGTGTAACTATTACAGTCTGGCTTCTACTACAATTTGTTTATTTCTAGATTATTCAGCGCAAAGCATATTGTCTATCTCTTCATTTTTATAATGCTCAATTTTAATTTAAAAACACACACACACACATATGTAATCTCCTTAGGTTTTTTTATTTCCGCATTATATCTTATTACTTCTGAGTTATCTCACAAGGAATTTGCTTCTGGTACTTGCAAATACAAGAACGCAACATTCGAAGACATTTTTAACGCGTGATTTAACCTGGAACAAGTTGTTATACTATACGTCTGACTCGTATTCGATTACTTCACACTTCGTCAGCTCTTACTTTCTTCAAGTTTTTTTAGACAGAAGTTATACGAAAAGCTTATAAACATATATATATATAAATATGTTTAGATTATTTGAATGTTACCGTTAGTGTATTCTGTTTGTACGTTTTATATTAGAATGAACGTCACTCATTTACACACTTGCCTGAAGTATCACGTTGGACTAGGCTTACTTCTAACACTTACAGTATATTCTTCAATCTTCAAGATGTGATAGGATACATACTATAAATATATTATCCATATTTTTGTAGTGGGGAAGGCGGGTATAATACGTATAATACGGGAATAATAAGATGCAATAAGTGTATAATACGAGCTTTCTAATGACTTTAAAACTATCTACTATGTAAAAAATGCCTCTTTGTATATATTACTGTAAAAAGTGCACTTGTACATGTATGTTCCGTATGTAAAAGTGAAGTATCCTTGGGCGTATGTGTGTGTGTGTGTGTGTGTGTGTACGCGCGCGCGCGTGTTGCGTAGGTTGCCATAACGCTCAAATCGCAAGCTGAGATGTTCTTCCTGGTATGTAAGGTGAAAGGTATTCGCACGTTATCGAATTTGTTTGTGTTTTGATTTAAATTTTGTTATCTTGCCATGTTATAAGGTAATTAGTGTGAAGGAGAGAAAACTTTTAACACGCCAAAATCTCTTCACTTTAATGAAGTTCAGTACGTTCACTTTGTGTACATTCAGTTTTCTGCTTATGTGCAGATTGACGTAATTGCCACACACTATCGTAAACATAACGGCGGCCCGCCGTTGGTACAGTAGGGCAGTAGGTTGCGAATTACGTAACAAATCCAGTGAGACGACGCGCCGAAGAGAAGAGCCAGTGGATAACCTTGTGCGGTGTGTCTGGTTGTCTGTACTGCGCACGCATCTCCGCGCTGCCGTTGTGCGAATCTTTGTTGCCTACTGATACTCTATACTCTATGCGTCTATCTGGTAATCAGTCAATTCGCTGATTCCGTTTTATATTTTTTAGCCTGTAGAAGTATCGCACTACAAATCTATTATAACTTAGGATACATTTTGTGACAATTCTGTATCTTCTTGGCAAACCATTTGTTTCTATTCAGCTAAGAAGACCTTCATGATGTAGCCAATTAGAGTGTATCGTCTATCCATTCAGCTTATTGGCAGCATTGCATATCAGTAGCTTGCAGCGTGAAGGTACTTCTTACCTTCCTTAAATACCTGTGGTCTATTTGCATGTGATTTCCCAATTTCTGTTCATTTTACAGATCATCTCCGTTTTTCCCATAAGTGCTATTTTGTCTGCATACTTAACTCTCAGTCCTAGCTCTCTATTTCAACTATGGTTGCTTTCCTCATTTAATTTGTTAAGCGTGCTATAATTGTGTATACGCCTACTGTCACAATGAAAAACTCATCAGAATCGGAACCGTTAATTTTTGTCATATCTTTTTATCTGTGTGTGATGTCTTATTATTGATGGCTGTTGTTCATGTACTGTAAACATACTTCACTGTGTTCTTAATTTTTTACTACAATCAAAGAGGTTCATGATAACATTTTTCGTTATCAGATATTTTTCCAATTATACAAAGACTTTAATATAATATAGTATAATAGGCCTATTCATATTTTTAAAATTATGTTTTATGGTATATGTTTGCTAGTATTACCAAGTCCTCAGCATCTGAAGAGCTGGTTTCTTATTCGTCTCTAACATCGCACGTTACCTATTTACAAATTAATAAAATTATTCTTAATTTTCTTTCTTCTTTGATCTGTGGCGAAGCCTAGAGATCGTGTCGGCCTAGAGTCTGCTCAAAGATTTAAAATTGCTTTTCAACAAAGTCATAAGCCTTTGTTTCTACTTGGCTTACATATTATTGACCTTGTAGTTAATCTGCCCAGAATTATTGTGCCAAATGATTTTAGGCCTATATCGTTTGCTCTGCGTGACTGTATCTTTAAATGACAAATTCTTCCATAGTGAAGTTTCCCTAAAACGAGTTTTCTCCTGAATAAACCTGAAAAGTTGTGGCAGCACTCAAAAGAAGATCTAAGTTTTTGGCATCTAACCGTATGGTATGATTTAAAAACTTTTGATGTTGGGATATTTGAAACATGGAATCACTAATAATATGCTTCGGCGAGTGTAGAACGATTACAACAGGTATACTAGGCCTACTGATGTTTTATAGCATAACGATGTGACCGTAGAAATTTTAGCATCGTCTAGAGTAAACAAGAACCTTTTAGATGGTTGTAGACGGTTCTAGAACTGATGTAATTGAAAAACGCGTTACTTCACATGAAACCTCATATTCGGTAATTACATACGCGTAGAAAAATCATACGCCAAGTACCTTATGATAATATATAGAATACTTCTTACATTACGAAATTAAAAGCAAAAATCTTGAATATCTTTATTGGACTGAGGTCGTAGAACTCCCTTATGGAGTTTAGAGATCTACCACTGGAACCGGTCTACTGTATGAAGAGAAAACAGAACTAAGTGTTAAGAGGTATGGTATAACATTTCGTAGGGAAAGAAATTTTACAAATTTTAACATTCTTCACGAACGTACGTCAAACAAAAAACTACAAATGTAAATAAATGTGAATCACATTAAGTTATATCAGACTGATCGCTGATCGCGTGGATAATAAGCGACTTTTATCACTTTGGGGCATCCTAATTCTGTTCTAACTTTCAACAGGTAAATATAGCAAAGGATACTCGTACTTTGTTTATATCTATCAACACCTGGGCCACAACACCATTCAAACGTTTTACGTAAACATGATAAAATTAAAATCAAAGTAGTTTGACGTATAAAATAACAGAAAATGTCACATTTTTCTTATCTTTAGAAATGATCCATAAGCTTAAAAAACTCAAACCTACAAGATTTCAATGTAGGCATATAATTAATCGCTTTGTAGCGTTTACCTTGCAATGTTGTGAGCTGATAAAATTGTTTTATCCTTAACTGTTCCTTACAACTCTGCATCGACAGTAGGTCTCATCGTCTGTACGAAACTAAGTATTAGATATTAGAGAAGCGAGAATTATGGACGCAAATAATTCTAAGGACTTATTTTAACAGAAATCGTTTTGAAATGAATTCCATAAGACGTGCTTTTTATTCTCTGAATGACAAGCCAAATGAGAATTCTGTCACGTTCCAATTTTTCGTGATTCTATTAACCTTCGTTAATATTTCCGAGCCTCTGGTGATCTCTACAGTTGACTGTCCTCGTCATAGTTTTTTGTGGTACTAGCTCACAAATACTGCTCTAACTAGCCATGGTTTTCTTATACTTTTTGTGTGATTACACTTTTAATAATATAATATATGACTTGCAATTATAAGAACAAAGCATCTTATAATTATATAATAGGACATAATTATATTATATTATATATTATATTATATATTTTTATATTAGGACAGAACTGTCATAATAAAAACTAAAGCATTTAGTAATAAAATGCAAAATTTCTGAAATTTTCTTCGAAATATCGTTCATCTAGTCTCTCTATATTCATTTCTTCCACGAGTTTCTGGTCATCATGAATGTACTGTTACAAAGTTTCCGTACTGAGAAGACACGTTTTCTTAGTTTTGTTGTTTTGAGCTTCACAAATATATAAACACTTGTAAAAGAAATAAAAGCTACACTTAATTCATCACTCAAAGCATAATGAAACTCCGTAATTATTCTCTATTTAAACATATTCTTATATTGAAAAACGTGCTCGCGTCCCCTCTCCCACATACACCCATACACATTCCACGAATGTGTAGTAGTAGTAGTAGTAGTAGTAGCAGTAGGAGCATCAGCAGCAGCAATTTATAGGCTATTTATAGTACGCCCAGCTCCTCACACATACATGTATTAACAGTTTAGTACAAGTTAATACTCAATTTTTAATAAAACAGCTTCATATAGTCTTACATTTGCTGTAATATTACTTGGCGTGAAACGTAGACGAGTAACCTCTGTGTGATCATGATTTAAAAACTAGACAGCTCACTTATTTACGGACTAAGGTACATAAAAAGTTGAGAAATGTTGGAATTTACATGATATTATTATCTCTTCCAGAAAATACAGAACTTCAGTAGTACGTAAAACCTGTTTTCATAAATAGACATAGTACTAGTTTATTATCACTGTGACTGTTTTTATGATTTCCAGACGTTTTATTTTTACCTAAACAACTTTTCTAAATTCTAGCATAGTTTGCCTAAGTGTTTCATACGCTGTTCTTAGTTGTTTCAGTCATTTGCTTTTAATCATTTCTTTCAATATCTATACATACAGAAAATAAAACAATATAATACATACCTCAATACATATCAGTGACTCTCACAATACGATACCTATCTCAGTGACCCCCCTAAACGCTTCATTTAAACTGATAGCCAATAGGCATCCCGATGTTGCAACCAGTTTAAATCATGATTATCTAAATTATCATCAGTAGTTTGTCCCAGTATTCGTGTCAGTCAAAGAAGCATATCTGTTATCTAGTGTTGACAAAACTTTACTAAAATATACTATAACATATTTTTAACAAAAACCTTCAAATCAATCACGTCAAAACTCATGTAATCATATCATAGTACTGATATGACTCACGATGATCCCATTTTTTTTTTAGACGAGTGTGCTCTTCTTCTTTTCAGTTTTTAAATCATTCAAATGGAAAATCCACTTATTTCCAACATTAAAAGTTTATCGTCAGAGATTATTCGACTTGATAAGTTTTCTGCCTGCTACAGAAAATATACTTCTTTCCCTTATTTGCATGTTTGTTAGTCAAACGTTAAATAAGATTTTTCCGTGCTCTATATGCAATTATCTTTACTTTTTATAACGCTAAGATTTACGCATTGTCCAACCTTATGGAAGCTACCTTTCTATACAAATTACAGAAAGTAAATAGTCACGTAGTTGTGAATTACGATTGGAATAGTATAAATATTGCGATAACAAATATAACAAGGCGCACTTTAAATCTTTTGCTTAATTGTTTATTCTGCTAGTATAAAATGGTTAATTAACTGAAATTGTTTATGTTAGATGCATACTGATGGGCGAGCGCAAGTAAGTCAGCTGCTGTGAATTATGGAGCGCGTTGTCAACGTATCCGCTTGTGCAGTGGAATCCTTGAACGCTCGGTTACACTATCTCGGTTTAGATCCGTTTCCACAACACATCAAGCAGGCACATTCCATTGACCATATTAGATGTTATGAGCCAAATACTATTTGCTCATTATTAGTAACTACTTGCTATTAGTAACTAATTGTTGCTTATATTCCGCGTTTATAAATCTGAAATTATTATTGTAGTAGGTCTACGAACTAGTACGCATTAAGAAGTAGGATAATTGTCCCTGACAACAGGGCGTACACTTACTTTGATTTTACTTAACTTTGTGAGTATTCAGTCAGTTTGATTGAATATCTGAGTTGGTCAATCTTAATGTATGCCTCATAAACTTATGTTCATCATGAATATCATCATCATTGTCTTCTTTCAAGCAATGGGCCCACGGCCACTGTAAAGCTCACACTACACCTCGCTAGAATGTGTCAGTTTACATTTTATCTACGTGCAGTGACGAGAGCTGCACGGTAGGGAGGGGCGTTTGTACACGTGTCTTCGTTACACCTTGAGCCGAACCCACGGCACATCAGTTGAGTTCTTGGATTTTTTTTTTAGAAATTATCGAACCGAATTCAAGTAAATGATTTTAAATGCAAATCTTAGAGCATGGAAGTCATGTATGGTTCTCCATACCGATATTTGCCCTTTTGAATTCTGTACATATAAAAGTAACACTTTGAAAGTATCTCTTGACGTTCTGAGTTTCTTGGGATAGTTAAATGTTACGTCAGAAAACTAAAAAATATATTTTAAATCACTACATATGTCCCATACATATGTTCCACATATATAACTGCATCTTCAGAGGTTTGAGTATGAATTAACAAATAAACTCTTTCTTGTTAATTCATATTCAAACCTCTGAAGATGCAGATTATATATCTGTGAAGAGTATGTAAGGAGCATGTGTAATGATTTATAATATAGTTGCAGAATAAAATTCATTATTTGTTAATGTAATATATAATATATAATTTATTATGATTATGTGACATGACTCAGTAAGATTCATTGTTATTATTTATAATAAATAGTAACTATAAATTTATTAATACAAAGCACCAAAAAGGTTTGTTGATAATTTTTAGTTATTTTACAAATTTATTGTTATTCGTAGACATCAGTTAATCTACAATATGTCACTAATCATTTAAGACTAGATGTCCTCTGAGATCACCTGCAGCAAATCCATAATTTTAGTATAACTTTAAAAAAGTTCAAATGTTTTTAATTTTTAATTTTACTAATATTATTCTAATTTGATTTTCAGGCTTTGAGGTTGGTCTTATTTTCAGTGTAAAAAAGACAAGTGGTAGCAAGCCACATCGTCTTTATCATTCGGTTTACACTGACACAGTAATCCGGTTCATTGTTATGGGTAAACAACTGAGGCTACGGATTGTAACTAGAAACTAAGACGGTGTAAAGGTTCTTATAGGTGAAGTGTGTACCAATTTATAAAAATCCTCTTGTATACTGTTAATAAAAATAATTCTTGTTGTTTGAAAAAAAAATTTTATTATTTATTAGTCTATTTTATAATTTTTTTTCTTGTTTTATTTTTAATTAATTTAGTATTAAATATTTTAAACTGTTTCGTTGTATCTTGAACTTCTTATTAATTGTTTTTGTCGAATTATATCCTTTGGTGTATTTAGAATTCTTTTATTATGTTAATAGGATTGTCTCCAGGAACAATCGATTGGTGAGCTTCCCTTATTTGCAGTTTATCCTCCTTTAAAGTTGTTAAACTCAGCTGTTCTGGTAGTTATGTCTCAACTAATGTGTTATATTATTCTGTTTATAAGTGAGGAATAAATAGGATTTAAAATAATAATGTTAAATGATTTTTATTAACAATTAATAAAGTAATCGATTTTAGATCGATGAATCGACTCTCTCAGGGCAAATCAATAGATTGTACAAATTATTTATTCTCGGGTTCTTTGAACAGTTATTTTATATATAGTCAGAGAAAAGGGCATAGTATAGAAAGTATAACATTACAAATTACAAGCTTATTAATTAAAATACAAACATATCATTTAATATATAATGGTTAATAAAGAAATTGTTCGAACCATTCGAAGGTATACTGGCCGTGGCGCTTGGAATTGTGGGAACTCAAAGATGGCCGCTCCGTAGTCAGATGTGTTTAGACGAATGCACCTCGAAGAATCTGCTTCGAATAAATGTTGCTTTTCCAATGGTTTCTCGTTCCTGCAGTTGTGATTATTCCTTCTGGTTTTAGTGGAGTGGTCCTGGTTTAGTGTTTGTGATTCACTTCGATAAAATGTGTTGGATAATGTTATAATTCACTTTTGTCAATAAGGTCGACAATTGCACCGTTCGTTTCTTTATTCTGAATTATTGGTTTTAAAAGGTTTAAATTATGAATTCACTTAGTTTCTGTTCTGTGTTAATTTAGTTTAATGTTTGTATGTGTTAATTCCACTGAATTTAAAGTTTAAATGAAATTTTTCGAAACTCGCGATTTTCACTGGAGACTAGGCTTGTCGAATGAACGCCATACTTGTCTTCGCTATTAGGTTAATATTTAGCCAAAATCACATTCAAGTGTGCTCGAAAAAGTCTAATAATCAACTATTCTAACTTCCTTCGTCATCTAAAAACGTCTTAGCCAAATTAATATTAGCAATACATTGTTTCAAATCTTTTTTGCTTCCGTTACATGTATAAAATTTACATTATATTACTGAATATATTTTAGCTATTATTTAAATTTATTAAATACTAAATACATAATCTCCTTCTTTAGTTCATCCTGCTTGATTTGATACCAAATAAGATAGTTTTACTAAGTTTTTTATCTAAAATGCTATATTTACTTCATTTTGAAAATGTAGGCCTTAAAATTTACTTCCTGTCCTTCTCAAAATGTTTGCCATTTTATATGTTATATTTATTATTGTACTAAATCTCAGATTGACATAAAATGTTTATCTTCCCTTAATTTCTTGTAATTTTATTAATTGGTTATCTTTTTAAATATTATTCGTTAATTTGTGACTCCCCACTTTCAATTTTAGTTATTACATTTGCATTTTTTCCAATAATTCTTACTATCTTTTTACAATATCTTTCTTAATTATAGTTCCAGTTATATGACTCTGTGACTGATTTACCTTATATAAATTTCATCAGTTTAACTATTTTTCTGTACTTAATTCATCAATTATAATGTTGTTTAGATTTACCATTTGGCCTAGATTTTATCTGTTTTTACATACAAAGGTTTTTGAATAATACATCTTGTTTATACCCCTTCTGACTTTCTATTATAATATAATATTAACTAGCATTTTCTTACTTTAACAATAGAACATTTAGTATATAATTCATACTATTTATCCATAACAAATATTTGAAATTAACAATGGTATTTAAACTCAGACATTTTAATCTTGATTATTACTATTAACACATAATAAATATTTTATAATAAAGAATGGTATTTAACTCTGACATTTCAGTCTTGAGTTATCTGAACTTATTATAAATAACATATTGTCCTTCCATCATTCACACTATTTCTTATAATTAATTTTATTTTCAGCTTAGCTGTTTTTGTTTGGTTTTTGGGTATTTATTTGGTCACTTCACTTTTTTATTGGCCTGTCATTCTAATGAATGTTGTATATAAAGAGTGGCAGTTATTTAGAAACACTTGTATCTTATTTGTCGTTATAATACTTTATTAAATATTACTCCTTGACACAATATAAAAACTTTAAAGTTGTATAAATGCACAATTTACTCAGTTTATGAACTCCAACATTGACACATTAAGTTTATTTAATATAATATAAAAACTTGCACTGGTCCCCTTTTTTTTTCTTTGATTTTATTTCTAATCAGTTTTATAGTCTTATTAAAATCAAGAAATTTATTTATAGAGGATAATGAAGGTTTGCTTTTTCCATTATATAATTAATTCACATTGGTTCACTTTTAATTCTACTTTATACACTTTTGTTTATATCTATTTTACATGGTTTTCTAAATTTGGGTTTTTGTTATACTTTCACTGGTTAGTTTTTATTTTCTTTTGGGGTTTCGTTTTGTTTCTTCTAAGAGCATTCCTTCTTATCGTGAATGTTGTCTTGTTCTGGTTTCTTCCTTAATTGCTTCTATCCTACTTGTTTTTTATAAAAGCATTCCTTCTTATTGTGGATGTTGTCTGGTTCTGGTTTCTTCCTTACTTACTCCTATCTTACTTGTTTCTTATAAAAGCATTCCCTCTTATTGCGGATGTTGTCTTGTTCTGGTTTCTTCCTTACTTACTCCTATCCTACCTGGGTATTTTCTTACTTTATTTTTAGCCTTTTGGTTTATTTTGATTACTCATTATTCATTGTATATCTGGTTTTAACGAAATTCTTACTTCAAAATATGATTGTGCTTTACGGTGGTTCTTAATTAATTTTTAATGTTGCTTTCTTGGATTTAAATTTGTTTTTCTTTTATTTTATGATCTTTCTTTCCATTCAGAACTATGGGCATTATCTGTCATGCTACAAGTGGCAGAGTGAGAGTGCAATACAATTAAGAGAATGAGGAAGAGTTAAAGACAATGTGAGAGTGTGAAAGACAATGTGCGTGCGCGCGCGCGCGTGTGTGTGTGTGAGAGAGAGAGAGAGAGAGAGAGAGAGAGAGAGAGAGAGAGAGAGAGAGAGAGAGAGAGAGAGAGGTATCAACAACGCGTGCTGCTTACTTTTACTGTCATCACGCCTCCATTGAATAAGGTGAAATGTGACTATTGTTGTTGATCAAAGCAGTCGATATGCTTTTTATGAACAAGTCATTAGTCTACTATTCAGCCGATAGTAAAAGATATTAAATTATTCCTACAGAGTTTCGCGGTCCATTAAGTACTCTCTGGCGAATACATCCCAGAACTCAACTATGTAGCGTGTCGGCACAAAAGTAGTCTGCAACGAGATTGATAAATTAGCTTCTTTTGTTACTCGCAGTCCTGAAAGTATATAAATATGTGAAATTTACGAATATTTCAGCGCTTGGTTGTTTGAAGGTTATGGCGCAATTTTGCTACAGTCTGAAGATGAAGTTTTAAACGTGAGGCAAGTTCTTGATTGAAGTGCAAATATTTTGAGCATTCCTTTTTCAACTTTTCTTTTAAATAGAGTATTGTTAAGGGGAATTCAAAATTTTACGTCAGAGCTATAAATAAACATTGACATCCCATTCAGGTATTTTAGTTTACTTTTAGCTGCTTCTCCAATTATAAAAGCAAAGAAACATAAAATGTTATAATAGTAGTTTGTATATAGCTGAAAACAGTACGATTTATACGAGAATAAAACCTAAAAACGCGAATTTGTATCACGTTTTTTCACTGCGCTGTTTACCAGTTCCAGCATACGATGAGTTTTCCAAATAAATAACATTATAGACCTTAAGTACTTTGAAGTTGGTATATGGTAGCTTACTTGAATGGCTTTAGAGACAAGACATTCGTTTATTGTGTGTCAGGCACATCATGTATTTTTTCTTACAATTACTGGAGTTTACTAGCATCCCGCGGCACAATTGTATGTAAGCATGCTATTCATTTCTGTTCTGAGTTTGTGTGTGTAACCCACTCATTATTGCAGTCTAATATTTTTAGCTTTTTATCAAAAGCACCTTGTTTGTTCACTGTGATAATATATGCTTTAGGCCTATTAGTTGGTTGATGCCCTGGTTTGTTAGTAGGCCCAATTTGTCGTAAGCAAGCCTGGTTAGTAAGTATTTTCTCAGATTTTCTTATGTGGGATCACAATGTTTCGTTTCTTCTTGGTTTCACTAGGTTTCATTTTTGGGCCACCGATTTTGCTGTTTGAAACATATTCGTTTTTCGCGTTTCTTAGTTTCTTAATGGTGTCAAAACAAAGTCCAAATTGTATGAAAAAATAGTTGTCAGAAGCAAATTAGTCAAATGTTTGAAGACTATAAATGTTACATTAATTTTTTTTGAAATCGTAATTGGTACGTGGAAGTTGTGGATGAACAAATTAAGCAATATTGAAAGTAAAAAAGTTAAATTTATATTATAGTTTACTAATATGAAGTTAAGTATTAAATTATAAGGGCAGATTCCAAGATGCCATTTAAATTAGTGGCACAATTTTGCTTTTTATTTTGCGTTCTGTTTGATAGCCACCAAGTGAATATATATACTGCGATGTACAGGGGTCGCATAGAATAAGTAATCGGTTATATCGGATATTGGAATGCTTCGGATTTATTAATGATTTTTTTTTTTTTAATTTAACTAATAATTTAATATTGTTTCTGATAACAAAATAAAATTAATTAACTGTCTCTGTTGACGTTTTTTTTACAAACTTAAAATAATTTTTCTCTTATATTCTAATTACATAAAAATTTAATTTATACGAGTTCTTTTGCTTTACGCTTATACGTGTTTTTTAATAAGTTAATAACAAATAATTTCACTTCCCTTTACGATGGACGATGCAATGTCGATGCTCCGGTCCTGGTAAGCGGCTACAGTTGTTCCTTCTGGATAGACGTTCAGGACATTGTTGCGATCTCCTCCTGTTGTCCGGCGTTCAGGGTCGTCCTCGGGTTGGGTAGGCCTACTTCTACAATTTGTAGTGAATTAAATTTTAATTGTGATTTAATCTGTGTATTAAATATACACAATACTCCAGTACATTTGAGGTGTTCTTTTAAATGCCTATGCGGACAATCTTGTATTATACCGTTTTAGCACACGCTGTTTAATCTACTCGCGAACTTTCTGACTTGTGCTCGTGCGCTTTTGTAGACAAATCGTCTAAACTAGTAGCAACGACCACGCGTTATTGAGTTCAGAACGAGCCTAAATTATACGCTATGAAGAACAAATTCACAATGAGATTTTAGCCAAACGCGAGCGTTCATTGGCTGAAAAATTCCCTTTCTCAATATCATCAGTAAAGATAACGTTCTTTCTGTGAAAGATTGTCTACGGGCACAGTTAAGCTTTCAAATAAAACCAGTCTAATTTTATTACTTTTCTTTAGGGTAATAAAACTTTTTTAATAAAAAACTCATATATTTAGTTCTTTAATTTAAGAACAAATATTAGCACTCGATAGGTCTTTCATTTATGCGTATTCTGGTGGAAGTCTCATGTCAGAATTTTCATTGTCACAAAAGTTATTTAACTTATTCTGTTTTTTATAATTATCCCGTAACATAGTTATACATACCCGCACACGCTCACTCGCCATATGCCTACGCAATTTTCGCACTACTCCACAACGGTAATTATTTTTTTTTACTGTCAAAAATTAACTTAAACTAACAAATTTAACATATACCTACTGTCTATTATACAATGTCTGAACCTCCAGTCCTTAGGTAGATAAATTTTAATATCAACATGCTATCATACGCTTAGAATTAAATTACTACTTTATATGTAAATTCCACCTATTGCAATATAGAGTATAATGCAATGGGTAGAATACAATGCAATGCAATGCAATAATAATATAATATATTATATTTAATATAATATATATATAATTAATATTATTATTAATATTTAATTTATAATAATAATAATTATTATATAATATATTGTATAATGCAATGGATATGAATTAGTAATTCAACTCTGAGCATACGATAGCATGTTGGACATTATACACTAGGCAATACGAGACATGTTCAATTTGTTAGTTTTAAGTAAATTTTAGAAAATAAAAAAAAATTAGTGTTGTGAAATGGCGCGAAAATATGCAAAGGCATGTGGCGAGTGAGAGAATATGTAATATATCACAGGGTAATTATAAAAAACGTATTAAATTATATAACTTTCGTAAAAATAAAAATTATGATATGAGACTTGTACCAGAATAACAGAATAAAAAATCGAGAGGCAGTATTTGTTTGTAAATTAAAGAATGGAATATATGAGTTTTTTAATAAAGAAAGTTTTATGACCCTGTAGAAAAGTAATAAAATCAGACTGTTTTTTTTTCATACTTAATTTTGCTCTCAGACAACATCTTAACTTAAGACGCAGAGAAAGGATGTATAGCAGCCAATAAACGTTGGAGAAATAAGCCAAAATTTCAGTTGATTTCTTACTTCGAATCAGTCAATGAAGTCTCTCTCTGAACTTGAAAACGTGTGGACGTGCTGCTCGAGTCTAGGGGCTTCAGTTACGAAAGCATACGAACACAAGTCCGAAAGTTCGCGAGTTGATGTTTAAATAGTGCTAGTCCAGGAACGTACAAGATTGTCCGCATAGGAATTTAAAAAAAAATACTTAAAGTTTGCTGGATCATTGTGTACACTCAATACAGAAAATAAATTACTATTAAAATTAATTACTACAATTTATAGAAGTGCTCAACCCGAGAACGACCCTGGACGCCGGACAACAGGAGAAGATCACAGCGGTATCCTGAACCTGTGTCCAGACTGACACCTGTCTTCTAGACTGTATCATCACCACCTTGATCGTCATTCGTCATTAAGGAAAGTGATTTCATTTTTTGTTAAAAATTTTAAAGAAACTTATAAACTTATTTATTTATCTATATTTATTTATAATCTTATAACTCATAACAAATTTTATGTATTAGATTATAAGAGAAAACATTATTTTAATTTTGTAAAACGGTCAAGAGACAATATAATTAGTTCGATTTTTTTGTCATAAACAATTAATATTGTTAATGTATTTGTATTTGTATGTATTGTATTGTGTTTGTGTAATCACATAGAGTAATTTGTAATTATCATTAATAAATCCGATAACATTCCAACATACGATTTAACAGACTACTTATATTATGCTACCTCTGTACATCGCAATCTATGCACACGCGCGCGCGCACACGCACACACACACACACACACACACACACACACACATACACATATTTAAATAATGAATTCGTTATTATTTGAACAGATTTCCGCGGGAAAATTCTTCACAACTGTACAATCTCACGAGTATGCATACTATTGATAGACGGATTATGTGAACTCCTGCATCTTTGAGCTAAGGTCGTTATAAAATTATGTATTAGTAACATACTGTAAAAACGTTTTCCTGTTTAATGGGTCGATAGACAGCCGTATTTTGTTCCTTCCTAGGTTCTGAACTGTTCGTACTATGATCTGTACAACTTTCGTAACAGTACTTCTACATTATAATATATTTTATATGTACAACAGTACACAGTACCGATTTGTGTCGACTATTTCACCAGGTACGTGTAGGTCAATGTGTTTCCAACAGAACGCTACGACAGTTAATAATTCCGATGTTTTGCCTGCCTGCTTACGTGAACATTCCGCTAAAGGTTCGTTAACTCATTAAACTAATTACTTTACGACAGGCTCGCTCACATAATTACATAAATTAGTATACAAAGTATTACTGATGATGGAATCATTTGTGTATTCACATTTAACCGAAGTATACACGATATCGACAGGATCCCAGTAATAAAATCTGCGTTCACAATAAAATAAGGGTTATGACTGCAAGCAGGATGCTAATGTCATTACCGTAGCAATTAAAACAGCTGTTTATGCGTTTTATAAGAACTAAAACTATAACAAACGCATGGATGTTCGTTAGAAAATACGGCTGCTAAATACCACTAGTATCTGCGAATAATCTTTTTAAGCATAACAAAAAGTTATTGCTCCTAGTTTTGATACTACACACATTTCACTGACTATTTACACGGGTATTTGCATTCAGCAAAATGCATCTAATTAATCTGAGATCTAGCATGTGTTATTGGGGTCAGGCCTTCGTTTCAACTTCCATATTCTTTATTCAGTTGTTATAAAAAAATTAAAGACCCCTACTCTGAAAGGTGGTCATTAGTGACGGCTATAATTCCAGCAACTACCCTAGTTCTCAAAATTAGTATGAAAATATACAAACTATATGGTAAGTGTTGCCACTAGGTGATAGACTCTTGTCTGAATATCCCAATAATAACGCCAGCTGTTAAATCACATATGGGCAGTTTCTGTCAAGTGTTACCAGATACTTACAGCATGTGATATCGCAGGTAATTAATGGATTTATTGCCATTTTTAAAATGCCAATCACAAATAAACATTGACAACTCTTTTTTACTATCAATTGGTTTCTGTTAGTCAAATACTGCTATAAAAGGTTACTAATGCCGTGTAATTGATCCTGTGTAACATTTCTTGTGAGAATCAATTGATATATCTTAGCGTATGTTCCATAGAATGAGCAAGCGCAGCATTAAATCTGATCGGTAACTGCCAATAAAATTTTTGCACACCATATTATTTTAACCATATTTTAAAAATTAATTATTATAAGTAATTTCTGTCGCTTTCATGCAATTTGTATAAGAATAACAAGGCCAGTGTCTACAGAAACACACACACACACACACACACACACACACACACACACACACACACACACACACACACACACACACACACACACACACACACACACACACACACACACACACACACACACACACACACACACACACACACACACAAGAACTCTTTGATTTTTTTCATATTTCAGAATGTTGTAAAATATTAATTTTCCATGGCCTCATTTTCTTTGAATGGTGCTAACAATATCGTTGGTAAAAAATATTTTGGATATTTGGAATAATCGAGAATATTACTTAGTTCTTAATAGCACACGTTATACATAGTTATGTTTGAATAAGGTGTATTTTTTCGTTTAAAACGTCAATCGTTTTCTGGTTAGCACAGACTTAAGAATGCATTTTAGTTGTGTCATTTCGTAATATGAAACAAAAGTAACTATGTTAGCAAAATAATAAACTTCTTTGGCAAGTAACTATTATTATTAATAGTAACTAGTATCTAACAATAATTGTTATTATTCATATTAGTAGTCTACGTTTCACAGAGACAATCTGCATCGTCTCCCGAGATTTAAATAGCCAGACGTACATTAATAACAAATATTTATTTGCAAAGAAGTTTATTACCTTACTAATATAATATAATATAGCCTACAGTTAATTACTCCAGGAAACTAAAAATTCATTAAGAGTTACTATCAAGAAGATAAACAAATTAGTGTAACCTGCTACTCATTATTTTCGTACCTTGAAAGGAAAGATAAATAAGTATACGAACAAAAATCGTAACTTACATATTTAAAAATTCAATATTATTAATAGTATGTTAACATTTAGTTTAATAATAATTATTATTATTATTAATTCAAGAGTACTTATTCAAAATAAGTAAGTAAATATTAAAAATAATTACTAGTAAATTAATAATAATATTTTACATTATTAATTTAGTTACACCCTTATAATACCTTGAAGGTGCTTTTTCTTAGTAACGTGAAATCGGGTGTGATCGGAATGGTTATTCACTGAGGGATCCGTTTTCTCAAACATGGGAGAAAATTAAACATCATCTATGTCTGTTTATTAGGTCAAATACAAGGTCTTGAGAATAAACGGTTACTGACGGAAAATTCCTTAGAACAATCGTATAAAATTTATTATTACCACTAAACAAAGACCGAAAATATTCTGTTGTGGAAGTGGCCCAAAAACAAGAAGCACGACTAAGTTTCTAATAACACAAGGCAATCAAAACACTAGTGTTTATTTTGTTTGCTGTGAGAACCAACGGACTCGTACAGGAGTGCAGTCGAGACCTTGACAGATCACATTGTTTCCACTTAATATCCGACAGTCACGTGTGTGTTACTGCGTCTTCCCACTGGAATGCACGGCCGTGAGCCGCGCTTCCGGAGCTGTCGCGCTAGGTGGGACAAGGCGAAGTCCGTTAGACGCATTGCCTCTCACTCTTGTACACGTATTGTCTGACAAAACCTCTCCAAACTACGAATCTGAAGGCTCACCTTAATTCAAACAAAATTAATATATTTATGATGATAACAGCAATGGTTACAAGCATAATTAATATGCAGTTTGCTAATTCGAATTTAAATTTATTTTACTGAAAAAATAAAATTGTCTTAACATGTTTTGTGTGTATGTGTGGGGGGGTGTTTGTAATATGAACGTTTATGTAATTATCTGCTGGGAGTATATATCGATTAGTCAAACCTCAATAGATGGACCAAAGTATAAAAATTATATAGTAACAATAGTTTAACTAAAATGGTTTTGATGTCATGCCGTTACAGTGTTTCAAACTAGCAAGTGGAGAGGTTTACTTGACATGTATTAAAATCCCTCAAAGACCAAATACAGGTAAAATATTAACTTCTTGATCCATATGTTATGTTATATGAGTCTAATAAGCTATCTGTCAAACGTTTCACAACTTGTTAGGTTTTGTATTGCTAGGAAAACATTAGAATAGCCTTTGTTTGTAACCCTTAATCCCAGTTTATAAACAACCAGTTAAAAATATAACTTTAAAAACATGTCGGTAAAATAATTGTGGAGAGTGTTAAAGTTGTATATAGACCTATATATATATAAAATTGTATTATTGCAAATTTTGTAGAAAACTAAATCATAAGTTACTTAATATTATATTTCTTGTATATTGTTACGACATCACAGAACAATCTACGTGGTTATCGAACGTTCCAGAGGTATCCAGAATGTAATGCTGTGGTGTACGTGTTTCTCGACGCATTCACGAGATGTTTCTGGAAGCCGCCAGCCGCGCGAACTATGTCAAGGCCGCAATTAATTACATCGTACACACTGGCGCTAAGACGCAGTTTGGAATCTTCTGGTCTGTGCGCGGATGTATAAATACAAGGCGCCAGCGGCCTTAGTTTTCAGTATAGTTGCGATATATTTACAGTGCGGTTCGAGTTTATTGTCGGGCGATTACAAGCGATATTACTCTGTGCGTTCAAGTGACTTAATTGGTGTCTTGTATTTTGTTTTCCACTGTACCTACGACGATCAAGTAGACCGTCGTAACAATATTTTGCTTTGAAGTACAATACGTGCCCACAAAAGCTAAATTCCGATTAATCAAAAGTCTAGATCGACCAGTTGCAGTTAAGTCGTTTCTTATGTACAGATTTGTGCTGAATTTACTTTTTTGTACCGTTATTCATTTGTTTTTTTAATGTTATTAAATTTATATCCCTGACATAGAAAATTGTGTGTATTGTACTGCGCGGTGAAACACACAATAATTTCAGAAAAAATTACTGTAATTATACGTATGCATAACGCAAGATCATGTCATAAATAATCAGGCCTTGGGTTGTAGTGACTAAAACTGTACATTACTATAGTATGCCAACAGAACAGAAATAGTGTTTAGTAGTGAAGACTTAAACGCTGAATTAGATTGTATTGAACATTAAATAACCCAAACAGCAAATTATAAAAACTGAAGTAAGATATAGTTATTCGCACTAAAATGCTTATGATAATAGAAACCGTGTAAATACTACTGCATAATCGGTTAGAAGGAAGAGGAATGCATACGGATACAGAACATATATCTCATAAATTTATATTTATCGTGAGTGCTATATTGGAATAACACGAATAGAAAAATCTTTCATTTATCAGAAAAAAATAACTGAGAAATATTATTTTAAAAATGGCTTGATATAAAACCTATGTTTTTCACAAGCACCGTGCAAGTGATCAGCATTATGTGATCTCTTTAAAAGTTACTTTATTTTTTTAGTGAAAAAACCGACAGAAACCACCAATAACCCTTGACGCCAATAAGAGGAGACTAGGCAGCTTATTGCAGGGGTTTTGTGTGTTGTTTTTCTATGATGACCAGTTTATTATAAAAAATGAAATAATTATATGTGCTAGCAAATATTTATTTAGCACGACTATGTACTAGTTAGTGTGTTTTGAATAACTTGACTGTGCGGTTTAAGCTTGAGTCCAATTACAAAGAAAACATTAGTTTTTATCCTAGCACTATATTTTAGAAAGGCGTTAGGAAACAAGCGAGTCTTATTACGACCAGTAAATACTTCCTTTCTTAACTGCTCCGATCCATCATTAAGGTGTCTCATTCGTGAGATGTGGAGTACATAACACAGTAGTATATGCAGAGAGATTGAGACGAATCTCTGGATTTACCGTTACGAGTGTTTATCGAATCTGCAGACAATCTTACGTGAAGAGGAGAGAAGGTCAGCAGGACGTTAGAGGATCATAGAGACTAATTAGAAATGATGGTATATTAGACTATTAAAGTAGTTGGTTTGATTACTTCACTAATAGAAATGGAAGAAGCCGTATACTTAATTTAGAATTTTGGATGAACCGGTTACGGAAGATACGGCCTCTGATTTCCAGAACGCTCATCAAGACTGCTTTGTTTTCGAAAACGGTCTAACTTGTTTTTTCACTATTCAAAGACTTACCAAATAGCGTATGAATAAAGTCATTGATATTACAATAGTTTTTTTAATTTTCTCTCTCCCTTTGTTTTTACCCATAATACTGCTTTGAGAAAACCAGTATTTATCCTTGTTTTATGCAGTCCTTGTCGTCTTGGTACATACAGCTAGGGCCTCATATATTTCTGACGATAACGTAACGCTTTTTTTCGTTCTGTGCTAATTCATAATTAATACTTCCAGCAAAGACTAACTGTAATAACTAAACGAAGAAAATAGAATAACTAAAGAATTTATGAAATAGCTACAGATACGTTCAAATAATTTCAAATATTTTCAAAATTCAACTGAAAATCTATAATGTAGTGGCGGCAACAAACAGCGTAAATAAAAGAAATGAAAAGAAAATAAAGGGAATAAAGTAAGGCCGTGATTCGACGGAGTAATGGAATTAAAAACCAGTAGTAGAAAGGAAATCGTCTCCTGAGAAAAAGAAATACAACGTGACGTTCAATGATGGACGCGACGTTCAGGTGCTGTACCATGGCTTTCGTTGAGTCACGCGGTCATGTAGAAACGATTTCTTTTCTACCTTGAATGGAATCGTTTAGACAATTTTTTCAATTGCGAATATTCAACCGAGAATAAACCCTTAGTTTTCTGTTTTATTTTAAAATTTTTATCGGATATGAACAAAAATTAACAGTAACGGGTTCCTTGTTTTAAAAGTTGAACAACGCACATCTACTACCTCTTGTAGTTTATAAAACAACATTTCGGTGCATCTCTGTTGCTTAAAGAAACCAGCAAAGAGTACAGTAAGTTGAAAGAATCTATAACGCGGTGGCTATCCGACAGTCGTTATATTAAAGGGATAGGATTTACCCGGAACGCGTCTGAAGGGTAATCTTTTTGCAGTTTACGTAAATTTGATTTTATGACGACGTCTGAAAATTTTTGCTTCGAAAACGTTGCTTCTTACTAGTAAGAAAGCAACAGTCATAACGACTGTCTGCCATTATGAGAACAATCGTAATTCATTATTATAACTTTTAAAGACAGAATTAATTATAAAATTTGTTTACACGTAGTTACTTACTTCCACGAATCGTATAGTTTACGTGAAGACCCGTTGACGTGAGAAAGTTCTCAGGCATAGAACAAACAATTCTTCTCTTAATGTCATTTTTAATTGTAACTACTAATGCAGTCGATTTAAACAAACACGCTACGTCAGAGTACTGTCATGCATACACTTACTACACACATGGAACACGCGTTATAAGGCCTTGTCAGACTCGATCCTGAAACCTTCCGGACTTATAACAGATTGGTGTTAACAAGCTGCTAAAAATTATTTTCGAAGAATAGTATAATATTTTAACTTCTTCAAGGAAGTTTCCAGATTCCCTTTAAATGCTTCAAATACTTTGACTACAAAAGTCGTAAGTTGTATGAAAAATGTGACCTTTCCTGAAATTATTTTTACTTCTGCATGAATTACGATCTATGTACTGGGCACGAAGAATAAAGTACTCTCTCGTTGATTATATGTGCAAAATATTGCTTTCTGTGACCTTTACCGGACAACAAATGTGTACAATTAAATTGCCAGCTGAAGCGCGTGTGGTCCCTTATAGGAGCACACCTTGAAGTTCCTAGCAATAAAATATAATTGCTGTTACAATAACCTTTTCTGCTGTTCCCTTTTTCATAATTATTGCGTCAAACTATTACATGATTTTACTCTAAGGTTTTCTATTTTTAAAAACAGTATTTCATGTGTCCTTACCTGGAAACCACCAAAAACTTTCCCAGTCATTGAACAGTGCTCGTATTTAATTTACAAGACAACACATGAACATTAATCATTGTTCAAGAAACATAACGTATTCACGATCTTACTGTTTTGCTGCCATTGAAATACAAATTGTTAAACTTTATATTCTTTTGGAAATTAATGTACTTGCAAAGTGAGATTTACGATCACCGGTGCCGTGAAGACATCTGGAAAACAAGCGAAAGCGTTTCCTGTTTAATCACTATACACCGTCTCTCTCTCTCTCTCTCTCTCTCTCTCTCTCTCTCTCTCTCTCTCTCTCTCCCCCCTCTCATTTCTCCCCTATTCTGTTAGATTATCTTCTTTTCTTCCCCCTCTACACATACACACACACACACGCGCGCGCGCGCGCGCCCTATGCATGAACTCATGAAACTACAATATTAATTATTAAATTAAAATAATTTTTATGATAAGGCATTGATTTCCTTCTATAGTTATTAACTTCATTATCATCTTCATAGTTCACGTTTCTTCATTTGCACTCTTCACATTCTTCTTTTATTTAGCGTTTTGTAATTGTCTACTGTTGTAGCTTCAAATTCCATGTTTCGTATAGGCCTACTATCTTACCATTTTTCAGAGTTCTGTGGTTTCAATTTTGCTTATCGCAATAATATTTTAAATTTTCTTTTCTTTTCTTTATTGATACTTTCACCGTGGTATTACTGAACCATTCTCCATTTCTGTTGTTTTCTCTCACCATTTTTGCTTTATCTGTTTCATACTTTATCTGTTCTTTTCTCATTGTGTTGAATAATATATCTGTACGTAATTTAATTTTATAGTTAGTTCTTTATTGTTATTAACATATAAAATAGTCATCGGTTTTACATTCCAAGTGAAAATAAAGGAAAGTGATTAAAATAGTTTAATATCAGATCAGTGAAATATAGATGACCAACCACGATTGTAATGAGTATTTCAACTTGTTTATGGAAAATTTTTTAGAGGCATTATGAACACTATGTTCCTGTTTTAAAGTGTATTAGTTTGGATTTCTGCCATCGTTACAATTGTGAACAACTTTCGGCAAGTAAAAATCATTGCCGTAGTCTTCTTTGAAGTGGTGGTCTTCTAGTGAATAAATGTGGGAATTACATTAAGATAACTATATATTATAAAATACGATATATTCGTCATATGAAATAAAAATTACCAAATGATTATAACATGAGAATAAATAAATTATAAGTTTACTTACCAACTAAGAGCCCTTATCGGTCTCAGCGCTTATTAATTTCACTACAACGAAAAACGGAGGAGGGTTTTCTTCACTTATAGTACCCTTACTTGAAAATGGTGGGGGTAGGCGAAGCTAACCTTTCTTTCTGCACTTACTGCGGGGCAGGCAGAGCCATCTGCAATACATACTTACTCTTTACCACAGTTCAAACATTCTCGAATGTTACATTCTCACACCATAAATTATTATGTAATTCTAATTTACGCACCTGAAGACGACCACTGATTTGTAGTGGTTGCAACATTATATTGATCACAAGTGTAACAATGGCAGAAGTCCAAAGTAATACACTTAGTAATCATTTCACGACGTCGGGTATTAGCTTTAAGAATCGTCGCCTTCTGTGATGAGCAATGTGGGATAAAATGATTCACTTTCTTATGCAAGTTTGTAAATGTAGAAGACACTGAACCGAACTACCACTTTGATTTAAGTTATTTTTCGTACTTACTTCAAACTATTAAATAAAATAATTTTACATTTTTGCTAATGAACAAGAAGTATTAACATCATTCTCTTTTGCAGAGATTCCACGCCACCTGGGGGCGAGTCCCCCAAGGGGATGCGTGAGACGATTTCAAGTAGCAGTCTAAGGGTTTTGAAAAAAAAAAATTTAATAGAAATACAATTAATATTATTGACACGAAAAATTACCTGGCTGTTGGGCCGTGTTCGATTGCTTACATTTCGCTTCATTCCAAACGTTTCGGCCACACCTCCGGATACCATAATCAGTAGAATCGGTTCAGATGAATGGTATACAATGAAATGTAATGTATAGGCCTACTATGAAAAAATTACGAAAAATATTTCTGAAGATAAAAAGTTAGGACTTTTGAGAACTTAAAATACACATTTTAAATACAGTTTTACTAAATATAGTGTTACGACGGTCTACTCGATCGTCGTAGGTACAGTGGAAACAAAATAAGTACAAGACACCAATTAAGTCAGTAATCACACCTTTAATTGTTACAGTAAAAATAGTTCGTAATTAACAACACAGTCTCTACAACAAATCAAATGAAAATTGTACACACGCAATAAAATGTCCACAAATATTAAAACTCAATTGTATTACAATTATACCGTCCGAATATAAAACGCAACACTTCACTACTAACTACTTGCACGTACACAGTAATAACCCGAACCGCTCTGTAAATATATCGCACTAATACTCTCGAACCGCACAATCCAAAATCTCGCATGGAACTGAAAACTAAAGCCGCTACCCGATGTATTTATAGTCACGCTCACACACCAGAAGCTTCCAAACTGCGTCTTATCTCTCGTGAACTACGTAACTACTACGGCCTTGACACAGTCCGAGCGAAGCCCGGCACAGTCGAGAAGATTCTCGCAAAATGCGTCTAGTAGCACGTACATCACACGCTTACATCGAGATCTTTCTGGCACATTCGATAAACGCGTAGATTGTTCTGTGCTGTCGTAGCACTGCCTCCTCCTTAAGCCTGTTCGTCCCGAACTGGCAAAGTGTCTCTAAATTTGTACTTAGCCAGGCGATCTAGGTGGATGACCTTGAACTTTCGCTGTCCTTCCTGTTGAATCCGATAAACAACATCGTTAATTCTTTTTTCACAGTGTAGGGTCCTTCCCAGTTAGACTGAAGCTTAGGTGAGCGACCACGACGGCGCTTTGGATTGAACAACCAGACCTGATCTCCTTCTTGGAAACCCACACTATTGCTGCGAATCTCATACCGAGTTTTCATTTTATCACTGGCAATCTTCAGCCGTTCTCTTACCAAGCGATTCATTTCTCGCAGTTGGTTTTCTGATTGCGAGGAATAGTTCTTTGGCTCTTGGGACTGAGTCTCGGGTGATCCAAACATCAAGTCCCCAGGAAGACGAATCTCCCGCCCAAACACCAATTTTGCTGGAGTCATGCCGGTTGTGTCATGTACTGATGACCTATACGCCATAAGGAATAGTGGTATACGTTGGTCCCAGTCTGTTTCGTTCTCGTCAACAACCTCTTCCGTAACCTCATCTTCAGCCACTTTGCCCTCGTGCGCTTCTATCAGCTCAGGAACAAGCAAGAGTTTTGTCTCGACACCCATAGTTGGCTTTCCAATCACTTCTTTTGTCGTTACACTTATTTGTATTTCCTCTGCTAGTTCTTCCTCCATTTCCGCTTGCAATAGGGATTGTTCCTCTTGACCAGACCTGTTGACTTTTTCTTCGACTAATGCCACTCGCTTAATCGAATGGTTGGTAGACCCTGTCATTTTAGCCATGCAAAGCTTTATCTTCTCTTGGCCAACCTTCAGGACATTCTCTCTTAAGTCCACAACGAATCCGTAGGCATTCATAATGTCCGTGCCAAGAATCACTTCATCGACAATGTCTGCAACGAGCATTTGGTGGTTAAACTCGAGAAGACCCAGGCGTACACGTACGTCTACCTTTCCTAGCACCTTGACGGGGCTTCCAGTCACAGTCTGTATTGTACAAGAGCTAATTAGAGGCTGGCGGTTGCTGACCAAGTCAGGGCGCACAATGGACACTGTAGCGCCCGTGTCAACTGTAAATGATCTTCGTTTACCTTCCGCAAATCCAATAACGATCAGGTTTCCACTGGTCTTATGTAGCGTGGAAACTGTGTGCTGTTCTGAGGCTTTACTTCTCCAATTGGTGCGATCACTCCCTTCTCTCGGTATTTTCTTCTCCCAACAGTCTACCTGTAGATGACCACGTTTCCCACAGTTGTAACACTTCGGTCTTCTGTTTTTGTCCTTTGGTTCGAAAGATCGTTGTGGTGCTGCTGACTTCTTAAACTGTTGTTTATGAATCGTCTCTTTATGCCGTCCGCTATGACGATACTGTGGTATTGGATCCGTTTGGCTACAACGTGATGGCATACTTTGATTAATGTACGTCGCCGACTCGGCAGCTTCAAAACGGAGAGCATGAAAAAGAGCGTCTGATTTATTATCATGCCGAGCCATTTTTAACACTTGTTGTAACTGACGATCTCTGATACCGTCGATAAACATAATGAGAGAAATCCAATTCCGGAAGTCCTCCGATTCTTCGGGATAAGCCAATCTCGTCAGTCGGTCGATATTCGCTTCCAATTCTTGAAGGCTCTCCCCTGAACGCTGTCGCCTCGCTTTAAGTTGTTCACGGTACACTTCGCACAAATGCTGGTCACCGTACCGTAATTCCAGAGCTTTAGTTAATTCGGCATAGACGTTCTGACTGTCAGATGGCACTTTGTGTATTACCTCTGCGGCAGGTCCTTTTAACGCAAGAATGAGTGAGAGGCCTTTCTCTTCTTCCGTCCAGTTATTTAAGCGAGCGGCAGCTTCAAATTGGCGATGATAAGTTGCCCAGTGGGTGCTTCCATTAAACGATGGGGCCTTTGTAAAAACTGACCTTACTTCAGTTAATAGCGTTCTTTGATTTCTCTGATATTTTGAATCTTCTAAGCTTGGCATACTTGTTTTCATAGTTGACACAGATTTTTCTATTTCAGATATTCTGTCAACTTGCTTGTTCAGCTCACCTTGTAACAGGACAAATTTTGGAGTGGTATCCTCTTGTACGAACGTCTTAACGTCGTCTGCTTGACGGTTAAATTCTTCTTTTTTTCGTCCCTCTGGTGTTTCATTTTTACGATTACGTTTTTCTGCTTCTTCTCTTTCCTGTCTTCGTTCTTCTTTTTCTTGTTTCCGACTTTGCTGTAGCATTGCTCGGAATGCTTCTATCATCTGACTGGTATCCATTTTATTAATTAATTACGAACTACACTCGTCTTGTACAAAGTATCCACTGTTTCCACTGTTACCCGTTCTATCCCAGTTCTGACACCACTGTTACGACGGTCTACTCGATCGTCGTAGGTACAGTGGAAACAAAATAAGTACAAGACACCAATTAAGTCACTAATCACACCTTTAATTGTTACAGTAAAAATAGTTCGTAATTAACAACACAGTCTCTACAACAAATCAAATGAAAATTGTACACACGCAATAAAATGTCCACAAATATTAAAACTCAATTGTATTACAATTATACCGTCCGAATATAAAACGCAACACTTAACTACTAACTACTTGCACGTACACAGTAATAACCCGAACCGCTCTGTAAATATATCGCACTAATACTCTCGAACCGCACAATCCAAAATCTCGCATGGAACTGAAAACTAAAGCCGCTACCCGATGTATTTATAGTCACGCTCACACACCAGAAGCTTCCAAACTGCGTCTTATCTCTCGTGAACTACGTAATTACTACGGCCTTGACACAGTCCGAGCGAAGCCCGGCACAGTCGAGAAGATTCTCGCAAAATGCGTCTAGTAGCACGTACATCACACGCTTACATCGAGATCTTTCTGGTACATTCGATAAACGCGTAGATTGTTCTGTGCTGTCGTAGCAATAGTATTATATTAAAAATAAAAGTAACTGATATTTAAAAAAAAAGTAAGTTATAAAATAATAACAATATTGAAAATTATATTTATTCACATATAATGTACATTTTATTTAAAAAATAAAGTAACAGCTGTTGCTTAAAATTACCTAATCCGTTATACTTCTCTACATTATTATTAAAATGAAATATCTAGCCTACATAGTCAAAGTAGTGTAAACTTTTGAAAAAGGTTACCGAAACGACTATAGGCTTACACGATAAAAAATTCAGCATTGCTTAAAAATATTGTTCTCATCATTAAAGTTTACAAAACATTATGACTGAAGACTTTAGTAACATGTTGATTCCTCCGATGCGCTCTTTAAATAAAAGAAGTTTTTCTTATTAAACACACACATATTAACCTTTCCTCGTTAAGGTATACAAAACATACGTATTTATAGGCCTATCTTATCTATCTGCATGCTTAGAAATACCAATTTCTCTGAAGTAAACCTATTTCAATGTAGTTTAAGAGTAATTATTTATACATACATACATATATCCATACGTGTGTATGGACGCGCGATCGCACGCACACACACGCGCGCGCGCATATATATATATTTCAACAGTACAAATAGGTTGAGTACTATGCATGGCACCAAGTAATTTAAATAAGTGATTAGAAGAAATAAATAACGCATTTTGGTAATAATAAGAATTCAGCCTGCAATATAAATTGTAAAAGAGACGCCTGACTTGCAGGTTGAAACAGGTGATTGACGCCAGCTGCTCTCTGCATGTGTGTACACACGTAAAAGGTTTGTGTGAGTCCGACTAGTTCATTCATGAAAAGCGCCACCCTTTTCAGTAACGATATCAATTATTGTATTTAAGTTAATTTATAATGCTTGTGTGCATGGTAGCGAAAAACTAAAGACACCAAAATGTGTGGTTAAAAATAACAGACAAGTGTATAAAAAATAGTGCAAAGCGTACAAAAAGTGTTAGTGTAGGAAGTTAAAAATGAATAGTAATTAGAATAATTAAGATAAAGAAAAACGGGTTGTGCATGATGAACGCCTAAAAAATTACCGATTGAATGAATATCGGATAATGTGTTAAAGACTTCGCAATTCGCGAAGACGAGCAAATTAAGTGTCATTAGAAAGCGTGGGGTAAGAGTGACGCTCTTAACAACTTAAAACATGCAGAATATTATCGAGACACGATTTTGGCGCTCTGGGTATAAATACGAGGACGCGCAAACATCGCTCTCTTTCTCGTCAGACCATCTTAGCGGCCGGAGGCTCTGCTCAAGAACTACAACTTTTCTTCGTTCGACTACTGATGTAATCGGAGGTTATGTCCAATAACTAGAACGTCTAGATTTGATCGATGACCATGGCAGCCAAAGAATCTACTTAGAAACAACAACCACAGTAGATCAACTACAAGCAGAGTACGAGAATCCAATGATCCAGAGTACGAGAATCCAGTGATCCAGAGGACGAACATCCAATGATCCAGAGTACGAGAATCTAGCGGACGGGGGACGACTAGACTCCTAGAATACCCGACTCCAGGACTTCCAGGACCGAAGAGGATTATCCGTATCCAGGACCGAAGAGGACACGCTTCAGATGTACCACAAAAATAACAAGGTGACAAATAACCATGCATTTATAAGAAACCGAGACCGAACCAAAAACTTTAAATATTAAAGAGAAAAAGAATAAACAATTCGATTCTAAGATGAGTCAAGTAACTGTATAGTTGTAGATATGTTTTTGTTTGTACATTAAGTACAGTAATATTAAAGACTGTGTAACGATAAGAGTTAGCAGTAACTGTAATTTAAAAACATTGTTAGTAGTAAATGACGACCTCGTCAGAGAAATTAATAGAAAGCAATGCATATGCAGTAACAAAAAAAAGAAATTTATATAAAAAATTAAAAGAGTAGATAATGAGTAAGATGCTTGAGCTAGCTGAGAGCAGTATAGAAAATTTATAACAATGTATTAGCAATAAGATTTTATAATATGTTTTTGTGTCAAATAAGACTGAATTATACGTAGTAGGTACGTAAAAATAAGAATCATTTGGAATCGTAAAATAAATAAGAAATTAACGTGTAATCTGAGATTGCAAATTACCCGTAATAAATATGACAAAATAATAATGAGTTTTTAAACCGCAAAACAAATAAAAAAGAAAAGGTGTTAATAAAAATTGAAATGATTTATAAACAAATCAAATAGCATTATTATTATTATGATTACAACCTTCATTCTGCACACGCACGAATTTAATGTAATATAATGTACCAAAAGATATGTCACACATCAACTATTGAAAACATTTAAATTTTGTAGTGTTGTAATATATATATATATATATATATATATATATATATATATATATTATAATACGACTCGTGTTCCCGTAGTATCTTAATGGTATAATAATTTGCCCGTGTTATTCCTTGTATATGTTAATTTGTAATAACTAGTTGTAAATAGTGTATCAGATGATCGTGGAATATTTATGTTGTGTGTTTACGAATGTGATTTAAATATTTAAGTAAAAGAATTGAATTATTCTGCCTTGGTTTCTGAATCAGCATTATAATTATTCCAGTTCAGTAGTTAGAACTCCAAAATCAATTCAAAAAATAGCGGTTGAGTCATCCCAAAATTTTCAAGTCACCTTCGATATTAGGCTTTAACCTATTATTTGAGGTTAATCTTGGTTTTGCAGTTTGCGTACTTCCAATGACTCCCCGAATTCTTCTTATCCTTGTTAATTATAAAATAAATGCTGATAATATGTTACGTTCCTGAAATAATAACGCATGGATATGATTTAATAACATAATGCTTTAATCTCTGTAATATAAATTCAAATTATTGGAAAATTCCATTCGATACATACGGTTGTCACAATCGATATTTATCTCAGGATTTAATAATTAAATAATTTTAATATATTTCGTGGGAATTCTTGTGGCTGCTACGAAAAGTTCCCTTACATGATAATTAATAATATTGAGTACCTTTACAAACAATCTATTACTTATAATCTAAAAAATCACAAAAATTATATATTAAGTAACATACAAAGTTTGACGAGATTCAATGCTTCGTAAAAAGCATGTAGGTTAGAGTGACGTCAACATCATGGCTACGATTGTCCGTCTCAGAAAATAATGAAGTTTATTAATGTGTACAATAAATGTTTTCCTTGTAATCACTGTTCGTTAAGATATTGAATTTGTTTTCACTTTAAAATGTTTACTAGTGATTAGTGTTAGTGTAAATTGGTATATTGTCTAGTGGTTGTTCCTTGTTGGATAAAAATATTGTCAAATTATACTTTACACATCTTGACGATATTGCTGAAGGTTTTCTGGTTTATTCTGGATAATTTCTTGATTGTGTGTATTACTGGTCCATGAAAATTGTAGTGGAGGGATTATTTATCTTCGATGATGGTCATTCAGATCTTCTTTCACAAACGGGTTAACAATTTTTATATTTTTATTTTAATTACATCTCGACACGTACTATTAAACTGTTCTCCATCACAATTAACAATTAAGTGTTATTTCTTCTTTTTTAGTCATTGAACTCATACAAACTTCTTAAATTTTGATTGGCCATTTATGTACAGGTTAAGTGTTATAGGATCAACACCCATTAATTACTTTACATTTTATAAATTACCTTTAATAGATAATTTTATTATTATACTTTAATGATACATGCAATGTTTACATGATGATTAATTATATAATTATAAACAATTTGATACTAAACATGCCTCAGTTTGTAACTGTAAAACCTTATTAATTTGAATTTCTATTATATGTGGTGGAACAATTTGTTATGGTTGATTGTAATTTGTACTTTGACTACCTGAGATAAATATATTTACATAAATTAACTGGTGACATAAAATCTTATAACATACAACAAAACTCTTAATAATAATAATTGTTTTTGACAACTTTAATTATTTCATACTTTTAAACTATTGTCTGTATGATAATACAAAAACACTTTTTATAAATAATAAATAGCACACTGTTTAACTATAATTTGTGCCACTATTTATTATTATATCACTCATATCACTGTAAAGGTTTGTGTCCCCTTTTCTATCCTTATTATCGGCCTGTATGATTTTAATTAATACAATTTTTATTTCGTGAATAGGTACTCTTTATTAGGTTTAGTTGTGTTTCAGGGTAATTTGATTATTTAGGCCTACTAGGTTTATTTATTTAATTTTGTCTGTTTACTGCCCTATTCTACTGGGTTATTTCTGGGTTTCTTGATAATATTAAACAAGTCAAACCAACTAGGTTTCCTTTAATTTGCTATCAATTATTATTTCTTGTTTCCTCTCTGGATCGGATTTCACTATTATTTACTATTCTTTTGTAACATTTTGTTTCGTTACAATATATATATATATATATATATATATATATATATATTTCAATCACTTTCTGCTACAGTCCGTTTCTTGATGTATATAATACTATAATACTTATAACTATTTTACCTCAAGATGTATTTTTTCCTTTAGGGACATGTTTCGGGAGATCCTGTTCTCCCATCTTCAGCCTTCGCCATCTTGCTTCTGGTGCAGTATTTGTGTGTTGGCTTCTGGATGTTATTATGGTGGTTTGTTGGTCTTTGGTCCTTCAATGTTGCATTATTGTGTGTGGTTGTGGTATCTGTTTTTGTATTTTGTGTATTTTCGATGTTGAGTGCTTTGAATATTGTGTCATGTTTTGTATTGATTTGTATTTGTTCTGGTATTAATTTGTTTTGTGTTTTATGTTTGTAAATCTGTAAATTTTCCCAAATGTTCATTATGGTGCCTTTGTGTGGTATATGTTTTATTAGTGTTACATTGGTTATGTCTGGGAATTCATGTCCTGTGTTTATTGCATGTGTGGCTAAATTGGATTTATATATGTTTGGTTTTTTGTATGCATTTAGGTGTTCAAAATAACGTTTTTTCAGCTGTTTTTTTGTTTGTCCTATATAACTTTTATTGCAATCTTGGCATTCAATTTTGTATATCCCATTGGTTGTTGTATTATCTTTGTTGTGTGAGCTATTTAGATTTTGTAATTTATTTTTATTAGTTTTGTATGCTATTTTTATATCTGTGTTTTTAAATAGTTTTGTTAGTTTTGACATTTTATTATTTATATATGTGAATGTGGCCCATTTTTTGTTGTTGTTATTATTTATGTGTTGTTCATTTTGATTAATTCTTAATTGTTCAGTTTTTATTTTGTATTTGATTTTATTTTCTATTTTGATCATAGTATTTTTATTGTATCCATTTGCATAACCAATTTGGTATATTATATTTCTTTCTTTGTCAGTTTCTTGTTTGTTTAGGGGTATTTTGTACATTCTGTTAAATAACGAATAAAATGCTGCCATTTTATGTTGTGGTGGGTGGTCAGAATGGTTAGGTATAATGATGTTAGTGGAAGTTGGTTTTCTATATATTGCATATTGTATGTGTTTGTTGTATCTTGTGATGGTTATGTCTAAATAGTTGATTTTGTTATGTTTTTCTTTTTCTTCTGTATGTATGTATGTATGGACTATATGTATCAAATAACAAAAACACAAATGCAGAGAACATACTGAAACAAATCAATAACATACATCCCAAAATACAATTCACAGAAGAAAAAGAAAAACATAACAAAATCAACTATTTAGACATAACCATCACAAGATACAACAAACACATACAATATGCAATATATAGAAAACTAACTTCCACTAACATCATTATACCTAACCATTCTGACCACCCACCACAACATAAAATGGCAGCATTTTATTCGTTATTTAACAGAATGTACAAAATACCCCTAAACAAACAAGAAACTGACAAAGAAAGAAATATAATATACCAAATTGGTTATGGAAATGGATACAATAAAAATACTATGATCAAAATAGAAAATAAAATCAAATACAAAATAAAAACTGAACAATTAAGAATTAATCAAAATGAACAACACATAAATAATAACAACAACAAAAAATGGGCCACATTCACATATATAAATAATAAAATGTCAAAACTAACAAAACTATTTAAAAACACAGATATAAAAATAGCATACAAAACTAATAAAAATAAATTACAAAATCTAAATAGCTCACACAACAAAGATAATACAACAACCAATGGTATATACAAAATTGAATGCCAAGATTGCAATAAAAGTTATATAGGACAAACAAAAAAACAGCTGAAAAAACGTTATTTTGAACACCTAAATGCATACAAAAAACCAAACATATATATCCAATTTAGCCACACATGCAATAAACACAGGACATGAATTCCCAGACATAACCAATGTAACACTAATAAAACATATAACACACAAAGGCACCATAATGAACATTTGGGAAAATTTACAGATTTACAAACATAAAACACAAAACAAATTAATACCAGAACAAATACAAATCAATACAAAACATGACACAATATTCAAAGCACTCAACATCGAAAATACACAAAATACAAAAACAGATACCACAACCACACACAATAATGCAACATTGAAGGACCAAAGACCAACAAACCACCATAATAACATCCAGAAGCCAACACACAAATACTGCACCAGAAGCAAGATGGCGAAGGCTGAAGATGGGAGAACAGGATCTCCCGAAACATGTCCCTAAAGGAAAAAATACATCTTGAGGTAAAATAGTTATAAGTATTATAGTAATATATATATATATATATATATATATATATTCAAACACTTTTTGCTAATGTCCGTTTCTTGATGTATATATTATATTTAATTTTTATAATGAATTACCTCAAGATATTTCTTTCCTTACTAGGAACATGTTTCTGGTACCATTGTGTACCCATCCTCAGCCTTCCGGAAGGCTGAGGATGGGTACACAATGGTACCCGAAACATGTTCCTAATAAGGAAAGAAATATCTTGAGG
This sequence comes from Magicicada septendecula, assembly GCA_034769895.1. Classification (NCBI taxonomy): domain Eukaryota; kingdom Metazoa; phylum Arthropoda; class Insecta; order Hemiptera; family Cicadidae; genus Magicicada; species Magicicada septendecula. Next base: position 546,128,532 of record CM068368.1, read on the forward strand.
TAAATTCATTATAAAAATTAAATATTATATATATATATATATATTAATTCAAACACTTTTTGCTACAGTCCGTTCCTTGATGTATATAATATATTTAATATTTATAAAGAAATTACCTCAAGATATTTTTTTTCCTTGTTAGGAACATGTTTCGAGGACCATTGTGTTCTCATCATGTTGAGAACTTAATGATGAGAACACAATGGTTCTCGAAACATGTTCTTAATAAGGAAAAAAAATATCTTAAGGTAATTTCTTTATAAATATTAAATATAATATATATATTGAAATATTTTATATATATTTGCAATATATATTGTTACAACACAAATAAGCCAACCCAATACCAGGGATGAGAAAGATAATTTTGAATATAAAATAATACGTAATATAAAATAAAATGTTTAAAATAAATAAAATATAAAAACAATGACACGACGAACGACGACATGACCTAACCCAAGTGATTGACCCAACAAAGGAAACAAAAGAAGAAGGGAACCACAAAAAACGAACAAGAATAAAACCAAAGAAGAAAGTGATTCACCAGAACAAATGAAGAAGGGAAAAAACCCAAACCAAACAAAAATGAAACAAGTTCATGGAAATAAATGACTCAAGGTAACATGTTAAAATGAACCAAAGGAGAAGGTGGAAAAGCAAAGTATTAATCAAATACAATGAAAATGAAGAAGAAGGGAAATGAATAAAAATGAAAACTAATGACGATACAAAAACAAGTAATAAAGAATATGAGCAAGAGAAATAATGCACTCAAATGTGATATTGGAAAATAGAACAATAATTAACCTATGAGAAAAAAAAGTAAATGTTATTATCCATTAATGGACAATAGTAATGGAATTGAAAGAAACCCAATTAAACAATGTTAAAGATAAATATAAAAAGCAAACTAACCACAATGTAGAATTAGATGTAATGATAGAGACATAAAGACATATAATTGTTAATATTATTAATGAGATATTGTAATGAAAGAGATAGCACGGTAGTGAGATAATAATTAGAGGGATTACCCATTCAGAAACACTTAAAAAACAAAAACATTTGTGAAGTGCAAAGTGAAAGTGTAAAAACCCCAAAGTGTAATGATAAAGAAAGTACACTAATAAAATTATAATAAACTATAAATAATTTAAAAGTGAATGTGATGATTGAATGAAAGTAGTGTAAAATAAAGAATGGTAATATAGTGAAAGATAGTGAATGATAAAATCATTAACAATTAATAAATCCAAAGGAAACACTAAATGATAAAAAGTGAAATATATTAGTAATTAAGAATAACAGTATAAACTGATAAGACAGTAACTAATTAAGAAAGAATGTTATTATTAAATTTAAGTAAATACAATTATGATTAAAAGGGAGAATGCCCTGAAGGGAAAACCAGAAAGTGTTAACATGGAGGGAAAGTAAAGATTGTTAAAAAATTAAGGAGTTAAGAACAAATCAAAAAACACCCATGTTATAAGGGATCGTTATAAGTTCATAAAAGTGATGTTGTTTATTACACTAAAAAATAATATAAGATAAGATGAATTGTAAACAAAGATTAGCAAATAATAGTTAAATAATTATTCAAGCAAGTTTATGAATTGGATATGGCTGATAGAGTTATACAGACCATAGACCTACATGTTATATTTAATAAGATCAAAAAATAGTATATAATAGCCACATTGTTATTATTGGCAAAGGAAATAAATAAAAAAGTTAAGAAATGTATGACTAGAAAACGTGGAAACCAAATAGTAAACAATTATGTATAAAATAATAGTGACAATATAATAACACATAAACAGACCCAAAACACAACACAATCAATTATAATAACAAAATAAAGCCCATTAGGCTGAAATGAAATGTAATTTAAATGAAATAAGTCAAATACCATAATGGCTACTTAGGCCTATGAAAATGCCTAACTGTCAGAAACAAACAACTACAAATTATAACAAATTAACAAAGAAATTAGCAAATCTGAGGCGAAGGACTCACCAAGAATAAATTGTAAATCATTTGTAAAACAAAATATTATAATAAGCATTTGAATACAAAAAGAAATGTAATTAACAAGTATTAACATAATTGTAAAAACATAAAACATGAAGTAACCCAAACTTGTGGGGTATCAAAATAATCTATGAAAGGAAATACATACTATAGTGACAATATTAAATAATTAGGAAGGAAGATAGAGGAATAACAACAGTCAGAAGATATACGAGGATTTTGAAAAGAATTCATATTTTGATAACAATGGATTTATATCAATCTCAGCCAATCAGAATTCTTTGATTACCATAGAAACCACCGTTGAAGACGAAATTACCGTTGAATACCGTTACTCGTAAAGCGTCATTCTACCAGGACAGAAGCTAAAGTTCGGAAGACCAATTTTTTAATAAAATAATGTAAAACAGTGAACGAAGTTCAAAACTATGACTGGATAAGAAGCAGACGAACCATTAGAGCAGTCCATTCAAGATCCAGGACCACAAAACTGAGAAGTAACAGAAAATTATGACCACAAATTATACGAAAAGGACGCCAGACCTACTTAAGTCCATAGATCAATGAAAAAAGACCTTATTGCAGCCCAATCCTATTCCGATCCAATGAAAGAAAACACCAAGTCATGCTGATGTGTTAACTACCATTGAATTACCTTAATTCCAAAAACTTAGTCACTCTAAATTTTACTAAAAGTAAATTGATCTCACTATAAACCGAATATTTCTCTTTCAAAGATTATTTAAGAAAAATAAACGCACTGAAAACTTGTTAACATAAAATCTAACCTCTGGTTGAAATACGAACTTTTGAACCACATTTAACGACACTACAGAACAGATTGTAAACACACACCTTATTATTTATGTACACTTAGATTAAGGTAAAATATTTTTATTGTAATCATAGGAATTCTTTATCTCATAATCAAAAGAATCCACCGATTTTGAAACGAAATTAATTGTAATATCTAAACCTTCAGCTGCCATGCTGATGCGGATACTTCGTTACAGAATCGATTTCGTCAGCCTTGAGGTGAAGTGTTTCATGTAAAAAGTCGGTGCAAATTTGTTATAATCTAATTGTCAAAATGAACATTTTAATTATCACCCATTAAAATAACTATTACAGGGAGTAACCGTTGTTATTATTTCATAGGGAGTGCATTATATTACTTGTGTTTATTTACGAAGGCTAGGTTGATGAGCAGCGCTCAAGTTGACATTTGCACCACTGCCTACACAATTCAGAAGGCGGCACGAGCGGGAATTATTTGAACGTCCCGACCTCACAGCTGAAAACACTTTATTAAGTAATTTTAATTGTTTTAATAAACAATTTGGCGCCACCCGGGATTAACACACCCCTATAGTTATAAACAGGTAAGGTTACTGCCGTGTTATACTGGTAATTACCGCAACGCTACGGACATCGTTAGCGCAAAATTGATGTAACGACCCCAGTGCGAGACGAACGCACTAACACTTTACACACATATAAAACTGGTATACATTTTACAGAGACAAGCCAGTTATAACGTTACAATATATATATATATATTATATATATATTATATATATATATATATATATTTCTTCCAGCACCAGTAGAAGAAAGGGTTAAACTAACATTTGCAAGAAATAAGTGGGAAAACAGCATGGAATTTTTGGTCAATTACGAAAAAGAAATGGAAAAAATTGGTAGTAATATTGGTGATAATGAAAAAATAAATTTTGTTACTCGCCATTTCAAAGATTCAGCAGCACAGTGGTATACTATCATACGTGATAATGTCACTACATATAAACAATTCCGTGACTCGTTTGAAAGTAGGTATTGGAATATCCATACGCAACGTCAGGTACGTGATCAGCTAGAATATGGTAAATTTCATATTCATGGTCGTCAGAGTATTGAACAGTATACAATAGCACAAATTTAAAGAGTGAAACATCTTAAACCTAAATTTTTAGAATATGAAATAATATCCAAACTGTCTTACCATTTTCAGAAAAATATCCAACTCGCTGTTTACACACAAGGTATTAAAACAATTGAGGAATTTTTAATACTTGTAACACAATCTGGAAATATCACTCGCGGTGAGAATACACAACACAATTATCAACTGCACAATAATTATAATCACAACAGTAATAATTATAAGCAACAAACGCAACACACGCAAAATAGATCAGCTGTTAATATAGGTCGCACACAGCGCGTGGAATGCGGTCGTCAACAGAAGGAGAGGAGCAGTGAAAGAGAGAGGGTGAGTAGAGGTGAGAAGGGAGGCTATGTCTGGCCGACTTCTAAGAAGAAATTTTCGAAGCCTTACGAGCGAGCAGTTAACGCGGTAAAAATGAACAATAGCTCAAAGAGAGAATGCGCAACGGAAACGGCAAGTACGCCATCGACTTCTCAACAATGACTGGAGACGCTTACTCAGCGGTACACAATAAACAATATATATCCTGTCGACATACGAGACGAATTGCTTAGCACGGACGAGGGTGTAAATCAAGCGGAACACACACACACACACACACACACACACATTGGCCTACTGTTAATGTTCGTATCAACAATTGTCAAATTAAAATGTTGGTGGACACAAGTAGTCAACTGTCAGTTTTAAACGCTGCCTGGGTGCAACGAAATAAAAATAATTTTAAAAATACAGCGATATTACCTGTGAATAATATGAACATTACAACCACTACTAATAAGCGAGAAAAAGTTAAAAAACAAGCAAGCCTACGTAACAATTACACATGAAAATTTAGAAATAGAATGTCCAATGATTATTATGAATAAGCTAATATATGATGGTATTATAGGAATTGATTTATTAAATGTGCTAGATGCTAAGATTGATATCATTAATAATAAGATAACATGTAATTATAAGGGTATGCAACATAGCATACGTATGAATGAAGAAGAAGGACAGTATAAGGTAAGTGAGACACCTATTGTCTTAACTAAACCCAAAGTTCAATATGTACCAACTCGATGTACAAGTCAGACAACCGACAAGATTTCTAAACAGGAAGACAAGCGGCTTAAAGAATGAATAAATGAATATGAAGATATATTCAATGAAACACCGACGCAGACGACCCAACAAAATTCGTCAGGAGGACATACCCTATTCCAATGCGCTACGAGGAAGAAGTAGAAACGGAAATACGTCGCATGTTGGATAATAACGTGATAGAACGGTCCAACAGCAACTTCTTAAATCCTCTTGCAGTAGTAAAGAAGAAAAGCGGGGATATTCGTCTGTGCCTGGACATGCGGGAGCTGAACAGTATTATAATGAAAGAATATGACTGTGCGCCTAATGCGGACGAGCTGTTTACAGAGTGTGAAGGAGCACGCTACTTGACTAAACTAGATCTACGTTCAAGTTTTTGGCAAATTCCAATCCGAGAAGAGGATAGAAAATTTACTGCATTCCTGTACAAGAACAAGTGTTACCAACATAAGGTAGTACCATTTGGATTAAGTACGAGTTTGGCAGCTATTGTAAAATGTTTGGATAGAACATTAGGCCCAGAGGTGGAACCTTATACGATGATCTTCGTAGATGATATTCTAGTGATATCTAAGACATTCAATGAACACATAAAAAATCTACGAACAATATTCCATAAGTTTAGGCACGCAAACATGTCCCTAAACCTAGACAAATGTGAATTCATAAAAACTTCCATCCAATTCCTAGGACACATCATCTCATCTTCAGGTATACAGCCAGATCCTACCAAGATAACCAGTATAAACAACTTTCCTATACCCAGGAATCTGAAAGGTTTACGTGCATTTTTAGGTTTAACTGGATATTACAGGTGGTTTACACCATTATATGCCGAAAGGACTCAACCTTTGTTAGAATTGACAAAGAAAGGAAGAAAATGGAAATGGGAGAAGAAGCATCAAGAAGCCTTCGACCAAGTGAAGACGTTATTCGTAGAAAATATCAAGTTACATCATCCTCAACGAAAAGGAAAATTTGTAATTTATTTTGATGCTAGTGATTACGCCGTGGGAAGTGTATATACCAGAAGGATTCCGAAGGAAAACTAAGGGTCAACGCCTACGCGAGCAGAGTTTTCAAAGGAGCAGAGCGGCACTACTCAACATCAGAGGAGGAGATACTTGGAATTGTCTACGCACTTAAACAATTTCGATATTACATTTATCGTACTCATTTTGAAATATATACTGACCATCAAGCATTGTCATTTCTATTTAAATGTAAAGTAACGAACTCTCGTTTACTGAGATGGATTTTAGCCATTGGAGAGTACTCATTCACTATCAAGTACTGCAAAGGAAAAGATAATAGCAGTGCAGATATATTAAGTCGTTATGTTACAGAAGAATGTGAAGAAATCTACAATAAGGAGGATAACGAAGTACATCTATTACCAATACGATTTGAAGCTAGCAACGAATTAAGAAGAATGCTACAAAATCTAGCGGAAGAAAAAGATCAAGATATTACCTTACAAAATTGAAAACTTCAATCTCACCTACCAGCTCAATATAAGCTACATAACAACATTCTTTTCAAATTAATAAGACATGATTGGAAAATTGTGTTGACTAACGAGATGTTATTTAAACTGATAACACCAACTCGTGAGAGCTTAGCTCATGCCTCAGCATTAAAATGTAATTTATCCCTTAGAGAAGATTTTACTATCAACAACATGTTTAGAAAAATTAAACATGAATTGAAGAAATGTTATGATTGCCAGACTACTAAGCAACCTAATCTTCACACATATGTAGAAATGCAAAGTATACAGAAGGAGGGGAGTTAGTTGCAGTGGAATTCTTAGGGCCATTACCACGATCAAGTCGGGGGGTTAAACACATACTAGTCTGTATAGACGTGTTTTCTAAGGCAGTTCATCTGTATCCTATTACGCGACCCACAACGAAAGCTGTCCTAAAAATTCTGTTACAAAAATATATTCCAATACATGGTAAGATGAAGAGGATTCTTAGTGATCAAGGAGTGCAATTTCAAAGTGAAGTATGGAATAGAATATTAAGAGAAAATGGAATCCAACCCATACTCACATCAATCAGACATCCACAGGGAAATTTAGCCGAGAGAGTGAATAAAGAATTGGGTAAGTACCTACGTATTTGCTGCCATAACCAACACAATAAATGGGCAGAGTATTTACCAGTCTTTGAAAAAGCCATTAATGAGAATTATAGCGAAGCAACGAGCTACACACCGACAGAGATTGAACAAGATCGTCAACCAGACAGATTTTGGAAGAGGTATGTTCACAAACCTGCAAATCAGAACTTACCGATACCTTTAAGCATTAAGATTGAACATGCTAAAAGAAGAAGAATTGGAAAAGGTAATAAGAGAATAGAAAGATTCAACAGAACTCACAAGTTGCAGAAATTTAATGTGGGATAGAAAGTATTATTAAAAAAAATCCAGTAGGAAAACGTATTGACAATACTGCTAAAAAATTCTTCAGATTATATGATGGACCTTACACTTTGCTAAGACAAGTTGGCAAACAAACTTTCATTGTATATGATGACACAAGACAGAAAGAAATTGCCAAGTACCATGCTAGCTCTTTAAGGAAGTTCTACGAGTGAATAACTAGGTCACTGTGACAGTAAAAGGTGAACACGCATTAAAGTGGATACTGCGAAGCGACGCAGCAAGTCAACATGTATGGGAGGGGAATATTTTGTTCAGCCCACCTCACATAAGGCGTAATGGTAAAAGCGTTATTCATTATTATGAGCATAATTACTGAAATATTGTATTGGTAAAATATACTGTACAATTTTGTCTAATGTAAAAAGACAAAAATTTAATAAACAAGTTTATTAAATTTTTTTATTAAGCAGGGAAATAATGCAACAGTACAAATGTATAGGGTACTGTGCATTGCACAATTAATTAAGATAATTAATATAATTTAAATAAATAATCCATATTGTTAGTAATAAAAATAATTCAGCTTTCAATCTGAATTTTAAAGTGAACAACAAAATTTCATGCTTGAACAGGTTGGTCACGCCAAACAGCTGCGTCTGTGTGTACACGTGTATCTTACGTGTTTGTGTGAGACCAGTTGATTCCTGTAAAGCGTCACCCCTAAATAAACGCTGATAAATATATGAGTTATTTAAATGGTGATAAATGTATATGAGATACCACAAAACCAAATACGCCACAGTGTGTATAATATAAAGACGCTCGTGTGTATAAAAGTTGGTGCGAAAATAATAAAAAGTGCGAATACAGTGAAAATATACATAAATAAAACCCATAATAATTAAGATAACGAGAAACGGTTTAAACACAGTTGTACACATAAAAATTACCGACCAGATGAATATCGGGTAATTTGCAAAAAACTTCGCATGTTGCGAAGACAAGTGAAAAAATTGTGTGAATAATGTGTTTGTAAAAAGGACGCTACGACAAACCTATTCCTGCAGAGAATTGTCGAAACATGAATTCTGCGCCTAGACTATAAATACGCGAGGCACATCAGCCTTGCTCTCTTTCTTGTTCAACCACAGTGGCAGCCGGAGGCTCTGCCCAACGACTTCAACTCTTTCTCGTTCAACTACAGAGGCAGCCGGAGGCTCTGCCCAACAACAACAACAACAACTCTTTTTCGACTACAGTGGCAGCCGGAGGCGATGCTTGACAACATCATCACTTTCGTGACACCACCGCTGGAGCCAGAGACCATTACGGGGGACGAGGGAGCAGCACACTACATGGCATAAATTCCAGACGTAGAGGACGAGTCATCGGACTTCCGAGAGGACCAGGAGGACGAAGAAAGGATCCAGGACTTCACGATTACGCAGGATTCACAACATCAAGGACTCAGGACCAGGAGAGGGTACGCTGAGGAACCGCTACAATTAAGGTGAAAGAAAGTCATGTATTCCTCATAACAAAAGACTTAATCAAAAACAGATAAATATTGTCAAAAGAAAGACAATAATTTCTAAAAGTGTAATTTATAACTTGTAAATATAAATGTCTTGTATAGTAACTATAGCATAAGTTTTGAATTAATAATTTATTACAAATATTTAAATTTAAATTGTATATTAATTATGAAAGCATAATTTTTGAATTGGTAATTTATGGAAAATATATAAATTTAATTTAGAAAGAATAGAAAGTTACTAAAGTAATTAATATAAATGACAAATGCATATGCAATAACAATAAGATTTATTTAAAAAAAAGAAAGATTTCGGGAATATAATAAATTACTCATAATATACTTAGCAAGTCGCGAGCCATATTATTAATAATCAAATGTATTTATAATTATAAGAGTATTTTATGTATGTATGGAATATGCGATATTACGTGTATGCAATAAGTATGGGTACTGCGAATACTCATACACATGCAATAATAATTAAGTTTTAATTCGAAATTTATTTCGAAATTTTAATAAATAAAAGTTTTAATTATTTTAAATAATTTTACGTTGTTGTTATTATTACGAGTACTCCCATTAAAAATTTGTAACGTTATAAATATTTGTGCTACTCAACAGGGGGCTCATCAAGGATACAAATAACGTTATAATATATATTATAACGATACCAGATATTTAAACAGTTATAACGATACCAGGTGTAAACAGTTATAAAGATACCAGGTGTTTAAATAGTTATAACGATATCAGGTGTAACTATAATACGAGTAGTAAATTTATGAGTAGTTAAAATTTCATGTTTATTGTTTAAAAAGCATTATAAATAATAAAACATTGTTACTAATCTCCGATCAAGGTATCACTCATTATTAAGTGTTTATCTCTTAAGCTATACGGTGTTACACACATTTAAAACACTCTTACATCTAGACATGTTAATAATCTTAATCTAGACATTTATTCAAATTGATTTAATAAAAGAAAAAAAATTTAAATGTAATTAGGTTTTATTTTAATTGAATTCATTGAAATCAGATCTGACCTCAGCTTGCTCAGTCTACACCAATGTTTTTTAAAAATAAATTTAAAATTATATTAATTACTCTTACACTGGCATTTGTTTTGTATTCAAACTTTAAATTATTCTTTTACTACAAAATGCAAATATCAAATCATTTCAATTATTTTTCTTTGTTAAAAAAATACTATCTCAAAATTAAACTATTTTTTTCTATATTTTCATATGCGATCGCTCATTCTTACGACTAAAACATTTACATAAGACTCTATTACATTATTTACCTAATTATAAACTTCTTTTTTAATTCATTGTCTCTTTATATAGTCTTTATGAGTTCTTTAAAAAAAGAAATCATTTATATATGCATTATGCATGTCACCTCGAGTTTTGATGACCTTACGACTTATTGACGTGGTCCAGCGTTGTCCAGAGTTGGGTTACCGTTACTCCTGGCTTGGCGTGGTCCTGGATATGTCCAGAGTCCAGCGTCGTTCTCCAGTAGTGTGTGGTCCGTCCCAGAGAATTAATATCGCCTGCGAGGTGGATCTCGTTCGGCTGTTAGGCGTCTAAAAAGCATCTCCTAACGTCCAGCATCTCGCGTTGCTCTTTGTAGCTTCTCTGTAGATACTCTTGCTGACTTAAACGGTCCCGATACTCTACGTTTCCCGTAATAGTGTAAACATAATTACTGAAAACGTCTTTATTCGTTCGTAGATGAGACTTATAACAAAATAAAACTGTTCTGCCGACGGACAGCGTGTCCGACTGCAACTGTGTCTTGAAATGAAGAGAAGAGTTTCCAGTCGAACCCTTAATTTATACCCTCTCGAGATTCCGCACCTGTTGGTTGCGAAATTGTCCTGTCGAGACCTGCAGATCACGTGATAGTCCCCACTCCCGAACCTTTTCATATATTTGCAATTTTTTGCAAATGGCAATGTTTTGTAAGGAATTGAGAAAGCACAAATCATAGATAATTTGATTAAGCACTCACTGTATTAATTTGAGCGTCTTAGTGTAATTTGCATATTTTGGCACACTTTATTTCGCACTGACTTCGCGTAGTGTGTCCTACTAACGCCATTTTCTTACTGTGGATAACTATAAAATTTACACACACTTTGGTGCGTTTTGTTTGTTTATACACTAATTAGTTTTCACACAGTGAATTAAAATAATTATTGTAGTAATTAATTGGGGAGGGTTGCTGGGATTCCTGTCTGTACATGCATCACTAACACACACAAGATACACGCGTAACACACATACAATCGAGCAGGTGTTCCTTGCCTGTTGGAACAAGTTAATTTCTCCTCTAGTGTAACAATGAAACATTTTTACAATCCCAGACATGTCCATTTACCCCAAACTTATGATAATTTTACAAATTTTACATTTATTTAAATCAATGCTCAATACAGCATATGGCTGTATCGTTGCATTATTCCTCTCCTTGAAAAAAATTTATTAATATTTATTTATTAAATTTTTGTCTATTTGTTCTGGACAAATAAAAAAAAATTCTATTAGCTTAACCTTAGTTTACATCAGTTAAATGACACATAATAATGGGTAGGTCAGTATAACGCTCACCTGTAGTGGTATGTAATATATTCACCCACCATTATAACAGCTGAGCGGTGCGTTGACCTTGGACGGGGGCAGTGGCATTGTTCTTCTCTCTATCTCTCTTGTCGTTATTCATACGTAGAATTTCTTGAATGACGTCGCATGATATTTGCCGATGTCCTTTTCCTTCCCCTCGTCGTATACGATGAACGTGTTTCTTCCCACGCGTTGTTTCAACGTATAAGGTCCGTTGCACAGCCGACAGAATTTCTTCGCTGTGTTGTCAATGCGTTTTTCGACGGGATTAGCTTTCAACAGAATTTGTTCTCCTATGTCGAATCGTTGTAATTTATGTGTTCTATTGAACTTTTCTCTCCTCTTGCTACCTTGTTCTATGATGTGTTGATTAGCGTACTCAACCTTTACACTTAATGGAATAGGTACATTTAGATTCTCTGGCTTGCTTACATATTTGGTCCAGAATCTAATAGGTTTTTTGTCTTCATCTAGCTCGATTGGCGTATAACTTGTTGCTTCGCTATAATTTTCATTTATTGCTTTTTCAAAGAAAGGTAAATACTCTGCCCATTTGTTGTGTTGGTCGTGACAGTAGATTCGTAGATATTTACCTAACTCTTTATTTACTCTTTCCACGAGATTTCCATGTGTGTGTCGTACTGATGTGAGTACAGGTTGGATTCCATTTTCACGAAGAGTCTTCTCCCATACATAGCTTTGGAACTGCACTCCTTGGTCGCTAAGTACCTTCTTCATTTTACCATATGCAGGAATGTATTTCTGCAAGAGTATTTTCAAAACAACTTTAGTTGTGGGTCGCATAATTGGATACAGATGGACGGCTTTGGAAAATACATCAATACAAACAAGTATGTGTTTCACTCCACGACTTGATCTTGGAAGTGGTCCCAAAAAATCCACTGCAATTAGCTCTCCTTTCTGGTCCTTCTGGATACTCTACATTTCCACATAGGTACGTAGATTCGGTCCTTTTGCTGTTTGACACTCATAACATTTCTTACTTTCGTTTCTAATCTTCCTGAATATATTATTGATGGTGAAATCTTCACGAAGGCTTAAGTAACATTTAAGTGCAGCAGCATGTGCTAAACTTTCGTGTGTTGGTCGAATCAATTTATGCAGCATATCATTTGTTAATATTACCTTCCAATCTTGCCTCATTAGTTTATATAAGACTCCATTTTGTACCTTGTAATGGTCTGGTAGGTGATCTCGTAGCTTAAATCCTCTCGTAGCATCATCTAAGTCTTGTTGTTGAGCTAGATTCTTCAGCATGTGTTTAACATCATTATCAGCAGTAAATTTAATAGGTAACAGTTGTAACTCATTATGGTTATTTTCGTAGACCTCTTCACACTCTCTGTGACGTATCTACTCAATGTATCGGCTAAAAAATTATCTTTCCCTTTACAATATTTTATAGTAAAGGAATACTCACCGATTGCTAGGACCCATCGTAATAATCGAGCGTTGGTTACTTTACATTTTAATAGAAATGATAACGCTTGGTGGTCCGTATGTATTTCAAAATGCGTTCCGTAAATATAATATCGAAACTGTTTCAGGGCGTATACTATAGCAAGTATCTCCTTCTCAGATGTAGTGTACTGCTTCTCTGGCCCTTTGACTACTCTACTGGCATATGCAATGACACGGTGTTCTCCTGTAGCATCTTGTTGATACAGCACACTTCCACACGCGTAGTCGCTAGCGTCTGCGTAGATAACGAATCTTCCATCTCGCTGTGGATGATGAAGCATTATGTTTTCAATGAATAACTTCTTAACTTGGTCGAAGGCATCTTGATGTTTCTTCTCCCACTCCATTTATGATTTTCTTTGTTAACTTTCTGCGTATTGTTGTGAGAATCTTCTATAGTATCCTGTGAGTCCCAAAAATGCTCGTAACCCCTTAATGTTCTTAGGTGTAGGGAAATCGGTAATACTGCATATCTTTATGGGATAGGGTTGAATACTTGAAGATGAAATAATATGACTTAGGAATTGGATTGAGGATTTTATGAATTCGCACTTGTCTAAGTTAAGGGATATATGGGCTTCCCTAACCTTGTGGAATATAGTGTTAAGATGTTCAATGTGTTCGTCAAGTGTTTTTGATACTACCAAGATATCATGCACGAACACTATGGTGTAAGGTTTTCACTTCTGGTCCTAATGCTTTCTCCAGACATTTTACAATCGCAGCCAAACTCGTGCTCAAACCAAAGGGAACTACCTTGTGTTGGTAGCATTTATTTTTGTATAGGAAGGCGGTGTATTTTCTATCTTCTCTTCTAATTGGAATTTGCCAAAAACTCGACAGTAAATCCAACTTAGTCAAATGACGTGCTCCTTCACACTTTGCAAATAACTCGTCCGCAGGTGGTGCACAATCGAATTCACGTAGAACGACGCTATTCAAACTCCTCATGTCCAGGCATAAACGTACTTCTCCACTCTTCTTCTTTACTACAACTAGAGGATTAAGAAAGTTGCTGTTCGACCGCTCAATGATGTTATTTTCTATCATCCGTCGTATTTCCAGTTCAACTTCCCCCTCGTACTTCATGGGTATTGGATACGTTCGTCTGATAAATTTTGTAGGGTCTGATACCATAATAGCGTGTTCGTAGACTGTGGTCTGCGTCGGTACATCGCTGAATACTTCGTTATCCTCTTCTATTAATTTAAATAACTTCGCTTCTTCCTGAGATGACATTCCTTCTTCGGCTGTATTAGCATGCTGAGTAGGTGCATATGGTATACGTGGCTTTGATACGACAATAGGTTTTCCACTTACCTCACAATTTTCTTCATTTTCATTCATAATTAATTCATATAGAACATCCTTATAATTACATAAAATCTTATTGTTATTAATATCATTCCTTGCACTTAAAGTATTTAATAAATCTATTCCAATAATTCCATCATATATAAGTTTATTCGTTATGATCATAGGATATGTTATTTCTAAGTCCTTACAATTTAAAGTTACGTAAGCTTGCTGTCTAACCTTTTCTCTCTTATTCATGGCTGTAATAACATTTATATTATTGACAGGTAAAATAGCCGTTTGTTTAAAATATTTTTTATTTTGTTGTACCCACTTATTGTTTAGTACAGTTAATTGGCTACCTGTATCGATTAACATTTTAATTCTACATCCATTAATTCGTACATTAATTATAGGACAATTTAGTTCTTGTTGACTTGGTGTCACATTCCTGTCAGTGTCTAATAACTCATTTCTAACGTCGCACGGATATATATTGTTTATTGTGTAACAGCACGTCCTGTTTCTCCGTCATTGTGTTGTGTCGCGGGAACAGGATGGCTGAACATGCACCTGTCGCTGTCTCTCTTTTATTTCCTCGTCTGCGCACTCTCTCTTGTTTCCCACACTACATCTCCCCGCTCTCTTCTCTTTTCTCTGCATTGTGGATACGGTGCGATCATATGGTTTACTAAAATTTTCTTCAAATTTGGCCAGGCCAAACCCCCTTTTGTATCGCGCACCTTTCTCTCGGAGTGTTGTTCCTTCTGTGCGTCGGATGTGTTATTCACAGCTGTGTGTTGTTTTACACTGTGCGTTGGCGGCGTATAATTTCGCCTATAATTATCACGGTTTTGTGTATCGTCACGTTCCCGTGCTTTATCACTACGGTCGTAACTAGCGTGATATTTAATGCGTGTTTGTTGATTGTGTGGTGAAGTGTTACTCTTGTTAATATTTTGTGATTGAGTGACAAGTATTAAGAATTGTTCGATCGTTTTGACACCCTGCGTATATACAGCTAACTGAATATCTCTATGGAAATGGTAAGACAACTTAGACACTATCTCATACTCAGAAAATTTTGGTTTTAAATGTTTTATGCGTTCAATCTGCGCTATAGTGTACTGCTCAATACTCTGGCGTCCATGCGGATTATATTTACCATACTCCAATTGGTCACGTACTTGTCTTTGAGTTTGGATATTCCAGTACCTATTTTCGAATGCTTCTCTGAATTGCTGATACGTGGTTATATTGTCTCGAATTATGGAGTACCATTGACTTGCAGAATCTTTTAAATGACGGGTGACAAAACTCACTTTCTCCTCGTCGTCACTCATACTTCCAATTTTTTCAATTCTCTCTCGATATTCGCCAAAAAGTTCATGCTATTTTCCCCTTTGTTACCTGCAAAGGTTATCTTACTTCTTCCTTCTATGGGTACAGTGAACATCATTGTCTGCGTCGGCTGACTACGAAGTTCTTCTCTAAGCTGCTTCATCTCACTTTTCATCTCTTCCTTCATATGGGATACTTCTTCAGATCGGTCTTTAGCAGTCTTGGACGTCTCTTCAATTTTGTGTTCTATAACTACTGTGCACGCTTCTATGTCTTTAATTTTACCAGTATTAACTTGTACCATATTATTAACAGTTTGAATTTTCTCATCTTGTTCTCGCGTAATAGTAGTTAAATAATCATTTATTTGTTTATGTACCTCTTTGATATCTCTTCTCCATTCGAGACGCAATTCTTTTTGTTTATTTTCAATCCTTACTACTTGTTCATGTAAGGCTTGTTTAAAATTATTTTCAAGAGCGTCAATCGTGAGTTTGTATCAGCAATCTTTTCTGTTAATTGTATATTACTGTCGATTATACTTTGTTTTATTTCAAGATTATCGTTCTTCAATTCATCTAACTTTCAGTATTCTTATAGTGTCTTGTTTAAAATTCTCAACTGTTGTTCTAATTTAGTATTTATATTTTCAGTTTCTTCTTCTAATTTATTTTTTAATTCGTCTATATTTTGGTTCAATTCCCCTTTCAGTTTTTTCGTTTGCTTATTTATATTTTTTGTCTGTTTTGTGCTTATTTCATTTACCCAGGCACGCATCATAGTTTGAAGTGCTTCCATATTCAAGCTTTCTGGTGCTGCCATAGTGAGTTATTATTAAAATATTTATTTATAATTTATTATTGGTGAACCGTATGCGAGCTTTTATTTATTTATTGTTTAATTACTATTATTTATTTATTTTTATCTACTCATGTTACAATTACACCTGTTTGTTGGGGTGGGCGCCAGTTGCGTTATTACAATACAATACACACAACAAATTTAAAATAACTAACATACAAAAATAATTAAAATATAATATTAATTATATCATACAAATTATCAAACACTGGTAATGATAGAGCATACATTAATTATTAAATGTAGGCGTGTCGTGCCCCACGTAAATGGGCGACAATTTTATATAACAATACCAGGTATTTAAACAGTTATAACGATACCAGGTGTAAACAGTTATAACGATACCAGGTGTAACTATAATAAGAGTAGTAAATTTATGAGTAGTTAAAATTTCATGTTTATTGTTTAAAAAGCATTATAAATAATAAAACATTGTTAATAATCTCCGATCAAGATATCACTCATATCTCTCATATCTCGTTTATCTCTTAAGCTATACGGTGTTACACACATTTAAAACACTCTTACATCTAGACATGTTAATAATCTTAATCTAGACATTTATTCAAATTGATTTAATAAAAGAAATAAAATTTAAAATATAATTAAGTTTTATTTTATTTGAATTTATTTAAATCAGATCTGACCTCAGCTTGCTCAGTCTATATCAGTGTTTTTTAAAAATAAATTTAAAATTATATTAATTACTCTTACACTGGCATTTGTTTCGTATTCAAAATTTAAATTATTCTCTTACTACAAAATGCAAATATCAAATCATTTCAATTATTTTTTTTGATAAAAAAAATACTATCTCAAAATTAAACTCTTTTTTTCTATTTTTATCTATATGCGATCGCTCATTCTTACGACTAAAACATTTACATAAGACTCTATTACATTATTTACCTAATTATAAACTTCTTTTTTTAATTCATTGTCTCTTTATATAATCTCCTAACGTCCAGCATCTCGCGTCGCTCTTTGTAGCTTCTCTGTAGATACTCTTGCTGACTTAAACGGTCCCGGTACTCTACGTTTCCCGTAATAGTGTAAACATAATTACTGAAAACGTCTTTATTCGTTCGTAGATGAGACTTATAACAAAATAAAACTGTTTTGCTGACGGACAGCGTGTCCGACTGCAACTGTGTCTTGAAATGAAGAGAAGGGCTTCCAGTCGAACCCTTAATTTATACCCTCTCGAGATTCCGCACCTGTTGGTTGCGAAATTGTCCTGTCGAGACCTGCAGATCACGTGATAGCCCCCACTCCCGAACCTTTTCATATATTTGCAATTTTCTGCAAATGGCAATGTTTTGTGAGGAATTGAGAAAGCACAAATCATAGATAATTTAATTAAGCACTCACTTTATTAATTTGAGCGTCTTAGTGTAATTTGCGTATTTTGGCACACTTTATTTCGCACTGACTTCGCGTAGTGTGTCCTACTAACGTCATTTTCTTACTGTGGATAACTATAAAATTTACACACACTTTGGTGCCTTTTGTTTGTTTATACACTAATTAGTTTTCACACAGTGAATTAAAATAATTATTTTAGTAATTAATTGGGGAGGGTTGCTGGGATTCCTGTCTGTACATGCATCACTAACACACACAAGATACACGCGTAACACACATACAATCGAGCAGGTGTTCCTTGCCTGTAGGAACAAGTTAATTTCTCCCCTAGTGTAACAATGAAATATTTTTACAATCCCAGACATTTAATATTTATGGAATGTATTATTTATAATTTATATTTACCATTTACCCAAAACTTATAATAATTTTACAAATTTTATATTTATTTAAATCAATGCTCAATACAGCATGTGGCTGTATCGTTGCAATATATTGAACTACATCGACTTACCGCATTGTGTTCGTTGTTCTAGATAAATGTATGGTCCTGGTCCGTATGAAGGCCTGAAGGCCTCTTGGTCTAGGGGTATGATCCTGCTTTGGGTGCTGGAAGTCCCGGGTTCAAATCTCGGAAGATACCGACAATTTTACGTTTTGTTTAGTCGTAATTATTTTGATAACTACTTTTAAATTTTGCCCCCAACGTGAAGATAAATTATTATAAAGAATTGGTGCATTGCGTGTTGGCGATCTACGTTTTCACTAACAGATTGCAGTGTGCATTACATTACAAAATCTCGGATATCAGGCAAGTAATTGAAAACCATATGAGGTACAAAATATCATGATAAGAACTACACACTACCAAATTTACAAATATACAAACATAAAACACAAAACAAACTAATACCTGAACAAATACAAATCAATACAAAACATGACACAATTTTCAAAGCACTCAATATCGAAAATACACAAAATACTAATACATACACCACAATCACACACGCAAAAACCAATTTAAAGTACCAGAAGCCAACAGGAAGCCACAATAACGACCAACCAACACACATTTACTTCACCAGACGCAAAATCCGGAAGGCTGAGGATGGGTACAAAATGGTACCCGAAACATGTTCCTAATAAGGAAAGAAATATCTTGAGGTAAATTCATTATAAAAATTAAATATAATATATACATCAAGAAACTGACTGTAGCAAAAAGTGTTTGAATGTGTGTGTGTGTGTGTTAATTGTATTTTATATGTCGTAGCCTCTTTATTTTGGCGACAAGGACAATTTCATTACGCAATTTTCTTTTGATGCAATGCATTATATTATAATCATTTCCCCCTTTAAAAGACAGAATTGCCCTTCATAGATTACATGCACGACACAATTGGACATAAATCGTTTTATATAATAAAATTATTTTATATATGTCAGTATGGGATGCGTCTAAACGTAGGATACAAAATCCACATTGCTGAAATGTTTTACTTTGAATAGTGTGGGAATCGGGTTTCATTCCATAAATGTCAGGAACATACTGCTTCTTGCAAAAATTGATATTTTTTTATACATACATACAGTTACATAAAGTTGATATTTGCTAAAATTGTGGTTAAAAAGTACGTGGGTACATTTGACTTTTACGTTGTTTGCCTATTAAATTTTAAATTATTGAATCATTTTTCTTATAAAACAAATGTATGCTGCAGACCATAAGGTTTAAACTTTAAAGTGCCCCATTCTTTTTTTGTTTTTCCCTTTCCGATGGCACCGAACAATTCTGAAACAACTAGTTTTTGTAATCACTAATCGAAAGGTTTCTGCCTTTTAGCACTAACACGCTGACCTTCTGATGACCTTTATGTAACTTAATGTAAAACACTGGTTTCTTATCTCACATAATTAACTTTCAGTCTATGGAAAACTTGAATAATATTAATGTTTGACATTTTAATTTTAATTTTACCGTAATACAACGACAATAAGTTGTTCACGCGTGGTACGTGAAGAAAGAGTTAGAAACAGGCCTAGTGACCCTTCATTTTAATGTTATTGGCTAATTTGTGTTTACTATAAATACTAATGAAGGCTATAAAAAGCAGAAATAATCTTTGACCAACTAACTGTCTACTTTAGATGTCATAATTTCGTATGCACATAAATCTTATATGAATTTAAATGCGACGTACGATAATAGAAAGTGATAATTATTGGAAATTTGTAAAAATAATTACTTAAGTCTACACGAATTGACATTTAAACTGCGAGCATTCTGGAACTGGTTTCCTACAAGCTGATTATTATACAATTTTGTTTATGCTACTTAATATGTTCACGGACAGACGTGATTAGATAATAAGGCAGTCCGAATAAATCCTGATTGGCCCGGCAGCAAATCACATAAGATGTTACAGCTGTCATTGGTAAAATTACTTGTTAGCAAACAGAAATTTGACTAATAACGGTGTTCACAGGTAATATTCACGTAACTCATGACGATTCGTTTGTAATAGGCCCGTAGACTATAACTTTTAGCAGCTCTAATGTATTTTTTTTTTCAAAGAAGAAATTGAAGAACCAAAAAGTGGATGTAGAAGTCTGCATTTCAGAAAACGTTTAAGCTACAAGTGACGTGTGATGTAAAGCAAATTTATATACATTTTTCCTAGCTAACTAAGTAACGTATGTGCGCCATTCTTAAAAACATAAAGTAAAAAATGTAATTATAAGACACAGAGGCCGAAACTATTGTCTCAATAATGAAAGACCGTGATACCGCACCGCACATGTTTCCAGGTGTAGACTGGATGTCGCATAACATAACTGGCAACAAATGTGGTTTTCGCTGTCCAGAAATTTGTGTTTTTTACTCAATTGTATTCATACTGTTATAAATACATTCCGATTAGACACCACAGGATTGGAATTATAAAAAATAAAAACACAAGGCATGTTGCTACTGTTTTGAGCTAATTTCTTTAGGTACGCACCTTTTTAAGCGTGATTTACAATAATAAAACCAATACGTTTTCTTCGCCTCATATCAGTAGTTTGACATCGAATTAGTGAAAACTCAATAGGCACGTCCCAAAAGTGCTTGTCGAATGATATGGTCCTCTATTATGGAGCACGACAGAGACACTCAAGTATGACTTAACTACTGAAAGTTTATGATTTGTTATTTTTTATTACTTGTTTTTACCTTATACGTAATACAGTACGACGGCTTTATTACTGCTTAAAACGTTATTTTCTATTCTATATTCTTTTACCGCTGGGCTACGCAAGCAATACGTTTCGGGCTACTGCCACACGTGGGTGGTGTTGGATTCCCGGTAAACCGGTTAGTTGTACTTTTGTGACTTCATGGCATCAAACTCGATACCGTCATGCCTCCACCTTTTTAATTATAATCAACAAGTGGCACTGAAGGATGAAAACAAACAAAAACACCTTACTGCTTCCATATTTCAACTACTTACTATTAATCTCAATCTAAATTTTTCAATATACGCCAATTTTTTTAAATCATTAACCATTAATCGTTTAGCTAGGGCTTTGATTTGTTAACGGCAAGATGCCTAGGCCGCAACAGTGTTAATTGCATTGATGCTTAGACAAAAGCGGCAAAATGACCACGCCGCAACAGTGCTACCGTTTATACAGGGAAGCGGAAATAGGCCTACAGACATTTTTATTACTAGTTTATATAAAACTTACTAAGTACCCACCGTCAAAAACTGCTGCCACTGGGAGTATAGCTCCGGTGGTCCGGCCAAGCAGTTTGTGGTAGAGCCAACTGCGTTCGTGCCGGTGCGAGTGCTGAACCCTTTAGGCCCATCGGTGTACCTCGGTCCTTCACCGGTACATCCAGTGGGGACCCGGGTCTGATGCTCTGACTCGTCATAGTTTCGGTTTGTGGCCGCCAGCAGGCGATTGCCATTTACGGATGTTCTGCTTCACGGCAGAAATTTTGCTCTGCCGTGTGTTCCACATCAGCTGCCACACATTAATAATGGTGCTTCTGGTCGCTAGTTTCGCGCCATCAGATGGCAATAGCCACCTTGGTGTTCACAGAAACACCTACATCTAGTTACGTGGGAGGGGCTGGTAACAGCTGTTACTCTTTAACTGGCTAACAGGGCACTGATAGGTGAATTTGACAAGGTTGTGTGTACCACTTGAGAACACACCGTAGCCCACGGTGGAACCGATCGTGCCAATGGATGGATGGCTCTACGTTAGAAAGTTGCGAAAGATGGCCTCAGGGCATGTATTTAGTATAATCGAGGGCTCTGCCGCGGTGATCTGTCACTTCCCCGGTACTCGTAGAAACAAGATTCAAAGTTCTCCAAGTATTTCTCGGGTTGAGGGGTCCGTTAAAAACCCTCTTCCAGAAAAAAGCCCTCCTCGGAAGGTGAAGAGAAGGAGACATTTCGCGTCTTTAAAACCTCTAAGCTATGGGTGATTTCTTCGGACTGCTTCCATCGTAATATTTTTGTCGCATAATGTTTCGATTCCTGGAATCTGGGATCGTCCTCAGAAGCTACACAACATAAAACAACTTACAATAAAATATTATAAAATATATTAGCAATAGGCCTATATACCTAACTACAGTCAAAAACTTTTCATAACAATATAAGTCATACAAACGTTAGCCACAACATATAAAAATAGAAATATAAGACTAAACTACAAAATAATCTAAAAATAAAATGAAGTGGAGGTTCATATTTGGTAGCCGTCTTGGATGCCGTATATCAGACGAAATTATTGAAATGTTAGTATAAAATGTGTGTGGAACAGGAACGTCGGAATACGATCAGTGTGAGCTCACGCTACAGTATTTTGTACTCTGTAACGTTACGCACTCGTCATTTTTTACTTTCATCCTTTTGATTTACGCGAGTATAGTAAAAATAAAATATGTTAATAAAGTATAGTTAATAAAATTGTATAAATTGAAAGCGGCGCCGCAATGTGAAAGCTGGCCTTGTCCACGTCCACGCTACGAATCCAATCAATTAAAGTTCTTATTGGCCATTTCTTATCGGACATAACTCACATAAACAACGGGTTCGATTTAATTAAGACCCCTGACTGGAAAATTAAATAATTGGATTAAAAAAGAGATAGCCATTGATAGTATGAACGTGATGAAGAGAAATAAAAGTAAACCTTGTAACTGTGACATTTGCCAAGTGAACGCGATGCGTGCGAAGCAATATTCTTTTCCTTTTCTATCAATACGTACGTATGTTTGTTCTTGAAATTTCTGATATCCAGATAATGTTTAATGGAACGTTTTAATTTGTTTTTCCAACCATGTAAATGCCAGCCGAATGTGATATAGAATGTCTTTAAAGAGTTAATTCTTTATTTCAACTTTCACAACCTTGTTTGCGTACTCTGCCAATTATATGATAAACTTTTAAGAGACCTCTGCTGTTTTTATCGTAATCTGTTTGTGAGATATTGCGTGTGGGAAGAAATAAAGCCAGAAGCCAGAAGGTGTTTGGAGATGATTTATTTTTTACTCTTAGTATTATTAACAGTACACACTTATTAAGGACATAGTAAAGATGTATTGAGTGGGTTAGTATAGTTTACAGAGCAACAGAGCAACAAAGTAACTATGCTTACAAGAGTTTAACTGGCTTTTGACTATCTCTCTTTGTCTCTTTATATGCCTCTGGAAGCGTATGGCACTCCTTATTACACGATGTCGATATGTTGCAAAAAAAAACTCGAACGCTGTCGATATAGAGAATTCTAGTCGTGCGAACTGTCGCGTCTAGTAGCATTAAACAATTACCCTTATAGGCCTAGTGAAGCTTATTGTCGGCTTCTACTTTTCTACCGTTCTACTGATAAGAGGTTATGCTAACGCCTTTGTGTGTACAAAGAACTATTGCAGAATTTGTTAATAGCATTTGTTTCTCTGTAATCAGTTGACAACATTCCAGGTCTTTTGGCTTCTAACCGTGAATTTGTCAATTTCTAGATTCTATAGAAGATCTTCTATACAAATTGTTATATGGGCGGTTGTCCTCCGGTATCCTCTGTACACGGTCACATCAGATGACCTGTTTGGTTTTTATAGCAACAATTATTGTGTCTTACTTTCCCACTGTTTCTCTTATATTACTGTCACACACAGGCAGTCTCTTCTCGATTTCTCCGTTGATCCTCTCCCCTTCTCTAGATGTCAATTTCATTTGTTAATAGCATTTTTCAGTGTTGTTCCCGTTTGGCAAACTTCACTGTCATATGTTACATTACTTTTAATTATGGTGTTATATGTTAGTTGTTGTCAGCTCTGGATATTTTTGATACCACAGTTTTTTCAACGCCTTTTACCTTGAGTCCTTCTATAATTTATTCTGTATCAAGAGCTCTGTTCTGCAATATTTTCAATTCTTAATATTTGTATTAGTTACAGTGTTTAATTTTTTCTCATATTTCAGGATGATATTTTTTTATTACCTTCTGAGACACATAAATTCTGTTTTTTTTTTTAATCTACTTTGAGGCCTCATTTGTAATTTTTGATTAGGTTCCTGGATATGAAATTCCAATCTTCATGATTTTGCGCTATCATTTGTATTATGAACAAGATTATATATGGTCACTTTAGCCATTCTGTAAGGAGAATTAGAAAACTTCATAATAAATATCGAGATAGCATTCAGGATCTGGTGAGACAAACACAGTCTGGTAAGACAAAAGCATTGCGTATCGTGAGTTCTAAACACTGTCGTGTGTATGAACGGGAAGTGGTTATTTGACACACTTTACTAGTGTTTTTTCACCCCCCCCCACTTCCTTTTAACCTGCTGATTCCACTCTGGATTTCTATTACCTTCTATTCCCGACGTGTCCTGCATTTTATTGAACTTTTTATCTCGTTTATTTATGTAAAGTTTTCGAACTCAAGGTACAGGGGTTTCAGTTTTTTATTTTAATTTATTTTGCCATAGAGCAGGCCTGTACAACATACGGATTGCAATGCTAATTTGTAAGACCCGTTACCTGTTTAAAATAATTTAATTATATTGAGAGTAGGAATTGAGGTGATTTATTAAGCTACATATTTATTAAAGCTAGCTATGCTTATTTACACACTGACAATTTCATTCCCTTTAAACTAAACGATAAACTGCATTAAGAAAATGTTTCTTGCCGTCGTATTCAGTGACGAACGTTTTGAGGTATTGGGTGCACTAGTATCGATGCAGCGACACTAACTAGTTAATGAAAGCACGTTCTGATAAGAAAAATTAATTTTGATGTCTCAGTGACTGTTCATCTCACGGTTACTGATATTTCTGCTGACCTTAAAGACAATTTATTGAATCTAGTGAACTTACTTACTAATTCACTTGCTACATATGAGGGTATGTATGTGAAAGGTACTACACAGCTCCTAATGTTTGTAAGAGGCGTTAGTAAGCTTGCAGTCACAGAAAAGCTTGCTGTGATGTATTCAGTGAAATACATTCTTAAGGTCCCATAACGGTATGTCCCATAATGCATCGACATTGAGCATCTCTAGTCGACAGTTTATAGTGGTCAGTCAACATTAGAGCCAATGTGAACAAATTTAAGTAAGAGAGTTACACTGTGACAATTACAGGATAAATTTATGAAAATTTTAATAAAAGGTTGAAACAGATACACAATGTGATCACAGTGGCTGAATGGTGTGATTTTGTGGATAATCAATGTGATTTTGAAGTAACGGTTGAAGGGTGGAATGACGTTTATTATGCCTGTGTTTTGTTTTCGGTCATTTGGACTACCTTAAATTGCAGAAGTAGGGGGGGGATGTGTTTGTTTTCCAATGTTTGTGGAAACATTCAAAATGAAATTACGTTTGTTTAAAAATCAGCTTACTAAGGGATACGTGTCAAATTCCAAATTCCACAACTTGTCGAGAGACTGTTCCATCACAATATCATTTAATGGTGGGTAAATACTACAAAAGTGAGCACGTAATCCTTTTAAGAATAGACTCGGAAGAAGAACGTAATCGAGCAATGATTGCGAAGTACTCATAAAGGTGGCTAAAGATACACTTTCTGTTAACGCAGACGATGTAACTGTGGAACTCCAAATAATTACTGACTTCCAATCTTCTGAAAACTCTCGGGTAGAACATAGAAGTAAGACTTTACAAGACCTTTTATTATTCTGGAGAAGAAAAAATTCAGAAATTCAGTGGATACTGTTTACCAGGTATATTGCACAGAGGATGTAACTGTGGAACTCCAAATAATTACTGACTTCCAATCTTCTGAAAACTCTCGGGTAAAGCATAGAAGCAAGACTTTACAAGAATTTTGGTTATTCTGGAGAAGAATAAATTCAGAAATTCAGTGGATACTGCCTAACAGGTATATTGAATGTCACCAGTACTTAAATTTATGAATACACTTTTTCAGTAATGAATTTGAACAAAACCAAATTGCGATCATTTTTGAATAACTAAATTTAGAAGCCATATTAAGAACGGTTACTTCAAACATGATACCAAACGTTGACATAACAATTGCCGAATAGAAATTTACTCACAGTCATCTATTAAAAGGGAAAAAACCTTTTGGTGATGGTCAAAGTGTGTGTTTATTATGTTTAAAGTTGTTTTCGTCGAAGAACATTTATAACAGAAATGTTTGCTAGTAGCTTGGATTAGAATTAAATCCAAGAATTAAATTCTTTGGAACTTTCTCAAAGAATCAGAGGTACGTGTTGACAACTTTACTCATAGTTTTCTTCAAAAACCAATTATGACGGTAATAGTAATACCTTATGACAATAAACTTTATTTAATTTGTGATATATAGCCTAATATCACAGGCGAATTTGATTGGTTTAAAATTCATGATTTAAATTCATCTGGCCCTCAGTTAGGTGGCTCGTGTTCAGTTCAGTCCTAAAAGACAATCAAGTTCTGCAGGGATTGAAGCGCAATTAAACGTTATCATAAAAGCTTTTAAATATATAAAACAACAGCTAGAACGTTATCAGATACCGCGGTGTATAGTATGTAAGACACAGGATAAGGAATTTTGAGGAATTTATTCAGATGCGACAGACAGTAGCAAATAATTCTTCAACTTGGTAAAAAAGAGCATAGTTTACAGATGTGACAGTTGGTTTGCAAATGGCATTTAATAATAAAGTGTAGTTATTGGAACGAAAACCGCACTGGGGTCAAAATCATTAATATTCTCCGTATCACATTGCTTACACTTGACTTACGTACAGCGTGTTTATGCCTATAAAAAAAGTTGAATGTTCCTAGTTTGTGCGCCAAATATAAAAGAAACTCTTTCTGCAATTGCTGCCGAATGCTAATAATAATACGTGCCAATTATAATAAACTCTAATTGGTCGTTAATGAAATTTACTTACTTTTGGTTAATCTTAATTAAGTTGATTAATTGGCAATTAACATAGTCATCTATATTCTAACTACTGCCTGGATTACTGTTGGGCGCCAGAGATAATTATTAATCTCAGGGGTTATCGTTAAATAATAACTCTTTGTTCAGATGCTAAATGACACAACGTTATATTTATCAACTTTATGGACATTAGATAATATCAACACATAACATCATGATTACTATTAATTGTGCAAATTGAATGATTTATCAAGAGATACAAAATCTTATCACGCTTCAATCTTCAATAGAGATTATTTAATACATTTATAACATTATGCTAATTCTTCTTGATGTCTTGAATCTCCCTTTCTCTATTCATACTTAACTTTGATCAAAGACATGACTTAATACCTAACAAATTACATATATTTAATTATCATTCCATTCTATATCATCATGACTTATTACCTAACAAATTACATATATTTAATTCTCATCCAATTCTATGTCATAACATATAAATGCACAATTTAGTATCTGAACGTTATCGTGGGTTCTTTGAGAATGAAACGGGTTGAACTTACGGTAGACAGTTATTACTACATCAAGATTATGTGATTTAGACAATATACTTTGATAGAGTTACTTGTAAATGTCCATTCCGCTGCTTGACTCCTTCCACTTTACACACAACATATCACTTTCACTTTCTATTGCTCTGCTTTTACTTTGCACACGATCGCGATGACTACTTAGCGTCACGCACTTAGCGATTCAGACTTACTTATTCTTTCGCGCACATTATAAAGAAATACTTCTTCCCGCATCTCTGCCCGCGCACCAATTCAATCATACTCACTAGTTCTTCACCTTTACATCGCCGAGTTCTTATATTTTACTTGCTTGCTTTAGTTCATTGCTAATTATGTAAATATTATGATAGTCCGTAATTCTGACTAACAAATACTATGATTGACCGACCGCTATCATTACCGGACTTCGTACTTCTTCTCCTTGGCTTAAACGTTTTACTCACTTTTTACTGACTGACTAGCCACTTACTGACTTTTACTGCTCTCTTACTGACTTTGCCTCCTTACTGACTTTTTACTCCCCTTCTTCTCCGAGAGTCACATTTATAGCCTCTTCAAAACTTCCCTTTCTGCTGTCACTATTCCAATAACCCCCATTGGCCACATTTTGAAAGTGTCGCCGGTAAATTTGAAAATATCCAGTCATCACTTGCAAAATTCTCGCGCGCAACGATGACGCTATCCCTTATTGGCTACAGATTTTCGGAGCTGAGATTTTCCCGCACAGCCGTTAACTCGTAAAAAGGGAAATCTGCTTTCTAAAACACACACCTCGTTTCGGTATGTCAGCTATTGTATTTTTGAAGGCCGATACACCCTCTTTCTAACGGTATCTCCCGTTTTTTGCCGGTTTGTGCAAACAAAGCATTTTATATTTTTATGACATAGAAAGTTTGGATGTACAATACATTTCTAAGCTGCCAGGCGACAGTGTGTCGGCGCTCACGCCTTAGCCACCCGCTTACATCACTAGTACACTGTACAAAACCTCTTATACTTTTTTACTACTAATATTACAATCTTATATTAAATTTAATAATTTATCGTGCCGTAATACAGATATTTACAATTTATTAATTAACTGTTCGTAACTCCTTGAGTTACGTTACATGCCTATGCCATATGTTGCAGTTTTAGGAGCCTACTTTAGAGACAACCGAACAGACAAATTTCTTGCGGCACTTTGAAAGCACTGAATCATATTTCATTGCAGGTGGAAACATACATATGAGGCATGTACACAAAATCAACGTGAGAACGCCGTTAATTATAAAGTAAAACATAAAATTTATATTAGTTATAAAGAAGCTGATAGGATTTTTAACGAACTAGAATGAAATTGATGTGTTTCACTGAGCAGCCAACCTGTTATTAGCCTACGTACAGTGGAAAGTACTTTAATTATATACTACGCAATCGCTTCTTCACTTATTAATTCATTAGCAATTGACAGTCAGCGTGTCTGTGAACGTATTTTTCATACGCACTAATCTGCCACATTTGTACTCTTCTGATTTTATTGGTTTCCGTTGTCTCCGGTTGTTAAATATGCGCCTGTAAATCAAGAGTCAAACGTTTTCTTTAAATTAATGGAATTATTCACCAATTTTTATTCTGTATTTGCACCAAGCAACTCACAATCAAGTAGGCCTATTATTCATAAGTGCTAAAAACGTTACACGAAATGTTAAACGAAACGATCTGAAGTTTTTACTAGTTCGTGACGCTGTGTTTGTTCACACGTCAGTGTTAGTGAGAGATAAACCACGGAAAACTATAATTGTGTTGCAACACTTCCCTTATTGTGTTGGTCCAGCCCCCTTGTTGCCAAATTATTTTTATTCCCAGGCCTATATTTGCTAACAAAAGAAAAGCATGGGGGTGGTACTCGGAAGGCCATCCACAGAATTATTTCGATAACTGTTTAGAATTGTACAACACACACACACACACACAAATATATACTTCGTTTTAACTTTTGGCTGGTACATCAGTGCATCTTCAGTTTTGCTTTTCTACAATCGTGCGATATCGTTAGTACGTAACTTGATAAGCGGGAATAAAAGCACTTACTGAGAATAGCAAGTAATTAATTCCACTGAATTATATTGAATTGTTTGCGAATTATTATTCGTAAATAATTGAGAATTCCATAATTAAATGTGCGTGTGTGTGTCCGCGTGTATGATTGGGTATAGCTTCTCAAAGAGCTATTGAAGCAAACTACAGTGTTACTAAAAAAAATGTAGATAGACATTTTATATCAACGCTAAGAAAAACTCGCTTAACCCCCTAAGTGCTATTTGATCGCGAATATTGGCAGGCAAAGCGTCATCATCAGATATTAAACAAGTTTAAATTTTCTACTGAAATAGTCCTTTTAACTGATCCTCCTTTTAACAGTAATTAGAGGTGAAACAAAAAATCTGAACAATAGTTAATCCAAATACTGTATATTTAAGAGGACAAATAATTATTCATCTTCAAAGGTACATAATTATATACAGCTGAATCTATAAGATTTAACATGTTCGTGTAAAACAAGATAACGAACAGAGCAAAGTCTCGTGAATAGATTTTTCAAGACAAAGCACAAAGAAGCAAGCATACAGACCCGGAGACACCAATCCGTGATGACATAAACTTGATGAAGAATTTATGGTCAGACATGACATCCAAATCCACTAGTAATGTAGGTATATTGGTTTTTAGGTAGACGTAACTATGAAGGTATGATTCAGTTATTAGGTTTATATTTTCTGGCAAGAAAGAATGTCTAGTTTTAAAGAGGAAACCACACGATACAGCGGAAAAGTCACAAAGGAAAACAAGGAGTGGTTAAGTTGACCCATAACCCTCAAGAATAGTTAGCTGTACTCAGTGTCATAAAACGCAAGCTTATTAGTGCCGAGTATATAGGTTGTATAACAGCCTCAGATGAAAGACCTAGGTCTTTAGATTGCCGAAGGGTTGATGATTTGAAAAAGCAGTCACTCCTATTATTATCTGTAAAACTTCATATTACTTACTTAATGGTTTATAAACCATACTGGTCGTAAGTAATAAATATAAAAGGAAACACCAAATACACCAATAAAACTGTAAATCATTATAAGTATTTAAAACTTCAACTTTTCACCATTAAATTTTTGGTTACATTAATTTTTCTTAATTTACTGTGTAGACGTTATGTATAACAAAAGTATATTGAGATACCAGATTGTTTTATTTCATGTAATTTACACCCAGAGAAGACGGAATTTAAATCTATCTCTTCTAATACCAGGCTCTCTGCAACTGATTAAGCATCTGAACTCTCCGTCTTCTCTTGATTCCCCAACCTGTTAGACGGCCGCATTCTCGTTAGCGACAATGAGAACGCTGCCGCCATTCGGGACGATATCAATTCGGTCATAACTATCGCAACTCAGACTTTGACAGCACCATATTGAAGACAATAGAAAATATTTCTTGTCGCTTGCAACTCCCTGTTCCCTGAGTGACAGATCGTTGTTCACCCCTTTCGACTTTGAACACCCGCTGGAGCAGGCCGTCACCTACGAAGAAATTTCAATAAAGCTGAAGAAATGCAGGAAAATGGCACCCAGAGCTAATGGAATTCTAAACAGAGTAATGAATGGATCACCACACACGATTCTTGAGGCATTGGCAATCGTTTTGCCGCTAGATTAAGCTCGAATTCGCCCGCGCGCATGGAATATGCCAATATCCTAATGTTTTCCAAACCTCAAAAACCGGATCCACCCTTACTTGAAGGCATACAACATCCAACCCGATACACAGGGCGGTTTTCGTCCAACTTACGGCCAACCAGTAAGGGTTATCAGCACCACCCAAGATAACTCCTCTCAAAGGCATCCCATCAGTTTAGCCCGATATCCGAAAGGGTTTTGTCTCGTCGGCACAGTGGACTTAAATTTAAAACGTTCGAATGTCATCCCCCACGCCCCAATATCACAAAATTGCTATGAAACTTCTTGCATAGTCGCATTATATAAGTCCGTAAGTCCGAGTCCGGCAGTATCTCTCAGCACCATTCCAGTTAGACACTAGTGTCCCACAGTGCTCAACCACTAGCCCGCTTTTATATATACTAGAGACAGTCATCTCCACACGCATCTGCCATATCAGTTCGTTCAGTATGCGGATAATACTGCATACTCAGTGTTCACTTTGACTCGCCCGATTTTCATCATCAGGTTGCACAGAAGCATTGCAGCCCTTGTTAGATTATTATAATAACTGGCGTATCAATGAGGGTGAAACCAAGATTTCTATCTTCAATTTTACAAGACGATACATGTGACATCTATACCAAATTCCAGTCCGCTTCGCCACGGAGTAAAAATAATTTGTAGTCACACACGGTTCCGCCTTAAACTGGCCGAATTACACCCATACAGTCGCCTGCCATGCACACCGACGACTCAGGTCACTTCGTGTATTCAGCTGTAGTAACAACTACTCCAGTCAAACTTTTGTCAGGATTTGTACGGATTATCTACATCTAATTTTAATGTATGCAGACCCGGTCCCATTGCCGCTCGTGTCCACCCGGAAACCTACAGGGAAACAGAAATGTGCGTCTACTACATAGGCCAGACAGGACGCATCTTGAAACAGAGATACACTGAACACATAGAAGCATTACATTCCACCACTAAATTTACCTTTGCAAATAATCTCATTGAGGTAAACCACACATGCACAAACATTAACAACATAAACATTCTACAGGTACACACAAAAAGCCGAAAACTAAACACTTTAGAATAACTTGAAAAATAAAAACACACAAAACGCATAGAAATAACATCGAACTGACACAATTTAAATCACACACACACACACACACACACACACACACACACACACACACACACACAACGATTTTTCGAACAACTGCGCCGTTATCAAAAACAGAACAACTGCGTCTCTAATGATGCTCACAACGAGAGAAAACTAGTTTAGTCAGTAAGGTAAAAATGTTGAAAACTTTTTACGTAAAGTAACTGTGTTTCGCGTCAGAATAGTTTGTTATAGTTAGTGATAAAAATCGGACACATAATGGACAACAAGATACAAGAATTTAATATGACATCTAATCTAATTATTATAGTAGCATAAATTTCGTGTTCTAATTAACCTTGTTCATAATTTTTTTTCTTGTATTCTTTTAAAACTTAACCAATTCTGTAATATATCGTACACCACCCAAATACTGTTACATTTGACCATAAAGTACTGTGTTCCCCCTAAGCAACGTGTCTGTTTCAAAAGCCTCTATTCAGTCTTTATCTCTCTTCCTAATTAGAAGGCAGAGATTAGAAGAAAACTACGATTCAGAAACACACAACCCCGTACTTTAATAAAATTCTTTAAATCTAACTTTTGATGGTTGTGAACATTATCAGGAGGATTAGGTTGGAGTATTCCCCTAGTTAGAATTTACCACTCAAACGTTTGACCACTAATAACGTGTGGTCGTATTCATGTGCAAGTTCAACGAATACATTAAGTACAAACTTAAGTCTCGTGTAGGCAGATTCGTTCACGAACAAGCATAAACTGTCACAAGAATAAAAGAATGAACCACCACTCCCTACAACGTTAAACACAATTGTAGAAAAACTATAAAAGACAAAAAGAACCACCACTTACCCTTTAAGTCCGCTGGTCAGAACCGGGAAACACTAAAACACTGAGGCAAGTTCACATAATGAACTTAAGTTTGTATTCAATATGTTAGTTTAACTCATACTTGAAGACGACCACAGACTTTTTAATGGTAGAAAAGTTGTTTGGTAAATTCTAACAATGGTAATATTCAGACCTAACCCTTTTAATCAAATTTTCTTTGTTCTTTTGATCCATTCTTCCTTTTTAGACTCTTCTTTACATGAAAGCAGTTCAGTAGAGTAAATGATTAAAATAGAGACGAAAGAATTATAATTTTTATAGCATATTATATAGCATAGACAATTTATTCGTTCTTCATGTGTGGAAAATGCGTTACAGGTCGGTACACATGATGTAAATTAAAACTTTAAGCACCTTTATGTTTAATGTAAGGTTATAATTTTGATATGTTTGGACTCAACGTGCCAAATATCTAAATTTCAAGTTCTAAAACGCTTCTTAATAATCGTTGATATAAAACGTTTTTTTGTAGCATAGGTTCTTAGGGAGAGACATAATTTAGCTGTGTTAAAATAAAACATAAAGTTGCATCAATAATTTTGTGTTTAATTTACCCTCTGTGTCTGTCTGTCTGTATGTTACTCTCTCTCTCTCTCTCTCTCTCTCTCTCTCTCTCTCTCTCTCTCTCTCTCTCTCTCTGGAAAACAAAAACTAGTCAGTTTTTCAACAGAGTGTAACACGCTGACGTCTCGCCGCTGGGTAAGAAACGTGAAGAAATACCGAAGACAATATAACACGAATGGGATGCTACTTGTGAACTCACGTGCCATGAGTAGGTGGTGTTTCAGCGTGTACGTGTAGTCTGGTAATATTATCAGGTATGTTTTATCAAGTCAGAACACGGTCGTGCACAAACGAAATAGTGCAAAACGTTTTAAAAAGTCACAGAAGTATGATTTAGGCACGATAAAGACAAGGGAAAGCATTAGTGCATGTTTGCGGTCGTGGATAAATGGGAAACTAACAGGGATGTGTAAGAACAATGTTTTCGCCGATTAACAAAACAGATGCAAATTTTTATCTTAAAAATTCATAAAGGTGTGGCCATTTCACTTTACCCTCTAACGTATGTGTCGATCAAACACGTCAAATATGTAAAATTCTGTTCGAGAACGAATATAACAATCATAGAAGGAACTTTACATCTTTGTGGATTATAAACGATTGTTTGCCATCCTCACGGAAAGGACACATTAACACAGTTCTTGACGCATATAAACAGCATCCACTAAAAAATAGAGTTCTCTATGGAATCGGAGACAGACAACGGCATTCCATTCCTTGACCTTTTCATAAAGAAGAAAGACAGTCACCTCAGCTTTTCTACATACAGAAAACCCGCACACACACAAACAGATTTAGATTTTGTAATTTATTTTTATTAGTTTTGTATGCTATTTTTATATCTTTGTTTATAAATAGTTTTGTTAGTTTTGTCATTTTAAAAAATAAATTACAAAATCTAAATAGCTCACACAACAAAGATAATACAACTAACGGTATATACAAAATTGAATGCCAAGATTGCAATAAATGTTACATAGGACAAACAAAAAACAGCTGAAAAAACGTTATTTTGAACACCTAAACGCATACAAAAAACCAGAAATATATAAATCCAATTTAGCCACACATGCAATAAACACAGGACATGAATTCCCAGACATAACCAATGTGTCACTAATAAAACATATACCACACAAAGGCACCATAATGAACGTTTGGGAAAATTTACAAATATACAAACATAAAACACAGAACAAACTAATACCAGAACAAATACAAATCAATAAAAAACATGACACAATATTCAAAGCACTCAAAATAGAAAATACACAAAATACAAATACATATACCACAATCACACACAATAATACAACTTTAAAATACCAAAGACCAACAAACAATCTTAATAGCATCCAGCAGCCAACACACAAATACATCACCAGACACAAGATCGCGAAGGCTGAAGATGAGAGCACGGGAGGTCTCGAAACATGTTCCAAATAAGGAAAAATAACATCTTGAGGTAAATTTAGTTATACATCAAGAAACGGACTGTAGCAGAAAGTGATTGAATATATATATATATATATATATATATATATATATATACATACACGTAAAATGCATAAGATGGGGTTTAAAAACAAGTAATTTAAAATAGACACTCAGAACAATGAAGGAATATCATATTTGTAGAGAAACAGAAGCTAAAAATGTTGTGATAAATTTAAGCTTTTAAGCTCTTATTAGTAGTAATAAGACGATATATCACGTCAATGTGAGAAATATGAAGATATATTGACACAGTAGTAAGGAAGGGGAAAGAGACTAACTCACTCGTAAACGTTCGTGGTCGAAACTCTAAATAGCAACACTTTTTAAGTTAACAATTAAATTTTACTGACATTATTATTAACACTAAAAGTTTTGTCCAATCTATGATGTGGGATTCACTTAATCACAGCACGGAATGGTTGAAGCATTTGGTGTTAACAACAATACCAATAAGGTGATTGTCAACCGTAAAATGCGTTAGTATTCATTAAAACTCTGGAATTGGTATGGAATTAAAGTATCTCTCAAGAGGCAAATGGAAACATATTCCGCCATATAAATACAATGTGATGACTACGGGAAATATCGGCCATTTACGAATCTTGGAACTAGATTACACGAGAAGATCCATACATATTATTTATGAAGATAAAATCAGAACGATAGATAGGTGAAGAAGGATACAAAATGGAAACAAATAATTTTTTACGAACAAATCAATAACCAGCAGATTGGAGAGGTCCGTTGATTACGGTGATATAAGCTACCATGTTAAAAAACTGTACTAAATCGGTTAACAACTGAAAGAGGAGTTGCTTGTATCATAGAGATTAAGTTTATTATTCTGAAGAGACTTAATAAAAGGCGATTGAACACACAGATATTTTGAAGAAATTACGACTAACCTTTATGGGGACACGTCAGAGGAAAGGAGAAGAAGAAGGAGCAACAGTATTAGGGAAAAACAGTATTTTTTGTGTAACGTTCAAAAAAAGCTTCTTCCTGGAGAGAAGAAGAGAGTACCAGCCAAGGATATAGGTAAGGAAAGTAGGCTACCTGGGGACGGACAAGATTGTAGTTTTAACTGACTGACTGCACTTTAAATAGCAACTGGTTGCAATGAAACAACAGGTTGCTAGGGAACTGTGAAATGGTTAGAAATCAAAAGAGTCTCGAAGGGTCTCGTTAGGTGAGAGATAATGAGGTGTTTGGTATTATCTCGAAAAGGGATGATATCATTGGGGATGATACAGTATTGTTGCCGTCGGAGACAA
The DNA here is from genome assembly GCA_034769895.1 of Magicicada septendecula. NCBI lineage: Eukaryota > Metazoa > Arthropoda > Insecta > Hemiptera > Cicadidae > Magicicada > Magicicada septendecula. The sequence goes on from CM068368.1 coordinate 546,165,573, forward strand.
GGAGTATATGGAACGACCCCCCATAAAAACGGGTCCCTGGCTGAATCAGGAAGAGAATGAAATCGGCACAAGTAGGATACTAGATGAATAACGCACTAAAAATACGGTAGTGGTAATTTCTGATATGAATATCTGAAAGTACGGAACAACATTAAACTAAAAGAAGAACCACTCTCTGAAATGTCTATCCAAAAGTTGTGCAATGTCATTTAAAAGAAAAATAAACCAAGAAAAATCTTCATAAAATAAGAACTTGAACAGGAGTTTTATGTTAACTTTCAGTAACATTCATAGTCAATTCTATGAACGAAGACGAAAAATTATAGAAATCCAGTTCCATACACATCAATCGTTACTTGAAGTAGATATGTAAATCTCGGCAGTTAAGTCGTTTACAAAACTATGAGCATCCCGTAATAAACAAACCTACAATTATGTTTACGCATATAATTATGTGCGTACGTGTACATCATCGCAACAACACGAATGTGTACACAGCGGATGCACAGTTAACACAAAGATCGTTAGTGCAAACAAACATGTATGCACTCACGCAAGCAAGGCATACGTACTCACGTACTCACGCAAGGTCGTTTATCGTCTCGAGGTCGATGGTAACAAATCAACTGATGCGTTGAGAAAGGAAACGTTGCTCAGTTTGACCACTATTAAAATAACGCGAGTTAAAGATGTCTTGTACGGGATTAAGCACGTTTGAGTGACTACAGTATACACTTCAAATTAAATGCATTGAGGAAGCCTTTTACGAAAGTTGTTTCGTCAATAATCAAAAGAATTTCTGTTCCTCAACGTCAGTGCTTAGTGCGATCCACAGCTTTCTCTCTTGCTTGGGCTGAAACCATCTTTAACGTTGCATAATTTTCAGCAACAACATACTTCACTAAGAAAACGGGATCAGTTCTCTATTCGTGATCACAAATATTAAATTATATTAACGCACATTTATCATTGGTACCTTGCTTGCTGCATATTTACTGCGATTACCGAAGTTGCAGTACGTACGTTTGGTTTCTGCAGTAACTTGTTTATTTTATTTCATGTTTTACTTTCCTCATTCCCTATAACTTTCAGATTCCCACTCTACTTTCATTAGTCGTGTTCTCTATATCAATATCTCGTCGAAGAACATCCAAAACGATTTTGTCTTTAAGCTTTCCTCCCAACCAACGATTCTGATCAAAAAGGAAACACAACATTTAAGCGTTTTACTTATCGTTAATTTATTTCCTTTTTCTTACATTTAATGTTTTTTATCTAAATAGTTTATTCTGCCTATAAACTGTATTTGTTTCGCTGTTTTTAATACGTCTTTAGTATTTTTGTTGCTATTATTCTCCCTAAATAATTATATAATTTCACTTATTCTAGGAATCGTTATTTAATTTAATTCTAATTTCTTTAGTTTCCTTGGAGAATTAGTTACGCATTTGTTTGATTAATTTAAAATTTTCGTTTGTTATTTAGTTTTACATCATATGTTTTAAAGTGACTTGAATTACTGTTATCTATGGCAAACACAGTGGTATTATTTGCAGTTGTAACGTTTGAACATTTGCATCATCTGATCATTTAGTCTGATACAAGTAGAGAATATTTTTCTCTCTATATTAAGATGTGAACACATTTTACATAGATAATAACTATAATATGAAGAACGGGAAAAAACAATGACATTTGTATCTTTGTTAACCAGTTTATTTAATGGATGTAAAGTAAAACTAGATACCATCTTCATGTATCTAAGTAACACAGTACTCTACCTTGGAGGAACGTCTCAACAAACAAACATAAGTGATCGCGTATATATAAAGAGATGATGGAAAACATTTAAGGGAACAGAGTATTACGTAGAACATAAAGCAGAAACAATCAAAAACATTCTGCAAACACATATACACACAAAACGTACGGAGAAAATTTTGTTCGTATTAAGTAAATATCCCTGAAAGGAAAATGTTTAAGAAAATGCAAGAGGACGATCAAGTACACTGTTTTAAGAGTAGTGCTCATCATCAGTATCATCAGTAGTGCTGTAAGAGCCATAGTTCCCTGACAATTTCTATACATAATAATACGTAGGCACATTTCTCTGATACACCTTTCATATACTGTACACCCATATTCTTGAAATTAACGTTGGAAATAATAAAAGTGTTCGACGTGATTACTGTGTGTTTAGAATAGGCCTATAGCCTACCTGATTACACAGATTTTCGTATTTTTAGCACATCAGGAAGTAGAGATGAGTTATCAATTTAATTGGTTCTCTGTGTAATGTCGCCATTAAGTATAAAATATATTGTTTTACATAAGAAATGTAAATGGTCTCTGAGATATCCTTAGAGAAGATAATTGTTTTTTATAAATTTGATAAAAATTTCTTCAAGTATTTACAGATATAATTATAATTGCTACATAAATTGTGTCTTATTAAACAGCACAATAAATCAGAGTGTTTCTGTTTGTAGAATTACAAACCTACTCTATAAGTTCTGAGTTTACTAACGTTTTAAGGACTTTACTGTAGATTCATTTATGATATTTCTTTACCATTGAATACGGTACAAAATTGCAGGATTTATGTATCGTTATTCAGCAGTCGCTTACAACACTTTAATCTGAAAAGAGTTCAGAACTATGTTGACAGCTTGTACGGACTATTGAAACTGTATAAAATACGGTACGGTAAGAAATTACGATAAGCTTTTCTAATAAACCTAGGCACACAGCACTTCAACTATCTGTAGACCTACCGTAAATAGTGTTATATAACGTAGTATGGTTCACACTCGTATAATGTATAATGTCACGGAAAATATTAACAACGGTTGTTTTATATAAACTTTCTCAACTATCAGCAAACGATTTACCACTCAGAGCGTTTAACGGTATACTAGAGTAACGCTTCATCATATCGTAGTGTGTCGTTTATTAGGCTGGGTAAATAGTTCCGAAGTCAAAGGTTTCTTTGCTGCTTCCATGGATTAGTTTGATTCAAAAATATTGTAATACTGTGTTGGACTGAAGCTACCGCCCAACTTGCTGCCTCCAACACAACTGTAAGTAGAATCACACGTTGAGCACAACCTCTCGGTCGCCAGAAGTCTGAAAGTCCGAGTCCCTCGTAATTCTGTATTTCTCTGTGCATTATTTTAAGATTTATTATTGTTAGTATGATCACTCACAGGCAGTGACGAAACTACGGGGGATCAACCCCCCTCCAGAGCCTATTAAATATTTCAGTGAAATTCCATAATCACTTAACGTAGGCTTATAAACATCTGTAAATAATTATATGCGGAAAATCATGAATATTTCATTTGTCCTTAGGAAAGTGCGAAGTCCAACCTCCAATCTAGTCTCATACTCCCCCCTCCTCCAGAGCAGCTCCTAGATAAGAAGTTAAAATGGTTCAAATGTAAGCCAGCCCTCTTCCCTAGAACTGAGGTAGGATTAAATCATCAGATGAGGGTTAAACATTTAGAGACAAGCGGTGTGGTATAACAATTTGTAACCACTAGTAACGGTTCTAGTTGTTAAATGTATATAAGAGGCATTGTCAAATTAAGTATATAATATACCGGGTGGCCCATAAGTCAGTTGGCACTAGCAGTATGTAGACGCTCGATTGACTAGCATAGTAGTTACTTGACTTGACTAGAGCAGTAGTTCCCATAATTCAGTTGAAATTTGAGGTTAGGTTGATGTTGATGTGTATGCTGTTGTTAGCGCTTGTTTTGTTGTTCGTGTTGTTTGCGAGACAATGAATAGAAAACTATCTACAGAGCAGTGTGTTTTTGTACTGCAGATGTGGCGGAAACAGGACCATAATTGCAGTGATGTTGTTGAGTTATTTGCGGAACGTTTTCCAAAGATCGCACCTCCATCTAGAGAAGGTATTTGTAACTGAATAAGAGATTTGAACAGACTGGAATGGTAGCGGAACTGCCTCGATCAGGTAGGCCATAAACAGTTACAACAGAAGAGAATTTAAATATTGTTGCACAATGTTTTGTGCAGTCACCAAAGAAATCAACACGAAAAGCGTCCAATGAGTATGGAATACCTCGAACAAGCCTGCAAAGGATGCAGAAAACGTTGAAGTTGAGACCATATAAGCCCACTTTACTCCAAGGCCTAAATGAAGATGATCCTGATAGGCGTACAGAATTCTGCGAATGGTATGCAATACGACAAGAAGCCGATCCACAATTTTGCAAAACCATTCTTTGGAGTGACGAGGCTACTTTTAAGCTGAATGGTACAGTGTGTAGGCACAACTGTGTTTACTGGGATACTGCGAATCCACATGTGGTGATAGAGACAGAGTTAAATGCTCTGGGGATTACTGTTTGGGCAGGGATCTTTGCCGGTGGGATCATTGGACCCTACTTTTTTAATGGTACAGTGAATGCTGAAAGTTACCTATAAATGCTTCTCGAAGTGTTGATGGAACTAGAAAATAATCCACTTTTTGAACACCTGCAGCCAATTCGAGAACAGTTAATATGGCAACAAGATGGGGCACCCCCTCACTATGGACTGATTGTGAGAGACTTTTTGAATGCAACGTTCGATGAATGGATTGGCAGACGGGGTCGTGTTGAATGGCCTCCACGTTCTCCTGATCTTACCCCGATGGACTTATCGGTCTGGAGTATACTAAAAAATGCAGTGTACTCCGTGAAGATTCGTGATGTGGAACAATTGAAGGAATGCATTCAATCTGAATTTGAACACCTACAGTCCCTGAATATTTCGGACATAATTTGTGCTTCAGTGCTTCGAAGATGTCAAATTTGCATAGAAAAGGATGGAGGCCATTTTGAGCATTCCTTGTAGGTCATGAGAACTATGCTATTAACTATCTGTATGCGTTATCTGTATCTGTATCCCTGCTGCACCTCTACAATACAAGTGCTATTTGCAATTTTGACAACTGACATATGGGCCATCCTGTATATTGTTATTGTAATACATTATTGTGAACCTCCTGGTGGTCTAGTGGCTAGCGCAGGTGCTTGATGCGCTCATGGTCCCGGGCTCAATTCCCGGCGGAGGCTCCGTACGGCGTGCACTCAGCGTCGTGAGGCCGAACTGAGTAGGCGCCGAGATAACAGCGCCGCCTCCTGGCTGTGAATACCGCAACTAGCGGCTGGTGGCGCGTTGTACTAGCCATGCAACCGTCACATTGCACACAACAGCCGCGCGGTACGCCTTAGTCCTTTCAGGGACTGTTGAGCGGAGATTTGAATACATTATTGTTATATAAATATAATTGTATAAATCTAATGTCAAATGTATATCACATCAAATGCACTCGGTGTGTCAGTAGAGGCATTATAAAGATTTTAGGTGTTTTTGTTTAACATCCGATTAGAAAAATTCAAAGAAAAAGAAGAAATCTCAAAATGGAGGAAAAGAGAAATAGGAAGACCAAAAAACAAGAAGACAAAACACTGAAGGCAGGCTGAAAGTATAGTTACAAAATGGAAAGAGGGTATTTGTCATAATAACTAGTGTGTACTTTGTATTGACTCCAGACGTCAACGTAATTAATTTCGTTAACTCCACATGGAATTCGGGGGAGGGGGGGGGGAGAAAGTACTTACATTACATCAGATAAAAAATAACTTTTATTTTTAACAGTAATGTATGTTGGTATGTTGGTGTTAGAAATAGCGAAGTAAGTATCGATTGGCAAGTTTTTAATCACAATCGACGCCAGTTCTAATAGAATATTTCTAGGATTGGACCCTAGTAACAGACAGACAAACAAGACAAGCAGATATAGAAGATAAAAATGTAAGCGATCAAAATGGAATTTAATGTACTAATTAACATAAACTTACTGCAATAACTAAAAGGGGATTGGACACACCTTGTGTATATTCTACCAGTGACGTATATTCTAGATAAACCAATGATGTTGGTGATCAAGTGAACACAAAGTTCAACACAATCCAAAATGAACGGGAATGCATAAAAAATTGGTTACGCCTTTATTTGCCAAGATATTTTACGTCAATCATAGTAGTGTAATAGTTATTACATATTTGTTTTTAATAATATTTTTATATGTAGTGTTATAATGATGAGTTAGTGGTAAAATTACCCAAGTCCACTTAGGTGAATTTACAGAAAACTTATAGTAAAGGTTTTCAAGTGCAATGATAAATCATAAAATTATTAAACTGATTTTCAAAGTTAATTTTTATTATTAATAGTGTTTTATTGAGTACACAGATTTCAAAAAATTAAAAGAAATTAATAGAAAAAATAAAATATGTTGTTTGAAATATCATTGGAGTTGGACTTAGTTTTACCACTAACGTCTTGATATTTAATATATATTTACGATTGGTTAAAAAATATTCGCATTATTCTTGTTATATTTAGAATGTTGAATAATAAATAATATTTTACAAGAACATACTTTGTACTTTTTTACTTTTTTTTATTTTTTATTTTTGTTTGAGAACTAATATATTTTTTTAGATCTGAAGATAACAGTAAAAAATAAAAACTGTTCAAACATTGAAATGTGATCTAATTAAATTTTTGTAAAAATATATTATTTACTATTCATTGTATAAGATTGGATAACATTAATGCAAGATATAAATAAGACACATACTTATTTTATGAAGATACAGATTCTTACTGATTTTTGTTTGGGTTAAACGATATTTTTTCAACTAACAAAATATTAACGTATTCATTTGATTCTTTTTCTCGTATCTAGAGGAAAATAAAACGGATTCTGAGCCAGCAGTGTCAATCCCCGGTAGTAGAATCCATATCGGCAGTCATCAGTCTTAATTTGTTAATTTTTGTCAGTGCCTTCTTGTGAAAAAATGAAAATGGAGAAATAGTATAATGTGTGATATAACTAGTCTTAAAGTCCCATGAGTGCCCCCTTTTCGTGTACACGGATAAAAATAATTCCAGTTATTCTATTAAATAATAAGAACCGTACCAATGAAATTAACATTATCCTGTTCTAAAGAGTTACCTACAAATTGTAGAAAAGTTCATTGGTAATACAGTTAATATGGTGAACGACGGAATCCATAGTTTATCTTACTTACGTGTGTCCGTTGACATACGCTTTAAGAATTCCGATTTACCCAGTGTTTTATTTCGAATCATGAACGCAGACTATAAAAATAAATTTGTACGTGCCAATGTCTCTCCTATCCTTTTAAACATACCTTTTAGAGTGGTGTGGTTTGCCTTCAGACATTGTATACGTTCATTAAGTTCCTTTCCCATCTATTAGAGTTTGATCAAGAGTTTGGTTTTGTGCGCGTACGTCCACCCGTGTGTGATGTATGTAACTATAAAACTCACTGTCCTGAAATAAACGTTATTTACGGATTAGAAACAAGCATATTCTTGATTTTTTTTTTTTTTTTTGTGGAGGAGGAAAGTTTAAGGCTGCAGAGAACAAAATGGCATAACAAAATTAACACAGAATCAGTATCAAAGACGATTGTTACATAATATATTACGAATTGAAATTCAAGAATAAGTACGTAATTTCCTGATACATGCCTGAGCAGCTGCATTTGTTCACATTACATGCAATGTACTGTTACATCATAACTAAGGTACGTGAAGTCAAAGCAGACATCAGCGTGACATGTGACACGTGGTTTAGTTGTTTAACATTTTGTACGGAGGCTAGGGTGTTTCCGCAGTACGTGCTTTGATCCAACGTAACTAACAATCTAATGCTATGTTATTACATTTAAGTCTTGCGATATCACGCATCAGAATATTCTGAAACTGGATAGCCTAGTATCATACGAGGTTGTATGTTGCGAATTAGTATATAGGGTTATAACCGTACACAAAAATAGGCCTATAATGTAAAATTAATGTTTTTTCTTAAAGTTTATTGAGAAGTCATTGTGAAGTCGAAGGGAAGCTATGACGTTCTGTCACTGTAGATTCTTGTTTCGTGAGAACGGGAACTGCATGGGTCGTCTCGCTAAACACGCAACGTCGTCTCCCTTTTCGCCTCTCTTCGTAAATGGCTGTTCCCATCTTACCATCGTAGCCTCTAGCTTCTTCAAAATTTGGCATTTGCTATGGTATTCTGTCAAGAGTTATGCGCTTTTTTGCCAGTTCTAATGCTGCCCGTATACGCACGCTATGCTAACATCGTTCTGTCATTTATGCTAACTGCTAGGAATAAAATGAGTAACTACTGAAATGTAATAACAAATAGATGAAGAAAACCACCTGTGGATTTGTTTATTGTTAAAAATTACATAATAGTGTTTTTTAAATCCTGAGGGTAGTAAAACGGAGAGAAAGAAAAAGAGAGAGAGAGAGAGAGAGAGAGAGAGAGAGAGAGAGAGAGAGAGAGAGAGAGAGAGAGAGAGAGAGAGAGAGAAATGCCGCAACGATACAATGGAAGCAAAGAAATTGACGACTTCACGTCCTTTGACAAATGAAATGTAATGTTATACAGTCATAGAGTATCTAGCAGAAATTAACAATGACTCTATTACACTGTATTAATGCATATTAACCCCCATGCTTCCTTCACATTTTTAAAAGAGATTATTTTTAAAAATGAAAATAACTAAGAACTGACAAGTACTTCTTTTGTGCTATTTTTTTGCACACTATGAGCACTCGTTTTAAGTGTGTCAGCTACTATAATATACGGATACAGGTGGATACGTGCGATGCTTGCACGGTTTGGACAATTAAGTTTCATATCAGTTGAGCAGTGGCAAAGACTTTTCACCTAAAATTGATAACGTCAATACCTGAAATCACTCTACATTCATCTGTCTATTGTTGTTTCGTTATTCACAATAAATCACTCTACATTCATCTGTCTATTGTTGTTTCGTTATTCACAATAACAGACGGCATTACTACAAGTTGGGGTTTATAGAATTTTCAAAATTTAAATTTAATCATTTTTGTAATGTAACAGATATTTAATTTGATTTATTGTGTATTTAAGATTTTTTAATTTATATATGAATTTATTAATATAATAACGCAACTTAATGTTAAGGGTTTTACAACGTGCGCGCGGCGGTCAGTAGATCCTTTCCAAGGATTTATACAAAGTGCGCCGTCGCGGCCATCAGATCTGCTCGCTCTAAGACACATGTAAAAATAAAAAGAGGGCCGTTGTTTTAAAACTTGTTATGCTGTTATTTTTGTGGTTCTGCATAAACTAATAAAGCTCAGAAATTAGTATATACGCTTTGATTAGGTTCAAAAATTAGAACTTGGCTGTTAGAAGTGCTAATATGGAATTATTGGAAGTTATACATTAAAAACACACTTTTGTTACAATACTTCTAGTACATTGTTAGTTTGAGTCATACAGTAGAAAATACTATAAAAATATACAATCAAAACCGTAATCATATGTTCTGTAGTTTCCCACACTTCAGCTCCATATGTTACGGAACTTTCCAATATTGTCTTATATATTTTAATTTTCGTTTCGGGTCGTAGTTGACTGCTCCATAAAGTGGAATGCACTGTCTCCTCACTTCTTCCCCTTGTTCTATACGATTTTTTATTTCTGCTGTCGTTTGTAACCATGATAGTGCGAAATTCAAAGTCAAGATTTTCGTCATTGACGGCTATTCTCGTGTTGCGACAATGCGTCTCCAACGTTCTACAGCTGAATTCAAGTATATTACAACGATACATAACACAAATTTGATATACTGTAATTTATGTGGCCCCACGTTCTTTGGGACCCAAAATTATACAACGATACCTTTTGTATATGCAGTTTGTAAATAATTATAACAATACCAGGTGTAACTATAATAAGAGTAGTAAATTTATGAGTAGTTAAAATTTCATGTTTATTGTTTTAACAAGCATTATAAATAATAAAACATTGTTAATAATCTCCGATCAAGATATCACTCATTATTAAGTTCATCTCTTAAGCTATACGGTGTTACACACATTTAAAACACTCTTACCTCTAGACATGTTAATAATCTTAATCTAGACATTTATTCAAATTGATATAATAAAAAAAAATTTTAATGTAATTAAGTTTTATTTTAATTGAATTCATTTAACTCAGATCTGACCTCAGCTTGGTCAGTCTATACCAATGTTTCTTTTTTTTTTTAAATAATTTAAATTATATTGTTTACTCTTATACTGGCATTTGTTTCGTATTCAAAATTTAAATGATTCTTTTCTACAAAATGCAAATATCAAATCATTTCAATTATTTTACTTTGATAAAAAAAATACTATCTCAAAATTAAACTCTCTTTTTTCTTCTTCTATATTTATATTTATCTATATGCGATCGTTCGTTCTTACGACTAAAACATTTACATAAGACTCTATTACATTCTTTCTAATTATAAACTTTTTTTGTTTTAATTCATTGTCTCTTTATATAGTCTTTACGAGCTCTTTAAAAAAATCATTTATAAATGCATTATGCATGTCACCTCGAGTTTTGATGACCTTACGACTTGTTGACGGGGTCCAGCGTTGTCCAGAGTTGGGTTACCGTTACTCCTGGCTTGGCGTGGTCCTGGATATGTCCAGAGTCCAGCGTCGTTCTCCAGCAATGTGTGATCCGTCCCAGTGAATTACTGTCTGCTACGAGGTGGATCTCGTTCGGCTGTTAAGCGTCTAAAAAGCATCTCCTAACGTCTAGCATCTCGCGCCGCTCTTTGTAGCTTCTCTGTTGATACTCTTGCTGACCTAAACGGTCCCGGTACTCTACGTTTCCCGAAATAGTGTAAACATAATTACTGAACGTCTTTATTTCTTCGTAGATGAGACTTATAATAAAATAAAACTGTTCTGCCGACGGACAGCATGTCCGACTGCAACTGTGTTTTGAAAAGAAGAGAAGGGCTTCCAGTCAAACCCTTAATTTATACCCTCTCGAGATTCCGTACCTGTTGGTTCCGAAATTATCCTGTCGAGACCTGCAGATCACATGATAGCCCCCACTCCCGAACCTTTTCATATATTTGCAAATTTTTTGCAAATGGCAATGTTTTGTACGGAATTGAGATAGCACAAATCATAGCTAATTTGATTAAGTAATCACTGTATTAATTTGAGCGTCTTAGTGTAATTTGCGTATTTTTGGCACATTTATTTTGCACTGACTTCGCGTAGCGTGTCCTATTAACGTCATTTTCTTACTGTGGATACCTATAAAATTTACACACACTTTGGTGCCTTTTGTTTGTTTATACACTAATTAGTTTTCACACAGTGAATTAAAATAATTATTTTAGTAATTAATTGGGGAGGGTAGCTGAGATTCCTGTTTGTACATGCATCACTAACACACACAAGATACACGCGTAACACACATACAATCGAGCAGGTGTTCTTTGCCTGTTGGAATAGGTTAATTTCTCCCCTAGTATAACAATGAAACATTTTTACAATCCCAGACCTGTCCATTTACCCCAAACTTATAATAATTTTACAAATTTTATATTTATTTAAATCAATGCTCAATACAGCATATGGCTGTATCGTTGCAATATCTTGAATAAAGTGGGTGGCCAACCTTGTCGCAATCGCAATTTTCTGGTGACTGAAAATTCATCAGATAGTCTTCTGAGCGAGACTCAGAATTACACTAAGACTAAGACTTCATGCTGCTAGTAATGTTGGTGTGTAGCGTTTCCACAACTCTAACATATTGACACCACTTTTTAACATCACCGTCATAGCTTATTCAGTGGAACACTGACATATGCCTTCTTGAGGTCTATGCATAATAAATGGGTTTCTACATTTTTTTCATTCCTTTTCCAAGAGGTTGTTTAAAAGTGAAGATAGTATCTATACAAAATTGGCCTGCACGAAACCCATTCTGTTCCTCAACAGAATCATCACGTTGGCTTTTTGCTTTGAGAAGTTTTCCATATAACCTTGAGATGAAGTTGGTTTCACTTATTCCTATGTAATTCGATAGTATCTATCTGCTGCCTTTTTTTTTGGAGGTTGGAGATATTCGCAGTCTTCCATTCAAGAGGGAGCTCTTCACACTTTAAAAAGTAATTGAAGTTATATGCCAAAAGGTCCAAAAATAGGTCTGTTTCTAATTTTAAAGAGCTTACATGGAGTCTATGTGAACCTGGTGCCTGTTCATTTTTCACGGTTTTCAGAGCGTTCTTAACCTTGATAACAAGAATTTTGTCTTCCTCAGACAACAATACATCAGAGAGGTCAATCTCGTGATCATTTAATATGAAAGTTATGTTATTTGTGTTAAGTTATTTATAAATTAATGTATTATTTGGCAAATTATTCATATTTTTTCTGTAAGCCGTGTTCAGGGCGAAATAGATAGGGAAATTTATCAATCTAGTACAATGAAATGTTCTTTAATGTTTAATGTAACATATATATAATCTGTCTAATTTTACTTTCGACCTGGCGGACTGCCACGGGTCGCTCGCTCATACAAGTCACTTTGAATTGAATGATGGCATATCAATGTACTGGGTGGAAATCTTTTTGGAACAGGCACTATTACCCTCAGTGACAAACGGTTGTTTACGTACTGTAATCTCAAACGTGAATTTTTATGTATATTAGTAGAAAGTCACAGTGTTTAGTTAAAATACCTCAACAGCAATTTAACGAATAAGATAAAAATATTTACATCCCAAAAGGCATCCGTGTACACCGTTCAAGTGTCGTGTACGTGAATCAGTTTTTATTTTTTCACTTTAATTAGAATTTTAATGATTGACGATCTCGTATGATAGACATGTTTGAGGTAGCCTTTGCCTGAAGATGGAACGATCATTCCGAAACGCGTCACAAAGCAACTATAAGAAGTCACAAGACGGAACTGAAATAAGGTAATATACGTATTAATTATATAAAATGTTGCCTCGCGTGCAGTTTGTATAGACCCCTAAGAGTTGCCTCGCGCGCACCTTGTATAGACTTTTTGGATGTTGTAAAGTGTTTCTTCAAATTCCTTTGACCATCGCACGCACTTTGTATAAACCCCACCCACCCAATGTTAATATTGATCTAAATGTCGAGTAATACCAGTGATATTGGTTTGTTCCAGGTGCAAGAAGATTTACTGACTGTACTATACAGATTGACTTTTGTCATTGCAGACATCAGACATCAGCTGTTCTTCATCCATCTCTAAGATCAGTTAGTATTACTTCTTACGAAAGGTCAGATTTTGTACGTTCTTCCAGAATTTTAAACATAATATGATTTGAAATACCTATGTTCATATTATGAATATATTACGTGTATGTAATATGAACGTAATTTATGTATACCTAACAAAATTAATTTTTACTATAATGTGATAAAATAAATAGCTTAAAAGTAATAGAATTAAATTATATTGTATTATTAGTGTATACTGAGGTTTCATCGAAAACTGAATGTTGCCAACCCACTATATTGCCTTCTAGTATGTATTTATTTCTGATTATCGATTATTAAATTGTACATAGCATCCATTCATTAACAAAATTTTGTTTGAGAGTAATACTAAAATAGACCACACTTTTGCAAAACAACGTTGTTTGATGTGAGTGTACCGTAAATAACATTACACAATTATATTTTTGAATTGTATGTTGTTTTGTACTATCATAAAAAAGAGTGTCTTTTGATCACAGAAAAGTGTAATTTATTTTTATCTAATAAATAGTAGGTTATATTCTGTTTAATCACAAACAGTACAAACACTACAAGTATTTTAATTTTCTGTACAATATTGAATTTTATTTAATTTTTATAATTATAGAAGCATTTATTTATTTTTGGTTGTGTACATTTTGTAAGGATTATTAAATTTGATTATAGCCTCAAAGCAGATCTCAGAGAATACAGGAATCTGAGGATGTAAGGCAAATATAAAAATCCTTACAAAATAAGCATAAGCATTAATAGATGTTTGCAAAAAAGGTTTTGCTGGAATGTAATTTGCTGGGAAGAAAGGAACGTAAATAAATAATAGTGTTACGACGGTCTAACTGATCGTCGTATGGTACAGTGGAAAACAAAATACAAGACACCAATTAAATCACTAATTACCAGGTTTAATTATCCAATTAAACAGTTTGCAATCAACAAGGTAGTCTCTTACAACAAATCAAATAAAAATTGTTCACACGCAACAATAATGTCAACTAATATAAAACGCAATTGTATTACAATTATCCCGCACAATTATAAAACACATAACACTTCGCCACAATTTTTCGAATCGCACACTGTGTAAATCGCCCGACAATAACTGACCTAAGCGCCGCTGAATACCTATATTTATACACCGCTAAAATTCCAGAATCATCCATACTACGCATCAGCGCTACACTAGAGCGTAATTGATTGCGGCCTTGACACAGTGCGCGCGGCCGACGAGGTCTAGAAAAGTCTCGCTAACGCAAGTTGAGATCACGTACGCACACAACATTACACCCGTATTCCACTGGAACATCCGAGAAACACGTAGAATGTTATGTAATGGTGTAACTCTTTTTCCGCATTACGTAATAGCCAATATCCATATAAACACACGTATGTACTTAATCGTTTAAAACTATTGGAAATAATGTAATATAAAATTTATAAATGATTTACCTTTAAAAAATTGTTTTAATGTTAAGGAAATCTATTTATCATAATATAACATTCTTTCAGAACCAAAATTGATATTCTTATGGTAGGAATATAATTTTGAAGAAATGTCAGTACTGTATATAGTATACGAATATTCACATTGTACCGTGTATGTAGCACATGATGATGGTGGGTGTGTGTGATAGATGGAGGACGCGCGTTCAATCGGTGTTAAATAAATCGTATTACATTAAGAGCTACAAAGAGGTACTTAAAGAGAAAGTGATAGAGAACGTTACGAACTGAAGCGTGATGTAATATGTTTTGGGAGTTCACCGTGAAGTGGAGTGAAGAGAATAAAAAAGTGGAAGAGCGTGGTAATCTGTGTTTTACAATAATAATAAATTTCTGGTTTTTGACCTTTCGCGCGGCAGCGGTGGCAAAATGAAGAATTTCAACATTGAGGTCGCATGTACACACACACACACACACACACGCACACACCATACACAAGCCAGTGTCTTTATTATAGTTTTCATGAAAACAGTAATTTCGCCAGCATAGTTTCACTGTCTCGTTACTTAGTGACCGGATACTTAAGCAGCAGCCGGTAACTCGC
Source organism: Magicicada septendecula (assembly GCA_034769895.1). NCBI lineage: Eukaryota > Metazoa > Arthropoda > Insecta > Hemiptera > Cicadidae > Magicicada > Magicicada septendecula. The sequence goes on from CM068368.1 coordinate 546,180,814, forward strand.
GTGGCGTATCAAATACAATGGGTCTACGTGACCTATGCAGAGGTTACCACACCGAATTTCACGCTCGGTACGCGACGACAACGATGGCGTAACACACACAGACAACCGGTAATCAATAGTTTTGCACATGAGAGGGAATAATAGCAGCGATGTATAATGACGACTGAAGGCGGGTTTTTAATATACGTAAACCGGACACCAGCCACCAGCCACGAGTGCCTAATGTTTTTGTCGTGTACAAAACGAAATGTTATAATAATTATATGTGCCCTTTGTAGTTGTAAAGTTACAAAAACTTAGAGTGTAATTTTAACTTTCTTGCTTTCATTAATCTAACGTACACATTTATATAAAAGTTTGTTCTACTCAACACAAACTCAGACCCACTGTGAAGATCGTTTACCTTGGCCTACAAAACTATTTGTTCCTCTAATATTTCTCAGGTTTGTAATACTATTTTTAGTTTTCGTTCTATTTAAATGATCTCTCCATTGTCTAGGGAACTTGACGTATTATTCTAATTATATAAGTTCAAACACTTTTTGCTACAGTCAGTTTCTTCATTCACATATTATTATCCTCCTGGGATGGGAAAACAGGATTTCCGAAACACATCCAAATAAGGAAATAATATATCTTGAGGTAAAATAGTTATTAATATTAAATAAATAATTTTCATAAGTGTATTTAAATTCAGCAAACTTTCCAGAAGTAAACTAGAAGGAAGTACACGTACTGACATACCTATGTATTTAGATAAAGGGAAACACTTTTTACCCTTGAAATTTATTTAATAGACCCTACTAAAAAATATAAATATTTCAAGTAAAGGCATGTTTTTAATCCCTTTAGTAAATTGAATCACTTCAATTTTCTGTTAACATCAAAACATGGAATAATATACTTTTAAATATGAAATCTAATTTTAAACTTACTTACAACTAAAATCTGACCATTTCAGGACGGAATGTCCTTGTGACTAAAGGGAGTACACAGAAAAATGTTACAAACGTAGAAAGTTAACATTATCATTATAATTATAACGTACAAATTATAAATTATGATTACGCTACAGTCTTAGGCATTGAAAGTTGGCTGTAGTTCAAGTTGAAAATTAAAAATATTACAAACATATTTCTGGAACTCTGGAAGCTTGGTATATTGTATGCCAAATGTAATAAAAAATAAAATCATTGCAGATCATTTAATGACTGGAAATGAACCGGCTCGCTAATAATAAATATAAGTATAAATGTAAATATTGTAACGTTACATAACCCCTGCCCATATGATAAATAAATAAAGGAGGATTAATATAACCACAAGGGTAAAAACCAGTAATCACCCATTTGAAAGGCAGAAATGGGGATTATGTATCAAACTATGAGAACCTTTGTACTCTAAAAACACTGTAACCATTGAAAACAATACTAAGTGTAATCATAAAAGTGCAGTGTACAAAGTGAAACATAGTATGGTATGTGGAAGTGTCAAACATTTAAAAAGAGCATCTCACAAATTTGTGTTGAAGATGAAAAAAGCAGTATTATAGCAATAGACTGTGATACTATTAACAAGTTGTTGTAATTTTGTATTATGTAGGCCACAAAGGCATTATAACTAGAATTAATAATTTTGTTTACTATAATTATTTTGTTTAGATGTAAAATAATCCAGGGTTATATTAAACTGATAAAGGCCAATCAAAACTGTACTAGAAAGATGGAAGGGAAAATAAAGTAGTATAGAGTAAGAATACATTGACCAAAGCATAAGTAATAAATAAACTCAATTAAAAAATCATTAAATTATAAAATGCCAATAGCCAAGCTTAAACAAATTCATGAAGAAAAATCTTATATAAATTAAAATTAATTATAACTAAGATTGGTAAAGGAGTATTTTTTTAAAAAGAAGAAAAGAAATAATAATATTATATACTAGCCTATTTACCTAAAACGGTACCTAGGGTAGCCAATAAAAAACCATCAACTTCTTGGTTACTATGAGTAACTAGCTAACAAGAAATTGATTGATTGTTAAATGGTATTCAATGTGAGAAGATGAAAAGTGTAATGTCCTATAAAATTTTATAATTTTAAAATAGTATTCGGAATAAACCACTCCTAAATTAAGAAAACGAGTCAGCACTAGACACTACATCAGAGATGTCCATTGAAATTAGCTGATTCACACAAGAAAATCGATGAACAACCAATAAATCCTGCTAACCACCTCTCAATCAAGACGTCATCATTGAAAACCATTGGGTGAGATCGCTTCCTTTTAAAATTTAACTAAATTACACCTCAACTATAAATCTAGAACACTAGAAACAGCACCATCTCTTTAAATCCATCTGAAAACAAGGTGAACATAAACTTTATTTTAATTAACCAAAAAACAGAAAAACGTGGCTTGGCTAATAACATTACAGACGCCATTAACATTAGTTCTCGTTTTGTCAGTGAAGAAACGTAGTATGCGCTCTAACGGTCAAAAAATAAACTGAATGATACAGATTGTGCAAATTTTAAAATAATTAATGTAAAGTTTGATACAGACCCATATGCATTTCTGACTTCCTCAAAGTTCAAAGAACCTTAAATAACCCTGGGAAAATAATTAATTATTTCTTTTTCTTTATTAAAACTGTAATAAAAAACATTTGTTATGTGTTATATGTTAGTAAACTTAAGATCGAAGTAACGCTGTGATTTGTGAAGTAATCGATTGTCAATTCATGTTTTGGGAGACCATAGCGCCCCGTAAATATTAATAAATTCAAGGAATGCCTTGCGTTTAAATAATAAAATGTGTATTATTTCTAGTAGATGGTAGTTGGTTACAGGTAATAAGAAAAATCGAGAAGAGAAAGGGAATCAGTCCGGTCATCAAGAAATTATTACGTACTACACAAGTAATTTAACCTCAAATGGGTTCGTAAAAGGAGAAAACAGCTGATGCCACGAGCGGAAAAAATTTAAAATACTCGATTGTATACAAAGAGAGTAATTCTCTTTGACTCTCTTTACTCTCTCTCCTACCTATTATCAAACAACGGTATTGATTTAATACAAACAAATTTAAGAAAATCATTCAATATTCTTTCATAATCACACACACTCGATTTTGAAGGCATATAACACCAACAGATAAAAACTTTGTAACTATTAATTAGGCGAGAGTTTCGAAGAGTATCAAAACACGTTATCGTTACAAATGACGTACAAACGTTAATTAGGAAAGCTTATCGAAGAGTATCGAATAGACGTAAATTCCAAGAGAAGCTCGCGAGACGTTACAAATGACGTTAAAAACGTGTGGCAAATAAAACATAGATTTTCATTAAATATTACAGTGACGAAAGCAAGAGAGATTACTCGATAGAAGCTTGCGAGACGTTACAAATGGCGCCCAACGTGAGGCTTAATTAGGCGACAGTTTCGAAGAGTAATAATAAGACGTAACACACACACACGTTGGAAAAAGACGTACTCAAACTCGCGAGGCGTTAAAATATAAATAAAAATATAAATATAAATATAAATATTTTTTAGTTTGTTTTCACTAAGCTAGGCGAGATCTAGCGCGTGAAGTCAAGCGTACTACCAATAAACAGGCCATATTTTCCTCGGATAAAATCGCATAAAATCAGCAGATTGTGTACACAACAGTTCATCCAACTATAAAGACTGATACAGGTGACATAATAGTACCAACAATCACATATCTGCAACGGTATTTAGATCTCAATATGTTCCATTCCGATTGGTGTTCCGTGAAAGCCTTATTGATAGCCTTTGTGGTGCTAGAGTCATCATCGATTTCAGTCTCTGTACGAGCGGCGAAAACGACTGCTCATTTGGGGGGGGGGGAAGGTAGGACGAAACTTGCTTAAAGGTTGGACTCCCTATTTGTGTCAGGACAAATGAGAAATTCAGGACTCTTTCCATACCTAAATAAATAGAAGTGAAGCGATGTAGGTATATGTATATATAAAAGTATAAAAATAGAAAAAAAGACATGAACTAATAAGGCACTTCCAGTCATGCAAGACACTTCAAACTTAGTACCAGGGAAGCTGGTACCCCTAAGGTGCCTAGAAAAATAGAATAATCCCAAAACCCTCCGCTGACCGAACTTACGGATTCGATAATGTGGCTAAAAAGGAAAAATTGCATAAGTACGTGAGCGTAACCATTTTTTCATGCAGCGGGGAACTTTTTCTAAAGCGAAGAACTACAGTTTTTTTTGCTTATAAGTTTCCTGAAAGTGCAAATAAATTGTTAAGATCAAAACCCGAAAAGCGGTGAGAAACTGTTCGAGATAATAAGGATGTAAGTAGACATCCTCAGCGTGCAGCGAAGTACATGGGTACGGCTATCTTTTAAAATCTGTCACTTATTAATCTTTAAATGGAAGTGTATTTTAAATAACAGTTTTCATAAAGATTAAAAAAAAAATTGTAAACCATCCGATTTTGGTTGAGAAAGAGCGGAGCATTGACAACAAATTATTACAGAGCGGATCTGAACAGGTGAGGTGGGGTATGCTTGTGTGTGTGTGTGTGTGTGTGTACCATGTTTTCTACTGCAGTAGCCTAAACACTTAACCAACCGTCCGACGCCAGTCAGCTGAAGACCGCTCAACACAGATTGAGAACGATCCACGGAGTTTACGATAGTTGTTAATTAGTGAAACCGTAGCGTGTTGTAGCAACACCAGCTTAGTGAGCGTTAGGAATAGCGGACAGCGGGAAGGCTATCATTTCGAAATTACGCACGTCAGCCGTTTTACAAACAAATAAATATTCAACTGACATTTAGCAAGAAAAATGGAGAAAATTTCACTCTTCCACAATCGTCAAAACTAGAGCAAATCGGACCGCTCCCAGTTATAGCGACACTGACACGTACCTGCTTGCTTCACACCAGTACGTTTTGAACATCTGTCTGATTCTGTGTATGTGTGATACAAGCGTAACCTTTGAAATAATTTGTAATATTAGTTCACGTCTCTTACTGCATGGTGCGTGAGCGGATAACACGAACAAGAAAGCGACGAACGCAGACTAATAGAGTGTGTGTGACTGATTTGATCTCTATCCTCTGATCTCTCATTAACAAGAACGAGCAGGCCTGGAGATCCTGAAGATACAAATAATATATCTTTCGATATATTTATTTATGTGTGTACGTATACACACACACACACACACACACACACACACACATCTGAATTTAAATTGTTTGTGTTACTTTTAATAGAGCTCGTAATTTAATATATTTTTACAGCGATATTTCAATTTAGGACGTTATAACAAAAAGAAATATAGGGTGAAAAGTAATGTTTGTGTTGTAATAGTGTCGGGCGTTACCTCCGCGCACTTTTGTTACTTACTCTGTTGGCTGGATCCTCTGCAGTGATGTAGTCCTGTAACACAACTTAAAACTATGCTTTTTGTGGGCGCCACTTGGAAACGTTTGTTCCAAGAAAAATTAAATGTGATTGATAAAATTTTTAAAATCTACGAAAAAATTTGAACAAGTCAGTTTAGCTTTGAAAAATCAGTTAAGTTTAATGATTCTTTAAAAACAATAAACAAGTCGTCTGAAGGACTATCATTCATAAAAATTATAAAATTGCAGAGAAAAATTTTACAAGTTATTATTATTGACATTTTTTTTATATTATATGTCCAATCAAGTATCGGCTAGTATTTCAGATTCTGACTCAGTTGACAAGCATGAGTTTAATATATGAAAAAACTTTAATCTCAGGACGTGACTCCTTTGAACTACCAAGACATATCAATTAGATGCCTTACAAAAAAAAAAAAAAACTAAGTGATTTGAAGGTGTATGTGTGGCGTGTAAAGTACAACTGTGTGATAATTGTAACCAGGTAATAATGATTTTAATTTTGGTAACTCACGTTCCAATGGTCGTTTATTCTCTCACTGGACACTTCCTTCGGGTAGTTTCTCGATCTCGCCTCTTCGGGTGTACACTGAATCTATTTAAAGTCAATTTTTTCGATCGTTACTTTTTCCGCACTTTTTGTCAAAACGTTTGGCAGTAAAATCTCGTTCAAACGCCGCCACTACGAATCATCTGTTTAGCGTTGATTCAGAAATCTGCCACCGCAGCGCTGATCCCCATGCAGTTTTGAGGAAGGCTCAGTGTATTGTTTTGTTTACGTTCGGGGGAATTATTTGTCACGTTAGTCAGTCAATGCGAGCACAGCAGAATTCGTTCTCTATTAAATGTTGGGACCCTCCTGGGCCGTCGACGTTCTGGCTGCGTGCTTTCTATTAGAATTTGCCGTATCGCTGCTCTATTTCAGCGATACTTTTTGGCGTATACTCTCGTTGAGGTTAAGTCAGTCGGGTATGTCTATGTACGGGAAAAAGCCTTCCTGCCGTGTCTTGTCGATTTTTCGCCTCTCGGTTTCGCCTTAGCTGCGTTGATCAGTGTTGTGTGAGATGCATCAGTTCTGGCGTTCAATCTTCAAGTGTTTTTCGGTCAAATTTCGTCTCGCTTTTATACTAAATCGGGATGACTGTTTTCGTCGACTTCCGGTATATTTGTGTAAAATTCTTTCTAGATTGTTCGAGAATAAACGAAATGGAATGTCATAGAACAATTTTCACTTCCGTAGAAGCTTTTAGAACGAATTTCTTATTCTTCATACAATGGATATTTCAAAATTTACACTGGTATTTATCAAACAGTTTCACATTAGTACTTACAATTTGTATGCCATTAATGTATTTAGATTCCTTGTTTTTTACTGAATCTAGCGATACTAAATATGATTGGTATCTAATTAACTTAAGTCTAACAAACATTACAATTTACAACCCTCACCTTGAGTTGTAGTCATTAAAAACTCAATATTTATAATAAAAATTGTTGTGGAGTTATAAAGTTCCCTTCACAAGCTGGACATCTACTACTACTACTTTCCTACAACAAAATAAACAAATTTTAACATCAATAAAACACAAATAAATACAATTTTATATGGCCTCTGCTCATGGCCTAGGTTCTTGTCAGTTTTCTAATACAGTGATTAGTCTTTTTCCTTAATATATGTATTATTTCACCACTATACACACAGAGTTTATTATTTTTTCTATCTTTTGTGATACCTGGTTACTTTGTACATATTTTATATTTATCACAAGATGACATAGCATCATTGATTGTCTTGAGATGTCATTTTTTTTTATGGTGTGGCAAATCTCACTCTAAATAGTTAAATTCTTTTAGAATTGACTTTACTTTCAACTGAGTTTATTTCTTATTAAGGTATTCTGATGTATTGTACCTTTCTATCTCATTTTTGTTAGTATTATGTAAGTATTTTAGCCAGATCTGATTATTTTTGTACTGGATAGTTGGCTTCAGCCATACATGGTATAAGTAAATATTTTGCTGACTTGACTATTACAATGTTAAAGTTGGTCAGGTATATTAGTATAGTTGCTTTATATCATATTACAGCTTTCTAATACAGTTTGGTTGCATTTTGGCAACATTAAATTCATAAATTATACAATATTAGATGCCTATTACATGTTTTTAGTTAACACTGTTTTTGGCTATTTTGACTGCTTTTTATTCATTTGGCAGCTTCCTTTATTTAAGATAAATTGTTCACTATTGTCTGCTTGACAATTACATATAGTTTTTATTTAAATCTGATAATAATTAATTTTTTCATGAAATCTTGGTGTATGGTCTCAAATCCAACACATCAATATTTTTTGCCATTGCAAATATACAATTTTTATTTTAACTTAAACTCTTTCTAATAATGTATTTAAGTCATTTAATACATTTATTTTATTTACATCACATAATATAATGATGGATCATGTCCATTTATTCACAAAAAATAGTTTTTAATACTATATTCATAGTTATAAAACTTAATAATTATTGACTTTATTCTGGTGGATTCTGACATTTTTTCTCTCTCTTATAGTGTCTTATGGTTTTTTCACTCTTATTCACTTTAATAATATATATGGGGTTTTGTCTTAGTCATAGTTTGGTCGTTTTTTCAAGTTGATAGAAATAATTATTATACAAAATTACACAATTTTTTGGGACTACTTGGGTTCGATACTGTTCACTTCACTTTCCTCCTATGCTAACTTACTATATAAATGATTTCTTTTTATGGAACGTTCTGTGACGCTACATATGCCTCACCGTTAAAGTTGATAATTTTGGAAAAACATATCTTTGGTTTTGATGAAATTATCATCTCTATAATAACCCTTTATTAGCTTCTTTATATCTCATTCTTTTATCTTATAATTAAATTCCTGTACTACTCCTTTAATATATTAATCCAACTCAATATTCCTAGTTCGTTCTTTGTCATATCACCTATTCCTTTCCTTTTTACCTTGATGTTTTATAATTAATCTTTGATATAAATCCCTATCAATTCCCTAACTTACATAGAGGGTTGGGAGTCAGAGTGGCTCGCTATGGCATACATTCTCTGTCCCTTCCTGTCTATCACTACTGAAATCAGAGGCAACACATCCCTGTTCAGAAAATAATAATTGCACCTTTGCAACAAATAATAATAATAATAAAAAAAAATACAATACTCAAAGATCATAGGCTCCTACACATAAATTCCCTTTCTTAAACTCTTCTGATTAATTCACAATTATATTAATATATCGTTCTCCGCAGGTTAAAATTATCGTTTAAAATCATTCAATGTTAATAGCTATATTCATATTCATCATTACCTCCTTATGTAACACACTGTTTTCCCTTTTTTTTTTTTTTTTTTTTTTTTTTCATTTATCATTTCCATTTAGTATCAAATATATGAAAGTATTTCTCCCTCTTTTCTCCTTTACTAAGTGTCCATCTTGTAGTATTTATTAATAACAATCTCTCTCCTTCTCTAAGTACGGGTAAGTTGGTAAATATACGTTGACATGGCTATTGGAAATAAATCTTGCCTATGATGGAATGTGTCCATCTCGTAATATTTATATATAACAATCATAATACAATAATATTTATATTTATTTAAAAATCTCTACCTCCTTCCTAATTATGGCTAAGTTAAAAAATTCACGTTGACATGTTTAGTCAAGGTACCTTCTCTATGATGCTGTATTTGACTTGGGTCTTTGGTCATGGTACTAGGTTACTGATTGAGTATTTGACTTGCGATTTTTTTTTTTTTTTTTTTTAATCATGGTACTTTTTTAATGAAGTCTGGTTATACGTTCCTTTTACCTTGTTCCTAATTGTGTCAGTTACCTCGTAGGTATTGTTTTCATGTTTGATAATATATTTGTCAGTTTGGGTTAATTATTTCAACTCCTTTTGGTTGTGTGTCCCTTATATTATGTCATTATTTATCATTCCCATTCCTTTTTAATTCCTTCTCTTTTCAATATTCGACCTTCGATGTTTATCACCTCTACTCCTTCAAATGCCTGGTCTATGACATTTATTCTGGACGACTAGTTTCATGGCATTACCATCTCATCACATGTTTGGGCCACAATTTTTCTGCATAGCGGAATTCCTCCTCTCTCTCACTTTCATTTTGGGGATCATTATCTGGTTCTCGGCCAGTTTCTGCCAATACATGGTTTACATAAAATACTCGGGGTTTTTTGTCATTATTTGCCTGGTTATGCTGTAATGAAAAACCTGGATTTTCGTGAACTGTTCGGGGTCTTTCGTTATTACTTACCTGGGGCCTATTCTCTTGATTCCTTTTCTTTCTTATTTCTCTTATTGCCTGAGCGTATTTTTCTATAAGCTGGCCCATTTGTTCCTCATAATTTTCCTTCTTTTTGGAATGTATCTTTTTTCTAGGCACGCTTACCTTAAAAGTATTTTGGTCTATCATTTTCTTTGTAATACACTCTTTCTTTTTGTCCCTTTTCATTAAATTCTGTTTATATTCTTTCATATAACTCCTTTCTCTGTGGTCAGTGACCGGGGGGTTAAGTACATTAATTAAACCGCTTTGAGTCATTTCTCCTATTTCCTTTGTATACTCCCTGTTTGTTTTTCTCGGTCTGTCCAATCTATTAGCTATGTTTTGTTTCGTTTCTACTGTTTTTTTCTCTATGGTTTCAGGACCGGTATTATTTTCTGGAAGACAACGAAATAGAAACTGTAATCCTTCTACCTGTTCCTCCATTACCTCGACCTCCCTGTCATTGTCAGTTTTACTCTCCTCGATCTTTTCGTCTACTGTTTTGTAATTTGTATTATTATTTTTCGTAACGGATTCTACCCATTTTTGAGTTTCCTCCCTCAAGGATGCTCTCCACTTTTCACCTTCCTCCCGAATTTTCTGTATTTGTTTTTCATTCTCCTCTCTCTCTTTCCGTCTATTCTCTCTCCTTCTTTCATCCTCCTCTCTCTCTTTCTGTCTCCTTCTTTCATTTTCCTCTCTCTCTTTCTGTCTCCTTCTTTCATTTTCCTCTCTCTCTTGCTGTCTCCTTCTTTCATTTTCCTCTCTCTCTTTCTGTCTCCCTCTTTCATTTTCCTCTCTGTTTCTTCTCATATCCTCCCTTATTTCTTGGAGCATCATCATTATCACCTCGAAGTCACTTTTCCCTGTCATTTTTGCTGGTTCGTTTTTTTGTGTTTGTTCTACCGTTTGTCCTTTTGTTTGCGACATCATGATCTGTTGGTAGTTGCCGGGCTTGTTCCGTCTTTTTCAAGCCTCACAAGTTGGGCTGCCAATTTATAAAAAAAAGAAATTTGGGTGGTGTTTAAAATGTAAAAGTGTTGTTATATGTGTCGGGCGTTACCTCCGCGCACTTTTGTTACTTACTCTGTTGGCTGGATCCTCTGCAGTGATGTAGTCCTGTAACACAACTTAAAACTATGCTTTTTGTGGGCGCCACTTGGAAACGTTTGTTCCAAGAAAAATTAAATGTGATTGATAAAATTTTTAAAATCTACGAAAAAATTTGAACAAGTCAGTTTAGCTTTGAAAAATCAGTTAAGTTTAATGATTCTTTAAAAACAATAAACAAGTCGTCTGAAGGACTATCATTCATAAAAATTATAAAATTGCAGAGAAAAATTTTACAAGTTATTATTATTGACAATTTTTTTATATTATATGTCCAATCAAGTATCGGCTAGTATTTCAGATTCTGACTCAGTTGACAAGCATGAGTTTAATATATGAAAAAACTTTAATCTCAGGACGTGACTCCTTTGAACTACCAAGACATATCAATTAGATGCCTTACAAAAAAAAAAAAAACTAAGTGATTTGAAGGTGTATGTGTGGCGTGTAAAGTACAACTGTGTGATAATTGTAACCAGGTAATAATGATTTTAATTTTGGTAACTCACGTTCCAATGGTCGTTTATTCTCTCACTGGTCACTTCCTTCGGGTAGTTTCTCGATCTCGCCTCTTCGGGTGTACACTGAATCTATTTAAAGTCAATTTTTTCGATCGTTACTTTTTCCGCACTTTTTGTCAAAACGTTTGGCAGTAAAATCTCGTTCAAACGCCGCCACTACGAATCATCTGTTTAGCGTTGATTCAGAAATCTGCCACCGCAGCGCTGATCCCCATGCAGTTTTGAGGAAGGCTCAGTGTATTGTTTTGTTTACGTTCGGGGGAATTATTTGTCACGTTAGTCAGTCAATGCGAGCACAGCAGAATTCGTTCTCTATTAAATGTTGGGACCCTCCTGGGCCGTCGACGTTCTGGCTGCGTGCTTTCTATTAGAATTTGCCGTATCGCTGCTCTATTTCAGCGATACTTTTTGGCGTATACTCTCGTTGAGGTTAAGTCAGTCGGGTATGTCTATGTACGGGAAAAAGCCTTCCTGCCGTGTCTTGTCGATTTTTCGCCTCTCGGTTTCGCCTTAGCTGCGTTGATCAGTGTTGTGTGAGATGCATCAGTTCTGGCGTTCAATCTTCAAGTGTTTTTCGGTCAAATTTCGTCTCGCTTTTATACTAAATCGGGATGACTGTTTTCGTCGACTTCCGGTATATTTGTGTAAAATTCTTTCTAGATTGTTCGAGAATAAACGAAATGGAATGTCATAGAACAATTTTCACTTCCGTAGAAGCTTTTAGAACGAATTTCTTATTCTTCATACAATGGATATTTCAAAATTTACACTGGTATTTATCAAACAGTTTCACATTAGTACTTACAATTTGTATGCCATTAATGTATTTAGATTCCTTGTTTTTTACTGAATCTAGCGATACTAAATATGATTGGTATCTAATTAACTTAAGTCTAACAAACATTACAATTTACAACCCTCACCTTGAGTTGTAGTCATTAAAAACTCAATATTTATAATAAAAATTTTTGTGGAGTTATAAAGTTCCCTTCACAAGCTGGACATCTACTACTACTACTCTCCTACAACAAAATAAACAAATTTTAACATCAATAAAACACAAATAAATACAATTTTATATGGCCTCTGCTCATGGCCTAGGTTCTTGTCAGTTTTCTAATACAGTGATTAGTCTTTTTCCTTAATATATGTATTATTTCACCACTATACACACAGAGTTTATTATTTTGTCTATCTTTTGTGATACCTGGTTACTTTGTACATATTTTATATTTATCACAAGATTACATAGCATCATTGATTGTCTTGAGATGTCATTTTTTTTTATGGTGTGACAAATCTCACTCTAAATAGTTAAATTCTTTTAGAATTGACTTTACTTTCAACTGAGTTTATTTCTTATTAAGGTATTCTGATGTATTGTACCTTTCTATCTCATTTTTGTTAGTATTATGTAAGTATTTTAGCCAGATCTGATTATTTTTGTACTGGATAGTTGGCTTCAGCCATACATGGTATAAGTAAATATTTTGCTGACTTGACTATTACAATGTTAAAGTTGGTCAGGTATATTAGTATAGTTGCTTTATATCATATTACAGCTTTCTAATACAGTTTGGTTGCATTTTGGCAACATTAAATTCATAAATTATACAATATTAGATGCCTATTACATGTTTTTAGTTAACACTGTTTTTGGCTATTTTGACTGCTTTTTATTCATTTGACAGCTTCCTTTATTTAAGATAAATTGTTCACTATTGTCTGCTTGACAATTACATATAGTTTTTATTTAAATCTGATAATAATTAATTTTTTCATGAAATCTTGGTGTATGGTCTCAAATCCAACACATCAATATTTTTTGTCATTGCAAATATACAATTTTTATTTTAACTTAAACTCTTTCTAATAATGTATTTAAGTCATTTAATACATTTATTTTATTTACATCACATAATATAATGATGGATCATGTCCATTTATTCACAAAAAATAGTTTTTAATACTATATTCATAGTTATAAAACTTAATAATTATTGACTTTATTCTGGTGGATTCTGACATTTTTTCTCTCTCTTATAGTGTCTTATGGTTTTTTCACTCTTATTCACTTTAATAATATATATGGGGTTTTGTCTTAGTCATAGTTTGGTCGTTTTTTCAAGTTGATAGAAATAATTATTATACAAAATTACACAATTTTTTGGGACTACTTGGGTTCGATACTGTTCACTTCACTTTCCTCCTATGCTAACTTACTATATAAATGATTTCTTTTTATGGAACGTTCTGTGACGCTACAACGTCATAGCGGTAGTGTAACTATCATTCAACGTGTTTCCGTTATTTGTCAGTAAAAGCATTACCGTAGTTTAAAATAAAAGCCACTTTCAACCAAGTTTACTCTCTAAACGTATAGATCTAACGATAATGGAAACGGCTAATTAGAAAAAATAAACGACACCGAAAAAATGTTTTAAACTAAAGAAATCGCACAGTAGTCGTTGCAAATTAAAATATAGTACCTTACTGCATTATTCATTTACGGCTATTGAATAGTAGGTACATATTATTGTTTCGATCGGTCTCTTTCTTCTCATATCAATTTTAACTCGAAACCGCTATAGTTAATACTTTTTAAGGCCAGAATTACAAAATTATATAATATAATAAATAAACCATGTGCCGGTGACGGGAGGAAACACGCCGATTGTTTGAAGGCACGCAATAAATTATCAGAAAAATTCCTGTCATTTTAAGTTACTCTCGTAAATACCTACCGGATACAAGTTACCAATAAATTGGATAATTATCCTAAAGTTAGTAACCATGATCTATAACCGTGTCATGAGTTACATGTGTTCGTCATGTGTTCAGAACGGTATGTGCCTATATACACTTTGAAAAGGGAAAAGTATGAACGTACACATACGTTTAATTTACTGTTTTATAAATATTAATTGACAACGTCTTATAATTGGTTTCTTTAATAATACCCGTAAGACGCATAAAGAAAATATACAACTGCTTATATTTCTAATAAGGTAAGGAAGCCATACCTAAGTCTTGTTGTATAATATTTATATTAAAAAATTGTTTAATTATTTAAAAATTACATTAATCCTACACAGTAGTAGATCAAAGATTAACTAACTAGCCCTGTTTACATTTATCAATAGGCTGTGAAGATGAACAAATAAGATTATACAGTTAGTATGATACATTTAATCCTCATAACGTAAATTAGGCTACATTGTAAGGGACAGTTTCATAGCAGGTGTACATGCAATTACTACAAAAGTACAAATAGTTTACCGAGGCTTTCACACAGGTCAGTAATAACATAAAGCAGGATGGCCTCCTGGCTTTACCCATATTTCACAATAACAACAACAACAACAACTATTACTATTATTATTACTTTGTTCTTTCTCATTAGCTCAACAGGAGCATGTAGCTATACTCTTGGCATCCTGTACTATTGTGTACAATATCCATCGTGTGTATCTTATCCATTGTGTTACTTATGTTCACATATCTGAGGTCACCCAAAACATACCCTTCCACCCACCTATAGGTCTTCCTCTTGGTCAAAGGCCACCTCATTGTACAGTTTTCTTGTTGACCTGCGTTTACCATTCTCAGGGGCTGCCTTACGGGCTTTCGGGGTCACACAGAACAGTGTGTGTCTGCATGAAATTGGAGTATTTGAGTCTAGTGATTAGCAGTATTGGACCTTGGGTCTTTTATTCTGCGATACTACTACTGGAAAGGGTTGCTAATCCTTCATCGGGCTACTACCAATGGAGAGGTTAACGTTCACCAGCGTTGGCGAGGGTAAAGTTAAAATAAAATAGAGGGGGGGGACTAAAATTAGCAATGGCTAGGCTGGGCTCACCAGCCGTAGATATGGTGGCCAGTCTAGGGATGTGAACACCGAAATCAAAGAACCAGGTCCTTCAGATTGGGGGGTTGTGAGATGGGCTCATCTGTATAAACAAACCACTGTTATGCATACTTCACTACTTAGCCTCAAATAATAATAATAATTATTATTATTATTATACCGGAACAGTAACAGCAATAGGATCTAAACAAAACAGGAATAATAATAACATTATAGCAATAATTTATTATTATAACAAAATGGTAAACATTATCAGATCGGAAGACGAAGAAAAAGAAGAAAAGAGACAAGGCTTTCGTGCCAATAAGTAAAGGCACAGTAAACGAATACAAATCACTTCATATTTGTGTATGAATGTCAAAGAAAACAAACTTTTAAAGGGTATCCATCGTTAATGATTATTACTCGAATGACGATCCACGGCGTCTTCCTGCTGATATGACCACAATTGTCACCGTCAATTTATTATGACAAAGTCTGACCTACAGTTTTAGACTTATATCAGAGACAGAGAAAAAGCATTGGAAGCCCTCCCCCCCAAATAATAATAATACAACACGAGAAATTTTTTTAATATTTAAATAGATAAACTCTAAAGAATTGTGAATTAAATTTATAAAAATTATAGGTCAGTTGCCCAAGACTGAAAAGTAAATTATAAGTGGTGCTGAAAGCTGTACTGAAGTTAATCGTTGAAGCGGGAAGGGAAATAGTTGACAGGAATAGTCATGCACGACAGAAAGGAAACGAACATAATCGCCAAGTGTGACCGCGTGCTGACAGCAAATCAGGTGAGGGGGAGGTCATCGCGTGCGTTCATAACGTGTGGTGACCTTGCTACCGTAGAAACGTTTGTTTAATTCATAATAATGTGGCGAACATAAGGATGTAGCTAGCTCGCGAAGGTCAGGATGTGAAAGCCTCACCATCACTTGGCCATTACGCCTTTCTAATATGCAACAGACTCTGTCTCTAACGTGATTTGTCAGCTGTTACCGTTATGAATAAAGTAGTTCTAATTTGTTGTCCCAATTTGTCAGACAAATTTGTTTAGGTGGAATTTAAATGTAATGATAATTTGCATATAGTTTTGATATTTTGAGACTTCTGTGTCACTGTCTTACATTTTGGGGCTAGTTACAGTAGACTACGTTTGTGCACTAAGATAATAAATAAATAAGCAGAAAAATTAAACTACTGTGGAAGTGTTAGAAAATTCCACGAGATTTGTTTCTTTATGGAGAAGTTGTCATAATTAGTTTCTGATGATGGCACACTTACATTTTCAACCCTCTTCATGCCTTTTCATTGAAAATTTATGGATTCCAAAATTATTACGAAAGAGTGCTCTCCTTTTGTTGTGTCTGCTAGTAGGATGTGTTTTCCGCTGTTTATCTGGTGATATCTATGCTAACGTGCTCCTTAATACTCTATTATACTTTGCAACAACGCACGCGCGCGCGCGCACACACACACACACACACACACACACACGAAACCAGTAACGTGTAAGCGGAATCTTTTATACTCGTTTCACGAAAGAAAATCGATCTAGAATATACTTAATCTGTACCTAATGATACACGTTTATAATAAAATAAATTTTGGCTACTCCATTAGACCTATCAGTCACCTGTATATGCCATCATGTGATATTTGTCTGCTGGAAATTGTTGTCTATTAATATTTCATTATAATGTATTAGGTTGTCTTAATAATACAATATCGATGATTGAGGGTACGTGGTTAAGGTTCATTGGTTGGGACATTGGATAAATTATAAAGACAGGGCTTGCATATGTAAATGCCATTTCTCACAATTTTGTTAAAAAGTAGAGAATTGTCAACGACACGTGACGGAGTAACCTTCTTTTTTCATGACATCTTAAAATTTACGTCATTGCTTAATTACTGAAAGGATAAAACTATTGCTTGAATAAATTTTACCATTCTTGTTGTATTACAAATTGACTTTGTTATTTTTTCCTTTGTATGTAATCGTTTCCAAAATCATCGTACACAGTCAGTCCTGGCGTTAATTATCTCTACATCATTTAGATATGCAAGTTATCTTTCTAATCTTGGTAATTCGGTCATGCAAACGTCTCTAAATGCCATTAAAATACTCTATTTGTATTTGAAGTACAAATCTCCTGGATTTTAAAAAAGAAATGTTTTTAACAGTGTAAAAATCTAGAAACAGAATTATTTACAAAATATAGAAACAGAGTTACAAGACTTTCATTTACATTATGTCTTCATCTTCACTGTCATATTTCACCACTGTCAATGATGAACAGCTTTTACACTGAGCTAGAAGTTTACAACTATAACAACATTTCGCTACACATCGATAGTCCGCTTCCGTCAGTAAGAGTAACGTTTAGAGTAGATATTATATTATTATTGGTATCCAAGTTGCTTTGTTATTTATAAATTAATAAATTACCTTAGATCCGTCGTGTGACTTTGTTTTATTATTTAGAATTACGTGTTTCGGAACATATGTTCCATCATCAGATTCCTTTACTCAGTTGAGATCGTCAAATGTTAAAATCACAAACTCGATTGTTAAAAACACACGTCAGTATGGGTGCGCACCCTATGAAGGCTGACCGGATACACTGAGTACGTGATTTTAATATTTGACGATCTCAACTGAGTAAAGGAATCTGATGATGGAACATATGTTCCGAAACGCGTAATTCTAAACAATAAAACAAAGTCACACGACGGATCTAAGGTCTTCTTCTTCTTCTTCACTTCATGTTTTAGCCATTCTGCCTGTTACGGTTCTCACCTTTTTCTTGGTCTACCTAAATTTCTTCTTCCTCTGGCTTTGTATTTTCTAGCTTTTACTGAAATCCTGTATTGTTGCATTCTTTCTAAATGTTATTCCCACTTGTTTCTATTAAATTTTATCTTTTCATTTAAGTTGAATACCTGAAGTTCTTGTCTAATCGTTTCATTTCTTATTCTGTCTATTCGACTACAGCCCTTAACTCGTCTTAAGAATCTCATTTCCTGTGCCTGAATTCGATTTTCTTGTGCCTTTGTCGTTACCCATGTTTCGCTGCCATATATAAGTGCGGGGACAGCCATTGTTGTATACAATTTCAACATAAGGATCTAAGGTAATTTATTAATGTTTAGGGTAGGTACGTTATTCATCCTGTTATACAGCTTCGATTTTAAAATACGCATCTGGCTAAAGCTGCTATAGATTTCTGCGTTTGGGTGAGAAAAACTTAAAACGTTGGTCGCCAGAGACAATTCCTGAAAAGGGTTTATACCTACAGAATCTTTATACGAACGTACTTCAACTCCCAAAATCAACTGTATTTTTAGTATTGCACCATTTTATGAAACTAATGTTCCGCCACTGACTTACAATCGGTTTAGAAATTACAGGTATCCATCCGAACAGTTCAGCTATTTTAAAAATAGAAAAATAGGTTCTTTGACATTTTTTAAGGTATCACTTAAAGAAAACAAGTTTGATAAAAATTAAAGTAGTCTAGTTTGTCCGGCCGATCCAAGTAGTCACAATAGGTGTCACCTATAAACATACGCACAATAATCTGAGTATTACGTTCTAGTTGCGTCACAATAGTTGATTAATTTAAGGTTTCTTAGGAGAATTAAAATGGCAAAAAGTATGTGGCCAAGAAATATGAGGCAAACTGATATTATCTACCTTAAATAGTGGAGCTTCAGAGAATGGGAGGAAGCGGATTCAATAATTAAAATTAACGTGGAAAAAGACTTTATGTATTGTAATCTTAATGGTAGGAGTACCTTGTAACAAGTATAAAATGATCTAAAATTGTGTACATAAATTTCTAATACAACTATGAAGAATCTTTTTTATAAACATACTACTGACATAAAAAATGGTTTCGAAATGTGAGTCACATTCCGCGAAGCGATTGTTCAAATCAGTAGTTCGTGTGTTAGAAGTAGAAATACTTAATTTACAATACCTCTTTACGTGGTTCTTTAAACGGCCGGTTTTTATTTCTGTAGGACACATGGCTACAATGGAAGCTCATTGGATCGCTGTTACAACGTCCACTCACTTTGCCCGTTGACTTTTCTGCCAATTTTCTGTCTCTCCGTTTCTCTCTTCCTTGACAATTATAAAACTCTTCCTCCTCTCTCACACTACTTCTGTCCTTTTTGCTCTCATGCTCCACAGTCTCTCTTAACCTGAGTTCAACGCTTTCTCTACGTTAAAAATATTTGCAAAATTATTTTACAGATGGTAATTCACTTCCAGTTCACTTCCATTTAAACTTTATTAGGCAAGGAAATTATACAGGCGTTAAAAAGTTGAAACCCTAAAAAAACAAGTGTTATTTATTATGAGCGAGACTTATTATAAAATCATTACAGATGCTTGTGAAAGTGAAGAATTATTTAAAATTTATTTTGAATATTAGCGTGTCTTCAGTAGTCGTTCATGATGTTAAATAAATAAACTAATCTTATTAACAACTAAAGTTGATGACTTCAAATATACAGGTCGTTATGTAACTGGACTTGTTTCTTTACATTGTACAATAAAAATGCAGATTTTGTTACTACGGTACATTACATCCTTATATTTAGAGTACTCACGGGTAACAAATGTAGATAAAAAATATTGTTCGTTGGTAGATAAAATGTAGATAAAAAGTGTAGGTGAAGGATTGTTCTTTAAAGCTACATTATTATCCTAGCTCAAAATGTACATCAATTAATTGTATTATAGTGGTTTGCTCTTTATTATATACTTCTTATGATTACGTGTGGCCTTGTTACAGTTATTTAACACGTATAGTACTCAAACAGAATTTATTAACCACTGAACTTAGTTTTCATCATCATCATCATCATCATCATCTTCACTACAGGGATTAGGCCCTAGTTGGCCTGTTCCGGAACCCATCTCCTCCTCGGTCTACCAACATCCCGCTTTCCACTCGGCTTGTACTTGAGAGCTGCCACTGGCAATCTGGTATCTGGCAGTCGGGCTACATGTCCACACCATCTCCTCTTATCTGATACGTTTTGAATGGCTACTTTAATACAGCAATATCAGATACTGGTTCGATTCACCTGTACAGATAAAATATCATTCAGTATTTAGACATGTGATACAGAAAATTATATTGACATGTATAGCCCTACGCAGATTCGCGATATCCAATATTCATGAGATCGAGGGTCTGTCGAATTAGCAAAAATACACTAATTAAGAGCTGCTGAATTAGTCAGTGTTAAAAATGATATAAAAACTTGACTATTTATCTCAATACGATAATTTACAAAATAATTGGAAATAGAGAATTAATACAAAGGACAAATAGTACAAAGGAAAGAAAGAGAGAATGGTTAGGGGGACGCGAGTTGATGACATGGAGGTTGCTAAAGATATATGAAATTGGAAAAAATAATGTAACTTTAAGGTTAGAACCTCAATCATCGTTAATAATTAAAATACTATACAAATGATCTACCTAAGCGTAACTTTAAGAAATTTTTAAAATTTTTTTTGAACTAAAATTAAAAACTGGTGGCCAGATTCATAAAAGGGAAACATTTCGGAACGTCAATTGACAATATGAAAAGTTTTCATACCTGTATAAGGGTTCAGTAAAGAATGTTAAAATGTTATCACTTACGCCGTATTAGGTACACATGTACGCAATTTGGCGTATCTTTTGTCTTTTACAGAATCAGTGTTAGGACAGATTTAAACTAAAGTATATTTTAATTAATTAAAATAAATGCTTTTTTAAAATTAAGTTTATAATTATATTTTACATAGTGTCATATTTTTATTGAAATATAAGATGTCTACTGTATATAATCTCTCACATACTAAGGTACGCAAAACGAATCAATAACCGATTCTTTGTCAACAATAGCTAAACAGAAGAGTTCACTTATCCTAAACTTTTCTCTCTTATGACGATGGTTTAAGTCTGGACATACATAATCGCCTTAGTTTGCCTTTCTTAGTTAGTTCCACAGAGTCTTCTCATCTTGATTTGGCCATATTGGGTCTACCTTACAAACCGTTTAATTTCTTTAGTTATAAACAGAATGTTATGATAAAAATAAAAAGTAAGTATGTTGTCGAAAAGCTAAAATAAAGAAGTCTTGTAATGTAAATGCGAAAGTTAATAATCACAAAGTTGACAATCACTTAGTAGTCATGGAAAGCACTAATTTACGAAATGTTTCGTAGCGAGACTCAATGATATCCTCACTTCACTTTACTCGGGATATACAAACTGAGAAATTAAGTGATGAAAAAAAGTCTCGTAGATATTGTGTACGACATGGGAAGGGGATTATTGTCCCACAGCTCTAGATTTATAATTTAAGGCGAAGCTAAATATGTATAATTATTATAATAAAATATAATAATATAATATTATATTATACTTTACTATAGGCTTATATTAAAATATAATTACTATATTATATATTAATAATATTATATATATATTTATATAATTTATATTACGGAATATTCTGTTAGAACTTTTTGAAACATAGTGTTACGGCATCACAGAACAATCTACGTGTTTGTCGAACGTTCCAGAGAGATCCAGAATGTAAGCGTGTGGCGTACGTGCTGCTAGACGCATTTTGCGAGAATCTTCTCGACTGTGCCAGGCTTCGCTCGGGCGCTCGGCCTGTGTCAAGGCCACAGTTAATTAAGTAGTTCACACGAGAGATAAGACGGAGTTTGGAAGCCTCTGATGTGTGAGCGGGACTATAAATACATGGGGTAGCGGCCTTAGTTTTCAGTTCAATGCGAGATATTGGGTAGTGCGGTTCGAGAGTATTAGTGCAATATATTTCCAGAGCGGTTCGAGTTATTACTATGTACGTTCAAGTAGTTATTAGTGAAGTGTTGCGTTTTATAATCGGACGGTATAATTGTAATACAATTGAGGTTTAATATTAGTGTACATTTTATTGCGTGTGAACAATTTTCATTTGATTTGTTGTAGAGACTGTGTTGTTAATTACGAACTGTTTTACTGTAACAATTAAAGGTGTGATTAGTGACTTAATTGGTGTCTTGTACTTATTTTGTTTCCACTGTACCTACGACGCTCGAGTAGACCGTCGTAACAGTGGTGTCAGAAGTGGGATAAAACGGTTAACAGTGGAACCAGTGGAAACTTTGTACAAGACGAGTGTGATTCGTAATTAATCGGTAAGCATGGATCCCAGTCGGATGATGGAAACTTTACAAACACTGCTGCGGCAGACACAGGGAGAAGCAGAGAAACGACAGGATGAGAAACGGAGACAGGAGGCGGAAGAAGCAGAAAAATGACAGGATGAAAAACGCAGACAGGAGGTGGAAGAAGCAGAAAACGACAAGATGAAAAACGCAGGCAGGAAAGAGAAGAATCTGAGGAACGTCAGAAAACACCAATGCTAGAAACAGAAGAAAGACAAAAAGAGGAACGTAAATGTGAAGCAGGTGACATCAAAGCGTTAATTCATGAACAAAATCAGATGCAAGAACATACTACCGCAGAATTGGGTCTCCTACGTGGTGACGTAGGTGAATTACGAGGTGAGCTCAATAGTCAGATTACCAGAATATCTGACGTAGAAGAATCCATGTCAAATAAAATAGCTAAAGTAGAAAAATCTGTCTTGACTGTGGAAGAAGTTATGTCAACAAAAATATCTGCAGTAGAAAAATCAATGGCAAACATAAGAGAACAAATTAAAATTGAAGTTGAACAGTGCATGAAGATTCAACCAAAACAAATTTCTGAACAGACTGTACCAGTGATAAAGACAGAAAAAGACACAGAAAATAAGTTAATAGAGAAAGTCACTTTGCCTGCAGTAGGGACAGTTCTTGTCAAAGCTCCAACCTTTGACGGAAGCAGTCAATGGGCAACGTACCTCCGCCAATTTGAAACTGCTGCATGCGCAAATAATTGGACAGAGAAAGACAAGGTTGTTTCACTCGTTCTTGCATTAAAAGGACCTGCGGCAGAATTACTACAGAAAGTGCCACCTGACAGCCAGAACATCTATGCCGAGTTGATAAAAGCTCTAGTATTACGGTATGGTGATAAACATTTGCGAGATGTGTACTGCACCCAGTTAAGAGCAAGGCGACAGCATGCCGGGGAGAGCCTTCAAGAGTTTGAAGCAAGTATCGACAGACTAATTAGACTGGCCTATCCTGAAGCGCCAGAAGATTTTCGAACGAGTTTTGCGATGCAGATATTTACTGCCGGTGTCTGAGATAACGAGCTACAGCAAGTGTTACGAATGGCTAAACACCTGAACCGTGAGGACGCCCTGGTACATGCTTTGCAATTTGAGGCCGCCAAATCAGCGTCTGGTTGGACAAGTCATAAAGTGCGCGCGCTAAAAGATCGCGACGGCACAGACGATGAGGAAGAAGAACAAAGAACAGAGACTCGACGGTCGGCGCCACAGAATAAAATAAGAAAGGATGGAAGACCGAAGTGTTATAGATGTGGGAAACCTGGACATCTACAACGAGATTGTCAGGTTAGAATTCAGCAGCAGGGAAACGTGCAGTAGTCGGTACAACGGGGCGTGTGCTGACTAACTGGAGGAACGAAGCCCCTAGACAATACGCAATTTCTACATTTCAGAAAAACAGCGGGAGCTTGGTAGTTACCGGATTTGTTCAAGAAAGGCCAACCTCGATTACAGTTGACACGGGCGCAATAGTGTCCATTGTGCGCCCTGACGTAGTCAGCAACCGCCAGCCCTTAATTAGTTCTTGTACAATACAGACTGTGACTGGAAGCTCCGTCAAGGTGCTTGGAAAGGTAGACGTACGTGTAAGCCTGGGTCTTCTCGAGTTTAGCCACCAAATGCTTGTTGCAGACATTGTCGATGAAGTGATTCTTGGCACGGACATTATGAATGCCTACGGATTCGTTGTGGACTTAAGAGAGAATGTACTGAAGGTTGGCCAAGAGAAGATAAAGCTTTGCATGGCTAAAATGGCAGGGTCTACCAACCATTCGATTAAGCGAGTGGCATTAGTCGAAGAAAAAATCAACAGGTCTGGTCAAGAGGAACCCTCCCTATTGCAAGCGGAAATGGAGGAAGAACTAGCAGAGGAAATACAAATAAGTGATTGGAAAGCCAACTATGGGTGTCGAGACAAAACTCTTGCTTGTTCCTGAGCTGATAGAAGCGCCCGAGGGTAAAGTGGCTGAAGATGAGGTTACGCAAGAGGTTGTTGACGAGAACCAAACAAACTTGGATTAGCCAGTGGTATTTAGGTCATCAGTACATGACGCAACGGGAGTGATTCCAGCGAAACTAATGGTTGCGCGAAAGACTCGCATTCCTGGGAACGTGATGTTCGGATCACAGGAGACTGAATTCGAAGAACGGGAAAATTATCCTTCGCAAGGACGTCCACCTAGATCGCCTGGTCGAGTATTACTTCGGAGACGGTTTCCCAGTTCGGGACGAACAGGCTTAAGGAGGGGGAAGTGTTACGACATCACAAAACAATCTACATGTTTGTCGAACGTCCAGAGAGATCCAGAATGTAAGCGTGTGGCGTACGTGCTGCTAGACGCATTTTGCGAGAATCTTATCGACTGTGCCAGGCTTCGCTCGAGCGCTCGGCCTGTGTCAAGGCCGCAGCTAATTACGTAGTTCACACGAGAGAAAAGACGCAGTTTGGAAGCTTCTGGTGTGTGAGCGGGACTATAAATACATGGGGTAGCGGCCTTAGTTTTCAGTTCAATGCGAGATAGTGGATAGTGCGGTTCGAGAGTATTAGTGCGATATATTTCCAGAGCGGTTCGAGTTATTACTGTGTACGTTCACGTAGTTATTAGTGTAGTGTTGCGTTTTATAATAGGACAGTATAATTGTAATACAATTGAGTTTTAATATTAGTGGACATTTTATTGCGTGTGAACAATTTTCATTTGATTTGTTGTAGAGACTGTGTTGTTAATTACGAACTGTTTTACTGTAACAATTAATGGTGTCATTAGTGACTTAATTGGTGTCTTGTAGTGACTTATTTTGTTTCCACTGTACCTACGACGATCGAGTAGACCGTCGTAACAATATTTTTATTTTAATACACTTGTTACTTCATTCATTAATTTTTCGCATTAATTAATTCTCATTCATTAATTTTACTTCATTCATGAGAAAATAAATTAATATGATACAATAATACAGTAGTTATTACTATATTAATACAGCACTTATTACAATAATTAGGCTATATATTAGTGACAAAAATGTGTTTTTACATGCAGACAAATTAAAATAAAAAATTAATTTTTGAAATACGTATTACGATTATAACAAAAAGTGAATTTTGTAAATGTTTTGAAGGCTGAAATAAAACGTCGGCTTATAAATTGAAAAGAAGTGTAATATCTGACGACTCTTACATTGAAGTAGTAACATAAATATAAAGACAAGATTCAAAATAATACAAATTAATTATACTTTTGTTCAGATTCCTTAAATGATTATTGGAATCTAAATTAGGTTAAGGTACATAAGATTTCATGTACATATTTAGAAAAGGATAAATAAGAATGACGCAAACCTATTAAATTCATAGAACACTATTATCTTTCACATATATACGCAATTGTGAAAGCCAGTGTTTCTAAAAGCATAAACATGTAAGCGTAGCTGACAGCTGATAGCTGATAGGTGCGAAATAGTTATGAATATTAATATGAGCGGCCATTATAATAAATTGTGCCCGATCTGAAAGACAAGGCAGGACAGCGCAAGGTAAACTTTAAAACAATGTTTGTAAACAAAATTATGAAATCCCTTTCATCAAATCTATAAGATATTTTTTCCAACGGTGGAGTTTGTGTCAGTTCCATTGTGTACAGAAGGCTTGGAAATCCGATATGCGTTAGTAGTCGAAACTTGGTTACCGGAATGCTAATTAATACGTATCTACATTCAAATTCTACGAGATACACAATTTCCACTTTATGTGCTTATTGTGGTTTCATTTATAAGACCTTTTGTCAAGCAATATTTCCATTATCTATGGAACTTGGAAATGTCGTGATGGCATCCATGTTCCAAATAACTACATATTACATAACCTTCGAAACAAGAAAATGGCTTTCCGTCTAAATTGCGTGTATGTGTACAGGCACGTGCTCTGTGTTTTTGTCTCTGTCTGTAGAAAAAAAATAATTTATTGTCAATAATTTTTTTAATGGAATGTGTTTCTTTAAGGACAGTAAATTACCCGTTTAATCCAATTTTTCTCTTTTAAGTGGTTCAATTTTTCATTTACAAATCTATGCTCATTCAAACAGCTAAAATCTGTCTAATTGTCAATGACTATTATTTATGGTAACAATAATTGATTCAAAAATGCTACAGTAAAGAAATTCAAATGTTACATTTTTATGAAACCGTATCTCGTCCTAATGTCTTCTTTTTCACTTTACGGAATAGGTGCATTGCCTGTTCCATCTTCACAGTATATCTCGCCGTCTTGCTTTTGGTCTTCCTACATTCCTTGTTTCAAAGGGTCTATACCTATATGCTACTTTAGGTAGCCGTCTATCCTCCATTCTATATATTGTGACCATATTTCTGGATTGTGTCGTTTATGGAAAATACTTGCAGTCAATTCCTCTATGTCCTCTATACGAAGAAAACTCATTTGTTCGTATGAGAATAACGCATTTCTGAACTTTGATTTGGGAACTTTGAATCTTCCTTGTAGGCACCCATGATTCACACCCTTACATTAACATAAGCACTGCCATTGTTTTGTAAAACATAATCCTTGTTACTTACCTTGTTTTAGTCTTTAGTGTTCTGTGTATGATCCCACACATCATCTGAAACTTTGATAATGTCGTCGTCACATCTCATCCTATTTCATTCCCAATACTGATTACGCAGCCTAAATACGAGTTTATACTCGGAGACCTGTTCCATAACTGTTCCCTCAAGAACAATTTTTGATCTGACTGGATACTTTCCCCAGAAGTCACGACCTTTCTTTCTCCTTTGATATTTTGAAATTATACAATCGTCTGTTTAAACGATGCAAATAATACTGCAACTCATCCTCCATTTGTTGTATTAAGACTGGATCATTAGCATATAATACAATATCCAAACAATTGTTTTGATTAAGTTTAATTCCTGAGCCAATATCTCGTCTCCATGCTTGGATGATGTTATCAATTAGATATGAAAAATCGTCGGCAAAATACTGCACCCCTGTCTTGCCCATTTATTTACTAAAATTTCTTCAGTCTTTGTCTTTCCTGTATTTATTATGAGTTTAGAGTTACAATATACATTTCTGACCTCGTTTATTAAATGCTGCGGGTAGCCACTGCGCTCCATAATAGGCTATAACTTATGCCTGTTCACTCAATCAAACATTTTCTCAAAATCGACAAATGCAACATAAGTATGAAGGTTAAATTCTCTCTTTTTCCAGAAATCAAACACATGTAGATTAGAGACATGTATAACCTCTGCTGTTTTCCAAGTTTCTGGAACCTCACTTGGTTAAATAAATGAAGCAAGTCAACATTGATTTTAAAAATGCAACAGTCTCCAAAGCAAGAGTGTTCCACCATACCTTAGTAGTTTCATATTCATCCCAGAAGCTGCTGTCTTTCTATGTTTGCCCCTTTTAGTGCGTCTACCAGTTCCTCCAGCGTTATGAGACCAACACATTCAACTTCCAAAGGTTCACCACTCCCTAGTGATATTTTCTCCCCTTCATGAAACCACAACCCTCTATAGTGTTCTATCCAACTGTCTTTCTCTATTACATTTATTCTTGCCATCAATTTCTCGAATTTGGCAATTTGACCATATACGTTATGATCTGTCTCACTTATGAACTTATCCCGTGATTGTTGCTGGGTTTCACTGATAATACACTTTGCCTCATTTCGTTTTCTGTATAACTACGTTTAGATTAATCCGTCCTTTTTGAGTCACTGATTATAAACCTTTTGTGTCTACTTCACTGGATGCTATATATTGGCTGGCATTCCATATTCTTTGTCCGTTTCTGTTTCTTAATTAATTTTTTTTTACTCAGGGTTTCCTACGCTGCGTTGCCGATGCAACGTTTTATGTTCTGCTATTCCCTCACTTTATTATGTTCTGTCGGTGAATCTAAAAGATACTGCTGTAATATCTTTTGATATAAATTCCGCACGCTGTCTTCTCTCAAAAGATAAATTTTGTATACTCCTTCCTGCGTTGTTCACCTCCTTATTTTACTGTTGTTCCACTTTTCCCACAGTGTAAAAGTTGCCAAAACTAAATAGTGATCTGAGTTAATATGACATCCTGTATAAACATGTATATCCTGCAGATGTGGTTTCAGTTTTTCATTTATCAAAACATAATTTATAATAGACCTAAAGTCTCTCGCACTCTACGTATATTAATTTATACCCATTTTCTAAAAATTGGATTTGTAGTTTTAAAATTATTGGCAATAGCGAACTGTCTCAGTTCCTATCCGTTATTGTTTAGACACTGCTCTCCAAATTCATCTATTATATTTGAACTGCTGAGTTTCCAACTCTTGCGTTAAAATCACCACAAACTATAACATGGTCATTTCTACTTTCTCAAATGTTTCTGAAGCTCATTATAAAAATTTTCTGTTTCCTCTTTTTTACCTTCTTCAGGGGCATATGTACCAATTAGTGTAATATGGCTTCTATTTATTTGTAATCTTAACATTACGAATAATTCTTTCACTTACAAATGTATAACCTTCTACTATAGACTTCCATTTGTTTGCCACCAATATTGCTACCCCACATCTTGTGCGTCTATAAAACTGTAAAACCCTATAAAACATTGTGTAACAATTTAAATCTTTTTATCCCTTACGTTTTGTCTTAGTTTCAGTTATTATAGCAACATGTATTTGTTTTTCTTCAAGCAATTTTTATAATTCCGCTTCTTCTCTCCAAGTGCTCTTTAACTTATCCAGGTTGCATCCTTTAACTTATCCATAATGCCTAATATTTTATCCTTAGCATGCCTATGTTTTTGTCCCTTAAGTTCGTCCTGCCTTCGACTGTGATGAATTCGAGTTATTTGTTCAAATATTCGAAGAGATGGAGGGAGATGTGACAAGGCTGCTATCTTACAGCTTAAGTCAACCATCATGCGTACTACCCCCCATGCGAGGTTGCTCTATCCTCTCATTTCTGACCGTTAGAGTCTTTGCCCTTGTTACCCCGGGCATGGCCGTCATACCATCTCTGGAAGTGGGGATGCCACATCCACCGGATCCATCGTCCTGAAGATACTCTTCACCGCTTTCACCGCCGTTGTGGTCTACGTCCGTTACCCTGGACAGGGGTAAAACGATATATATCCCTCAATACTGGGTCCTCAGCGGTCCTAATGTAATTAGCAAAGATAACATTAACATAAAGCTGATGTAATTGAAAATCCCTACAAGCTACGAAATTGGGACATTAACTCGTATATCTTTCTGCCTGCGTTTGGTAGGTGTCAGTATACGTTTTCTCATATTCTACAGTCATAAAATCTTATTTACGTCTGTTTTCTATTATACGCTTGGGCTGTATGATTATAATTAGACAATATAAATTTTAGTTCTCACAGTAGACTAGAATGTCTGCCACGTGCTGTCAATAAACGAAAAAAATTGAGTCTCTTTACATATTATGGGAGCAAAGCACTTTGGCCGTCTGGGAACGTACAAAGTTGAACCAACGTTGTCGACCGGAAACTTCGATAAGATCAAGAAGAATACACGTTGATACACTTTGAAGCACTGTAAGACAGCTGATGTTCCAGGAAGCGATGGGCACAAGTCTGCCGACATATCCACTATTCGCTGCTACCAGAGCTTTCTCTCTGGTTGCCACTTTATGTGAATAACATATGCCTATAGGCATGCGTACGGACATATTTAGGAAAACGAATTATTTTGTTTTTGAAATTTCAGAATGTTTACTTACCGTGAATTTTAAATGTATGTTATCACTGTACTTCACCTCCACATCGCGGCATAGGCAAGGTTCTGTCTGTTCCGCCATCAAAGATCCTCTAGCCACCTCTTCCTGGGTCTACCCACACACACCTGTGTCCTATACATTTATATTTCCAGACTTGTTTGGACACTCTTGAATCTGAAATTCTTTCTAAGTGTTCATTCCACCGTTGTTTATACTCTTTTAATTTTTTATTTAAGTTAAAATTTTGTAATTATTTTCTTATGGCGATATCCTTTATACGGTCAAGTTTAGAACAAAAGTTTAGATTTTCTATTTTGAATTACAAGCATGTCGTCAGCAAACAACAGCACATTGAAATATCTGTCTAATGATATCTTAATACCAGGGTTCACTAGATGTTTTCATTTCCTTACTGTATCGTCGATATAAATGTTAAAAAGAGTAGATGATCTACTGCACCCTTGGCTAACATCTTAATTGATAGATATTTGTGGAGATAGACTATAATTATTTTTAATAGATATTATTATTCCGCTATATATTCCTTGTATAGTTCTTAGAAGTTATGGATATGCCCGTTCTTCTAATAGAGTCTTCTTCAGTCTTCCATTTCTTTTCATTGCTTTTAAAAGTGAAGATATAACCGGTATGTAGTTGCAAATATTATATAAATATCTAAGAAAGACTCAGTAATTGTTAAATTAAAGAGTGCATGTTTTCATTGAAAATGACTATTAGTTAAATTAAATACACTAAAACTGTTACATAGTTCTTTTTCTTCCGGAGTTCTACATGCTCTACCCTTGTCTTCCACCACCATTCTTCTCCAGTTCTCTGTCTCTGTTGCAACGTTCATCCAGTTTTGTACGCCCATTTTTCTTAAGTACTCCTCCACCTCATGTATCCATCTTGTTCCTTCCATGTTTCCACTTAGCACTTGCTTGGGCAGTCTCCCCTATCGCATTTTCTCCACATGTTCCAGCCAGCTTATCCGCCTTGCCTTTATGAAGCGCACTATATCTTCCGGAAGAAATGGTTCATCAGTTTCAGCATTTCGAAGTCATCTCCACTCTCCTGCTTCAATTATTGATCGTATATGTTTTCACTATTTTCCTTTCAAATAGTCTCAACGAATTTATTGATACAGCCGTGAATGGTCATGCTTCAGTTCCCTTAGTCTGATCAAGCTTTTGTAATTTTTTTTTTTTGGTTTTACAAAACAGAAGCTTGGATTTGAGAAAATTAAGATTTGCATAATATGCTCTATTGCCAGCCAAGATTTTCCTATTTATTTCTTGTAAAATTTTCTCTCCTCATTGAGTTCTGTTCCAAGATATACAAACCTATGTACACTACAAGGGAAATTAACCAGCTCTCAGTTATGGGGCTCCTTTCTTGCCTGTGCTGTTGTCATTTTCATATAGTGCGTTTTTTTTTCATTAACAGCTAGTCCCAAAGGACGGGCTTCTTCATTCAGGACCTCAAACATTTTTCTAAGAGCTGTGAGACGTTTAGCCACTAAGGCTACGTCATCTGCATAGGCATGTGTTTGAGTTAGCCTATACGTTAAATTGCCTCTTAAGTCTAATCTGCTCGTTGATTTATGCAAGGCTATGTTATAAAGCAAAGCTGATAATGCATCACCTTGTTTTACACCTCTTGATACTTTGAAGGATTTTCTTCTTTTTCCTTCCCACTACAACTGCACTGGAGGTATCTATCAGTGTTATTCTTACAAGTCTAATTAGCTTTTCTAGACTTGCAAGGAAACCGAAGACTAGGAGTCTGGGAAACCAAAGGTTTCAAGCGCCTCCAAGAACTTCCTTCTGTTCACACTGTTGAAAACTTGCTTGAAGTCTATGAATAAAATGTGCAAATCTACCCTTTTCCATTATCCTTTCCCAAATCATAGGCCTTTACCATTGTTTGTCGCATACTAAAGAGCTGGTCTGTAGTACTTCTTCCTGGTCGGAAACCGCATTGGTACTCTTCTACTACCTCTTCTGCGTAAGGACTCAGCTGCTTCACGAATATATATTTGATGTATTGGCTTTACAGGAGGAAGATGGAAAGATAATGATAGGATCGTTAAAAAGAAAACAGTTACATAGAAAAGATAAATTATGTGCACTTCCCAAGAATTTAAAATCATTAACAGGTCAGTTTATTCATTTACAATACGTAAATCTAAGTCACACGGAGACCTTTCAGAATTGTTTTGACTTAAATAATAATTTTTATACCCATTTCACAATTCAAATTAAATATTCCGAAACAGTAACTTTGAACATAAAATAATAGGTATTATATTCCACAAGTTGAACGTTAAAAGAAAGATTTGACATATTGTGTTTAAAAAAATTAAAAATGAAGTTAATAAATAAAATAAAATTGAATTAATACTTAATGCAAACACTCTTGCTCGAACCAATTCGTACATTTAGAAATGTATGTATACCAACAATTTAGTGAGCATCAGAAAGAAATAATTTATATAAATATATTTTAAATTTATTTATTTTCAAATAATTGATCTTAAAAGAGTATTAAACGAATTCAGGAAAAATGTTCTCCATTACATTGACCTTGTTATCAGGATTATGCACAGAGAATGAAAGCGGTGTTACTACTAGTACAATAAGAAAACACGAAAATGATATCACTGTGTTATCGTGTTATTGTGTGGTAAGGTAGAAGATGGATGGCGTTTTCGTCAGTTTAATTACGACACCTCTTAACCGTGTAAAATTAAGCTGTCAAATTTTGTCAAATAGTGCGTCAATAAGCTATAGCCTAAACACCTAGGAAAGAATTAAGGAAAGTTGACCTATGCGCACTGAGAAGTCGGTCCAGTACTGAATTTACATCGTAGTTCAGTATTAGAATATTAGGAAAAATATATTATTCTTTCACAATTTATAATGTTCACTAATAAAACTCATGAATGTTTTGAAACGGTGTTTTTATTATGAGGTGTACGTGTCTATTTAGAATGTATATATTACCTGACTAATCCTGCAATTTATTTGTGCATAATCCTCTAAGCAATATACTTTAAAATATCACTAAACGTTCATGGTCGTAACAAGACACTGAACCATAACCTGCTTTGTATAATAATATATTAATATTATATGCTTCTCTGTAAGGTCCACAGTGTGAGCCCATTCCGCATTCAACTTGCAGTTCCTGTCTGGCAGCGTCGGTGTTCTCAATGGATACGATACTTAATTCCTCATGCTTCGTTCATATTTCCTCCTTTATTTTTTTATCTCTGCACTTCTGTACTTCCTGAGCAGTTAACAGATATGGTTCATTAAACACTGAACAGTTGGTTTCCATTTGCTTCGTAATTTGTTTCAATGCAGTTCACAAATTCTATTTATTTTTTGTAATAGGAATAAATACGTATTTTTTTCATAATTATTAGTTATTTATGATTAATATTGATGTGTCTGAATCAAGTAGAAGTATAACGAAGGGTAACTGATGTGACACAAAGTTAACAACATGCAATCTATTTCAAAGGAGAAAATACTCACTGGAATCCTCAAGGCAGGCGCGACGATACTCAAAGGATGCGGCTGTTGTAGCAACAATACGTATTCAGTCGAAATGCCCGAGTACGCAGACGGTAGAATCGACTTACAGCGGGTTTCACAAATACAATAAGGATAAAGTGTCTTCTCACATTACATTTTATTATTCGTGTTTAATATTGAGCTAATTCTTACATTCCTTATTTTATACTTTATACAGAAGTAATAGTTGAACTGACAAAACAGTGGGTCGTCTAAACTCTAAACAGATCATTTTGAAATATTTTTTGCGTGAAAACAGGAAAGCGGCAAGATGTATTAATGAGATATTTAATGATGTCTCCTATTTGAAGTGTTCAAGAAAAATGTTTCATATTTTAATTAGAAGCATAGACTATAAAATATAATATAAAATATCGGCGACATTAAAATATCGTTGTGGATGTACCTTACGTCCCAATAATCGTTTCTGTATACTCACCATATCAAAAAATGTACATAGATTTTTTATATTAAAGCGAAAACAAATTTGAATTCTACATTCTGCGCTGACATATATTCTAACATAATTATTTACCAAACGTATACATTATACAACATGTAAAAAAAATAAAATTTCTCCAAAGATACAATAGTTTATTGTTTCTGGTTAAGAACAATAAACATAACCAATGAATCAACAGCACATAGCCTTCAAATCGCGTTCACATTTTTGTGATTTTTGGTTAACTGTATGTTGGAAAAATCATAGCGAACTTCTTTTGGACTGTTCTACAAATGCCAATCGGAGTAAACAGACATAATCTCCACTGTAAGGAGAAAAATTCAAAAGTACATCGAAAGTGTTTAAATGTTGGAGTCTTTAATTTAATAAAATGTCTGCTTTCTGTCTATTGCTTATACTGCGCCAACACACACACACACACACACACACACACACACACACACACACACACACACACACACACACACACACACACACACACACACACATCCCAGAAACCAAATTGGTTTTCGTTTTGAGGATTACAAGTTTGTTTCAGCCACCTTTTAGTCGGAAATAATTTTTTACACTGTCTCTCGTTTCGTAGTGAACTTAGGCGTAAAATGTGTGCTACCACTGATTCACGTACATTCTTATATACAAGTTACAATTATATTTTTTAAGTCGATGTAGAATTTTTGTAGCAAGCGTCGTTGTTGAATAGTGATATATTTAGGGTTTCTGCAAAAAGGTTAGGTCTAGAAATTCAACATTTTTAAGAAACAGCTAAACGATTTAACTAGTCGAATTAAAGACTTCTGACAACTGAGATTTGATCCTCATTTTATAATGGTGTGACGACCTGCCCCAACCACTTTTAATGTCGTAGTCAGTTATCTTCCGTACCAAATATGAAACGAAAACCAATTTTGGAATTCCTTATTAGGCTCCAGAGTGAAATAATTTGAAATTGTGGCTTGCGATTTCTGTAATCTTCAGAAAAAGCATATATAATTAAATACAAACATGTGAAAGAATTTAACTTGATTGAAATATGAGTCGACTTTCAGAAAAATCAAGACGGAAGCTTAAAAACGTTTACAGGAAACCAGTTCAGACGATAATTTAGACTGACCACCAACAAGTTTTCAATATAAACATACTGTTACGTAGAATTAGTCTCTTTTATAACGGTATAAAATTAATGGTTATGTCGTATACTCTGTGAAAATATGTAATTTACAGTAATATACACGAACACTTGAGAATACGATGTGTGTGTGTGTGTGTGTGTGTGTGTGTGTGTGTGTGTGTGTGTGTGTGTGTGTGTGTGTGTGTGTGTGTGTGTGTGTGTGTGTGTGTGTGTGTGTGTGTGTGTGTGTGTGTGTGTGTGTGTGTGTGTGTGTGTGTGTGTGTGTGTGTGTGTGTGTGTGTGTGTGTGAAATTGTTGGCTGTCAAATCGATGTCGGCGACTACGGTAATTGACGAATACCGTCTGCCCCATCTGTACGGTGCGGCGTGAGGCCAAATTAACAAGAAATACTTTATCAGTATGTGCAGACGGAGAAGCAGTTTGAGTTTGCTGTGGATCGCAGAGTCGCATTATTGGTACTATGGGCCAGTTGTCGGCAAGTGGTTTTTAAAATTCGCATATTATGAGAAAGTTTTATCATTATTTTAAGGCATTTACCATCTTTTAGTATTTGGGTTCAGTTATCAAAAAGGTCTCAATGAGAAGGAAGAAGTGTGACTAAGAGAAACTGTATTTTATTCATCCACATACCGTACCATAAATTAAATCTTGAAGAGAAGTGAAATATAGGTGCAGAAGTAAACATTCGAGTGGAACATGCTCAGGAAAGTATCGGCAAATAGTTCTATGATTCTGTAACGGAGAATGGAATGTATGAGGACTATTCCAAAATTATCCTCCAGTTGGCTGTTAAAGAAAAACTAAAACAGAGAAAAATATTTTATTGTATATAAAAGTTTCGTACTACTTCTCCACATGATCGCAACGTGCAAACAGGAACTTACTATGTCGCTACAGCACCTTTTGGAGTCCCACTTTGAACAACGCTCCCGGCAAGGTACCCAGCCAAGAGTTGAAGCCGTTAAAGAGATTTTCTTTGATTTTAAAGTATGCCTACAAGGAAGGTAGTCAGACCTACATCTAGTCATATTGATGCCACTATAGCACCCTTGCCCGGAGTTGGTTCGGCACTGCACCGGTCTCGATTTGGCAGCCGAGAGAGCTCTCGAACGATAATCCTATTAGTCCTTCTGTGAACTTCCGTGAAATGCGAGACTTTCGAGTACGCGGCTTTACGCGACACTCAATCCCACTACGTAAACGGGATAAAGTGACATTGACTGCTTGGTGTCCCGTACTACCTTGCGTAATGATTGTATGGAATGCTTTCACTCAGACTTTCCCATTAACCGAGAGGCTCATTGTCCGACACAGACCAGAAATATTGGGGCACAATGCCTAAAGTACCCAGCAGACGAAGGGATGTTTTAACAAATACAACCACAAGACTTAGAGCTGGCAGAAAAGGCAACGACGGGCTCTATGTTCCCTCCATTATTTTCAGACAGAAATAAAAAAAATTACTGTTGATTTGAATTTAACCAGTAGAAGAATAGTCGTGCTACTGCTTACGTGTTGTGTTGCTATGGACCAGGTTGTGTGTATCGGACAATCGGAGGTTAATTGTGGTTTACCCCTTGTAGCATAATAGATTCCATGTGATAACGTAATTAGGGAAATGTGCATAGCTTAGATCAGCTTAGCTTAGATTAGAAATGTGTCTACTTTTAGATCAGCAAAAAGTTGAAGTAGATATCTCGTGTCCTGAGAGCGGATGACTGGAGATTGTGAAGGAACTTTGAACCATGAACTTTTAATTTTTGCCGCCTCCCACGCACTAATTGTGAGATGGGATAACGACCTACCTGTCGGAGGCGGTTTATTATCAGAGCCTACGATTTGCTGGACACTAGAAAGCGCTTATCGGCAGTCCCGATGCAACGTGGGTAGAATCGAACCACTTGAAATATAGAATTCTACAGCCACAAACACAGAGTCGATTGTATGTAGTACTAAAAGGTAGGGCAAGACCTAACAAGCTTCTCAACGGTGATAAATGAGCACCATTCTAAGTTAAAGTGCTTTTAAAGACAACTGATCGTTTTACAAACTGGCTTGTAAAGATCGGGCATATGAACAAATTACAGAATGCATCATGTGGAAGATGGTAGGTCTAGATTCGTAAACTAGTCAACAGATACTACAAACGTAACGTTTCAAGTAGATACAAATCGCTAAAAGTAATGCAAATAATTATAATACTTTATGTATGTGAATTTTAAAGGAGCGTAGTGAAAAAAAAACTTAATTTGTTTTGAAATATACACATGCTCTAATTTATATAAAATTTTATTTCTTGTGCTTTTTGAAAGATAACGATAATTAATACAATTATATTTAATTAATGATATACGAATATTTAAATTTTATGTGTGAAAGTATTTTGAAATATATTTTTGTTAAGTACACAAGATTCATTAATCATGGTTTTAAACAGCTCTAGACTCACTATCGCAATTAAAAATACATTTTCCTTTTCAAACAATAGGTTGCGATCACAAAAGACATTTTTAATGATTTTTTGTAGAGTAATTAAGTATCTAGGTTTTTTAAGACCCATTAAATTCAATAGTAGACCCAGAAATAAAACGGTATAATGTATTTCCTCTTTACATTTCTTGTCCATCGTCTCGATTCTCAACACTATTGTCTGCATGATGTAACATCCTGCTTTCCTTCTGACGTTAGTGAACTTGACCTTCGCTAAGGAATAAATAAAAACAATGAGATGCAAGAAAAAACACTGCAGTCGGGTACCGTAACACTGACGGTATGATGTAATTATTTTTATGGTCGATGCTAGTACACCACCCTCATTAAATTAAACAGCATTGAATATTGCGTTGTTGTGTTTTTAAATTGTCATAAATAATGGAGGTAGTGAAAAGTTATGTAATACGATAAATATGTGTCGATTGTTTAAATAAAATTAAAGAAAGAGTGCGTACTTAGTGTCATATCTATAGCACTTAGTAAATTATGGTATAGAAACGGCTATTTTATTAATGCGGTTACTTGAAGAAGTAGTCACGGTGTAAGTCAACAGGTGTCAGTAAAGAGATTGAAATTACTAATACAAATTTCGGAGGCTGGATGTAACTTTTTAGGAAAAAAAACTTAATCTGAAACAGGTTGAATTTACATAAAAAACGACGTCTATTATATGTAGTATCTTTCTATGTTGTGTACTAACAGATAAAAACGTCACTTAGCCATTTGTTTAAATGAAGTTCTAGTTACGATCGAAGAATCTGGAGCTACAGAATCCCATGTTGCAGGATAGGGTGCTTTGATGTTATTAACATTATTACAAAGGAATGCGTAAGGATGTTTGTGTTTAACAAGAGATTTATGTCTGTACATATTTTCAGCAAAGGAGCAGTGCTATAAAGTCCGTGATCAAATTTTCTCTGGCTTGCAGCAGTGGAAAACTTGCTTGTTAAAGCCATAAAAGCTTTTCTTGATTGGTAAGTCTACGTGGTAAGTTGACGAACGATGAGATTTATGCGAGAGTGCTGAAACAGACAACATAAGGATTGACAAAATAAGATATAATTGTTATTCTATAGATATACGTCACTAAAAGCATAGGGGCTGCTACAAAAAGTAGCAGAATGGCTACTAGAAAAGGAAAAGAAGGAAATGGCTACATTTCAGCTGGAAGAAGCAAGTGGACGAGGTGAGAACAGCTGAGGTTACATTACAGTTATTAGATCGTGGGAGGGGGAGATATGCCTTTGGTTGTGTTTATTCAATTATTTGTGCCAGAGACTAACGTTATTACAGAGCACAAGCACAGGCGATGACAGAGCACTGAGCCGATGATAATGATGATGTTGATGATGAGGGTAACGACGACGACGATAATGGTGATGATGATGACGACACGACTACAATGACGGTGATGATTAAGGAACTTACCATGTACATATTAGGTTACTCCGCGATTTCTGTTGTTGGGGTGTACCATGTGTTTTCTGTTGTTGGTGTGTACCATGTGATTTCTGTTGTTGGTGTGTACCATGTGTTTTCTGTTTTGTCACAATTTTCCTAGCACCACGTTTTAATCCTATTGTTAAAAATAAATTTCACATACGTAACTGTATAGTACTTCTTTGATTCTCATTTTTATAATGTATAGTTTTACGTATTATGACTTATAATCAATTTATAAATTTTTTTACAATTGCCTTATGTTTTTGTGACATTCATATTGGGCTAAATGGCGGCTGCAAACGTCCGCGTCGTTGAGCTATTGTGACGGCGAATATTCATTTTTTTCTTCTACAAATAATGTAAATCCATGACTTTAAAAGTTATTACCTTGTTTCTCAAGCAGCTTATAAGGGACAAGCCAGTGGGTAAGGGCATTCAGCATGCGCATACACGGAGCTAGTATGCAACGCGTAATCACACCTATATTAGTACCTATGTCATACACATTAATATCTTGTTAGCGGCTTAGACACAGATTATGCTAAGACACATCACACTCCCATACTGAACACTGTCACACACTCCCACACACTGTAATGTGATGAGTATCCTCTCACGATCAAACAAAACAATACGTAGTAACTAAACTGGGAATAGACGACTTCGTACAAAACCATTAAGTTACTGCTTTATAAGCGCAGAGATAGCTAGCGTTCTTTTTTCTTGTACTGACAGATCTTTACTAAGAACATTACAGCCAGCATGGCAACAATTAAGTGGAGTTGGATTGTAGTCTACATGAAAAATTGTACATGTTTGTGTAGTCACCGGTATCATTTTTCATACACACAATGCACCTGATTTGGATAGTTAAACATTTACGAAAACTAGCCGACGTGGAAGGATTTTGTAGGGGTGTGTGTGTGTGTGTGTGTGTGTGTGTGTGTTTGGTAGCTGTACGTATAGTAATATATTGTAAATTCAAAATGTAAAATTAAAAATAGAAACAGTTTATAAATTAAAATTTTATTTATAATATGAGAGGGTGCAGAAGAGAGAGAGAGAGAGAGAGAGAGAGAGAGAGAGAGAGAGAGAGAGAGAGAGAGAGAGAGAGAGAGAGAGAGAGAGTCAGACAGACAGACAGATGGACAGACAGACAGACAGAGAGCGTAAAGCACATTTTTAATCCGATTTTTAATTGGACGAGAATTTGTTGGCTTTCGCTATGAGTGATCAACTTCAAGCATTTAGAATCATTCTAGAATCTTAATGGAAAAGTAGTTTTTCTCAAGGAAGAATGTGAACTTTCTTGTCACGTTTCGCCAACTGTCTTGTTAACTGGCGCTATGATTTCATTTAGAAATTGACGACGTTTACTTCATGAGCACCATTCAATATTTTCCCAAACCATTCTTCTTTATTTTTTTACGATATTTAAAGTTTACGCCTGAGTACCACATCCTGTGTTACATTTAATTCAGCTGCATCTAAAAATATTTTATATTTTCTGTCACAGTGAGAAAAAACGTTAATAACGTACTTAAATGCTTATAAAACCGTATCTTCAAGGAAAGAAAACATTGCTAATCCAATTATTGTACAATTAACTTTTTTACATAGTTAACAGTTCGTTTGTTGTTAATTTTTTTGAAACAACGGTAAAGGTAATGTCAATGTGGGTATAATAGTTTAATGAGATTGGTTTACGACAGGATCTTCACTGTGATCGTAACTGGCAGCATGGAAACAAAGTCAGTTGGTTAGCTTACCTTTTCTTTGTTTAGCCGATTTCCTTTTTTTTTAATATTATTTTGATATATTACATAGCGTCTCAATAGGTTTACAATATGTTAATTAATTTCATCAATATACTCCATCTTGCGACTTAGTAGTTTCCTTAACACAACGTATTTTGGTAACAAGTTTCCATCATTAGGTGTCCTTAATCAAGTTCCCCAAATCCTTATCCTTATCCCGTGAGAAGGCGTCGGTGAAATTCAAAACAATCAATATACAAGTTATTGAAAAACACATGAAGAATAACAAATAGAACACTACGAAACTCGGCGTAACAACATCAACTTACGAACCGTTCAATATCCACTTATGTCACTGACTTATCAGTCTGTTTCTCCATCCTCGTTGTTCATAGGATAGTGCAGCGTTATACAGAATATTTGAACAAAACGATAACGGATCGTTAAGTAGTTGTTCTCTATGAAGCTTTGTTGCCTTGTATATTTTGTACATTTATGATACTCCTCT
This sequence comes from Magicicada septendecula, assembly GCA_034769895.1. Lineage (NCBI taxonomy): Eukaryota > Metazoa > Arthropoda > Insecta > Hemiptera > Cicadidae > Magicicada > Magicicada septendecula. The sequence continues at coordinate 546,222,475 of CM068368.1, forward strand.
AAGGCTTCCATGTATCGACCTTTACCGCTGAAGTGCACAGGCTTTTCTCCGCAAACCCGGTGAAATTATGATTTTCATTTATCAAGTGTAATGCAAAATTGGATTTGATTGAACTAATATTACTTTTTGGCAGATGTGTCTTAAATCTATACATGAATTTTCTACCAGTTTATCCAATGTAAAACTTATCACATTTATTCCATTGTGTGACGATTTAATTAATAATAAAATCTTTAATACATAAAAAATTAATTTACTAGCAATTAAGTATTTTTAAATCGCACTATTAAACCTAAAGCCCCTGTACTAACTCAGAATAAGTATGAGATGTAAATGGAAAATCTAACTAAACAAAAAAAAATCGAATTTTAAAAAAGCTATTAATATCACAGTTAACCCTTTTGCAAGTCATCATGCGTTGACCTGTTTAATTCCGGACTCAACTTGTTTAGCGAGTCGTCTGTAACTTAGGAAAGTATAAAAATCATAATGTTTGTAATTAGTAATTTGAAGGCACGAGTAGTAGTTAAAATAATTCACTTAAATTATATATGTATAATTAATGTATTGTTTCTTGTAATAATAATGTCACTTTAAATAAAAATAGGAAATATATTATCGCGGAGTACTCGCCCAGCTCCGTTGTAATGTGCCAGTCGAATCGAGAAAAGAGTGACAATGCAGCCGTCAGACCGTACACACCTACGAGCGAGAGCTCTTCAAAAATGCATTGATTAATTTTAAGCTTAACTGTTAGCTACCACTACTAAACGTGGCGAGCAATTTTAATATATAAAATGTAGAAAGTGTGTTAAGAAATGTAATAAGTTAAACAAAGAAAAAACTAACAACTAGTAAGCAAGATGACGTCTCCCCTCAAGAGGTAAATTCCAGTACAACTTTACATATGAAGATGTGACCTGCATAAACTTCACATGTGGACGTATACGAGCCATACGACGCTGACTAGGACCTACGTGGATCTACACCAACTTTAACCAGAATAACTTCAATCTCCTCAGTGAACCAGCTACCTAGTACTCGCCGAAGACACGACTCAGATGACGACGCCGACTTCCAGAATTCCCAAGAGTGACACCCCAGGACGAGGTCACCACGACTTATTGTAAAGGTGACTCGATAGCTTGCCTATCGAGAGTTAATTATATTTGAGACATAACTTACAGATGAAAGAGACTTTTCAAAGACTATAATTTTCTTGAAACTATAAATGAGACTAACTAAGAGTATACTGTAATATTGAATATCATACGTTGTAACGTTAATATGTAAATGTAAATTATAATTTCTTTAGTAAATAATACCATTCTTCAAATGGTAAAAGAAGTCTTGCAAGCACCTAGATGAACATAGTAATACTCAGACATCTTTGCAATATATTTAAAGTAAACTCGGATCCGAGGTAAAAAGTACATGATCATTATGATCCCTAGTTTTTCAGAAAACCCTTTGAATATTTTAATCTAATTAATTATGTTATCGGATCTTTTCAGATCATTTGTTAATAAAGAGAAGTCATCTTATTACACATGGAAATGAGTGCATATATCAGTGAAATACCTTCCCTTGTTTCCTAATAATTAGCTTAATTAATTCTGTTAATTGTGTTGAGTTTAATTTCAGTTCGTTACAACGTAGGCAGCCCATATAATTGGCTGTTGTCAATTAGGATGGGTTCCCTGGATTTGTAACGTGGCAAAAAACGTTACAATTGCAACCTGTGTACACTTGAGTAAAAGTTCCGTTGTCTGTTTAATCCGTCTTTAGTCCTGGGTTTCAGTATACTTTTTAAGTTATTAATCATTTTAAATGATATAATGACGTTTAGTGTTTTAAACGCATGTAATGCAAAATTAAAGCGTAAGTTAGTGTATGTAGCGGAAATGAAAGTGGATTTATCCTTGTTTGTTTTAACGTTTTTATTTCCATTGTTCTTATGTTTACGTAATAATTTATCAATTGTTTCACTTTTGTACTCATTTTTCACAGGTATAAAATTGATTATACTTATTTCATCTGAATATCTACTTGGTTCAGTGATATATTCAACAGTATATGCGCCAAGCCATTAAGTGATACAATTTTTCTTTGAAAATAGATGGTGTGAATTCGCATGTAGAGTTAAGTCTGTGGTGGTTGGCTTCTTCTATATTTTGTATTTAAAAGATCTGTTATGTTTTTTATAGCTTAATCTTGGAAGTTTAAGCTATTATTATTTTCTTTTTCCATGATAAAACTGGTTTTTTACATTTATGTCATTTATATATGGGGTATATATTTGTCCGTATATATTTATCGGGCATGTCAATTTGTCCGTAAGTACAGTACCATCAAAATTGGATGTCAATTAATCGTATATTGTATAGTTAAACATATATCCTACGTTTGATATAGTCCAAGTGTTGTTTTCTAACGTGCTCTGTCTGTTAGTAGTTAACAGTACCGGTAACAACGACAATTTAATGTAACAGTTTAGTTGCTCTAATGACATGTTACTCTGGATACCTCCTAACACACATGACCTATAATATTACTCTGGCTATCCTGCTTTGAGAATGATTAAAATTGATGAAATCCGGTTAAATTTTTTTATTTTCATATTGTATTCACTATGATTTTAGCCAATACCAATATGATACAGCGCGAATTGTTGTACGACTTTCCTGGAAACCCACTTGTCCTTCATTAACTGCTACGAATAATCACTTATTATGTGAAATCGATAAAACATTTTATGCACACATTTAACATTGCATATTTAGTTTCTTCTATTACAGTTTATTTCTATCGGTGTTCAACAAACTTCACTTCAATTTGTAACTTGTATGTCTTGGGCTATATTGATTCTAACGTAGCGAATTTCACATCTGGTGAAATTACATTAAAAATATTAGCCGTTGTAGTAAGTTAATGTAAACCTTTCTTAAGGTTATCTAGATTTTAGTTACGAGCTTAGCATCACCAGCATAACGCAAATATTATGTAACTGTTGTAGGATTATGAAGAAAGAAAACGTTGTAAAAGGGCGTTGTTTGTTATTTTGCGAGGAGAGAACCGAGCGCGAGACGCTGACATTTTCCGAAAATATCCGGATACGGAATCAAGCGAGTGAGGCCGCTTGCGCTCATCTCCGGCACTGAAGGTGAACCGGCCGTGCTTCTGATGCCGACGTGCCTTGTCTCTATGTATAGCGTTTAATCGAGACATTAAAAAACTCCATACGAAAGCTCATTCGTTCGTCTACTGCCTGGTCGAGATCATTAATCACTGCTGAGCCTACTCTGTAAATATGAATGCATGAACGTGTTCATATGTTTGTGTACGAGGTTAATTATATAGCGTGAGAGGTTTGTATTCTCTGTTCCGGATACACGCGACAAAGGTACTGCTGAATACCAACCAGATAATCATGCTTAATGAAACAAGATTATTTGCTTTTTCACTAAATGTTCTAATTTTTTCAACATACTGTTTGAGTTGCAGTATGCAAACGATTAACTAAAAAAAACAAAACAAAAAACTCAAGTCATTACTGACCTAAACAAAATTATAGGCATACATCGGAACAGACTATTTAGCTAAATTTTAAAATCCAGGAAGTCCCAGAAGTTATCAATTTAAAACACACAACTGCCGCAAGTATCTATTATCTTGTCAAATTATATATTTATCTATTTCATAATTACCTGTCGTTAACTTTCTAATTGGCTATTTTAAGTTTTTACAATTTTTTTGTTTTGTTTCCGACACCAGTTCATTTTACTCAGTTACTTCAATGTAGATATAAAGTTCATTAAACTGGTGGTTGAAACAAGTGATCGAAATGTATTATTTCAGCCCCAGCAAAATTTTATTAGTTTATTTATAAATAATTCAAAGAAGGCACACTCATCACAGTTAGAAGCTAAGAACGTTCGTCAAGTACAAAACCACGAAAAGCGAATATAAAAGCATTTTATTTTTTATAACTTGTTGTAAATTATCATTTCAAGAACACTTCAGACAAAATTGTGAGCGTCTTTTGAAAGCAAAAATGTTGCAAGGTCAACAAGGGAATGACTAAACCACAAAAACGCAATGATAGACGTGTTATTCTTCATATATAATTCGACCTTACGGTAAAAAAATGGACTACACAGCCTAAAGTAGGCACACACTTGTGGTTTTCAATGCATCTGAAAGTAATGTATTAATGTTGTTGAGCAATGAGAACACAAGTTTATAACTGACGGAAAATGTGAATAAATCTTAAAACGAGTTATCTTTGGCAGTATTTTATAATAGTAACGAATATTTTTAATTGTGCGTTATATTTTTGTATTATTATAGTATGCTAATTATTACTATAATAGACTAACTGTATCAGGAGTTGGTAATTTCTGAAACGTGGTACGAAAAATATTTGCAACTCGTCTCGTTTACAATATATATTTAGTTTACTCGCACTGTAGATGTATGTTAACAAGAAACTAGTTAATGGATTTAGAAGAGGAATTATAGGAATACATAGCTGAAGAGAATGTCTTAAAATAATTATAAGATTCTTCTTCCGCTTCTTATCTATGAACACGGAATGGTTTAAGATATTAACCTAAAAATTAAAAAATAAAAATTTCAATTGTGCCAACAAATTTTGTTTGATTTTGATCTGAATTGCCTGAATTATTCTTTGTTGATTAAGTATTCAAAACACCCAAATACCGGAATGTAAACGTAGCATTTATTCAGTTAATGAATTTTACATATAATTAACACATTTTAAGCTCTACACTTTTTTATTAGTACCAATGTGTTTCAAAAATGTACTTTCTTGCTTTTTTTAACGGAATTCAATTATCTGTATTTAAAAAAAAATCACTTGTGAAATTCTATAACTAAGAAACAAATTAATAATTAACGTTATATTAATAAGCTACAGTTATTGATTAACCATTCAAACAGAATTAAAGGACACATGTTCTTGCAGTGCCGTAGGCAAATAGTAATGTAAGTTTACTCGTTTTTGACAAATGTTCATCTTCAACGGCCGTTTTGTTAACATTAATTATCCCGCATAATTTAATGTATTTCTTTTGTTGCCTTTAATTCTACTTTTGGGAATTCTGATATATTAAATTATTAATAGTAGTTTAACGAGTTGTTTGTTTCTTAATTACAAAGCGGACAGCAAAAATGATGTAACTTAAGGGTTTTTTTTATTATACTGTATGTCCAAACTGTGGAGTATACTCCGCATGGAAGAGGAGCGTATGTCGACCGAAGCTACCGTGGTGAAGGCCAGATCGGCAACTACTGATTCGTAGTCGTGGAAAGGCAGACGAGACGAAGGAAATATAATGTCACGCACGCGCACGCGCGCGAAAACATACACACACACACACACACACACACACACACCAGTGTGCTTGTACAAACTGCGAGCGGTGGAGTACTGGGGCACGATACAGTATACTTACACACTCACACATTTGTTACGTGCTCGCGTATGCAGACGCATTAGGAATATAATAAAACAAAAACAAGTCACTAAGAGTTCACTTTCAAATCGCCGGTCGCCTGACTTTCTACCCGTCGGACGCGCTTGTGCCGGAAGCGTTGGCTATTATTACATTTCGATTTAAATAAAATACCAGTGTACATAATATATTGTTACTGGACGGATAGGTACCGCTTAGGGTAAACAGGAGTATAAAGAAAGACACTGTTAACGAGTAGTAGAAAGTCTGACTGCTGAATCAATACGCGTTTGTTTGGTCATCGTTTGTGTTTTGATGAAACGGCTCGTGAAGCAGCATTCGTCGCTTTACCTTTTCGAAATGTCGACATTGTCTTCAATGACTTCGCACTACTAGGTAGTAAGTCGTTACTCTCGCAGTCACAGAGAACGGACACGATCACATCGTGTGTTAGCAAGCACAACTCCATTTGCAAGGACTGATAATATACTTGGGTAAGATAAGTAATAACTCACTTGGTTAAGACTTATAGGCCTACCTAGTGTGGTATTTTATTTATTGGATAAATGAACACATGTTTGACGGAAAAAATAAGCACTTTATTAAGAATTATTATAAATGTAATTTATTGAGTAAATCTGTTGATTAATTCAGACACTGCTGCATCTCCATTGACAGCGACTGCCTTTTATTTTTCTTTTAAATATATTAAATCTACTGACCCTGCCTTTTTGGTTATTCTCTTAAGCTCCTCCACGTTGATAAGTGTTCTGTCATTTTCCTGGATCCTTGGAAGTTTTCTCAGATGTTGCATCTATTAAGAAAATTACTGAAATCTAATTTTGTAAGGAGATTTAGTATTTAACAGGAAGCTAAGAGAAAGCTAAGTACATACACTGGTTCCGACATTCAAATCTAAATGACTTAACGATTTTATGATAGGCAGATTCTTGTATTCTCATAGACTAATTGTTATTCCTTTTTTTGTGATCCTGATAATGTTGTTTATCGAAACCAGTATTAAACACATATTATCACACGCCCCAAAGACGATTTCTACAAGAAATCTGAAAATAAATATTTTAATCAATTATGCAAATCTCGCGAAGGTTACATAACATAAAATTTACAGACGTGTCAAGTATTACGCTTTAAAAATAATCGCACAACATTCTTAAATATGAGTCAATGTGTAAATTGAAAAATCTTTGGCGCATGAATAACCAGCGATTACAATGAATGTTAGCACTTAATTTAAATGTGTATTTCCTCCCTTTACAATGGCGCGTGTTTTTAAAACCAATGAAAATATTATACAGCCTTTACCTGATAAAATTCAGGACTCGAATAATTTTTGAAAAGAAGGAAATGTAGTGAACGCCTGCATATCAAACCATCTTGGTACATGGCCGAAGCATTAAATTTTACGACCGAATTTATCACTCGCTCGCTGTGTCGGTCGCGATTCTAAATCACAGCACTTAATTAGTATACCGCAGAGCTGAAACGTGCCTACCGCTGTGAGCAGGACGTCGGACAGTTTACAAGATCTCATTACTGGCTCTTCAACGTCGTGTGTGTTGTGACTTGCATACATTCTTCGGCATAGACAACATAAGAAAATTAAAGAACAAGTTGCAGTCAATATTTGTTCATAAACATGAAGTATTTTTCCAATATTAAAATTTATAGATATAAAGTTCTTAACGATTCACATTGTTTACACGTTCTCCAGTCGCTTGGACGTCATCCATATTAGGTGTGAACCCATCAGAGGTGAGGCTGCTTAACACCAAGATAGACAGCGTACGTAACAGTTAATGATTCCTGTACATAACAACAGAAATTCTTGATAACGACCTTTAACGAAAAATCGTTCGCTGCAGCCGGTAAGCACTAAAACGTAACCACTCGTGCCATATGTTTTGTAATGGCTTCCTTTTTTTTTGTTATTTGTGCTACACTGTCTTGCTGTATTGTTCCTGTTTTTGTTTTTTGAAAAAATTTAATATTTAATATCTTTCAACACCCCATGCAAATTTTGGACCGCCTTCAAAAAGTCTGTAAACTAGGTTTGCAAACATTTTATATATTTTTACCAGCTATGAATATTTGTGAAAAATACTAGGTGCAAGCCTGTAGATATTGTAGATGCATACATGTAGATAAAAACTTAAAAGCTAGGATTAAAATTAAAGTTGTAAATTTAATTATAAAACCAATGCAGTAGTCAGAATGTTTAGTGGTTACTGTATGACTGCTTTACACTTATGATTTTACCAAAAAAGAGTCCTGACCATAAATTGTTTACTGTTACCTATACATTACCATTTGAATCGGAGCATGTTCTAATGATTATTAAAAATCAAAATGCGTAAGGAATAGCCTTAGTAATTTGGCTAATATTTTCTGTAATTACTAATTGCAAACTGGCTAGTGGTCTATTAATCCAATGATTTTGTTTACATCTTACCTGCTTCTACATCAGACCGCATCTGGGTAAAAACAAGCTCCGAGTAAATGAAACAAAATATAGTCTAGTTCTTAATTGGATAAATCGTACAGATATTTAGACGTGAATTCAGACAATAATCTCAGTTATCAAGTTCCTATTAACATTTATTCCCATAGTCTTACTACTTTTTCGAAATCATTCTAGGATAAAAATCTTTTCATTTTATATTTCTCTTACCACTTTAGGAGAGAGATAAAAATAAAGTTGAAATAACGTTTTTCACTAAGAAACACATCTGATCGGGATTTTATCTTTATCCATGACAAAAAATTGTTTTTCATATTGTTTTTTTCTGTCTATACAACATTTAGATTTAGCCTCAGGAAATGTTTTTGATTTTTTCCACTGTATCCATTCTTTTATTTCCTTCACTAGGAAGCTATTTCCATTTGACCTTCTTATGTTTCAAAATAAAATGAGGAAATCGATGTACTCACTCTGAAATCGCATCCAGTGGTACTACTCAAGAGACCAAGCGTGAACGAAAGATAATAAATTTTATTTTACATTTTGTTCATAATGGAATCGAGACGAATAACATTAAGTACATTAGAAAAATGAAAATAACACATTTCAACATTTGTCCAGTTAATAACTACTTGTTGCCGTCCTTGCACTCAGCAATGCTGTTCCCCATTCATCACTTTCCTCGTTTTTCCAGATGCTTTTTCTACGGTTGTCCTCTCTTTCTCCCTCTCTCATCGTCTCCTTTGACCTTGAGATTCTCATTCTACTATCAATTGCGGATACTCAGTTTCTTTTATTGGCAAAAAATTATAAAATATTGTTCTTCTTATGCAATCGCTTCCTTGTTATGAAGGTTATGTATACGCTTTTAGCTCTTCAAGTTCCTTTAAGGAATTAGTTCCTGCTTTTCTGCTAGACGTTCATGTTACTAATTAACTTTTTTGTAAGATAATTATTTAAAATATTTATATTAAAAATTCACGTCGAGACCTTTAGAAATTCCAGATTATCTTATTAAGAAATTTATTTATAAGTGTTTAATAAAGTTTGTTTGAATTCAATGTTTGCTTAAATTCTAGGGAATTATGAACCTAAAACATGTTTTCTGGATTGGTACAGTATGACTGATAATCCTTAACCCACAAAATATAAATGGCTTAATAACCATTTTACACAATATAAGTGCTGTAAAAGGTATAGAAACCTTTTTGCATATCATTGTACATTCTTCCTATTAACTAACGAAATCACAGGAACAAACCTTTTTTAATTTTGGCTTTCACAGAACTGACATTCCTGTGAGCATTGTGTTCATTATTTATATTCTTATTCTGTTAGTCTTTCCTCTCTGCGATGAAAGCGATGTAATTCAAAATGTAAAAGGAGGAAGGGAAGATATATATATTTGCGTCTTTTTTGGTAACGTTCATAAAAGTTCACTGTGTATCAACAAGCCACTATTTTTAAATTTTGTACTTATCCGCTAGAATTTAAAGAAATTGTATCAGTATCAGAAATTGTAACGTTAAATCTGCACAATAGCTAAAAGAACTGATTGAGAAAGCAGGTAATGGAATTATAATTTGGTTTCTAAGATTGGTACACAAAATTACTATCAGTATGAACAACCAAATGTATTACAATTCATAGATTCAGTTATAAAGATTTATGACTTACGTTATTAAAGATTTTACGATTTTAAGTTATAAATACGAATGAACTTAATTATTAAAACAGTTTAAATTGTCATCATTTAATATAGACGAGAAAAAATATAAATTTTTAAAATTATAATAACGTAATTCGAAAAGCTGTGTGCCCGATACTCTCTACAGCCTGACGAACGCAATTCAACTGATCCTGTGACGTTGGTATCCCGGTCTGACTAATTATCAGCAGATCGGTAGGTCTTACAGCTGTAACAATGCTTTACTGTGAATGCAGGCCTCGTCATAAACGTACCATGACCGTAATTACTATTAAATAAAAATGAAACAAAAAGTTAACTTTAAAACAAAAGGCGGTTATTTAATCTTATTATTACGAAGTAATTACCTCGTACCTATCTCTCATCATGTAATAAAAATGTTTTACGAGGATGGTTAAACGTAAACACAGGCATAATGTCGGTCGTTGTGCAACACCTAATGTAAGACATAATTACTAAAATTTATTGAAACTCGTTAATATATATACCTTAAAGTAATAAACTGATAATAGTATTTTAGTGTAGGTTGGGTCACTTTACAATACACGTTTATGAGATTGCGCACGAGAGTAGAGTAGCGTAACTTTCATAAAGACGTGAAGAACTATTTTTAATAGTATTTAAAATAATTTAGACTGTGCGTTATATTTACAATGAATCGAAAATGTATATCGTCCTGAAGGAACCTGTACTGGCAAAAAAAAAAAAATCACGTGAGAGATTTCGGCAAGGTAGGGCGAGGAAGAGAAAACGAAATATTTAATTTTGTACTACCTTGTTGGAAGAAGGGAAAGGATGACAACTCAAGAAAACTTCCAAGGAAGACAAAGAAGAGATGAACGGGAGTATAAAGAAAGACACTGTTAACGAGTAGTAGAAAGTCTGACTGCTGAATCAATACGTGTTTGTTTGCACATCGTTTGTGTTTTGATGAAACGGTTCGTGAAGCGGCATACATCGTTTTACCTTTGCGAAACGTCAACATTTTCTTCAATGACTTCGCACTACTAGGTAGTAAGTCGTTACTCTCGCAGTCACAGAGAACGGACACGATAACGTCGTGTGTTAGCAAGCACAACTCCGTTTGCAGGGACTGATAATATACTTGGATAAGATAAGTAATAACTCACTTGGTTAAGACTTATAGGCCTACCTAGTGTGGTATTTTATTTATTGGATAAATGAACACATGTTTGACGGAAGAAGGAACGGCTGTCTAGTACAAACACACATTTCGTTATAGACAGAGAGACTGAAGGTTCCGCTAGTACATTTAACAAAATTGCTTTTTTTGATTTTGGGACCGAAGAACTTTTTTAGTGATTGTTCAGACAATACGAGAGTTATGACAAATCTACAACGGTAAAAAATCTTCAATCGACAGCTGTAAAAAGTCTCAAACTTAATTATTCACTTTACCCAACATATACAGTACTTTGTTTGACAATACTTCTTTCTAAATACAATAATAATCGTTTACGTTTGTTTTAACAATTTACAAAAATATCCTAAGTTTTTAAATCACAGTCGTCAACAAACAGTCACTTAATATTACGTTGCATAACTCGCATTACTGCAACTGGCACTACTTCTTTATCAACATACAGCTCCATTCTATGATTAAATTCATATCTATTGTATAAAGCCGACAAAGGTTATTAGACGTCAACAAAAACTCTGTATTACTGTAGTTTACTGTTATTTTCAATAAATGCGAAGTTCAATGTCTTTGGGTCTACACAACCGATCTTCTTCAGACAACCACATTGTGCAAACGTTACTTTGTATCTGTATTGTGCGATGCAGGGTTATAACCTGCTTATTACAACAATGTACAGAAAGCGGCAGTGACTTATTATTTGGATCCATACATTTCTTTTCTAACAATTACGTTCTTCGCCACAGTTACAGTACCTAAGTATACCTGTAATCTGTGAATGTTAAAAGTGTTACGTTAACGCTGAATTATAGGTGACTTAATAACGGTAATGTAACAAGGAGCAAACTGAGCATTTGCTCTAATTTAATGCAAGTACGCTAGTAGTTACGTATGCTCACAGGTGTTTAAAATATCGCATGCTTTTCTATTTGTGTTTAATTGGTAAAACATTGTTTTTTTCCTCCTAGAAACATTAAACACAAAAACGATACATTATTTAACAAGAAGTTTTTAGTTTGATTTTTATGGTCAAATAATGCAATAGTAGTTTCTATTTTAAAACAGTGGCACTATGTGAGAGACACACATGCATGTGCGCGCGCGCGCGTGTGTGCGTTTTGCACGCGCGCATATGCGCGTGTATGTTATTATTACAAATCATACACAATTTCTAAAGAGATATAACTATGTTAAAGTTAAATCACGGTTCTGAAAGTAAAACATAACTACAGAAATTTTTGGATAAAAATCTCTTTAGTAATATGAAGTGGTTACGCCAATTAATATAAAATTTGTATCGTGAAGAATTTATTAAAGGAAGTGAAACGAAATGAAAGTGTTATACCAAATTGGGTGTGAAAAACATTGTGACTATTTGTGGCATTTATTGCCATTGACCAGCAGTTACGTTAGCTCTGTCGGGATGTTTTATTGATTCATAAAATACGTTTAAAAGAAATTCATTATACCTTGTTGCTGTAAATTTTATCTTAAACTTTTACGATGTTTGTGAGAAGTACGTTATACTGAGCTACTGACTGCAGGACGTTATTTGCACCACATTATGTTTTACTTTTGTCATCTCATGAATAAAATATAAAGACTTTATCAGCGCAGACTTGATTTTATTTTGCATTCTTTAATGGGAGAACATCCGGTCGGTGAAATCGTGTAACTTGTTGTCCATGACTTGGAATCGACGCGTAGCGAATATGGTTACCCTCTTACCGGAGGCAATGTGTTAGTAGACGAATAGTGTAGAGTTTGTCATACGACTAGAGTATAAGGTATTCCTAAATTAGGACATTTTATTGGCTTGTAACGTTTTACGTAAAAAGAAATTAGGCTACTCTCTCGTGTATCCTAACTTCCCTTTCCTTGACAAATTATATTTACATGTATGACCATTTAGGTTAATCGATGACATTCTTAATGTTCATAGCGTTCTCTCTAAATATATTGTCCTGTGTCTGTCACTAATTTTTAGTCGTCAATATGAAGATTATCTGTTTAAATTATAGCATGATAAAATATTTTATAAATCCACATGTTCTCCTGATTTTTCTCCACACCTCGATAGCATACAGTCAGATACACAAAAATTAATGTCTGATGTATGTCTGTTACTCTACTTTTGATATAAAATAAAATGAATTCCATTATGTTCAGTAATGTATAATTAGCTTTTAGTCTAATTAAAGCATAGCTTTACAGTAACATACTTCTTCCAGTTTGGAAACATATGGTCTCTGAACTCCAACAAGCTTTCCTCTGGTCGTATAGTTGTACAGATATGAAGTACGTATACATCTCCACGTAATTTTTGTACTTCTGTATGACCTGAAGAAATTCTTTCCACGACAGACGAAACATAGTCGGACTTTTGAAAGACGTTTGACACTATCCAAAACATCATACCGTAAGTTTTAAATACTTTCATACAGACGTTCGTCGTGGACGCTGAGAGACACTAAATATCTTAGCATTCACTTACAGCACAGTGTCTACACTTACACGTGTCTGCATTCCAATAATTGAATAACTTCCACTTTAATGGTTTGTTTGTGAACGTGCAAACTAGTATTACACAATAACAGTTTAGTGAAAGCAACCAGTGGCTCGTCATTTAGAAGTATGAATACGAAGAAGAGGCAGTACGAACGTCGCAGTAGCCTGGGTGAAAGGTAAGGTGAGTGTAGAGCCAGTGTTCCCACGCTTACAATTGGGATCACGGGCTCATCTGTTGACGAGTCCAAGGTTATGTACAGTACTTAACGGGTTGGTATCGTGCTCGGCCGGTTATTTGGGCTACGTCAGAGACTGAGCAGGTAACGTAAATATAAATTAAAATAAATAACTCGATCGTCAGGAAAACAAATGTGGTAAGCAGTGAAGGCTCATGGTCATATTTATGTGACACTTGACGTCATTACGATAGCCTGCACATGTTCGTCACTCTACCCTTCTCTCTCTTTCCCCATGTAATAGCCTCCTATACTATACAAGTAAGAAACCTTGAGTCACCATGAATACCGCCACACGCACACATCGTCAGGGTAGTATGGCCAGTTCATTTTCTAATTAACATTAGGCCTATTTATACCTGTCTAACGATGTATATTTAACTAATCGGGTAGTGGAGGGTATTATACTGTGCAACGAAAAAAGGGAAGTAATTAGGAAACATGGAAAATATGGGTTGAGCATTAAAGCCTTTCAAACATTAAAAAAAAAAAATGTTGAAAACTTCATACAAAACTACAAACACGGAGTTTGTATTAATGATAAGGCCAATTCTTAATGTCTTTTACAGTTAGAATCAATTCACATAGATGTGATTGCTAAACTAACCAAGTACCTAAACAAAAATATTTGGTTATATGTTTCATGGCATATTATCTATGCGATTTATTGTGAGATGAGGGTGAATGCCTCAAGAGTTGGCATGTCAACAGACCAACAATGTTGCTGATGTGAAAAGAATTGACATATTTAATGCGATCGAAAATATTGTTGATTTTGTTAGAAATGCCTTTTAAAGAAGTTCCTGCAAATTATCTCGTCGGACTTTCCCTTTTGGACCAACACCACTAAGGTCGCCAGGCAGTACTCTTTTCTACGTCAGTTCCAGATATCGACACTTTGAAGGGAAGGATAAATGATGCTGGGAAAAATCTGGGTAGAAACTGACTACAGAAGGGAGGTTATCCAAGCAACAAGTTAAAGTATAAATGTGTATTAAAAAAAAAAACAGTTAAGTTGCAAAAGCCATAACTGAGTTATGTAGCCGTGCAAAAATGTACTTGTGATTTGTGTATTTTCTGTACAATAAATTTTTATATAGGGAGTACTTATGCATACCCTATATTGCAAATTCTGCAGACTACAATCACCACGTGAAGCCATCGAATGTTTAGTCAAATGTGTTTGTAGTATCTAGGTCAGACAACTATACACAAAAGAAGCCGTAAAGAATGGAGATGACATACACAGAACAGAAAACAGAAGATTAAGGCAGCATTCACGTTTCAAATAGTGCAAATAACAGCAGTGCTGGCTACTTAAAGTTTGGAACTGGATACTCAGGGAAAGCCGAAGGAGAAGAAGAAGGAGACTGTGATAAAGTCAAGGAGAACAATAAATAAGGCAATGGTGTGTAGACAGCTATCAGTAGATAAAATTCCTGGCACAGGACGATGGCCCAGTGAGCGTAGAAAAAGGCAAATGTGTGAAAGCCCCGCCTAAAACTATACTATCCATGTATAACTGAGTTCTCTACTGTCGATTCATACACATCGGTAACTACAGTAATCAATCAGCACCCTACCTACATGTTTACGATATAAATATTGTTGAGTACAATAACCTCGATCCATACATTACAGCTACCGGTTGGATAGAGTTCCTTAACGGAATCTTATACTAAATTTCAGTTATAATTATTTTACTACAAAGAATATATAATTTCATGGATATAAGCGTTAATAAAAACAAAATTATTGAAATACATATTAATAAAATCTCACCTAATATTTTGCAAAAAATAATCGACATGAAACACACCGTACATCCGGATGGAAGTGGAATTTGAACGTTCATAGTTATAGCATACCAATGAAAGCGTGTACGAATTTCCATGCTTCAGTGAACACGATCTCAGCCTAATGTGATTTTGATTCTGCAGGAAGTATATTGTCTTCGTCTCTCCATCTGTCATCACACCCCAAACAAATGTATTTACGCATTTGCAGTATACAGTGCGACACTACGTCTTTTGTTAACTGAATATTGTGTAAAGGTTATGTTATATTGTAACACGTATTTCCTTTCAGGCGACTCTTTAATTTGTTTCTTGTTACTGTCATCATTTTAGCTTCATCCTAATTTTTTAGACTTTATTTATAACTTTATAAAGTCACAAAAGCATGTAACTGCCTACCTGACCAACTACACTAAACCGAGTTGGAAATCATATACGATATATGTTTAAAATTTTAAAATTATATGCAGTGTGTGTGTCTGAGATAAGAAACTACCACGAAATAATTACAAACGCTAATATAATGAATTTTACTAATAAACTGAAATTCTTATCTTGTGACTCTTGTGATCCAATAGGGTTGTAGTAAAGATGTCGCTTCAGGAAATTAACGTTTGCGTTCAAATACGTCTCAAAGCAACTGTTGATATCAGTTTAGCAACCATCATTTCGATTGCCGTCAGTCAAAATATCTTTCACGAATTGCACTGCTCTATGATCGCACTAATTTTTCTCCGCCTAAATAAAAACGGTGAAACAAGGAACTTGGATGCCAATACACGTCTTTATAAACGGCTTTACTTGTTCATTTCTAACGGGAACACAAGTTAGAATCTGTCTTGTAGCAATGACGAAAAGATGCAAAAAGAAAAACACGAATGAGACAACAGTTATCATTTGTTATGGTATATTAAGCAATATAACATTACAACTTAACGAGGGCTATTCTTCAAAACCAGATTCATTTTCTAAATACGTCACTGACGTTATGAAGTTTCAAGTTAGCAAGTCTATTATTATTCTAATTTTGCCATCTAAATTACAAGGTAAAATACATCTAATCACATTTTCATTATCTTTTGACGTAATTTTAAGAATGAATGTTAATGTATATTTTGCAAATACACAATGTGTAATTTGAAAATATTCCGCTATTTCATTTTATGAAAGGTGAAAATTATTTTTCTCACTACAGACGCCCATAAAAGAAATTTGAATTTCTTGAACTAAGACAATTTGATAGCGCGCTTGGTACAGAGAATATTATGAAAATGTTCGCTGTTTTCGGGCACAAGTTTAATGTTTCCAAAAGCGATCTGCTCACCATTTGGGCTCAGATTTTCTGGGCATCGAAAGTCGTGTATGTATAAAATTACTAAGAATGCCCGATTATTAAAAATGTGTATTATTTTTAATACACAATCGACCCGTTACCCCGTGTTGGGTAGATCAAAGCCAACTTCAATATTTCGCACATCAATGGTTAAAATAAGCGTAGATTTTTGTAAAAAAAATGTAAATATTGTTATCCAAACAATGTAAAAACAACAAATATACATGACATGTGAAAACAACAAATCATATTATGCGACCAAAATTATGTTAAACGTTACTTCGGAATGTCATTAATGAAAAATTAAATATAAAAATGCTTGTGGAATAGAATTCTCAATTCCATTTATAGGCCTACGTATTCCGTTATGACATTAAAGTGACGTAAGCGATTATTATCACTTCGCTTTATGGAAGGCCATCGTAGTCTCACGTTTTCTGCTCGGACGTTCCGTAAAAGTAAAAACTGGTCAACGAGTGACCAAGCGTCGGAGGTCCGTCCTTTGTTGCATTAGCAGCGGCAACGTAATTAAGGAGGCGCGTGCTTTTGATTTTCTACAGTTAAAATTACTCCATTAGCGTTTTACAAAAATTTCTTAAAATGGCAACAAATCGACGAAAGAATCCAAAACAAAGTGGTCTAAATTACATCTCTATGTCATTCTCAAACATTATCTTCTCGGCGTAAGTATGCAGGCTGTGGTTTTTAAATTACGGGTGGTGACCCCGACACAGACGGAATTCTTATCAGAGTATAATTAGTAGGACTGCAAAAGTGAAAAGTGAAAAGGTTGATTAGCCGTTACGAAACACGCCGAGAGACACAGTTTAGCACTTATAAAGGTATATGTGTCAATATATTCTGCCTGCCACCAAGTGAGCCTAACTACTTACAAAGTTAACTCTATTTCTACTCATCACTCTTTTCATCTGAAAATTATTCACTTACAAAATAAGATCTGCAATACTTTATTATGGTATTACCTTCTCGTATAATGAATATAAAATCTATCGTAATAAAGGAAAAGTCACTAATTATTTCGTGACGTATTATATCATGTGTTATTCGTTATATTATGGATGCCTTAAAATATTGTGACGAGAGCGTAATCAAAAATAGACACATTGAAGGATGGCTTTAGCACAAGAGACCTCATAGTTCTGAAAGTACCACTTTCTGAATAAAGTTCTAGACGGGCTACTGCCAATTAAAAAAATTACTTGCAGGAGTAAACATATAGGAGTATTGGAAAGTGGTATGAGTTTAAAATACTTTTAGTGTTTGGGTGTTGTAGACAAGAAAATGTGTAAAACCTCTACACTACATTAATTAATTATACGAAATGATGAGAAATTTTAAAGGCAAAGTGATGAGAATGGAAACTGTGAGTGCTATTGTCTTTGTGAATATCCAACAATACAAAACATGCAAAATAATTTAGTTATTTGAATAGACGAAGTAGAAGAAAAACGTCAGAGAAATAGTGTTGTCTGATTGAAAAGGAGGTTTCCTTGCTAAGACCGGTCCACTATACAGGTCCATAGAAAACACATCGTAAGACAATACTCAAAGGATATTTCACATTGTCACAAAATTTTTTCACATTTGTAACAGTCTTCGTTGAAGATTTAGACTTTCTATTGCGTTATAGCACATTCTTGAAGTATTTTAGATGTTATGAAATCTCGCTTGGATGAAAGCATTCTGTGTTAATACTTTCCCACCTAACCAAAAGCGTGGTTAGATCACCTTCAGTTTTTACCCAAGGACAGTTTGAAACGATGAAAATGAACTTTTTTCTGTTCTCCTTGATAATAATTATATCTGGTTTCAGAAATAAAATCCATAACCACCCACAGTACTTACAGGCTTTTTACTTCCCATGTACAATATCTGATGAAATATTTGCACGTCTACACCTGAAATTGTACTTTCATATAGTACTGATATAGAATATGATTCGGTTACATTTTTATAAAACCTTGCACAGGTTATAATTAAAGAAAAGTGGACAAATCGCCACGATATCAAAAATATCAAATTAGAAATTTTAAAATTCCAACTCTATCTTACTTAACAAAAATGTAAAATGTTAAAAATCGTTGACCTAATGCAAACACGTGTTTAGAGATTACAGCAATCTAATAACACTATTTAATAAAACGAAAAATAATGCCGATGCGCACATGGTCGCGTATGTGTGAGTGAGTGTGTTTATTAAGGTTTAAAAACTACATTACATCGTAATGTTTAGTAAATAATTGCAAAGCTTTAATCAATGTGACCTAAATTTCTTGTTTGTGTTTACTTTTTACTGTTACCAAACAAGAAAAGGTAAAAAAGACCGTTCATGCGCATGGTAGTACTTATTCGTCTGCATTTCTTCTACTGTTTCTTGTGATTCACTTACGCCTCACGATTGGCATGGTTGCAAGAGAAAGGTAACGAACAGTATGTGAATGTACAGCATATTCACTCTGCACTTGGATACAGTGACTCCAGGTTTCGTTACAATTAATGTTTAAATTGAAATGATTTTTATAACCAAACTGTAATAGAATGAATTAACACGTCACGTTCGTCACATCAATTCAACTCAGTAATTAGTTCTCTGTATTAGCAACAGAGCGTGACTTATAAAACCTTACTTCCAACGAATATGCTAGTAATAACAATAATAACGATGAAAATAATAATAATAACATTTTTATTGTGATTTCACGAAGTGTTTCTTTGTCTTTTTAAGGCGGCAATAATTAGACGCTGCGCTCTATTTGATGCACCTTATAAGACTCTTTTTCCGTAAATGGAATAAAAAAACCTCAAACACAATGCGAGTGGCTTATTTAATAAAAGCACTGCTAACAACCCAATTTAGCAAGCCAATAAACGTAACCTTGCCTTGACCTCGGCTTAACGGGCATGAAGGCTGAGCACGTGCTTTTAACGTAACTGTATCACTTTGATGTTCTATCCGTTATAACCATTTACAATCTGTCAATTTTAGTTACAAATTTCATTGATAAACACACACAATCTCTCTCTCTCTCTCTCTCTCTCACACACACACACACACACACACACACACACACACACACACACACACACACACACACACACACACACACACACACACAAACACAGGTATTTACATTTAATCGTCTATTAATGTGGTACGTTTCACCAACGTACTCGGATCAGATAACCACTGACCACATACTCCAATTAGGTTTGTTCGTTTTTCAATTAGGTAGGATATGTGCAGAGAATAAGTTGGATAACCAAAGAGAATCTTCGGTGACGAAACGGTAGGAGTCAAACGAGTAAGAAGGCTGAGGTAACGGTGGTTGGGATTGCGAATTTGGGAAGGATGGGACTCAGGAATTCGAATTATCTGGTGACAAGAAGCATTAGAGGCGAATGGGAGGAAGTCAAGTTTTGTTGGGCGTTGAAAGAAAAAAGAAGAAAACAGGTCTTGGTAGATTGTCATCCCTGTCTGTTTTAGGTTTGTCTGCACGTTGTTAGACATAAGACTCCAATTATCAGCGGCAGCTAGTAATTAAACCTCAAGGAAGGACGTTATCTAAAATTGTCAACGTAACTACACTTTACCTGAAACTATGCTGTGTTTAACTTACAGACTACACATAAAAAGTATAATGTTAATAGAGTATAAGTTGTAAAAATATGAAAACTCAGGTGGTTAATCGTCGAGGGTAGTTAATCGTTCAGTGCATCGTGAACCCCTTCATCCCACACATACACCCATACACACCCACACACCCACACCCACTCACACGCGCGCGCGCGCGCGCACATATATGCACGCATGCACATGAACACACACATATACAATTAGCTATGTGACACTATATCGAGTGCTTATACGTACCGTATACAGAATTAGTTTACAAACTAATTTGTACAAATTTTACAAACAAAGTAATCGTTTGAAAGAAAATCCAACCTTCTGTGTTTCTCCAAAATGACTTTTCTATTACTAATTCATTAAAGTCTATAGTCTCGCGAATCATGGAAAACACCGCGAAAGTAGTTAATATGGTTTTACTCATGGTGTCTCTCAAGAAGGCTTTGATTGACTTCAGCTTTGAAGAACACAGCTCAGTTTCCTAAGTAGTCGTAAGTAGTCGTTACAAGTATTTTTAATGCTTTTTTGTTTTGCTTAAAACACCGTCCAATCCAAAAAAATATAATATTTTATATAATGAGTAATTTGAATTGCTTATACTATCAAATCATTCAAATGCATAGTTCTAAGAAAAGTTTAACTTGCAAGTGTTTCCAACACGGCAAAACGGCACATGTAAGAGCAAAAGCAACGCTATCACCAGTGTCAGTAACAGATTAATACCTTGTAATTTATGAAATATGACTGAAACACACAAATTTTCTCTTTACAGAAAATTGTTTCCTCGTACAATTTGTTGTTCTTGTTGTGAACTTTTTAATAAACGTGGAATAGGCATAAAACTTCTGTATAATATAACTCAAAATCCTATAAAATACGATAAATTGCTCAAGTCTGTTGGCTAAGGCAGCAGATCCAGATTTTACCTTTAAACGATTATCCTTTATTTGAATTAAAGTTACAGATTATTTTGATTCTTATAATTTTCTGTTGTTAAAATCTTTTACACATGCAAAAGATGAATTGCTCAGCACTTGACTAAAATGGAAGATATGACTCATTAAAACTCTATGGTCTTGTGTAGTTCATTCACCTCTACAAATGTGGTCAGCCATATCTCTAAATAACTGTTGAGTGTCATTTTGACGAAACGAAGAAGCGGGAAACGAATTATCTTGAAAAATGTTGAAAACATTAATTTTTCTTCCAAACAAATTCACTTCCAACTTTATTAAGTTTTGTCACTGTGCAGTGCCAATCACTTACTGAGGGTGCTTTTTATGTCTGCAAAAGATAAACAAACAGTCCACCAAACAGTTAACTTGAGTTCACAGATTTTTCACGTTGACATTTCAAATCAAATTTGCTTAACGGAATACATCCAATTAGGCTTATTTCGTCGGTATACATGAATTGACCGTAATTCATATCTTCTTTAAAACGTGTGTGAAAATACGATGGATTTCAGCGATACATTGTTTTTCACTAAAGTTAATATTTTAAAAAGTAAGGTCTTTAAAAATCTCGATCCATATTGCTTGACATAACTAAATAGCCTTAACTTATTTGAAGTACCTATTTATCACAATAATACAAGTTACGTAAATCTAAGTATTTAAAGTAAATCAACGACGCGAATGTATAGTGTTCAAAATCAAAAATTTTATTTTTAAGAAAATTTGAAATCTTAAGCACAATTTTCGAAAATACTTCATTGTAATATCTCGTTTGATAATTCTGACGTTGTTGGACGACGTGACAATAACAAAGAATATCACTTCTCAATTGGCTTTCTATCATACAGTTGCTAGTTGTGTGTTTTATCTTCGTACGTTTTACTAGTATGTGGAATCATTATGCTTGCAATATACATAATATATGCAAAGGCTGATATTTGTTTACAAAAAATGTATGAGGAATGTGTACTTAAAATTATATAAAAATGTCTTTAGTGAATATATGAAGCTAGTACTAAATGTCTTTAATAAAGCTAGTACTAATATTATTAAAAAACTACAACTTAATTGAAAATATTGGGCCTAATACTTTCTCATAACAGTATATGCAAAATAAAATAATTTAATGGTAAATATGAATCGACATCACAAAATAAGGTAAAACTGAAAAACACTCGTGAACTTACCGTGTTTCGTTGAATCATACGGACGATATCACTTAAGATTGCTTTCTTAGATTCAAATTTAATCACGGCACTATATATGCAATACTCACTGCAAGTGTAACAACACTATAAAAACGTATGTAAAAATATCCACAATAAAACTAAGACTACGGCTTTCAAAGAAGGAGAACCAGTCGGAGTCAAAATAATTTTCAACAACCGACCGACGATTATTAACAATGATGTAAGACGACAAAAGGAAAGATAGTTAATTATTTACCTGAAGACGGAAAAGTCAAATTCCTATGGTATAGAGTTGAAATGGCTCCTGCGGGGAAAAGTTATTTGTGATCGTCCCTGCTAATTTCGGAATAAAATGACAAAATATGAGTTTGTATTCTTAATTATGTAGCATAGAATTAAACGAATTGTTGCTTTATAGTAAATAAGTGGTTTTGTAAAAAGAAAGTAAATTATTGAAAAACGTACAGTCACAATAAATTTAGGACACATTTTGCTCTCTCACGCGAGTACACAAATAACCTTGTAAATCGTATAAGCTAAAAGTGTTGTTCGAATGCGTTTTGGACAGAATTAGACAAGACTATACAATCATATTTCCTGATGATTTAGAACGCTGAAGTATGTTAATGCCGAATGCCTAATCCGTTTGCGTCAACTAAGTCATATAAAATCAGATATAACGTCCTAGCAAAAAAAAAAAATACCATGAGATTTTCTTGCATTTTTCTCTCTGCTATGCGACGAATTCGGTTTAAAGTGCGTTTTTTCAGTTTTATAATTAAACACTTACACGCATTGAAAAATAAAATAGTGTGGCAAATAACTTTCCTGTGTCAGTTTGAAGACGTCAGTCATTTTATTGATCGATAATTCTTTTTTATCTCTGTGTACTTTGTGACCTTGTCCTTCAAGTTTCATGTCTTCCATTATAACCTATTGCGGCTCAGTTTGTTTTACTTAGGCTACTATATGCGGTTTTCAAGTCTATCTGCATTTCTTCAGTCTGGCAGACACTTATAATTGGTTTCCAAGGAATAAACTACTTGCTAACTGTATTATAGTGTTACCATCTGACTTCCAACATCACAACATAGACTCTGTGTCTAACGTAATCGGCCGAGGTTTCTGCAGTTAATCGAATATTAACAGTCTTCAGTTATTCACCTGACTACAGAACACAAGGACTATCCAGTTACTGACTAGACACTTAATTTAAATCGATAAAGTCGGTGTATCAGACTGTTGTCTTAGCAGGCAAACAGATAAATAGATTGTCGCAAGTCGAAAGTAATAATTTTTAATTCAGGTATTCAAGGGAAATATATATATATATAGAAAGTGTTCAGAGGAGATATTTCCACAGGATGTCGGATACTTTTTTTAGTGATTAAAATTCAGAAGTAAATGTTGGGTTAAATCTGTAAATTCAGAGTTTAGGAAAGAGTAAAAAGTATGTGGAAACTGAAGGCAAGAGTGAAGGTGAGTAACCCCGGAGGTGTAAGTTACCCCCTGGACCAGATAAGTGATTAAACCACCAGATCTGTATGTACTTCATTTACATACATTAGGTATTTACAAGCGGATTCAATTTTAACTTTAATTTATGATTTAATGTGTCTAGAACTGAGATTTCACATTAAATGATACCGACTGTACAGTACTGCTTTGAACCTTGTCAATGATAAATATTAAGATAACAATTCCAATAATTCAGTATCCTGTTAGCCTTGTTATGGTTGGCTTAATTAACTCTCCTGACGCGAGTGAAATTTATAATGTTTAACATGTGACTTTAACACTTAGCTACTTTGACAGAGGATATATTGAGAAACGCGTCATTTTAACTTCCATAAATACAAAGTCATACAACTAATTATTATTTTAATGTATTCCCACATTTCGGTTATTAGAACAGATATGTATTTTAAATTCCAACATTAGCAGACAAATTGTCTTAGTGTGGTTACGAAAGTTACTTTATTAGGCTAAATAATTATCTATATAACAAGGAAGCACTTTTGTTGAAGAGATTGAGTTAAGTTCTTATAAGCCATAGATACAAGAATCGCTACACCAAATTTGAACGATTTTACTGGCAGCTAACTGCTATTTAAACGGTAGATGTACAGCAGTTTATAGAACTCTACACAGATACCAATGCTAAACGTACAATAATAGTACACAAATAAGAATTAAAAATTTTTTAACAGCTACTTTTGTTACATCCTTAGTATTGTTTGAAAGACATAGTTGGATTTTACAAAGTGCAGGCCAATAAGTGTCTAATTGAATACAGTAATATAACTTTCATTACGTCGTTTCAGGGCTTCTACAAGTTATAGTGGTAATCATTATTGTCACGGTAACGTATTAAACC
Organism: Magicicada septendecula; assembly: GCA_034769895.1. NCBI lineage: Eukaryota > Metazoa > Arthropoda > Insecta > Hemiptera > Cicadidae > Magicicada > Magicicada septendecula. The sequence goes on from CM068368.1 coordinate 546,247,346, forward strand.
AACTGAAAGCAATAGAAAACAAAGAAAAAGTCTACACCGTTTCCGGCTTCCTATGAAGCAGCGAATAAGTTGATGTAAAAGAACAACTTATACATTGCACAGTAGTCAACAGCCGACTGAAGGACTGCCACAGATGGATTGACTATCCAAGAATGATGTCCCTGCAAGCAAAGAGTATGTCTAAGGTTGTCCAAAGAAGATCGAATACCTTTAAGAAGAATGAAAGGTACTGCCTATGAAAACTGATAGAATTATGGTGGAAAAGGCAGTAATTTGTATTTGCAAGAGCCCATAAACGCACACAGTGTTTGGGCGTCATAGGTCTGTCATCACGGGGGCCGAAACGTTTGTCACACCATATTATGCAGGTTTCTTGCCATTCTTGGGTGCAATAGAACACAAAAGCTAGACTTAGCTCCTTGATAAAAAAAAAATGGAGACTGGCTTAAACCCATCCTACCTCTAGTGTTGGGGGCGAATTTATTACATGGCGAGTTAAGAAACTGAATAATTGTATATTAGGCTATTTGGTGAGATGCCCGGGAACAATCCGGGTTTTATGAGGCTCCAGAGCAGTACGTACATGTTACGAAATAAGCAGAAACACTTTTGAGAGTCTAAAACCATAACAAACGTCACGTTTTATATTAGCATACCCTCCCGGCGCTTAGTGAAACGTTTTGGAAGAAACAAGCAACACAAGGACAAAATGCTTACACCATTCAACAGTTTTTTAAATTATATTATTATTATTATGAATATACCGTTTAATTTAACTTAAAAATATACGAGGAACATCATCCAGCGGTTTTTCTAGAGATAGGGTAATTTCAGGTTATTACACAATGTTTATGCATCACTAACAACTGATAAAAATATGCAAGACTTTAATTAATTTAAAATTTAACGCATATTTCGCCATGCTTTAACCATCTGATATGATGATAGAAATTTATTTTTTAATGTTATGGTTTTTATAATTCAGCACTTATTGGTTTGTGGTGATAAATAGTTACGTATTTTTCGTATTGTGGACTGAGAAGGCAATTGTAGATTTACTTGGTAGATTTTTGCGCAAGATACTGGTGTATCGTTAGATTTTATCATAATAAAATAAGAGTTAATAATTCATACGGTGTTAGGTTGTGAAATTGCGGCTATGCGAACTGAAGAAATGTTACATCCTTAGCGTGCTTTATTATAACTCGCACTAATTTTGTGTCATGTGAATGAAGGCACAGGTGTGTACCAATACGGTTTCCATTTACAAATCTTAAAGTAATCGACGTCAATGAGGAACCGAGAAGGTACTTACAATTCTTCGAATTTAGAAGATAATAAGGCAGTATCAGTCTTGTTGCAAAATCTTTACTCACGCTGTTTTATGTTAATCAACAGTAAATAAATATCAAAGAACAGACCTACTGTAAGGTGTAATCTCTGGCCACTTCTGTTCTGTACAAATTTGAAGAAGTGTATATTGAAATCGTTAAGAATAAGGGGAGGAAGGATAATACAGCTGATATTTCTTCTTATATAGCGACCTGAGGAGAGCCTACAAAAATCCTCGTTGGAATGAACTAAATCTTGCTAGAAAAGTAAAATTTAAAAAATCAGTTTATGGTGAACGGGACACAGATATATAAAAGAAGTTGAATAAATCATGAGTAAAAATGACACAAAGACAAAAGACAAAAGAATTTGAAACAAGTCACCATCGTTCAGGTGATTCGCCTAGTCCTCGATAGAAGAAGAAGAAGATGATGATGATGATGATGATTATGATAATGTTAATGTTAATGTTGATTTTAATTATCCTTATTTAAAAAATCAGTTTTTTCATAAATATTATTTTTAAAATCAGTCCATATCAATAAGCCCTGAACGCTATTAAAAAGACAAAACATTTAAAATCGTGTAGTCCCACTATAACTTCAGTTAGCTTATCATATTACGAAATTAATCAGACGCAGATTAAAGATGTTAAAAAGACATCAAATCTTTTAATTTCGTCAAATGTTTAAAATTTCTGTTGCATACAACGGTCTATCGTTAGGCTGCTGCAAGCTGTTAGCTTTGGACCACGTGGTTTTACAGCAAAACGTGGCAGCACCGCGTTCCTGCCAATTCGGAAGTTATATTAAACAAATATAATGATCTACCTTTGTAGGGCTATAAGTTATACTTTATAGTGCCTAGGCTATTATTTCTTTTTGCAGTGAGAGAGGCGTGAGAATTAAATTTTGTGAATTTTATCCGGTGTAGACTGTATGCAGTGCCTTGAAAGAAGTAGAGATGGTGTCCTTATGAATCATTAGTTCAAGCACCTTATTTGGATTAGAAACTTGTGTAGCTGAAACACGATATCTAAATAAGATTCAAAAGACTCTGAAATAGCAATGATATACAAATTGTGAAATGTTTGTTTAAGACTGATACAAAATAGAAAGGTTATATAAATCGTACACAACATGACGATGTTGTAACTCATACGTTGTAACTACTTAACGTTGTGAAACGAATAGAGACCACTTTACAGTATTATAGTGATAGACTGAACGCACGTTACGTCTGATTCCATAATATACACATACGGTAGATCGAGTTAGGTTCGCCGACGGCGCGGTTCTGAATGAACGATCCAAATACCAGTTAACAAGTAATTCATTTAATTTGTACGTCTGAATCAGCGCTCACGACATTGCGCTGCACTGTGCCTGGGGCTATCGCGCGTGCGCACTGAATTGTTAAATCATACATTCAGTTTAAAATAATTACATACGGTGCAATATATTTACAAGTTTTTAATCAACCTGTATGCCCTTAAACTCTGGTACACTCGTATTTACTTGTTTAGCAACATATTTATATTGAAGTAAACATAATGTAACAGATAGTAGCAAGCAAAACATACGTCTTGAGATCGGTTTTTCTTTTGTTTCTCAATAAAAGCAGTTCAAAAGACACGTGTATGTGAAATGACACAACCAGAAGGAGTTTTAAATCACTGACAAGACAACACGGTGTATTGCAATGTCTATAATTAACGTGTTAATATCTTTACACTACAAGCACCAACACTTGTGTGAAAGATAAGACATGACACCTATATTTCATGATAAGGCCCCATACGTGACGCTATCACTTGGCCCCATACGTGATATTGCTAACGTTTGTACCTTTTTTCAAAAAAATTAGAAGACGTCAGCTTGGTTTTTTCAAAATATTTTTAAAATTTATTTTCTAAAATATTTATAGTTTTTTTAGTTGAAGATTTTTCAAGTTATTTGAATTATTTTAGTTCAATTTACAAAAGATTGTTCTGCTGCAAGCTGTCGGCGTTGGACCACGTGATTGTAAAACACACTTAGCAACACCGTCTTTCTGCCACTGGAACTGTCAATTCGGAAGTTACATTAAACAAAATACAATGATCTACCTTGGTAGGTCTATAAGTTATACGTCATAGTGCCTGCACAGCCATTTCTGCAATACATGTATTCTTACACTTCTGCTTTACATGCAGAAACATTTAAATGTAATGTCTCATACAGTTCCTGAGAAAAAGTTACGTGAGGTGGGAAAAGGGTTATTTCTGGAAAAAAAAAGAAAAACTACATTTGAATATGACAGCTGTTACCTTCTTGTACGTTTCTGTGCCTTATGCCGCTTCTTCCTCAAAATTATCTTCTAATCTTTTTATTATGTACTTGTGTTTCCTTATCTTCTTTTCCAGCTCTTGTTGAGCTTTTTCAGCTTCCGTTATTCATCTCTGGTCAATTGTCTTTATACTGTTTGTAAAGTTTTTTCTAGATGTCAGGCCAATTTCCTTGAATAACGTCTAGTTACCATGTTAAATGTTAAATGTTGTCTCAGCCACATACACATTGAATTTCAAGGGGCAAACAAATTTTGTTTGTTGGTACGTAGGGAGCGGAAGCACAATGGAGACGTTAGTAGTAGGTGTTGGGGATTATATATGAAAAGGTAGACGAAGACAATGACGATGACGACGAAACTATTTTTGCGCGTTCGGTTGACATTACGGCGACGGTAGGACAAGCTATTCCTTACCGAGTTGCACTGCTAATAGCCTCGCTCAAAACATTTGTTTCTCACTGAAATTTAGTAAAACATCAGTTTGGCACGAATAATTTACCTTCTTCATGAATTCTTGAATTGCTTTTATTTATTTTTTAGAGTATGTCTACATGTTAATGTTATATGTGTACTATTCAGTACCTTTGTTTTAATTCAAAACAATGAAAAATTTATGATACATTATACTAAAGAATTTAAACAAAAAATGTACTGCCTTAAACACTATGTGTACAATTTATGCAATGTTGTTATAACAAGTAGCATATAAAATAAAATGTTAATATCGATGTAGTAAGTAGTATCTATACGTAAAAATTCCTTTCAGCAAGTTTTTAACTAAGTACAGTTTATAATGCTATTAGTTTCTTCTTCTTCTTCTTCTTCTTCTTCTTCTTCTTCTTCTTCTTCTTCTTCTTCTTCTTCTTCTTCTTCTTCTTCTTCTTCTTCTTCTTCTCAGGGTTTAGGGTTACAGCGTGTTTCATCTTGTGTCCTGCCATCTTCTTCTGGGCCTACCTACATCCTTTATCAAGAAATTTATTTCAGAGGCTTGTATATAATAGAATTGTTATTATATTCAGAAACTATTAGTTTGAAATAGAATTCCTTTAACTTACATTAACAAATTAAAACTTGATTTTCATTCCTCAAAAGTAAGGTGACCAGAAAAAGTAAGAAAAAAATTTCCCAAGACTTATAAACTTAAAAGTAAGTTGTAAGCTTAATAAATTAAAATCTCGTATTTGATGTAATATTTTAACATGTATTTGTTTAAATCATATTTAACATATTATATGTGTACATATATTATATGTTTATCTACATTGTATACATATAATGTATAATATGATAACAATGACGTATAGATTGTTAAATTTTGGTTTGCAGACTGTAAGGCCTTGGTGGTCCGATGTTGTTTATAGCAAACGTTTTGCCATCGTTAGTGCAAAAGGACTGAAAAACTGACAAAGATTTTGCAGTCAGTGACCGCAGTACTGTGGCTAAGGCTGATAAACTTTGTCAGCTGTATTCCAACATATAAACTGAACTATATAATATGTGTCTTATATTATACACAACAAAGTATCTTATTGTTTACTGCTATTGTTATTGGCAGGTTATTGATTCAATGCCACCTGTTACATTTAAATGATTATGAGAAATCCCGACAAAATTTTCTGGCTGCTGAAAGAGAATAACCAGGATGTTTTGTAATATGGAAAAAATTAACTGAATATTTGTGTAGGTGATATTTATTACTCACGCCAAAATTTGTTGATACAATTTATATATATATATATATATGATTTACAATAAAAAAAATAATAAATAATGTTTTCTCACGGTGGACTAAACGAATAGCGTTGAAATCTACACTGTTCAGATTTTGTGGAGTATTTCGAAACGAAGTATGCAAGAACTGACAACCCCCTTGTCCTGTAATTATTTGCAGATGCGTGTTATAATCAGAATAAAAATCAAGCCCGTTATTCATAAAACTGTATCAAGTTCCAAAAGCATAGATTTTGGTTGTACAGTACACACTTTTCCAATAAGGGGACATAGTTAAATGCTTGCTGACTAAATGTTTGGACATACAGAGAAGCGACAATATATAAGTCACTCGCAGCGTGTCATAGTTTTTCCTGATTTCTATATGGTGAAACTTTATGATAAAGACTGGTTTTTGTTACGATTTTATAAACAACACAATAGCGGTATTTAACAGGTAGATGCCTATTAAAATAATTTACCAGAGAACCTATAAAAAATCTGTAAAATCCGTTGACTGTAAACCTGTATACAAAATAAACTACACTTATAAACCTATTTTAAAAACACAAAAGTACGTTTTAAATTATCAAAGACGTCACGTAACAGAAAAATTTTGTAAGATGAAGAAAAAAGATTACTGATGTTGTTTTTAGTGAGGATAGATATTGTTTTCTGTTATATTCGATTTAAAAATAATAATATATGTAATAGACTTTTTGCTGACACCTTAATTGCGCGGTATGTTGAATTTAGTAGTACAGAAAGTTATCCTCTCGACTTCCTCGCAAGAAAAGCTGAAGTCGAACAAGATCTTGACTTCGAAACTGAAGGGCATAGAAGTTACAACATGCCTTTTACGATGAGGGAATTACAGTCCGCTATCCGCGCTGCTGGGAACACTGTATTAGGACCGGACGATAATCCTTACAGCGTTATACGTCAACTGACGGAAGTAACTGTGGTTTCGCTACGGGCACTTTATAACGCCATATTGTCTCTTTCACAATTATGTTTCTCTCTCAATTTTCTCATAATTATGTTTTTCAAGGTGACTACACTAAACGATGGAAAGAAGCGAGTTCAGAAAGTCATCCTGTTTCTGAAGGCTGGGAAGGATTCCCTTAAAGCTGAGAACTATCATCTAGTATCGTTGACGTTATGTTTAGAATAATTATTGGAGAGGATGGTTTACAACCGGTTCACCTGGTTTCTTGGAAAATAAGGCCTACTGACCGGACACCAGTGTGGGCACCGGAAGCACCATTCTACTGCTGACCAATTAGTGTATCTGAAGATCACAGTTCAAAACAGTTTCATCGAAGGGAAACACATTGTTTCTGTATTCCTCAATATGGAGAAATCATTCTATAAAACTTGGAGATACATCACGAAAGAGCTACATGATTGGCGTTTGAAAAGAAACCTTCCCAGATTTATCTCCAGCTTTCTCAAGGGATCGGGCAGCTTTCAGCTTTCCGTGATTGGGTCGGGCAGTCACTGTCAGCCCCACACTAGCTGGAAAATTGAGTTCCGCAGGGACCTCCGTTGGCCGCACGCTTTTTATTCTAGCCATCAACGGGTTCTTCGAGGGTATAAGAACATCAGTTGGGAAGTGATTGTACGTTAACGGTATTGCGCTGTTCTATTCGGCTCAAGCAACGGTAGTGAACAAACGTAATAGACACGTTGGTTAAAAATGCTAAAAGCATAATCAACAGAGACTACCTGTCTCCACTTCTGTCGAAAGCAAGAAAGTCATCAAAACCTGATGCTCACCATGAGCGGGTTCCCGTTGCACTATACACATGAAATCAATTTTTTGGTCTAATTTTGACAGATATTTAATGTAGACCACTTGGATGTGAGGTGCAAATCGTCGCTAAATGCCATTAGGTGCATCTCCCATATGATCTGGGTAGCCCAGAGGTAAGTTTTATTGCGCCTGTTCACCGCATTTGTGCTATCTAAAATGGATTTTGGATGTTCCTCAGCCAGAAAGTCGTGCTTGAAAAAGCTAGATCCTCTGCACAATACTGGGTGTGGTATGTCATAGCCTCTGAAGCAAGTAAGCTTATATTGTGAAGCAAGAATGACATAACTGTAGCTTCGCAAACCAAATGGCTGGTTGGGTATTGCTAGTAGAAGCTAGAAATGTTTACCTCCAAGCGAACTGAGACTATTCTTTAGATCATACATATTGTTTTTCTGTTTAGAAGAAGACACCATTGTATACACTGTTGGCTCAAAGACGGAGAGCGGCCTGGGTAGTGCGTTTGTCACCGAGGGCGCCTCCCACTCCTGGACACTGTCCTATGCCGCAAGTGTATACAACGCCGAACTGTGTGCGGTGTGGCAAGCTCTTTGATTCTGTGAACGCCGATGTGAAACAAAATTTATTATCTGTACGGGTTTACTGAGTTTTCTAACTGCCTTGGACAATCCGGGCACAATGGACCCGTTATTGCAACAGATAATGGCACTACGGTACGCGTTAGAATATTTCGGTTTATCTTTTACTTTTGTTTGGTGTCCGGGTCATGTAGGTATTGAAGGTAATGAAGAAGCTGACGCTGCAATGTGACACGCCGAAGGCCTTAGTTGCCAAGCCCTAAAAAAAATTAAGTTAGCAATGTGAAATATGAAGAAATTGAAAATTAAAGTAATAGAAAAATGACACGTAGACACCAGGTAAAAGCACGACAAGATAATGAATTCTACAGAGAAGTATGATAGAAATGAAGAAGATTTTTGAGACTGTGTAGAAAAAAATCTAAAAAGTATGCAACAAAGTTATATAAAAATATAACAAAGTGCTCAGTTTTGTTTAGGAGAAAGAACAGACAGAAAAAGACAGGTGGAATCGTGAATAAGAAAGCGGTAAGGAAACTGTGAAACACTCGTCCAAAAAGAACAGTAGCTTTGTATTTTATTTCGTCATGAAAATGTTTTTTTCTAAAATAACACTATACATATAAATGAATATAAGCTTTCACGTCCTGTGTTTACATTATCACAATTTTTCGGGCTTCTGGGCCGTGGTCTAGGTACCTGCCATATACATATACCTAGACCACGGACCAACAGCCCGAAAAATTGCGCTAATGTAAAATATAGGCCTACATTTAAGTTCATATATGGAAGCCTGGATATTAGAATCAGGTTACATGGTATGTTTTCTACGTGAACGCACGACTATACGAAGAAGGCTTTTAGATTTAAAAGGCGATTTAGTTTGACACTGAGAGTGGCCGGGTTCTTAGTTACTGGATTGTAATTCATTGTTCTCCATCGGATAATATCTTAGTTTAACAGCTACATAATAATTCTGAGGAAACCAGATCTAAGGTTGCGATGTTTCCTTATCGAAGAAGTTTAATCACTTTAACCTGTATAATATTACTGAAACAGCTTAAAAATGTTTTCTTTCAGCACAGAGTAAGTCTTAAGTATAGATTCATAAAGAAGGGAGTTTTCTCAACGACTGCTTCGTATCCAACTAGCACGCTTCGTAACACTGTGAGCGTGACTTTTAGATTAGCTCCGCTCAGTTAACTTGTGGGATAGCCTAACTCAGTAGTTCTGACTGGTATTTTTCAGTAGCATTGATGTTTTCTCTGTAATCTGTGGTGCGTGTACTTAATACCTTTTCTAATTTACTTACACGGAAAATAAAATGCCTGTTTTTATTAGACTAAATGCAAGTAAATATACAGCTATAAGAAATGTTTAAAAAGACGACAAGATGATGTTACATATAGTTAGTAAGTAAAATATAAATCATTTCCTGAGTATGGAAGAAAGAATGGGATCCTTTACTTCATTATTTTATTACGTTTTTCAATATAGGAAACAAACAGTTTGCATAAAAAATGTTTCCCATCTGTCAACTTTTATTCCTACTGTATGACATATTCTGCGATAACATGTTCAAAACATACTTTACAACTTATCATCATCGTCATCTTCACATCACGGCACAGACAAGGCGCTGCCTGTTCCACCTTCACAGATCCTCCAACCATCTCTTCCTGCGTCCTTAGGTTTATATTTTCAGACTTGTTTGACTAGTCTTGAATCTGATCTTCTTTCTAAATGTTCTTTCCACCGTTGTTCATAATCTTTTAATTGAAGTTGAAAACTTGTAAGTCTTCTCTTATGACTTAATTCTTTATACGATCAAGTTTGGAACACCTTTTAAATCCTCATAAGAACTCTGTTTCCAAGGCCTGTATTTCACTTTCTTGTTTCTTGGTTTTCATCCATAATTTACACCCATAAGACTAGTACAGGGACCGCCATGGCTTTGTAAAACTTTAAGTTTGTCTCTCAACGTACCTTGTTTCTAAAAACACGATTGATTTTCCTACAGATCGTCTGGAACTTGCTTACCTTAACTTCAATATCATAATTTCTTATCATAGCCAATATCATTTCCCAAATAGTTAAAATGGCTCACCTGTTCTATAATTTAAATATATATAACTTGTTCACATGTTTAACCATTTTGTTAAAACGGCTTACCAGTTCTTTACAAATTGTGAAACATAAAATGATCTTTATATTTGCAAACACTATATTATATGTGTCTTTGCGAGTTATCTGTATGCAAAGTGTGAGCAATACAGAACGAAACTGCACTTCGGCAACAGCGGAAATCAGAATCTATTAACACACCAGTCATAACTAGTTTTCTGGTAAGTACTAAAAACAAACTAAAAATGAAACGCATCAAAAGTCAGTTGAAGAAGGTTCCAAATGCAGCTATACATCAATTTATTCCTAACAATTTGAAACTAAAAACGCACAATTCTATTGAACGTTTGGAATTAAGCATCAACATCCTAAATATGGCGAAACCAAAGACTGTCCTAGTATATTGAACCGAAATGTCGTTACTGAGGCGGCGGTTATGAACAGGTTAAACATATGCTACACTGAGTTTTGCCAGACATCATCACAGCTGACAGATGAGTACTCAAATTATGTCTAATATTACGGCATAGAGTCACACCATCTGTATGTTACTTGACTTTAGAACCTAGGCTTACATGTCCATTAGGTCTACTGTATTGTACCGTACACAGTATCCGTTACTACCTTCATTTTACTACCAAGCGAAGCCGCTGCTACTTGCGTTTGCTTGACCCAGACTGTGAGTTTGACGTCAAACACGATCCACGATGCACCTGTTTGGAATTTAGTAGGGCGATAACATTTAGTGCCGATTCAACAAAATGTCGTATTTATTAATACAAAACATAATACAAACATATCCCAGGAAATACACATGAGAGATAATATATTTTTATGTACCTTGTTAGGCTTTTTACCTGACAATCGGAGTGTACGACCACGTGATGTTTAGCTGCGTATCTACGCATATTTCAAACCAGCTATACTTAATATACGTTTTTGTAACTTATCATTACAGAATTATGAAATTTAAAATAAAGGTAATAGAAAATTACAACAAATATTGTAAGATTGAAATATAATTTGTAAAATTAACGAACGTAACACGATGTGTAACTTCCACTTACAATGTTTAACAGGGATAAACTAAATGGATTACTCCCACACTTGATAATGCATTTAGTGTATAGAGCACAGAATGCAGTAATTTTTTCTGTGTGGTTAAAATACGTGGCCGTACTTAGTTTTGTGTCCAAATACGTAAGGAGCAACAACACACATTAAAAAAAAAAATAAATAAATAAATTCGCCTCACGTGCGCAACAAGATAAAAAAATTAGCTTTAACAAGACTTTAATTAAAACATACTCTCATTTGAATACGTATATCATGGCAGGCTGACCTAGATAAATTTATCAATTTTGTGACAATGGCGCAAACGGTTGTCAAGTAACCGTTACAAGACAGTACACCGTAAATTCTGAGATTCAGATACTCAGATAAACCTTTATGTTTTACCCGATAAATATCTTTCAACCATTTATCATGATCTTTCTTCCAATATATATATCTTTCATCGTGTCTTGATCAACAGAGAGAAACACAAATGTCATAAATTCTAGAACAGAGAAATCTGTGTTTAAGTGATAAAATCAATCTTCATTATGAACAGTATTTAGTTTTATTATCAGTACATACAATTTATTTGTATATTAAGGTAAACGTTCAGTGACGAATGCCCAAGCGCTCATATCACGCATTTGTCGTAATCTTCTTTCATTACGACATTTGTCGTAATTCACTTTTCTTGTAGAAATACAACTAAACATGTTCCCTTACGCCTTACGTCTCAGTTACGCGTAAGAAGGTTCCTCACATTGCAATTTAGAAAGTGTATAACCCTAAATAATGGATAAAATTCATCTGGTAAAATTTCCTGTTAAATTTTCTATTAAAATACGTTTCCAAATAAAAAGCTTTATGAAGTTTAAATTTTGTGGACTGCCATCCAGTTGGTCAAGCATTCACTGCAGATTACGGTAAGAAACGCAGCTTACTGTTTCGAACTGTACTGTCCACAATCATCTGTATTCCTTTGTTTCCGAGTAAATACCCAGATAGTAATATTCTGACATCTACTCATACTGGGACACGGAAACATAATTGTAGAAATGCTCTCTAAAAGTATCAACGGTGGATGGGATAAATTGTTTTTTATTACACTTCATTACTGCTCGGTACGTAATTGTAAGTAGATTACAAACGAGCAAATATATAAGAATATAAGAGCAATTATCTCTGTAAAATAATAATCGTTGTGTCCATGTCACAAAACTATTTTTTAGTTGTGTTTTTATACTTGTTTCTATTGAGAAAGAGTAAATCCTGAGTATGCTTTCACAGGAAAACATGGTTTTATGTAATATCCAATATGCAGTGTAAGTATCGTATACTTTGTAAACGTGAAAATGAAGAAATGTAATACGAGGATCCGATGTGTAAAACGGAAACGATTTGTTTCAAGGAACATGAGAAATGAATTAAAGTGGTAATTCAAGACAGAATGTTAGAGGGAATTTATGATTATCGATACATCGAATTAGTTGTGATATCTTTATCCTTTATTTATTTTATTCCATAATCTGTGCGATATCATGAGAAGATCACTGCAGAGTACGGACATGAAATAGATACAGCATAAGTTGCATAAAGTCTTTGCAGTTCAAGTGAATATCATTGTGGTAGTTCAAGCGGTTTTATGTGGATCAGAACATCAGTAGTTAAGAAGGGGCAGTGACTGAATTTGATTACAACCTTTGAAATAATCTATCAGATATATGGAGGCTTGCAAATGAGAGGGTCGTATTAGAAATGAGGTTGGTTAGAACTACAAGCATTTTCTGACGTGATAAAATCAGTGCACATGGACGAAATTAACAACTCCATCTAAGACATACGTTAACCACATCAGCATCAAAATAGTCATGGTGTAGAGGAAGTTTCAGCAGCTAGACTTATTTTGGAAGAGCAAGGAAAATTGTGATTTCTGAAATACTAATAGGAGATGTTAACTCCTGACCTTTGCAGGTTATTGGTGATACACTTAATGTATCTATTTAGGCCAGTTTTTTCCGTAACAAATCTGTTGTCTCACACAGATCGAATGCCTACTGTTTCCAAACTGTTTACTGTGGAATGATTATTGTTTACATTATTACCTTCTCTTGAACGTTTAGGTAGTGATGAAACAAAAGGTACAATTGACTGAGAGAAGTTTGAGATCTACAGACAAGTGGGCACATATTACGATATTTTTGCATTACTTTACATATAATATTAAATATTATTTTAAGTTAACATGTTTTACAACTTCTAAAACAATTTTACTTCATTTCAAGGCGATGTTAGGAACGGTTCTTCTCCGAGAAAACATATTAATACAAATTAAATTAATTCGAATCACGATTTAAAAGCGTGCGCATGCTCGCGCGCGCGAACACACTCGCACACACGCACGCACACATGCACATACACACTCACAAACACGTATGTACAAACAAGATCCTCGCACGCCCGTTAACGTCTACTGCATAAACGTCTACGCCGAGTGTACTAAATTTACCGTTCGAAAACGTGAGGAGAGAAACGGTATACATATTTAAATTTAACGAATGGCGTCTTGGCGTTAAATTAATCCAAAATTTAACCATTTTGGACTTGCGTCTTCAAAAAGACGAGATATACTTTATACGAGAACGCTTCTTTTATCAATACAGTTTTATTTACTGTATCCAAGTGATTTGTTGCGTGCGCGCGATTAAACAGAGATCGGGAGGAAATAGACGGTCTTACTTAGCGTGCTCTTCGTGAATAAATACATAAGATATAACTATGTATGTGTGTGTTTCTGAGAGAGAGAGAGAGAGAGAGAGAGAGAGAGAGAGAGAGAGAGAGAGAGAGAGAGAGAGAGAGAGAGACTTCGTGCGTACATATCATACAATTGTTTAAAACATTCCGCTAATATTTATCAGTCACAGCGCAGTGCAGAAAGTTGAAGCCTCAGTAAGAAAAATACTCATAAACAAAGAACAAATGAGTTAACACGTAGAGTAATTGATGTATGTGAAGATTTAGATTTTGCAGTAAAACATTCGTTTCATTCTTCAGCTTTCTTCCTCTTATGATTTGTCTTCTTCATCCTCCGTCTAGTCTCTTATCTTCACCTGTTTCACACTGTTTTACAGAGTATTCTTCAAATACATCTCCGTGTCATTTATCACATCATTACTCACGTTTTTCTGTCACATCACTGGTTCCTATAAGCGATTTAACTATTTAAAATTAGGACCATATTCAAGGATGACGTCAAACTGTATTCACGTAGTACGAGCACAGTTCTTTTTTCACAGATATTCAGATGTATCAACAAACCTACCAAAATTCATTTAACAAATCGGAAATTTCTTTTGAAAATTATGCGTCTGTGTTGTGCATCTAAATAATACTATATTCCAAATCTTCTGTTTATAAGATTCCAATAATACTGCAACAATGGGATGCTAAGATAAACTAATGTGGACAGTGTTTCAAACGATACTGGGACAATTACAACCGCAAATGTATGTGCATTCCATATTCTGTATATTGCACACAGATTGTAAGTAAACCAATACAGTAAAACAAAAAAGTGAAACGCACGAAAAGGTATCACCTAATTTTACAAACTCCAGAATGTTACTGTTAAAGTGTCGAATCCTTTTTCAAACACGTCGTCTGCTTCGTCGATTGTTTCGTTGTTTTCATTTCGATGTTGTAAAATGCGTCACTGAGTGGATTAGTCATGGTTTTTGTTTTATACAGTTTAAACTAGGTATAATTTTTTATACGTATGTATTAACTCCTCTGAATATGGGTAGACACTCATTCTTAATAAGTGTCAATTTATTATGTTACGTGACTCCTATATTTAACCAATTATTTTATTAAAGAGAAACACGATGACTACTAACCAGTAAAGCAAAGTTTTGTTAAGTACAGAAGTCTTTTCTTTAATCATACCACTGGACTTGAGTAAATACGTTGTTTCACGACACGTGAATGTACACCTAAGTAAGTAGTAATTTCAGTTACTTTTTTGTAGACGATTAAATTCCATTGTATGTACGCATATTATATGCATATATTTTGTTCTAAAATGTTCAGTCTTAAAAATCAGTATAGAAACGTCTAAAATCATTACGGTTCACAAATAGTCACTATAAGAAAAAGGAAAAAAGACATTGTAGTTTCCACGTTTTCAATAGAAGTCAATTGAAGCACATAGGATTGTTATAAAACTTGTTTTGCAGTAACACTGACACACAATGGGAAGACTATCGCCAGCATTGACACAAATTCACACACGCACACACGCGCGCGCGCGCACACACACACACACACACACACACACACACACAGAGCATAGTTAATGGTTCTTTCGTTACGAGCGTAGCTAATCTTTAATAATACTGTTTGATGCCAACACAATGCTGGAACAATTGGAAGATCAGCTGACCGTACTAGCAACTCGATGATATTAACTAGATCCTAATTTATATTGGTTATACCCTAATTACGTTGTCCGCATTTTGAGTTGACCACGCCGTGTTTATTTCGATACGACAATAGCAGCTTATAGGTTTGATTAATACGTGTTTTCAGTAGAATAAGCTGGGCCCGGAGAGCGAATAATAAATTAATGAAGTATTTCATATATTAAAAGTGAAACTGGAATAGGTCTACTACGCCCCTTACATGACGGCTGTAAGAATATCCTGTTCTCCCCATAGTGTATTCTTAGTGTACCAATTTGTCTTCAGATATGTCATCTCCCTTCAGTAGTACATAAAAACTTATCCTTAAAAATAAAGGGAACGAAATAGGATTAGTAAAAGTAATGGCAAGATAAATAGATACTGATATTTCTTCATAAATAGTCGACGTTATCTTCATAGAAAAATCTCAACAGATAAATATTTGGAATTCTAGAACCCCCTTTCTTCTTGTTTTAATGCATTTAGTGTCATTTTAAAACCTGACACTTAGATAAGTTTTCAACTTTTTCTATACATGACCAGATTAGATTCTTAAATCCGCCAGATTTTAAGTAGATACAACTAAATGTAGATGCCTAGGCATATAAACTATAAAAATAAATAGTTTGTCTTCTAGTAAATAATTGATTTACTAGGTTTAACGGTGGGTTAAAAGTATGTAAATGTGTTAGAAACAAAAGTAAGTGAGCTTTTTACTAATAAAAAAAGCTAAAAGGCTTTGTACTAAATCTACTACTTTTTGTTATTAAAAACGTGTATTATTTGTGGATTTACAATTTATTTTAACTAGGAAACAAAATTTGACTGAAAGCTGTTGTGTTTATTATATTTCTATTCATATTCATATTCATAGATTCATAAGAATCTTACAAAGATTTCTTTAAAACTAATAGATAGATTTCACGAACAGTCTGTTACAAATTATGCCATTAGTGTAATTGTTGCATAGACTGATAAAGCTCTTCAAGCTTAGTTGGATTACGACGGATTCAGTTATTACAATAAAAGTATAAAGCCAGTTTTTTCGATGTATTTATTTATATAAACGTAGTGTCAGTTCTAGATGACATTTTTTTACGAGCTTTTTTGAATTTATTTTCGTCAAGGATATAATATGCTCTATTCTCTTGCATATGATTCCAGGGATAAGGAGTTCCCCTCTACCAAGTGCCAACGGTCTCTTCGGAGGGCGGATGAGCGGGTAGTGGTAGGGCACTTTCTTGCCCTTGGGATGGGAAACTGTCCCTAAAGGCGGATGAACCACTTGGTCGACGGCATGAGGAAGTGGGAGGCAACAGAATACCACCACATTAAGGCTCCATGTTGGATATCCATAGTAGAGCAAATGGTGTGGCCCTCTATGTAAAATGTTCCGGAGGTAAAATATCCCCTCAGTCGGATCTCCGGGAGGGGAATGCATCGAGGAAATTACCAAAGGCAGTAGAGATATCACAGAACTAGGAAGTGTTGAAAAGAAGAAAGGTGGCAAGCTTAGGATTGGGACATGGAATGTTCGCACCCTTTTACAGGCTGGTAAATTGGAAAACGTAAAGCAGGAAATGATTAAAAACAGACTAGATATACTAGGACTTTGTGAGATGAGATGGGAAGGGAGCGGAGAGTTACAGAGTGGAGATTATCACGTATATTATTCAAGGAGAAGAGAAAAGTGGAAGAAATGGTGTTGGTATAGTCATAGAAAGGAAGCTAAACAATAACGTCATTAAGGTAGAGTATATAGATGGCCGATTAATACTGTTGAGGATGAAAGGAATGATGAAAGAGATAGTAATAATTCAGGTGTACATGCCAACAAGTCAATGCTCAGAAGAAGAAGTGGAGGAATGTTACTGTAAGATTGAGGAAGTTATAGCTACAGAGAAGTAATTCATGCGTAATAGTGATGGGAGACTGGAATGCTGTTGTTGGGGAAAGCAAGGAAGAAGGCACAGTTGGCGAGTTTGGTTTAGGGGAGAGAAATGAAAGAGGGGAAAGACTGGTGAACTTCTGCAAAGAAAATTCATTAGTAGTTGGTAATACTATATTCAGGCATCATAAAAGAAGTAGATACACTTGGACATCCCCAATGAATGGACAAACATATCACATAGATTACTTTTCAATTCAAAGCAGGTTCAAGAACTCCTTAAAAAATACAAGGGCATATCCAGGTTCAGATATAAACTCTGACCATAATATGGTGGTGGGAGAGGTGCAGATATCTAAAGAGAATAAAGAAAGGCAAGGTTAAAGAAAGATTTGATCTAGAAGTTATCAAAGAAGTAGGAAAGCTGGAGGAAAGATTTGTAAGCAATTGGAAAACAGGTTGTCAAATGAGGCTATAAATTACAAATGGATAAGGATGAGAGATTGACTTAAACAGACAGCAAAAGAGATAGTTGGTAGCTTTAGTAGCAAAAGAAGGAAAAAAGAATGGGTTACACACCAAATGAGGGAAAAGATGGAAGAAAGAAAAAAGTGGAAAAATGTAAAGAGCGAGGAAGAAAAGAAAATGTATAGAAGGTTGAACAATGAATTAAGAAGAGAAACTGAGAAGCTAGGGAAAACTGGCTGAAAGATAAATGTGAAGAGATAGAGTCGTTGGAGAGAGAAGGCAAATTTGAAATGATGTATCAGGTTGCAATGGAAATAGTTTTTCAAAGAAGGAAAAATTGTGCTAAAATGCAAATAGCGAATATAGATGGAACTCTAGCCATTGAACCTGAGGAAGTGCTGAAACGCTGGAAGGAATACATAGAAAATTTATATAAAGCAGATCAAAGACCAGTAAAATTTGAACTGGAAGAAGAAATAGAAGTAAATGATGATGAAAAGGGATTCAGTATCATAGAAGACGAAGTTGAAAAGGCATTGATGGAAATGAAAAATAGAAAGGCAGTTGGGATTAATGAATTACCTCCAGAAATGCTCAAAAATTTGAAAACTAAAGGGAGGAAAGAGCTAGTATACCTTTGCAATGAAATTTATGAGAAAGGTGAATGGCCAAATGACTTTTTGTCAACAGTAATGATACCAACAGAGAAAAAAAGATTGCAAAGATATGCGAAGAGTTCAGAACAATTAGTTTGATATCGCACCCAGCCAAAGTGTTGTTAAGAGTGTTGAATAGAAAAATATATGGTAAACTGGATGGCACGCTAGAGGAAAAGCAGTTCGGTTTCAGGAAAGGTAAAGGGACTAGGGACGCAATAGGGCTGCTAAGAACAATTGAAGAAAGATACATAAGAAAAAGACAAAGAGCTATATGTTGTTTATATAGACCTGAAAAAGCATTTGACAGAGTACAGTGGGGAAGACTATTAGATATTTTGATAGACAAGGGGGTGGATTGGAAGGAAAAATGTTTAATTCGTAATCTGTACCTTGGACAGAAAGTGAGTGTGCAAATCGGAAAGGAGAATTCAGAAGGAATTAAAATTGGAAGATGAATAAGGCAAGGCTGCTGTATGTTACCAAATTTATTTAACATATATCTTGATGACTTGATTAGGAAGTGCTTTGACAAAACAAAAGGTGTGAATTCGGTGGAAGAAGAATTGAATTTATAAGGTTTGTTGATAACATGGCTGTTTTAGCAGAAAAGGAAGAGGCAATGAATGAAATGATAAGAGATTTGAATTTAGTATGCGAGGAATATGGAATGAGGATTAATAAGGAAAAAACTAAGTGTATGGTGATTAGCAGAGAAGGAAAAAAGGGCAAATATAAAGATAGGGCAAGACAAAATGCAACAGGTGGATTTGTTTAAATATCTTGGAAGCTTGATAAGTGAAGATATGTTCTGTACTCGTGAAATTAGAGCAAGAATTGCTATAGCGAAAGGGGCATTTAATGGGAAGAAAAGACTGCTGTGTGCCAAAATTAATAAGAATTTAAGAAAAAGGTTGGCAAATATTATGTATGGAGCGTTGCTTTATATGGTGCAGAGACATGTACACTGAGGAAAGAGAATGAAAAAATGTTAGAAGAATTTGAGATGTGGGTTTGGGGAGCAATTGAAAAAGTGAAGTGGGTTGATAAAGTAAGGAACGATGAAGTTTTAAGAAGCATAGGGGAAGAGAGAAGAATCCTGAAGGCAATAGAAAATAGGAAAAGGAATTGGTTAGGTCATTGTTTTAGAAGAGACTGCTTTCCTTACAACTGCCATAGAGGGTGTCATAGAAGGAGAAAAAAGAAGAGGGCGTTGAAGAATGAAGTTAATAGATAGCATTAAAGTCAGAGGGTGTTACGAAGAAACGAAAAGACTGGCATGCGATAGGACAGCTTGGAGAGCGTTTACCATTTGAAGACCTGTCTTGAGGCAGAACACCAAATAATAATAATTGTCTTGAATAACTGTCAGGATTGGAACTGCTATCTCTAAAACTACCGATCAGATCTTCAGATTTATTCAGAAGGACATTTCCGTGATTCTTCAACTCTTCTTTGTTGAACGGAAAATAGCGATTTAATGACATCTGCTTATAAGACTATCTGTAATTGTCACTTATGTTATTAAGCATAGCCGGTATTGTCACACTAACTAGTAACAATAAGAATACATTAACCAGAAAATTAATTAAGTGAGGAAAATGTTTCGTAAGAAAGATAAACCGAGACATAATAATGTAGATATAGAAGTTGAAATTTTCAGTAATCCACACTCCATTTTGACACATTATTATAGAAGGACTATTTCGCTGACAGTATTAATTCTGTAAGTCTGTTGACGACATCATGTACTTTCTTTGAACAATAATAAGAAGCTATATGGCGGGGTATGAAGGCATAGCAGGAGCAGTCGAAGTAGTAGTAGTAGTAGTAGTAGTAGTAGTAGTAGTAGTAGTAGTAGTAGTAGTAGTAGGAGGAGGAGGAGGAGGAGGAGGAGCAGCAGCAGCAAGAGAATATAAAAAATCAAAATAACATTGTGTTGTATTGACAGCTCGAGATGTTTTGGTTGTGATTCTTCTAGTAATGAATGAAAGCGAAATTAATATAAGTGTCAGAGAAAGTGTTTACTGGAGACCCTGTGTTGACCGCTATTGATGATCTGCAGTGTGCGTGCGCGCGTTATTAGAAAGTCGCAGGCGCGCGCGCGAGTCCCGACAACAATACGTAGGCCTACAAGTCAGATCGTTTGACGTGGTTGCAGGTTTCATTCTCGCCGTTTCCTTGACGAGTGAAATCGTATTAATTTTTGTGGATTCACGCATTGTACCTTCTGAGACATACTGTTTTTTACACGTATACCTGGTTGCGTATTTTTATTAATTAATACACAGATATTTCCGGTAAAAGTATTGTTTTCAACACAAGAACACCTGACAACAAATCCGATATGAGTTAATGATCAGTATCTAACGTAACACATGTATCGACACTCGATAAGCAGTGCTCAGCTTGACAGACTGTACCTTGAACATCCATTAAATGCGCCGTTAAAACATTACCAATTGTTTTTTTTTTGCATGAAAACTAAATTGAAAACGTTTTATCGCGTACCAAGTGAGACAAAAAAAATGTTTATTTTATAATCAATATTGACCAACTATTATTTCTATAAACTTTATAGTTTCCTCGGCTTCGCCCCTATGATGTCGGTATGATAATCACATAAATTCATGATTACGGTTTTTATCAGGTCAAGGTTCCGTAAGTCATAAAGATTTTTGTTTCTTGCAGTTTGTACTTAGGACTACATAGTATCTTATTTTTACTTAATGGCGTGTATCTCCAAACAATAGGAGTGGTTGGAAGACCAACCATAAATTATTTTCCCTGCAAAAATGTGACACAAATCTCGTGATAAAAATCGGCCGTTTATGCTATTTTAGTAGGATCTTTTTCAGATATGTTGTTACACATTGTAAATTGACGCATTTAATGGCTGAAATGTATTTGTTCCTGCTGAAATGTGACATACATTGTTCCTGCTGTGGACAGGAAGTAATTAAGTGTTCGTGGCAATCGACTTTTATAGAAAACTTCAAGATTTAGTTGCCTCTGGCTAAAATAGTATTAAACACTATTGTCCCGTATCAACTCACCGAAAACGTTAACTCAGGCATGATGCTGAGATCGATATCCCTGTCATCCATATACTTGATATCATTATCCATACGTTAATTTAATACAACGTATAGTATTCTTGGAATGCACACAGAAAGATAGGTACAACAACAGACAGCAAAATTGCAGGGCTACATTACAACAAAAACTGTGTTTGTTCGCGTACTACTTATATACTATCAGTTTGTCTGCATGACGATATCACAGAAGACGCGTCTGCGCACACACAAAAATATGGCCTAGAGAAGCGGGTTCTAACTGTTCTGTTTGGCGTTTATCACATTCTGAATGACATGTTTTCTATCGTTTTTTTCTCCTCACACATTCACTTCGGTCTCTGAAGTTTTGGTTACAGCTCCTCTGAAATCTGTCTGTCTGAATATCTGTATTGTACAGTTACTGTCATAAGACTCGAAGTAATCATTCTCATAAGCTTCAAATATGTCTGAAAAGTAAGCCTTTTATTACAGTCCACGCTATTCATCTTTTCATTACTATAACAGCCTTTCAATTATGTCCATCACAGTACACTCAACTTTCTTTTATATTTCTCTGATTTCCTTTTTGGTCATCTTCAACTTCTGATATCCCACATCGGAGTCTCAAGAAATTAACATCCAAGGTCTTATTAAAATATATTTATATACCTTGTGTTTATATAATTCACATATGGTTAGCGTAGTGATTTATAGGGGAAAGCGCCCAAACTTTGCTAACTTCTCCATAGACCTTTGCACCTTTTTGCCAAATGTAGATATTCAAATCCCTCGACAATAGTTTGTATACTCTAGGATAATTTGCAAAATACTTATAATGTGTAAACATTAATATCAAGATACTGGTTCGTATTATGCAAATGCAAGAAGTTTATGACACATACACAAACATATACATATCATAAAATTAATAAATTGCCAACCTGTGCTGGTACAGGGTCACATTCAGTGCAAATAAGTGCTCCAGGCACAACGAAAATCTTTGTAGTTAATTTCGTAAAATAACACTTACAGAAAAGAAGATGAATATAAGAAATATGGACATACACCTTAAAATCCATAACACTATAAAATAGAATGTAACACTGTACTTACAAAACCAAACTCGTTTAGGAATTTTAAAAATAATTTATGGCATCGAAAATATACTAAAGGAGAAATAAATATTTACAGAAACATTAAAGTTCATACAAGGATGATTTTTTTTACAAAGTTAATTATGCTTTTCAGTAAGTTAATTAGCTCAGTAGCTCAGTAGTGAACGTTTCAGTAGCTCATCGCTCGGTATATGCAAGCGCATTAGTAATTAACTAATTAACTATTGCAATGATTAAAATAAAATAAATCAAATTAAAACATTAAAAAATCAATGCAAACGATCGATGTAAAAATAACTTTAATATATAACAGTGAATACAACCAGCAGTTTTTGTTTACATGAGCTAAATAACAGTAGTTAGTAATTAACGTTATCAACATTTTCCAACGTCACTTGAATACCTGGCAGTAGTAAGACACACAAACAGTGGTTCGAAAATTGCTATAACTTGGTAATCACCTCGTTGCTATGGGGCAAATTAGCGAACATATCAAAAAGTTCTTTAAATAAAATATGAAATATAGTCCTTTTATCTACAACGTTCTAACCGTAAGTTGTACCTGGCTTCAGAAAATAAAATATCGGTATGGAGAACCATACATGACTTCCATGCTCTAAGATTTATATTTAAAATCATATTCGAAATGAAATATTTCCATAGAAATTACTTATTTCTACTTATTGCTTCAGCCTTAACCACAGTACTGTGGCCACTAACGTATACCACCTGACGTTTTCGCACTCGATTTTCACTGATGATGGGAGTCGATGGATTGCCGAAAAGTCTGGTTTTGCAGAAAACATTGGACTACGGCTAAACAGCCCGGGAAGTAATTTTAACAAAGAACTACTTCTTTGGTGCCGATAACGTAGCACACATATACAAAATTCTCCCCTCCCCAATCAACTATAATTTTTATTAATAGAAAATTACCCCCACCCCGTTCACCTAACCTCTTCATTTATAGATATTTCATCTACGTTTCTACAGTGGATTATTATGAACTTCTTATTAGGATACATTATTTATCAAAATTAAGTACTTTACTCTTGTTAAAACATAAAATATTGCAGGTAAACTACCCCTTTCTCTTCACCAAAATCAATAAACCTTCAGTCCTCTACAATTCAGGGATGCATGCAAAAAAATATTTGATTCTGTTTGAATGTGCGACAGTTATCGTTCGTCATATAAACAATTACCCTTGTTAAAACATAAAATGTTGCAGGTAAACTACCCCTCTCCATTAACCGATCTTCACCAAAAACAACAGATCTTGCGAACTCTACAATTCAGGGGAGTATGCAGAACATTATTTGATTCTGTTTGAATTTGCGGCAGTTATCTTTCGCAAAATAAAATTACCCTTCTTAAAACATAAAATGTTGCTGGTAAACTACCCCTTTCCCTTAACCGATCTTCAACAAAATCAACAGACCTTGAGTTCTCTTTTATTCAAAAAGGTATGCAAAAACGTAGTCGATTCTGTTTGAATTTGCGGCAGTTATCGTTCGTCATATAAAAAATTACCCTTGTTAAAACATAAAATGTTGCAGGTAAACTACCGTTTTCCCTCAAACGATCTTCACCAACACCAACAGGACTTGAGAACACTAGAATTCAGGGCTGTATGCAAAAGAGTAGTTGATTCTGTTTGAATTTGCGGCTGTTATCGATTGCCATAGAAAAAATTACACTTGTTTAAAAAAAAACCGTTGCAGGTAAACTACCCCTTTCCCTTAACCGATCTTCACCTAAGACAATAGGTCTTGAGTACTCTACAGATCAGGGCTGTATGCAAAACATTATTTGATTCTGTTTGAATTTGCGGCTCTTATCGTTTACCATAGAAAATACCCTTTTAAAACATAAAACGTAGCAGGTAAACTACCCCTTTCCCTTAACCGATCTTCACCAAAATCAATAGGTCTTGAGGACTCTACAATTTAGGGCTGTATCCAAATAATCATTTGATTCTGTTTGAATTTGCGGCTGTTATCGTTTGCCATATAAAATACCCTTGTTAAAACATAAAATGTAGCTGGTAAACTACCCCTTTCCCTTAACCGATCTTCACCAAAAACAACAGGTCTTGAGAACTCTACAATTCAGGGCTGTACGCAAAAGATTAGTTGATTCTGTTTGAATTTTCGGCTGTTATCGTTTGCCATAGAAAACAATTACCCTTGATTAAAATATCGGTATGGAGAACCATACATGACTTCCATGTTCTAAGATTTATATTGTAGCGTGACAGAAAATCCACTACATCTTAAGTCATATGAAATCATAAAGTTTAATTACACCAACAAATGTTATAATAATACTGAATGACATTTAAATAAATCAGAGGAATGAAACACGATAAAATAAAAATCCTCATTACATTATATATAAAAACCACTGTTTAAAAAAACCAAAGAAAGTATCGAAGCAACTCATAGTATAATATCAGTAAGTTACCCAGGAAGCTCAGAGCAGTAAACCAGTTATATAAGACCATATCAAGAAAAAAGAGACTCAATTAAAGAGTGGTGAATACCAAAATACCCCAAAAAACAAGAAGAGGGAAGAATAAAGTTTGTGATCAGGAAGAAAACAATACCCTGAAACCTGTATAGAAGAATAAAGTCAGTTCAGTGAATAAATTACATGCTCCAAACTAAACCTCAGTCGAGATAACACCAAGTACCTTGGTTTACCCAAGAATGAGGAAGGAAGACCAGAAGAGTGAAGACTAGACGAGGGACAAGAATGAAGACTAGAAGAAGGACAAGAAGGAAGACCAGAAGGAAGATACGAAGAAGGACAAGAAGGAAGACAGGAGGAGAGGAAGAAATAGTATGAAAGAAACACCGTAGTAAAACCTATTATTATATAAACTACTATCAACCCCAAACCCACAAAAACTATGCAAAAGAAAGTATAACATACCCAAAATCCTATAAAAATGTAATTATTTTGAAAAACTAAAGTGCTGTATAGCGTTATAAGAAGTGAACCGACTAAAGCTATTGTGTAATAAAGAAAATAAACTAGTCTTAACAGTCCATGATTACTAAAGGTCTGGTCTGAGATAATAAGACTCAAAATATCAGAACCAACAGTGAAAGTGAATTTGTGTAAGTGTTTTTTAGAAATGCAATAAACTTAAAGTTGGTGATACTATAACTTATCAGTATGCTATATCACAACTTTAATAATAAACAGCATAATAAAATAATAAAATGGAAGATTTGCAGTATTTTATTATTTTAATGTAAATCTTTATTTACAAGACATTTGTAAAAAATGATAATAAATAGAGTATGGGAGTTAATGTTTACTGATGTAGGGGATCACAATAATAATGGTTTGAACCAGAAAGGACTGGCATTAATATAGTATTAATAAGTGTAAAATGTTTAAATAGACTGTTTATTCACAGTCCTAAAATCAATGTGTTAGTAAAATGTATTTGTAAGGGTTATTAGAAAATAAGATTTATGTTATGTGTTTTAAAAAGAATTATGTTTGATAAATAATAACCTACATACCATTAATAATGTTCTAATAGGTATGCTATGTTAGCTCAAGAATAGTTAAAAGATATATGTTCAAACCATATCTGCAATATGTTCAATTGTGCAGATTGCTAAACAATGTTCATAATTAATTATTTTAATAACTGTAGTGTTAATTAACTACTACACCACACAATAAGTTATAAACCATGTTACTTTCATATAATTGTAATCATGTAAAGTCAGAGGAGGAATTAAGTTTAAATTTATTTGAGAAAGACAGAAATATAAAATTCTAAAATCTAGGCCATCTGGTGAATTCACATAAACATTATAAACCAGGATAATTCACTTATAAATCCTGTAAACTAGCAAGATTTATATAAGATAACTCAATTAACCACTACTGGAAATGATCCTATGAGTTAAAATGATAATAAGGAAATATACCTTAACATATTGTACATTTTCAAAATATATAAATTAATTAATTTTAAAGAGCAATGTCAAATTTACAGATTAACACAAAAAACCAGTTCAAAGGTGTAATTTATATGTATTTAAGGAAAGGAAGAGGAATATGACTAATTAAAATTTATTATAATAGTATTAATAATACCTAAAATGGAGGGAATTCGTATAAAGACGGAAATCCAATTTTGAGCCTATATTTCCAAAAAGTAAAGAAATTTGTTAATTTCCACAAAATATCTACAGATATGGACTATAATACATCAATTTAAAGGGAATGAGATGATTAAACCAATAATAAGGTTAATAATTCATAAAAGTGATGAATAAAATAGATAAATTCCATATATAATGTAATATTTTATCATGTGTATGGGAAGTCGAAATATGTTAACAATACTTTTTCAAAGATTAACTGGGCCAGATTTATGACCAAGTTAATTAGTCTTTTGTTGAATATCAAGCTGAACAGTTGTGTGACAAAACGTTCTTTAAATCGAATTGAAATGGTACTAGCGTTTAGCCATTAAAATATGAAACGAGAGTTAGACGAATTAGACACTTTTTAAAACTAAAGCTATCAATACATTCACGACAATAGTGAAAACAAACACTTAACTTCATAATACGAGTGATAGAAACAAGTGAAACATTATATTTAAACTGATTCACTCTACAATCCTAACCATGTCTTGGGAACTTTAACCCACAGAAGAGAACACATACAAAATAAACTAACTAACACAAGTTTACACAGAACACTTCGCCAGAATACACCAAATAAATTAACACACATATTACACCAGTGCGGGGACATTTCAAACCTTAATGAAGGTAATTTTATTGTGCTTTTCTGACGCGACGCATTTGCAGTAACCTAGTCCAACTCGAGTAGCGGCCATCTTGAAAACGGAGTCTGCTTCCTACATCGCAGTGACGTCAGTCTTCATTGGTTCGACAAAACATTTATTAAAATATTATATACTGGAATTATTTAAATACTATTGAATAGTAATTATTGTATTTATTTTTAATTGTTAATGTTATACTTTCTCGTCACCCTTCTCTGACTATTAATTCTAATCGCTCAAAGAACCTGTCTTTTAATATAATATATCATAAATTTTGTTCTGTATGACACAATCGATAATTCCCGAGATAGAGTCGATAATTGCTCTCCATCGATAAAATATCGATTATTTATTTAAATTGTCAATAAATCTTTATATTTCCATTATTTCGTATCTGTTACTTATTTCACAGGTTAATTTAAGAGTGTTTATTAAGGCTGAAGGACTTAAATAAGAAGAATATATCTTATTTGAACAAGATATTGGACCAGTCAGAAAAGTCACCAATCGATTATTAACGATTGGTTCAAATCTTCAAGAAGTGCTCGCCGGTCAATAAATACCTGCCTGTTGTTAAAAGTTTTACAAGAACCTTATAAAACAGATTTATTTCTTATACACACCTCTATAAATATAAACAAGATTTCTTACTATTTGAAATTTCTATTTTTTATAAAATTATCCCTATACATTTTTATTCTTTTGTAACGACCGGCATACAGCGGTCTGGTTACAATATTTAAAATTATATTCGAAATGAAATATTTCCATAGAAATTACTTATTTCTACTTATTGCTTCAGCCTTAACCACAGTACTGTGGTCACTAACGTATACCACCTCACGTTTTCGCACTCGATTTTCACTGATGATGGCAGTCGATGGCACTACGCGAAAAGTCTGATTTTCAGAAAACATTGGACTAAAGCTAAACAGCCCGGGAAAGAATTTTAACAAAGAACTACTTCTTTCTTGCCGATAACGTAGTATACATATACAAAATTCTCCCCTCTCCCTTCAACTATTATTTTCATTTATAGGAAATAACCCCCACCCCATTCACCTAACCTCTTCATTTATAGATATTTCATCTACGTTTCTACAGTGGATTATTATGTGCTTCTTATCAGGATACTTTATTTATCAAAATTAAGTACTTTACTCTTGTTAAAACATAAAACGTTGCAGGTAAACTACCCCTTTCTCTTCACCAAAATCAATAGACCTTCAGTCCTCTACAATTCAGGGATGCATGCAAAAAAATATTTGATTCTGTTTGAATGTGCGGCAGTTATCGTTCGTCATGGAAACATTTCTCTTGTTACAACATAAAATGTTGCAGGTAAACTACCCCTTTCCCTTAACCGATCTTCACCAAAATCAGTAGTCCTTGAGTACTCTACAATTCAGGAAAGTATGCAAAAACTTATTTGATTCTCTTTGAATTTACGGCACTTATCTTTCGTCAAAAAAAATTACCCTTGTTAAAACATAAAATGTTGCTGGTAAACTACCCCTTTCCCTTAACCGATATTCAACAAAATCAACAGACCTTGAGTTCCCTTTAATTCAAAAAGGTATGCAAAACTTTATTTGATTCTGTTTGAATTTGCGGCTGTTATCGTTTGCCATAAAAACAAATTACCCTTGATAAAAAAACGTTGCTGGTAAACTACCCCTTTCCCTTAACCGATCTTCACCAAAACCAACAAGTCTTGAGAACTCTTCTATTCCGGGCTGTATGCAAAACATTATTTGATTCCGTTTCAATTTGCGGCTGTTATCGTTTGCCATAGAAAATACCCTAGTTAAAATATAAAACGTTGCAGGTAAACTACCCCATTCCCTTAACCGATCTTCAACAAAATCAACAGACTTTGAGTTCTGAACAATTCAAAATAGTATGCAAAAGAGTAGTTGATTCTGTTTTAATTTACGGCAGTTATGGTTCGTCATAGAAAAAATTACCCTTGTAAAACATAAAATGTTGCTCGTAAACTACCCTATTCCCTTAACCGATCATCACCAAAACCAAAAGGTCTTGAGAACTCTACAATTCTGGGCCGTATGCAAAACATTATTTGATTCTGTTTGATTTTGCGGCTGTTATCGTTTACCATAGAAAAAATTACCCTTGATAAAAAAACGTTGCAGGTAAACTACCCTTTTCCCTTAACCGATCTTCACCAAAAACAAAAGGTCTTGAGAACTCTACAATTCAGGACTGTCTGCAAATAATCATTTGATTCTGTTTGAATTTGCAGTTGTTATCGTTTGCCACATAAAATACCCTTGTTAAAACAAAAAAACGTTGCTGGTAAACTACCCCTTTCCCTTAACCGATCTTCACCAAAATCAACAGATCTTGAGCACTCTACAAATCAGGGCAACATGCAAGAAATTATTTGATTTTGTTTGAATTGCGGCTGTTATCGTTTGCCATAGAAAATAATTAGCCTTGATTAAAAAAAAAAGTTGCTGGTAAACTACCCCTTCCCCTTAACCGATCTTCACCAAAAATCATAAGTTTTGAGTACTCTACAAATCAGGGCTGCTTGCAAAAAATTATTTGATTTTGTTTGAATTTGTGGCTGTTATCGTTTGCCATAGAAAAAAAATCTACAGATAGACACACAGACAGACACTCACCCAGACACTTTTCGAAAAACGCCTTTTTTTCATGTTTTGAGTGTAGTACAATCAGAATCTGCAATAATCTGGAACACGATTTTTTTGCCATCACCATACTTCCATTTCCTTAAGGAACATGGAACATTTCCTTAAGGAACATGGAAGTAAAAAAAACCGTTGCTGGTAAACTACCCGTTTCCCTCAACCGATCTTCACCAAAAACAATAGGTCGTGAGTACTCTACAAATCGGGGCTGTATGCAAAAAATGATTTGATTCAGTTTGAATTTGCGGCTGTTATCGTTTGACATATAAAAAAATCTAAGACAGACAGACACACAGATAGACAGACAGACACACAAACAGACACACACACAGACACTTTTCGAAAAATGACTTTTTTTCATGTTCTGAGTGTAGTACAATCAGAATCTGCAATAATCTCGAACACGATTTTTTTTGCCATCACCATACTTCCATTTCCTTAAGGAACATGGAAGTAAAATTACCCCCGATAAAAAACGTTGCTGATAAACTAGCCCTTCCCCTTAACCGATCTTCACCAAAACCAATAGGTCTTGAGAACTCTATAATTCAGGACTGTATGCAAAAGAGTAGTTGATTCTGTTTGAATTTGCGGCTGTTATCGTTTGCTACAGAAAAAAATTACACTTGTTTAAAAAAAACCGTTGCTGGTAAACTACCCCTTTCCCTTAACCGATCTTCACCTAAAACAATAGGTCCTGAGTACTCTACAGATCAGGGCTGTATGCAAAAAATTATTTGATTCTGTTTGAATTTGCGGCTCTTATCGTTTGCCATAGAAAATACCCTTTTAAAACATAAAACGTAACCGGTAAACTACCCCTTGCCCTTAACCGATCTTCACCAAAATCAATAGGTCTTGAGAACTCTACAATTTAGGGCTGTATGCAAATAATCATTTGATTCTGTTTGAATTTGCGGCTGTTATCGTTTGCCATATAAAATACCCTTGATTAAAAAAAAACCGTTGCCGGTAAACTACCCGTTTCCCTCAACCGATCTTCACCAAAAACAATAGGTCTTGAGAACTCTAC
Organism: Magicicada septendecula; assembly: GCA_034769895.1. Lineage (NCBI taxonomy): Eukaryota > Metazoa > Arthropoda > Insecta > Hemiptera > Cicadidae > Magicicada > Magicicada septendecula. The sequence goes on from CM068368.1 coordinate 546,278,424, forward strand.
AATTCAGGGCTGTATGTAAAAGAGTAGTTGATTCTGTTTTAATTTACGGCAGTTATCGTTCGTCATAGAAACATTTACCCTTGTAAAACATAAAATGTTGCTGGTAAACTACCCTATTCCATTAACCGATCTTCACCAAAACCAAACGGTCTTGAGAACTCTACAATTCTGGGCTGTATGCAAAACATTATTTGATTCTGTTTGATTTTGCGGCTGTTATCGTTTACCATAAAGAAAATTACCCTTGATAGAAAAATGTTGCTGGTAAACTACCCCTTTCCCTTAACCGATCTTCCCCAAAAACAATAGGTCTTGAGTACTCAACATGTCAGGGCTGTATGCGAAAAATTATTTGATTCTGTTTGAATTTGCGGCTGTTATCGTTTGCCATAGACAATACCCTTGTTAAATCATAAAACGTTGCAGGCAAACTACCCCTTCCCTTAACCGATCTTCACCAAAAACAATACGTCTTGAGTACTCTACAAAACAGGGCCGCTTGCAAAAAATTATTTGATTTTGTTTGAATTTGTGGCTGTTATCGTTTGGCATAAAAAAAATATACAGATAGACACACAGACACACAGACAGACGCACACACAGACACTTTTCAAAAAACGCCTTTTTTTTCATGTTTTGAGTGTAGTACAATCAGGATCTGCAATAATCTCGAACACGATTTTTTTTGCCATCACCATACTTCCATTTCCTTAAGGAACATGGAACATTTCCTTAAGGAACATGGAAGTAAAAAAAACCGTTGCTTGTAAATTACCCGTTTCCCTCAACCGATCTTCACCAAAAACAATAGGTCGTGAGTACTCTACAAATCAGGGCTGTATGCAAAAAATGATTTGATTCAGTTTGAATTTGCGGCTGTTATCGTTTGACATAAAAAAAATCTACAGACAGACAGAGACACAGATAGACACACACACAGACACTATTCGAAAAATGACTTTTTTCATGTTTTTGTGACGATTTAATTGGTAATAAATATTTTAATAAAAAAAAAATTAGAAAGAAATAAGTATTTTTTTAAATCGCACAATTAAACCAAATACCCCTGTACTAACTCAGAATAAGTATGAGATTTAAATTGAGAAAATCTAACTAAACAAGTAAAAAAAAAATCGTTATGAAAAAAGTTAAGAACAATAGAGTTAACCCTTTAGTAAATCATCATGCGTTGACCCGTTTAATTCCGGACACAACGTGCATAGCGAACCGTCTGTAACTTAGAAATATCTGAAAATCGTAATGTAAGTAATTAATAATTAGAAGGCACAAGTAGTAGTTAAAATAATTCCTGTAAACTAAATAAGTCTAAATAATTTGTTTCGTCTTGCTATAAGAATGTCTATTTAAATAAAAAGTTGGAACTATATTATGGCGGAGTACTCGCTCCGCTTCGTTGTAATGTACCTGTCGTATCAATGCAAGAGTTACGATGCGGCGTTCAGACAGTACACACCTCCAAGCGAGGGCTCTTCAAAAATGTTTTATTTAAACTTTCAAATAATGGTTAGCTACCACTAAAAACGTGGGGAGCTAGTGCGAGTTATATGTATAAGATGCAGTAAAATGTTTGTTGAAGAAATGTGGTAATATAAAAAATTAAGAACTCGTAAACAAGGTGACGTCTCAAGTTAAGATGCAAACTTCAGTACAACTCTACCAGTGAAGATGTGACGTGCCCAACTGCATATACGGACGTCTACAACCCGTACAACACTGACCAGGACCGGCGAGGATCAACTTCATGCAGCATTACATCAATCTCCTCACTAATACAGCTATAAGATATTCACCAGAGACACGACCCAGATGACTACCCCGACTACTAGAGTTCCGAAGAGTCACGCCCCGGGACGAGGACAACAACAGCTTATTTGAGAGGTGACTTGGTAGCTTGCCTACCGAGAATTAAGTACATTTAAAACATAACTTTTCATACACGGCAGAGACTTTTCAAAAGACAATTATTTTCTCTAAGCAATAAATAAAACAAAAGAAATGTAAACTGTAATATCGAAAATCATACGTTGTAACATTAATCTTGAAATGTAAGTTATAATCACTTAATTAAATAATACCATTCTTCAAATGGTTTATGTAATCATGCAAGCTCCTTGATTAGCAAAGTATAATTCAGACGTCTTTAATAGATTTAAAGAGACTCGGATCCGAGGTAAATTACATGATCAATATGATCCCTAGTTTGACAGAAAACCCTTTTTAAATATTTCAGTATAAATTTTTATGTTATGGGATCCCTTTATATAAACTGTTAATAAAGAGATGTCATCTTATTACAGATTGAAGTGAGTGCATAAATCAGTGAAATACCTTCCCCTTGTGTCCTAATAATTAGAGTAAATATTATTGTTCTATGTGTTGAGTTTAATTTCAGTTTGTTACAACGTAGGCAGCCTGTATAATTGGGTAGCGTCAATTATCACGGGTTCCCTGGATTTGTAACGTAGCCCGGAACGTTACAAAAATGCGCCACTCTGCTGATTAAATAAGAAATTATTGTTACGTAGTAAAATAGATAACTCTCTGCTGATCTATGCACTCAGTTACTGTATTTCATGTTAATATTAATTTACATAAGGTGAATTTATTTTGTACAAGGTTACGCACTAACTTGCGTATAATGTAATTTATTTAAGATACGTAAAATAATACACGCTATCATTGTATTACACCAATGCAAGTACGTACATGAATTTTAGTGCTTGTCAAACAGTTCAGTCTTTAACAGGTTTATATTGCGACAATTCAAGATCTGTAGTTTCCTGAATATGCCTGCATAAAATGTAAGTGTATGTCTGTCGTCACGGTGAAAAATATAAACTCCTGACTAAAGTAGACCAGGTTAATTACGTGTAAATAAATTCGTAACTTAATTTTGTTACCAAAACAATTAAAAATAATTCCAGAAATTAAAGGTAGAAAGTAAGACAATTAATTACTAAACTCAGCTTGTTACAGCCCGTAATACACCCTGTAACTTGTAAAGCGTGTTTCGTTGAATCGGATTCACCCCTTGTTGCAACTGGCTTCCCCCAGTTGAAACTGGTCGATAAAGATAGCCTTCAGCTATTGTTATAGAGAACAATACTTGAGTGTAATCCTCGCGTTCCCACGCATACAATTATGCCATTGTTTGCAAATTAAACTAGGGTGACCTACATTCCAGCGAACAGCTGATCGTTGACTATACATTGACGTGTGTGTGGAATTTTTGTCTTTCCCTTAGAAGAGAGATTATTCTCTTGTGAACAATGCAAATGATTTAACCAATTGTCTATGTAATAAGTGTATAGTGTAGTAAAATCAATTTTAAGTAAATTTTAATGTGTTAGAAATAAGATAAAAATGGCACAATTTAATCCGGATTTACTATTAAAGGACGAGCTGTCTTATGAAGCTCTTTTGCGTGGTCTACCCCATGCGAATGTAACAGTCGCGGAATTGCGCAAGTCAATACGCGAAAGTGGATTTGATACACCCGCGCAGTTAAGCAACCTAAGCGGACTAGATTATGAGAGCGAGAGAGAAATTTGTAATGCCAAGTATAGCGAGTTAACTTTATTGTCTCAAACCCTCCAAGACGAGAAATCTCCTGCGGTAATATTGAGGACAACTCAAAGAATAGAACATTTAACCCGGCGAATGAAAAATTTATTGAACTGGCCTAACCTTACGGAAATACCCCCTGAAGTCCAAAATTTTGCAGACGAAGCTTTACGTCGATTACCCACTATTATCAATGAGTTACGAAGGAAATCCGACTCGTTCCGAATGGATGATATTGAGAAGTCCTTGAAGAAACTACACATCTCCCCAGTTCAATCACCTACGACAGATCACCCTCCACCCAACACGGATCGGGACTCACCCGCCGTATCGCAAATACAACCTACTCACGAGCAATACCCATATAAAGATTTAAATGCCCCAACTATACTGGAAGCCCCTCCTCCCAATCATTTCCAGATTCACCCCGAAATGCACGAATTAACAACCCCGAACGCATCATCTGGTCCTCCTAAAGCGATGCCACATGTGAACTATAACGCAGACCTCTATGGAAAAATCACTCATCCCGTAGATAAACTTTTAGCTGAAATCCCATACACTGATGGATTAAATGTCACTAAACTACTGAATTTCATCAAATATCTCCTGCAGATAAAAGATCTACAGCAGCTGAATTACTGGCAAATTTTGCAAGTCCTCCTACCGAAATGTAAACCCCCGTTAAAGAATCGTGTGATAGAATCATTAAGCTCTACCCTTCCAGTAGAAGAACTGCATACCTCAATAATAAAATATTTTATTCCCACCGGAATTTATGAAGAACTTAAAAGAAAGACCGTACTACGGGTACAAGGAAATCACGAGAGATTAGCCCATTACATCTCAGACATCAGGGAGTCCTCTCGACTACTACAAGTAGATTGGAATGAGAGACAGATGGTCGACACCATTTTAGTAGGATTGTCACCCGAAGAAAGATCTCGATTAGCGTTGATAAATCGACCCAACACCTTTGCGGATCTAGAACAATGCAGTATCCACTCTTCGAATGTATGGTACTCAGATCAGAATAGACATGCGATGAAATCAACCGAAGGGAATAGAAATGAATTGCAAGCCCTAGTGCCCGATGTAACAACCCAGCGTGAAAGGCGAGTATTCAATAGACCTCACAATTTGCACAGCCCTGGTAAGTCAAATGAAACACAACCTAAAACGGAAACTAGGTACCCTCCTCGTAATAAGAACATGTGTTATAATTGCGGTAGATATGGACACATAAGTAGAAACTGTAACAGCAAGCAATACGAACGTAAACACCCTAATCCGAAAAACATGTAAGGCAGGAAGACCCGAAATCCTGTGTCTTCCGCAGCAACTTGAGATCCGGTGAACCCAAAGAAATGTACGACAAAAAAAAGGAGAAGGAAAAGAAACACTAAAGAAATAGATCCCTATGTTAGAAAGTTTATTGAAAAATGTAACGCGATAACTAAATGTAACTGGACTAAACGTCTATTGCCCTTAATTCAAATTGACCTAGGTGTTACCTCCACAATCGCATTAATCGATTCGGGATCTACCAGAACCTTAATCAGTCAAAAGTTAGCAGATAAATTATTCGAACACAACCTAGTGAAACGGAGTCAAGCGGTGAATATAAAATGTGCTACAGCCAATACACAGAATATAGTGATAAAACTTAGCATCACTATTAAAGTAAAAATCAAGAACCTAACGTGGTTTTTTAATATGTTAGTATGTAATGATTTAGGACCCGACTTAATATTGGGAGCAGACTTCATAAGTAAAACGGGAATGATTCTTGACATCCATAAGCAGAAATATTATTTTCGATTCGACCGTACACGGAAGTATAATTTTGATTGTAATACTAACAAACGAGATAGTACTAGATCATCGACTGCACACGTAGTACACCAAGAGTCTGAATTATCTCATCTAGGAAATAGAGATAGGCTGAGAATGCAGAAATTAATAAAAGAATTTTCCACCGTTCTTACACCTAAGCTAGGACTTACGAAACTAATAGAATATAAGATCAATCTGAGCGATCAGAAAGTAATACGCCTACCCCCATACAAGTTGTCGCCTCCCAAGATGGAAGTGATGAGAAACCATATCAACAAGTTGTTAGAACAAGGAGTCATTGAACCCTCTACGTCTCCATATTCATCACCCTCCTTTTTAGTACCAAAAGGTCACGATAAACATAGACTAGTTGTGGACTACCGGCAATTAAATAAACGAATAGAATTTGAATCTATCCCGCTTCCAGACATCCATAGTGCTTTTCATTACTTCACAAAAGCGAAAGTCTTTACGGTAATGGATCTGAATCAAGCATTTCACCAAATACCCCTTTCGGAAGAATCCAAACGTCTAACCGCGTTTGCCGTTCCTTTTAACCTGTACCAGTTTACTAGAGTACCCTTTGGAATATCTCAAGGAAGTTCCGTATGTGGTAGATTATTAGAAAGAATATTTCATGATATTAAATTTAAATATGTGTATCACTACTTGGACGACATCGTAATCTATAGCGAATCGATGGAACAACATCTTACACATCTACGTGAAGTGTTATCTCGGTTACAAAAAGCAGGATTAACAGTTAACCCCAAGAAGGTAAACTTTGCAGTTCCACAATTTTCGTTTTTAGGCCACATCGTGAAAGCCAACGGAAAAGTAAGCATTGACCCCGAACGAACCCGCGCCATCAGAGAATTTTCACTCCCGCGAGATGCAAAAGGTATAGCCCGATTTTTGGGAATGGTAAATTATTTCCACAAGTATATTCCCCATCTTGCCGAAATAGCAGCACCGCTGAATTCCTTAAGAAAGAAGGGAGCGAAGTTTGAATGGACTGCACAACACCAAAATGCGTTTGAACAACTCAAAGAAAGCATCATATCTCCCCCAGTATTGCAACTAGCAGATTTCACGAAACCTTTCGTAGTTCAGACCGACAGTTCAAGTGTAGCTTTAGGTGCAGTCATCTATCAGGTAATAGAAAACAGTAGACTACCTATTAGTTATGCATCACGAACCTTGAGCGACCAAGAAAGAAAATATTCCGCATATGAATTGGAATGTTTAGCCATTGTTTTTGCGTTTGAGAAGTTTAAACCATTTCTAGAACATAAAGAATTCCTTTTGGAAACTGATAATCAAGCATTATCTTGGTTACTGAATCACCCTAAACAGTTAGGACGTATTGGAAGATGGGTATTGAGGTTAAACTGTTACAACTTCAAAGTGCAGCATATTAAAGGTACACAAAACGTAGTCGCTGATACCCTGTCCCGTATGTTCCAGTCGCCCACAAATACTCCCGGAAACAAGGAGAGCCTGGAAACAGCCATTGCTAACACCGTCATTACTGAATTCCCCCTTGCCTTTACCAACATTGCTCTATATCAACAACAAGACCCTCTTCTGAAACCGATTATAGAACAACTTGAGCAAGGAATTAAATCTGAGAAATATGTATTAAGTAAAAGAATACTATGCCACAAAATAAGAAATGGAAAGGAATTAAGAATAATCGCCCCTGATATGATTAAGCCCATGCTGATGGAGTACTTCCATTCATCTACCATTGGAGCCCATATGGGAATCAATAAAACCATACATCGCATTCGAAAGGAATATCATTGGAACAATATGAACAGCGAAATAGCTAGTTTTGTTAAAAAGTGTAATTTATGCGCTCTCAGTAAACCGGCAAGAAACAGTCAGGTAAGCCAATTAATTTCATAAATCCCTACGACCCCTTTCTCTAAACTTTATTTAGACTTTTCAGGTCCCTACCCGCGATCTAAATCAGGTAATACTATGCTACTCATCTGTGTAGATTCGTTCACCAAATTTGTTTGGATGTATCCCATGCGGCGAGCGTTAGCGTCGACGACTGTAAAGATATTACAGGAGAGATTATTTAAAGATTATGGTACACCTGTACGTATAGTATCAGATAACGGACCACAATTTAAGGCGAAAGAATTTAAGAATATGCGTTTCAAGTTAGGAATAGACCATATTACCACGACGGAGTATCGACCGCAAGGGAATATTGCTGAAAGGTATCTACGAAACCTCAAATCTGCATTAATCGCCTACCATGCGAACGATCATACGTCTTGGGACCAGAACCTATCCTGGATACAATACGCCGTTAATTCAGCTTATCACGAAGGACATAAGTCGACCCCGTTTGAGTTACTGTATAAATACAAACCAAACCACCCCTTGTCCACAAAATGGAAAATACATGACTTGCTACCTCCGCAAATAAAGGATAAGCAGATTAAACAAATATGGAATAAAGCTCGAGCTAATTTAAGAGCGAACTTAGAGAAATCCAGAAAATACCACGAGAGAAATATTCATAACAATAACAATTTAGTTAGGTACCAAGTCGGTGACTTAGTAATGTACAAGACACACCCAACTAGTAGTGCAATTGATAAGACCACCTCTAAACTATCATACCGATGGTGTGGTCCTTACCAAATCCAGAAGTACTTAACCCCAGTTACAGTAGCCCTGTACGAACCTGTGACTCGAGAATATGTACGAAGAACACATATTTCGCAGATAAAATTGTATAAGAGGAAAAGAGGAAATAGCATCGCCAAAAATAGAAAAGGTAATACTAGGTAGACAAGTTATCTTGTACCTCAGTAACCAAAACCAAACTTGTAAGTGTTAATCCTAGAATTTGGAAATGAGGCCTGATCAACCTTAGATCCTGTTCAGCGAAAGATAAGCAAAATGAGTACTCAATGACCACTAAACTGACCTCTAAATAACAAAATATTTAGAAAATTACTCTATGAAGAGAGTAACTAAAACCCAAAGAAAAAACCGGTAGTAGATTTAAGTAGTAGAAATAAGAAGAAGTTTTGTGTTTTAAAATGTAGACCTTAAGTGTGAATTTTATGTAATGAAAAAGGTAGTCTGTAAGAAAATATATATGTATATTGTTTTATTATAGAGAAGAAATAAATGTGTATAACACATGCCAGTAACAAGGTGAATGAATAAGAAAAAGGGGGAGAGAAATTCCACACATTAACGCCAAGCATACTCCCAGTACCCCACTTTTGAATTTTTCTTACTAAAATTCCCAATGTCGATTTTAAACGGCGGAGTATGTGACGATTTAATTGGTAATAAAAATTTTAATAAAAAAAAATTAGAAAGCAAATAAGTATTTTTTTTAAATCGCACAATTAAACCAAATACCCCTGTACTAACTCAGAATAAGTATGAGATTTAAATTGAGAAAATCTAACTAAACAAGTAAAAAAAAAATCGTTATGAAAAAAGTTAAGAATAATAGAGTTAACCCTTTAGTAAATCATCATGCGTTGACCCGTTTAATTCCGGACACAACGTGCATAGCGAACCGTCTGTAACTTAGAAATATCTGAAAATCGTAATGTAAGTAATTAATAATTAGAAGGCACAAGTAGTAGTTAAAATAATTCCTGTAAACCAAATAAGTCTAAATAATTTGTTTCGTCTTGCTATAAGAATGTCTATTTAAATAAAAATTTGGAACTATATTATGGCGGAGTACTCGCTCCGCTTCGTTGTAATGTACCTGTCGTATCAATGCAAGAGTTACGATGCGGCGTTCAGACAGTACACACCTCCAAGCGAGGGCTCTTCAAAAATGTTTTATTTAAACTTTCAAATAATGGTTAGCTACCACTAAAAACGTGGGGAGCTAGTGCGAGTTATATGTATAAGATGTAGTAAAAGGTTTGTTGAAGAAATGTGGTAATATAAAAAATTAAGAACTCGTAAACAAGGTGACGTCTCAAGTTAAGATGCAAACTTCAGTACAACTCTACCAGTGAAGATGTGACGTGCCCAACTGCATATACGGACGTCTACAACCCATACAACACTGACCAGGACCGGCGAGGATCAACTTCATGCAGCATTACATCAATCTCCTCACTAATACAGCTATAAGATATTCACCAGAGACACGACCCAGATGACTACCCCGACTACCAGAGCTCCGAAGAGTCACGCCCCGGGATGAGGACAACAACAGCTTATTTGAGAGGTGACTTGGTAGCTTGCCTACCGAGAATTAAGTACATTTAAAACATAACTTTTCATACACGGTAGAGACTTTTCAAAAGACAATTATTTTCTCTAAGCAATAAATAAAACAAAAGAAATGTAAACTGTAATATCGAAAATCATACGTTGTAACATTAATCTTGAAATGTAAGTTATAATCACTTAATTAAATAATACCATTCTTCAAATGGTTTATGTAATCATGCAAGCTCCTTGATTAGCAAAGTATAATTCAGACGTCTTTAATAGATTTAAAGAGACTCGGATCCGAGGTAAATTACATGATCAATATGATCCCTAGTTTGACAGAAAACAATTTTTAAATATTTCAGTATAAATTTTTATGTTATGGGATCCCTTTATATAAACTATTAATAAAGAGATGTCATCTTATTACAGATTGAAGTGAGTGCATAAATCAGTGAAATATCTTCCCCTTGTGTCCTAATAATTAGAGTAAATATGTTTGAGTAATATTAATTCTATGTGTTGAGTTTAATTTCAGTTTGTTACAACGTAGGCAGCCTGTATAATCGGGTAGCGTCAATTATCACGGGTTCCCTGGATTTGTAACGTAGCCCGGAACGTTACATTTTGAGTGTAGTACAATCAGAATCTGCATTAATCTCGAACACGATTTTTTTGCCATCACCATACTTCCATTTCCTTAGGGAACATGGAAGTAAAATTACCCCTGATAAAAAAACGTTGCTGTTAAACTACCCCTTCCCCTTATCCGATCTTCACCAAAACCAATAGGTCTTGAGAACTCTTTAATTCAGGGCTGTATGCAAAAGAGTAGTTGATTCTGTTTGAATTTGCGGCTGTTATCGTTTGCCATAGAAAAAATTACACTTGTTTAAAAAAACCGTTGCTGGTAAACTACCCCTTTCCCTTAACCGATCTTCACCAAAATCAATAAGTCTTGAGTACTCTACAAATCAGGACTACATGCAAAAAATTATTTGATTCTGTTTGAATTTGCGACTCTTATCGTTTGCCATAAAAAATACCCTTTTAAAACATAAAACGTTGCTGGTAAACTACCCCTTTCCCTTAACCGATCTTCACCTAAAACAATAGGTCCTGAGTACTCTACAGATCAGGGCTGTATACAAAAAATTATTTGATTCTGTTTGAATTTGCGGCTCTTATCGTTTGCCATAGAAAATACCCTTTTAAAACATAAAACGTAACCGGTAAACTACCCCTTTCCCTTAACCGATCTTCACCAAAATCAATAGGTCTTGAGAACTCTACAATTTAGGGCTGTGTGAAAATAATCATTTGATTCTGTTTGAATTTGCGGCTGTTATCGTTTGCCATATAAAATATCCTTGATTTAAAAAAAACCGTTGCCGGTAAACTACCCGTTTCCCTCAACCGATCTTCACCAAAAACAATAGGTCTTGAGAACTCTACAATTCAGGGCTGTATGCAAAAGAGTAGTTGATTCTGTTTGAATTTGCGGCTGTTATCGTTTGCCATAGAAAACAATTACCCTTGATTAAAAAAAAAAAAACCGTTGCCGGTAAACTACCCCTTTCCCTCAACCGATCTTCTCCAAAAATAACAGGTCGTGAGTACTCGACGAATCAGGGCTGTATGCAAAAAATGATTTGATTCAGTTTGAATTTGCGGCTGTTATCGTTTGCCATAGAAAAAAAATCTACAGACAGATAGACAGACAGACACACACACACACACACACACACACACACACACACGCACACACAAACACTTTTTTTCATGTTTTGAGTGTAGTACAATCAGAATCTGCAATAATCTCGAACACGATTTTTTTTGCCATCACCATACTTCCATTTTCTTAAGGAACATGGAAGTAAAACGTTATCGCTTCCTACTTTTAAGTAATACATAATATAATTTTCTCTTTTAGTTTTGCTAAAAATATCACATTATATGGAATTCGGATAATTTTGTATTGTGTACACCGTTGTATTCCATAGAATTTTCTTTTTGATTCAGTATGTGGTACACGAAACTTACCACGTGGTGTAGCGGTGAACAAGAGACAAACGAGAAACACGATTTCGTAGCGTTATAGAGGGGTATATGGTTATGTTTGGCAACACTGTGGACTTCTGGCCATAAGAAGTGCACGGGAAATAAGAGCACATTGTGTTAATCATTCTTGAATTCCTGTATAGGTCTATATTTTCCCACGCTTATCAGCTGTTAAGTTATAATCTTCTCGGGATTGTTACATAAAGTTTTTACGCTTTGATTTCGTAGGTCTGAGTTTACAAAGCTAAAAATTCTTTTGTTTTATTTTAATTTACTTTTCATTTTGCTGACTGCCATTATATTTCATTAAAATTTCAGTCCAGTACAAAGAGTCGCAGAGGAAGTGTATTTGAAACAGCAAAAGTAATAGTCCTTCTTAAGCAACTGTGACTGAAAAACTACATTCAATTCAAATTTTTTTTTGAGAGCCAAAAAAACGTCGAAGGGAATTGACGTGTTTTGACAGAACGTTACGTGTACGATGCTCTACGCACAACCTTCTCCGTTCACTTTGCCGATGTGAAAAGTAGGCCTCTCTACAAAATAAAACTTTCAGAATTAGGAAGTAAAAGTCATTTCATCACTAAGAGTTACGAAATTATAACTATGCGCTACCGCTTCAAGACGAACTGTATCAGTTTTTTCGGAGGTCATAATGAACAAATTTTTTACCAATAGGAAGCAACCAGACTATTGAGACAAAAATAAACTTCGTTATAAAAGATAATTATACACTCAAGACGTTGTAGGCTAATGGAAGTAGGTTTGACGTTTTGCCTGTCGTAATTTAAGGACAATTAATCCAAATCTAGATTTTTTTATACGAATGTCGTCTGGTCAGAACCGAATACATTCTATATAACTTAAAGCAAATAGTTTTTAACCGGTAATAAAAAGTACGTGGTTTTTGCATACACGGTTTCTTTTAACGGGTCTGTACTCTTTCTTGAGTATTCCATCTTATCTGACTGGCTCAGCGTAGATAGAGACTATTTCAAAATTTTGCCTTCGACAACCTATAGCCTTAATCATCTCCGTCGTTCTAGTGACGATGGTAAAATAAAGTGGTCATGATTAAAGTAGGAGGTCGTCCTTAAGAATCAAAATGATATGACTGGTGGGAGGTTTGGAAGTTTCTATGTTTTACTCACCTTTGAAATCAGTGTTTTATGAAATAAACGCTGTCCTTCAGAAGCTAATCGCGGATTAATAATAAGAATTATAGAGACGCACGTTAATGTTTATGGGAATTTATAACTGAAAAGAAATAGATGTGAGCATTAAAATCGGATTATCATTTTCCAACGTTCGTTTGAGGGCATACATTAGAAACCACCAAAACTTACATTTTGCAAGTTCAAAAAATGTTTAAAATTTAAATGCGTGTTTGGCTCTAACTCCACCTCACAAGACGTGTTTATACGAAATTCTGTACGGTTTCATGTGACTAAAAACTTCTCTTTGAAGAGACGTGTAATTATCAACAGTGTTACTCACAAATACATAACAACATTAATTATGAACTGAAAACGGATATTTTATATGGTTTTTGTGTATCAGAGACAAATAAATATAAGGATATATTTAACCATGTTAGGTGGCATTAGCATGGCTGACACAATAAGGTATAAATTAAAGTTTGACACTACCTTGTCAGTCAAAACTGGTATACCTATACAGCTGAAACTGGTAGCGTAACGTACGTGACACTGCTAAGCTACTTCGATTGTGGTTATATATATAAGTAAGCTATCGCGAAACGATGGGAGCAGATTGAAGACTCACAATAATGGCTGGAATACAGGAAAAGCAACTACAGTGGTACACGTCAAGCGAATAAATAGAGAGAGATATTAACAACGATGTTTATAGCGTGAGAACCACTGAAAGACCGAGCCCAGGTTATCTTAAAAAACTTGGCAAGGATGGATAATACGTAATTATTAAAAGTTATTTTTACCACGTAGTGAACATCCCCTAATCTGTTTTAGTTATAGGTAATATATTACTTTGCTATATGTTGACTGTTGTAGGTATAAACAATTTATGTACCAATCTAATATCCAACTGTTAATTACTGTTTGTTTAATTAATTAAAATAACATTACATTTAGTAATTTAAATTGTAATACTGTATAAATTAAGTTCTCTCATACTATAATTTGCTCGCTTTCTTAAAGATAATTTGAAGATGTAAACAAACTATCATAAGTCTTCACATATAAAATGATACATACATACGCACGCACACACTCATATCACCAACACGTTCACCCAAATATTTAATTGTTTCGTTATGTTTGATATTTCTATTGTATTTCATACACAGGTCCTGAAGATGACAATAAATATTGTCGAAACGTCGACGCAAAATAACTAAAATTTGTATTATTGACCGATCCTCACTAACCATCCACTAAAACATTTATAGTAATCATAATTACGTAACGTTGAAAACTTGAGTATTAAATAATGTGGACATTATTTTATTAAATCGAATAAAATTACGCGACGTCTGTTCAAAGTCAATTTAATATGAAATATTTATTTGTAACCTTGTTGCCATAGTGATGGGATTGTAACAATGGTAACTTTTGTTAAAATTTCAAATTAATGATTACAAAAAGTACACAGTTAAAAAATGAAAGCATAAATGTGACTGACACGATAAGATCGATAACATCAGTAATGAGTACCAGACAAAATGTGCGTAGTTATTAACTATTAGAAACGTGGCAGATCGTGCATTGCTATAAGAGGAATATTATCGATGAATAGAATAACTACGTGGCAATACGAAATTAAATAATTTAAAAAGGACTGGGCTACGAAAAACGTCGGCCACTTTTTATTGTTTCATGTCACATCTTTAAACCCAGTATCATGTTATCAAGATAAATTAAGTGACATACTTCTCAATTACTCAAAAAAACCTTAAGTATTTGTAAAACCTTTTAAAAACTGTATATCAGCGTTCATTTAAATGATGAATGATTGTTGATATACATAAACTATTAATAAATACATAAAGTAATAAGGTTGTTACATATACATAAAATTGTTTCTTTCTGTTTTACTAGGTTCGTAGCAAAATAAAATCACCCAATACTGTGGTAATATTTAGCATTGCTTTAGCTCTGAATAGGTCTGAAATATTTTATCCCAACACCCACTGGAATGAAGTAGGCCTACAGGCTGTTGTTACTAAATAGACATTTTATAACTGTTGTTATTAAATAGACATTAGTTTAGTTAAATAAACTTTAACTAACAAATCATACTAATAATTGGAGAATTGTCTTCGTTCTTGATACTGAGTTATGCAACCTACTGCACTATGGGAATGCGTTTATTATGACTGAAGTTGAAGCGATGTTACTTTCTTTTCAGTCATTCCTTTCTTGCCGCTGTTCCTTTAGTGATCACGTTTATTTTCTTGCACGTGTGTCGAAACAGTAGTGTTTTTCTGTTTAGTGTTACTCACAACGCGCGAATCGTCGAAGTTTACATAACAAATACTTTTTGTCATAACCAGTCTAAAGACAACAAAACCAGATTTATCATTTCTGAAATGGACAGTGAAGAGAAATACACCATGCTGCTTACGAACGCAGTATTTCACAACTGCACTAGTTGGGAACTGCTTTCTCTGTTTCGAAGTATACGCAAATGTATTGATTAGTGACGAGGTGATTAAGTGAGGTTCGGCTCATTTACTACACACATCAGTAATAGTAGTCTGTAAGTTTACTGAGACGAGAGGAAGACAAGAGCATAAGTGAATAGGGAAAACGAATACACGGAAAGACGAGATGAGAAAGTAAATAATTTATTTCACTGTTAAATTACATTTGAGAGAGTTTATCAGTTATTATTGAATGTTATACCCTTATACATGAAATTATTTCATCACTACCACCACCACCACCATCACATCATTATATCAGCGTCGCTGTCATCATTATAGTTAATAACTCTCTTTACTCATCGCCATCAATTGTTACCTAAATGAATAAATTAGACCTGATGTTTATTATAAATTAAAAGCCTGAAACAACATGTCCAGAAACAAATCAATCTTGAATTAAGTGACGCTGGCCGAACGTGTTTGTCTAGCAGTTGTCCAGTTTGTTTTTCCATTATACAGGGCACTAATTAATTCAGTCTGTAGCAAACCTTACAGAGAGTGATCGCCATATCAGCTACCTATAACCCGTCACATTTATTTGAGTAAAAGCTAATTTTATTATATTCGTTAGCAAAAAAAAACTTGAAATAATTTTGGTTATAATTTTTCCATTTGATTTCTAACTCACATCACTGAATTTAATATTGGAAAACAATTTAAAACATCCCTTATATGGTGACTGTAAAACACTTTTCCTCCTGTTTGCTTCATATTTTGGTTTCCAATACGTCAGCAAGTAGAACAAGCGATCCGTGAGAATTTGTCGTTTGTGACAGTTTCAGATTTGTATAATTTGGCGTCCTTTGGCGCAGGTTACAAAGAAGCAGAAGTCCCAAGTATGAGTTTTACCTGATCAGATAAAAAGTGTATGCAATACTTCAGTATATCTGAGTAGAGTAGTGGGAACAACTTTAAAATCTGAAGCTGAGAGCTATCCTACTAGATTTAGTGGAATTATTTAAAAAATTCGTTATCTAAAACGGCTGTGTCTTACATAATGTGTAAATTAAAAAAAACATCTAAGTTTAAATATTATAAAATGAAAGTCATGATCAATTTAGAGAAGGATAAATCCAGTCAACGCACACACCATATATTGAGAGAATCCTCTTACATTCTCCGCTTTCACACAGCTTGGGACTCGTTGGGTGTTTTGGTGCCATAATGCATATCCGGAACTCACAGTTTATATGTAATTATCAATTTTAATAACCTCTTTGAAGGACGATTAAATAGTATTATCTCTTTCACATCAGTTCCGTTAATGTTATTATTTCACGCTTGGAGGAGAGACCTTGTGCATGATCTCTGATCACAATAAAATCTGCGTTTAAAGATAGACCTAGAGAAATATTAACGTGCATTTCCATTGTTCTGAAACTAAGAACTGCCATAATTTCGTGATTGTTTTATTAATAGATGAACGATTTGCATTTTACAGTACGTATGCCATTTGGAACAAAATAATAAAAATGTATAAATAAAATAATGCATCTGTTCCTCACTCAAGGTTGAGGTCGGGAACCAAGGTTACAGTGAGAACATTTTTAGTTAATATGTAGACCTATTTCTTTACATAAAGGAAAGGATTTTGCGATCATTTACACTACATAGTAATTGTTTATTATTATATTTTCTTTTTATCCAGCAATTTTTAAAATAATATGCATCACATTAATTTTAATATTATTATTATTAGTATTATTAATTATGCATATTTTTATTAATTAACATGTATAAATTATCTTAATGGAAATTCTTTGACAACCATCTGCATTTTATGTTTTATTTAAATTAGTTTGTATGGTAATCAGTTCTTATCATGATAATGTCTCTCATTGGATAAAACGACTAGGGCATATAGGCGTACGATATTACACTACTAATAATAAATTCCTATACTACATTTAGGTTTCCTCTTAAAGTAGGCAGTTATAACCACAGTTTCCTTCTGTAATAAATGTTTATATGAACCGTTATGAAAAAACTAGGTGTTAATGCGAATAGATTTTGTTACGTGTAAGTAAGTGGTTTCTGCAGTTTTAGATCGAGTAGAAACGGCCAAGTAGCAGTGTTTGTAGTAGGGGAAAATGCCGCCTACTCGTTTGTCATCGCCATACAATGCATTAGAATGAGTAATAACATAAGGTAAACTGAAATCACCTGTATCTCAATTATTGTCTGACAACGACAAAATTAATAGGGCTACCAAATTAAGGATAATCTTGTAGCTTAAAAAAACGTTCTGCTTACTACTACTACTACTACTACTACTACTACTGCTACTACTACTACTTGTGTACGTGTACTACTCATATATGTATATGTAGGCAAGTGTATACGAAGTTATACACACTATATTGTTTCATGGAAACTACAATCTTCTGTAATTAACTTTTTCTGAATTATCCATCCAAATAACTGAAATTGAAATATAATGAGAAAATGTATGGTGTTAAAAGCATTTCAGAATCGCAGTGAAAGTAATGTAAACACCTTTAAATGGGGTAAGAAAACCCGTAGCAGTATTTGTACGATCCGATTTTCACTGTGGTGAATGCGCAAGTCAATCAATACGTTCAGCAAGAGATAAAAGAAAGCTGCAGCGTTCCGAGGCAACGTCAGTGTATATAAGTCGAGTGAGGGATCGATTATTATCGAACGCGACAAACAGCGATGTATATTTACACCTGAAGAAATTACAACGCACTATTACGGACTTGTTATCACCACTGTATCGATTTCATTAACATAACCGGATACGAAAGGAACACATTCGAACAAAAAAGTTCTGAAGCAAAAAACAATCGCTCGGCTTTCTTCTCGTATCATGTTTTCTTGTAACATATGTCAGTGTAATTACAACGGCATTCTTAGTACTTGTTTTGGGTGAAGTGTTTACGTACTCAAAGGGCTAGAACTTTTTTATTCGTGTTATGTTATAATTTTAATAATAGATATTTGTGTAACGGATTATATTTCGGACAGCTATTCAAGTTGATCAGTATCGACCAGTATTAAACTTGAGTACTTACGGTAAGCGGTAACGAATTCATATGCTGATGCACAAAACAATTTAATCTTTACTTTAGCTATTTCTGTGGTAACTTCCTGCATGCTTTCGTAAGACGTAGGACTAAATACAAGAATCATGTATTCACCAGTTTTATGAGTACAAAATTCTTTATTTCAATTAAGAAATGAATTTTGCACTAGTTTTTCTTATTACCTGTTAAGCGGCCAGATTATTATGCAACGTAAGAACCACAGCAAGCTTATTACGCCTATTGGTAACATTGTCTGGGCACTCTTCAGGTTTACGTTTCATTATCAAATAATAATCAAAGAATAGCAATACATCTATAGTTAAATAGATTACACGTATTTATAATTATCTAGAGAAATGTAATTTAAAGGAGAAATTTAAAGTAAAAGAAAGAGACAAATGTTAATAAAACCTCTCTGTAGGCCTACTAGTAGTGCTTTTGGTCCCGACACTAGGACAGCCAGATAAAAACAATGAAATTTTTGTCTTCGACCTGAGGTGAGGTTCCATAGAAACTACTTCTTTGTTGTCAATAAAGTAGTACGCATATAAAACTTCGCTTATGAATGCGACTACATTTAACTTATAATCTGTACATTGGTAAATGAAGAATGAATTCATTGATTGGTGAATGAACATATATATATATATATTTTTTAGATTTATTGAAGCATTTTCAATGCCCTTCTCTGTGCATTGCATTTGTGCAATGCCTGTAAATTTTTTGTTTGTCTATCTCGTATGCCGCTCGCTTGTTAATGTCAGTTCACGATCCCTTTGCACTATGAGGTTTACCTTCAGTGGCGATAAATTAATTAGGCCATAGAAAGTGAAAAAGATGCACGATGGTATCTAATGTTTCAGTATAATACCTTTTTCTGTCATACTATCCATAAATTTAATCACACACACGCGCGCGCAAACGTTAATAACAATAATAATAATTGAAAATAAACAGAACAGTCTGGCCTAAGGTCGAAGATAAATTGGTCAGTGAATAAAGAAAACCGATTAAAGGTAATGGATAAACGTGAACAACCTAGTTAAACTAAGTAATGTCTGGTTTGTAGTATGTAATTATACTATAATGTATAATTAAAACTAAATGGTAACTTATAACCTCGCGATCTACTTCAATGTACACGTGCACTGTATGAATCAAAATCTCTGCCCGGCAAGTGATACGTAATTATAATCGCGCGCGCCTGTATATGTGATGTTAAAGTCGGGAGTTTGAAAAACTAAGCATCAGTCAGATAAATGGAAGCTTATTTCAACTGTACAGAAAAAAGTCAGTATGAATTAAACTGAGTTATTGATTTACAGCTAGTTTGTACTTAGTAAGAGACTTCCATGGAACCACGTCTTCGTTTTTAAGTATACCATAGTCGTCATTGTCGTCGTCGTCGTCATCATTATCTTTCTTTCAAAACTATATTGTCATCAGTTCATACAAAACAGCAATTTGTAATGACCAGTAAAGATATCAACTGAAGCCCGTCGTGTAAGTGGTCAAGAGCAAACATAACGCAGCACGCACTTGGGCACTTGAGACACTTGATACAGGGTGAAACCTGGGGTATGCCTGTCCCCGGTACTACGGGAAATGATCGAAGCTATAGCCAGATCATATAGATAGAGCTAGTAAACGCTGCCTACAATCGCTTCGCATTCCGCAACCAGTCAATAAATATTATATACCGATGTCGTTATTATCATTATTATTTTGTGTATTTAACATATCATGTGAAATTTACCTTATAATTTTATTTTCCTGTAAAAATGTAAAAACTTATAATAGTTTATAATTATGAATAATAAGTAGATATTGCAGATTAATTAATATTAAAAATTAAGACAGGATTTGTAACATATATGAAAATATTAGTAAGAGAGGTGGAGATCTGATGAACAATTATATTTGCTTCTTGTTTCCAAAAGTAAATAGAAAATAATATTTGAGTGGTATCGTCCGGAGATACAGTGATAATTATGAAGAGATTGTAGTTTAAAAAGTAGAAACACTAAAATATGCCTATAAAGTTCACAGTTTATGAAGAAAGAAATACATTTTTCAGACTCTAAATTTACCATCCACAGTCTATACTAGTATACTAAAAAATAGTGAAATCTACTAACACGTTTGCTAACAGGCTAATAGACTAACATGATTATTTTTACTTAAATGTACAGTTGATAAACTCCTACAATAATCAGACTCCTACAATAATAACTTATACAAAACTGCTGTTTTCAATCGGATTTTAAAATCTATCTATTGTTTTACTCAGCTGCTTTAGTAATCGATCCCGAGCATGTACAAATATGTAGAACGGATGTTGAATTACTGTATAAGTGAAGTTATAAAAATTGTACGCGACAGTTTATATCATAATAGAATTTACAAGTTTTAATATATGTAGAGATTCCTCGATATGATGTGTAGTAACTCACGATTTCATGTTCTTTTCCGCTCAGATCCACTGCATTATCTGTTCAAGTAGTTAGCAAAGTAAATACATTGTGATTCATTTTTACATAGCCTAATAAATGAAACTTATGTAGTTTTAAAATTGTTCATTAAAAAAGCTCAATATCTCTACGCCACATTAGGCCTACACTTCATTGCTTTTAAAATGATGCAATTGTTTTCTCTCACAAATCTCGTTCTTTACTATAAAGCGCTTTAATAATTTTAATGGTATGCTAGACAATATGTACACCCTTTATATACAGGAAAAGTTAATGAGAGATAGTAAACTAATTGCCAGTTTTTATACTACTTTTACCCATCGTCATCTTCAGCAACGATTAAATAAAAAATGGTTTGTCCCGGTCCCAAGCAGATAGACTCCAACGGTTCTTCGGGAGCTCCACACCTCTTCGCCCTTTCCTCTTAAATTGATAGTTGTTTGGGGATGCATAAGTCGTCAATTAGTTTAAGATTTTCAAAATATTTTAGCCGATATTGGGCAGTTCTATCAAGTATACTCATAATATTCAGCTCCTGCCGTATATCGACATATTTTTTGATCTTGAAGAGTATATCCAGCCACTTTGCTGAGAAATCTCATTTCAGTCTCTTGAATAATACTCGTCTGGGATTTTGTTAAAGTTCGCACAATTCTCAGACCCATATACAAGTGTGGGGAGACCATCACCTTTTATAACTTCTTTTACTGACTTTTACCCATATGGCACATAATTCAGGAATTCTTCTTCAGCTAGCGATCAGATTCAATAAACATTAAAAATACAGTAGACACTAAAGAACAATAAAAATTAATAAAATCATATATTTTTAAAATTGAAGATAAAATAAATAACAATTACTAACACTTGACAACAAGCAAATAAAGTAAAGCAACTCACTAGATTCTTCTTCATTTATGTAGGTCACAGTCGAGGTCACTAGTGACGCATGATTTAATTGCTGCGCCACCAGAATTCTTTCCATTATTCTATGAAATTCTGGAATATTCTATACCTAGCTCATTATGCATTACATTACAGTTAAGTCATTATCAAGTAACCAAACCCATGTTCTATGCCCCTAATTACAGAGAGGTGTTATTTTATAATTGCTAATGTTTTACTTTGTTCCTGTGTTGCAGTAATGTTTAGAAACGTTATGTCTTACATTGTGTGGCAACATCGTCTATCTTTCCGAGAACCTATCGCCGTTTATTCCGCTTTCGGGCTTAGATTTTTAAAAACACATTTTAATCTGTTTTAAACACATTTTCCAATCTACATTATTGCCTCTCACCTTTTCAACTTCTGTTGTCTTCTGTGAATACAAATAGTATGAGTTATAATAAAATCATTTTTTCGACCAGAAATTCTGGAAACGCATAATATTATTTATACTCAACACCACTTTATTCGAAAATCTATTTATTCTTAATTATGTGTCCAGTTTTACTAATAAAAGTAAAACAATTGTGGAAACATTCAAAAAGGGATTAAATATTTTTTCCTCTCTTCCTTAATTCTCGTGGGGAGGGGGTTCAGTAACTAAAACACAATCTGGAAAGCTCTGCACTTCAAAAATTGAAGTCACTTCGTTAGGCCTATCGTGAGTAATTGCAGATCGCAAGGAGACTCACGCATATCAATATAATTTTTAACTTCTTTCAGACTCTGTCTTTAAATGTTTAAGAATTTTTAATTTACTTAAGAGAAAAAATTGTTTTTGCAAAAAGTTAGAGGCTATTTTGCTAATGTTTTATAAATAGTAGGTTCATGTATCGTTACAAAACCTGTAAACAACTTAAACCAACAAACCGCTCTTTAGCAAACTTGTTCTAAAACAATATATCGGATCGCATGCTAAAGTTAGGCCTACGTAAGTGTTATGCTCTGTGTGTAACCGTTTGTATTGTAATGGTTATAGTCAATATATCCCTTCCCCTATCTGGGGGGGGGGGCTATGCTTACTAGCGAGCCCATTTTTATAAGGATTTAATAAGTTGATTATCTGAACAGTTTAAATTGTAAGGCACTAAATATGTTCACATACACATTTCTACAAACTAAAAGTCACATACATTTCCATAAAAGGAAAATACATGCGTTATACGTCCACAATCGTCAGGTAATGGTTAAACGCTTCTATCCTCTAGTGGTGGAAGATAACCACTTCTATCTTCTAGTGGTTAATGGTTTTTCGTTTTAGCCGTATTTGGTAACTCTTCGTTTTTGAACAATGTAAGGAAGACAATGCAAATAAAAGTTCATCTGAGGTGATTGGTCCGATGTGGCTGTAAAACATTGAGGTGCAGACAACCGTTACACGAAGTTATAATCATTTTCGTGTAGTACAAAGCCATGTCCTATATTACCTTGAGATACAGCACGCGCTGTGCGACCATTACTGTCTTTGCGAAGAACAACTGTCTTTGTATTTCTTATGAAGTTTGTAGATTTTCTTATATATTTTCTTATCATACGATTTTCTTATGTCTTTCATGATTTGTAGTATTTCCTTTCTTTCATTGATCTCGGACGGTAAATTTCCAAATGCATGGAGAAAGTGACTCATTGAATTTTTCTTGAAGACAATTAGCCTGTCTTTATAATAAATGCCATTACTAATTTGTGTAGAATACAGTTTCTTACTACAACTCTTCCACTTTTTGACAGGCTACCATGAGTTAGTCTAAACCATGATTTGGAGAATGGTGGTATAATTGTGGACAATTGGTGATGACAGAAGGACAAGTGTCGTGTGGCGTAAGGAAAAGTGAAGAACAAACACTTTTAATGATAGCGTCTGACAAGATACAGATGTAGCACTGTTAGACAGGAATAGATTAGAAGGTTCATTAAGTGAGTATGATCTGCATTAATTTCTAAGATCTGCATCGTTTATTTTTATGCGCCAGTTATAACGTACATTTTTTTTCCTTTCGTATCGGCCATCTAAGGACCACATGCCAATTTCAATTCTTTACTCTTTGTTCTTTCCTTTTTTTCCAATATTCTTTCATCTTCTCACTATGTCTCTTCTTCCTGTCTTCAGTCCACTTTGAACCTGCGTTTTTCTCTCTACTAACCTGGACTCCCTCCATTTTTAACACTTTTTCCCGAAAAACTTCTCCTTCAATTGCTTATACCGCATTTATATTATTTTTTTCTAAATCCTTTTGGACTTCTTTAATCCAACTTGATGTTGACTTCTTCCCCCACAGATATTTGAAAATTTGCTTTGTCAACTTATTGTCGTCCATTGTATATAAATGTCCAAAAAATAATAATCTTCTTTTCCTCATTGTTTCTGTTATATTTTCTATACTTTGATATATTTCAACATTACTTCTTAATTTTCAACCCTCTGAAGTTTTTCGTGGGCCTAATATTTTCCTAATAATTCGTCTTTCCAATATTTCTAATTTGTCTAAATTATAATTCAGTGCTAGACATTCACTTGGATTCTGGCTTCACTACTGTACTGTAATGCCTTATTTTCGCATTTTTATAATGTACATTTATTTTTAGGAAATTTTGGTAAATCGATTTGGCTGTGTGTCTATAGTCAGCACGGCCATACATGCGAATAAATACGAATTTTCATGCCAATCACTTATAGAAATATGTGTGGACAGTGTTCCTAAGCAGACGTTAAAAAACATAATTTTAATAGCATATAAATTAAGTACTAGTGTTGGCGAGATTGAAAGTAAACCGTCTTTGTATTAACACGGCTATGTTGAGAAAATATACACGAATACATTACGACAGAATGGTGCCCATCGGATAAAAGATGAGAGGCAGATTTAGAACGTGTTAGAGTGAAAGGATTCGATAAGCCGTACAGAATCGATGCTTTGCAGCTGTTGATAAAAGAACGCGAGATCGCTAGATTCATGTGGAGGCTATCGAATTGTAAGCAAAAGAAGACTTTAGTCGTGATTATTATGTTAGCCGTTCTCCTTTCCTCTCTTTCTAGATACAAGTCGCGTTCATAATACACACACATGCACACATTCGCGCGCTAATGTGATAGTGTGGTTATAGAATTGCAGGCGTTGTGCGTAACAAACATTAAATGAATTTTGTTTTAGTAGTCTACTATTTAGTAAATTTACTTACATAAGTGATTACGTACTTGTAAGACAAATTGTTGAATTATTTGTGTTTTGGATAGAAGTGATTGCAGTTACTTAGAAGTGCATTAGTGGTTACTTGCGATTGTTTCACTGCTTCCAATGTGTACTGTCACACCGACCCTCGTATTGTTCAGTGTAAATGAAATAACAGACACCAATAAAATCACCAATTACCAAATTTAATTAGTCACAAATAAGAATCTGAAATCAATAAAGGTACTCTCATAGAATATTTCAAGTTAAATTTGTTCACATGCAATAATAATGTCACCTTATTACAGCACCTTATTACTTTTCACTAATCCGCAACAATTACTTGATCCGCACTGAATAAATCGCCAACTGTAACTGACTAAGCCGTCCGCTGCCCTTAAATATACTATGCAGAGGTTACAGAAAAATTTGCCATACTACTGGCGGGGAAACTACGAGACCTCGAATAGTCTGGAGGCAACGTTAGTGCATAGGGCTAGTTGAGAAACAGGTACAATGACGCTCTCGAATAGTCTGGAGGCAACGTAAGTGCATAGGGCTAGTTGAGAAACACGTAGACTGACGCTCTCGAATAGTCTGGAGGCAACGTAAGTGCATAGGGCTAGTTGAGAAACACGTAGACTGACGCTCTCGAATAGTCTGGAGGCAACGTAAGTGCATAGGGCTAGTTGAGAAACACGTAGAATGACGCTATCGAATAGTCTGGACGCAACGTAAGTGCATAGGGCTAGTTGAGAAACACGTAGAATGACGCTCTCGAATAGTCTGGAGGCAACGTAAGTGCATATGGCTAGTTGAGAAACACGTAGAATGACGCTCTCGAATAGTCTGGAGGCAACGTAAGTGCATAGGGCTAGTTGAGAAACACGTAGAATGACGCTATCGAATAGTCTGGAGGCAACGTGAGTGCATAGGGATAATTGAGAAACACGTAGAATGACGCTCTCGAATAGTCTGGAGGCAACGTGAGTGCATAGGGATAATTGAGAAACACGTAGAATGACGCTCTCGAATAGTCTGGAGGCAACGTAAGTGCATAGGGCTAGTTGAGAAACACGTAGGATGACGCTATCGAATAGTCTGGAGGCAACGTGAGTGCATAGGGATAATTGAGAAACACGTAGAATGACGCTCTCGAATAGTCTGGAGGCAACGTGAGTGCATAGGGATAATTGAGAAACACGTAGAATGACGCTCTCGAATAGTCTGGAGGCAACGTAAGTGCATAGGGCTAGTTGAGAAACACGTAGAATGACGCTATCGAATAGTCTGGAGGCAACGTGAGTGCATAGGGATAATTGAGAAACACGTAGAATGACGCTCTCGAATAGTCTGGAGGCAACGTGAGTGCATAGGGATAATTGAGAAACACGTAGAATGACGCTCTCGAATAGTCTGGAGGCAACGTAAGTGCATAGGGCTAGTTGAGAAACACGTAGAGCGTTACGTAATTGTCGTAGTTCATTGTATTTTCATTATAATAAATATATTTCGCTACTGCCCACGTAACATTTACGTGACCCAAAAATTGAGACTGGAGGTACAAGAAAGAAGAAGAATAACAAAAAACTGAGAGGTGACAACAGTGATTGATAGTTAAGCATGCAAAACGGAGAAATCTAAAGTTGTGAACGATGGAGCGTGTGCTGACTAAGTAGAGATGAGTAATACGCTTAGACAATATGTAGTGTGTATACTTTGGAAGAAAAGAGGAAGCTTTATAAATTGTTACGCCTGTACGATAGGCAGCATTCGTAGACCAATAACTATGGAAACAGACAAGGATGGCATAGGATAACAGGCATAGGCCTTGTAACGTTGGTTCGTAATTATTCCCTAGGCATCGTCTACTTTCTTGCAAGTATTACGGTATTACAGTAGGGTACTTTCTTCCAAGTATTAGGGTATTACAGTAGGGTACTTTCTTGGAAGTATAGGGTAGGGTACTTTCTTGCAAGTATTATGGTATTACTGTGTTACGGTAGGGTACTTTCTTGTAAGTATTACGGTATTACTGTATTACGGTAGGGTACTTTCTTGCAAGTATTGCGGTATTACAGTAATACGGTAGGGTACTTTCTTGCAAGTATATTACGGTATTGCTGTAATACGGTAGGGTATTTTCTTGCAAGTGTTACGGTATTACTGTTTACGGTAGGGTACTTTCTTGCAAGTGTTACGATATTACAGTAGGGTACTTTCTTGCAAGTATTACGGTATTACAGTATTACGGTAGGGCACTTTCTTGCAAGTGTTACTCGCCAGACAGGTGTTCTTAGCTGAGAATAATTAGTTGTCTCTTGAAGGTGGACATCCAGTTATATTACTGCAATTCAGTGTGTTCTTAGATAGCGGTATTTATTGACAAGTGTTTGTCTGTGTGCGGATGATTGTAGTTCTACTGTAATGTTGGTGACATTTATTATTTGTTGTGGTAGTGTGTATTGGGAAATTGTACTACTCGAGCTACTGTAATACTCATGTTACCTTCCATAAAAGTGTTACTAATATTTGTAAGTAACGAATTCTCTAGTGTTCAATTATTTAATTCCACGGTTAGAAGGTCATGAAACGTGCGATCGAAGTAACAGTTGTGTCAAACGTGAGATGTAGGACCTTTAACATTGGAAACCAGAAAACAGATATACTGTAGGAGACTTTAGAGTGCTTGTTTAGTTATCGTTTACTCTGGAAAAAATGGATATCAATCAGATATGTATGATAGAAATTTCCAAGCTATGATGCTTGAAACGGAAGAACGACTAAAAGAAGACCGTTTGTAAACAAGAAAAAGAGGTAGAATCGGGAAGCAGAAGAAGAAAAACAGCAGAAGCCGTTACTGCTAGAAACATAAGAAAGGCAAGAAGCGGTCGACGGGAAACGGAAGAAGCAGAAAAACAAAATGACAATCGTAAGTAAGAATCCAAAGACGCTAAGTCACTGGCACAGCAGCAAAAACAAATGCAAGTGCTATGCTATTTCAGAGTAGCGTCTACTGCGAGGGGAGCTGAATAAACAAGTCAATAGGAAATCTGACCAGCAGACGATCAGTGTTAACAAAGGTGCCTGACATAGAAGAATAGATGTTAACAATATTAGTGAAGTAGAAGAAGCTATATTATTCTATGAAAGAATCAATTACAAATATTACGGAACATCAATAATTATTACAAAAGTTACAAATCAATTACAAATATTGAACCATTTATAACAGAACAGCCAAATACTTCAAAACAAATCGTTGAACAGACAGTACCAACAAAGGCAGAAAAGAGGCCTACGTTAAATGATTATAGAATTTCCTTAAAATGTTTAATTAATAGCTATGGGGAGGATTGACCCCCCTGATCCCCTCTCGTAGTTACGCCACTGTATCTATTCCGCTCATTGATGTAGTAAACAACCTAAAACCTATTTGATACATCCCACGGACTGCTACTGGAAGCCCTCTGAAAGTTTTTGAGAAAGCTGAGATACATCTATGCCTGAGTCGACTCGAGTTTGATCACCAAATTGGAGACATTGTGGATGAAGTCATTCTTGGTGTGGACATTATGAACGCGTAATAATTTTTAGTCGACTTCAAAAATGATATCCAAAAGATTAGGCAAGAAGAAGTAATGCTCTCCACTACGTCAGAGACATCAACGGGGGCGATTACTCAACAATACTAACAATATCGCTACACTCTGAAAAGATCGTCGTGGTTGAAGTCGATTTAGAAAATCTCTTGTCAAACACTGGGTATATACAGTACTGATCATACAACTTTCTCGAAGGCCTCCATTGGTTGAGCAGGAGGAAACGTGTCGGCTGATACAAGACATAGTAGAAAGACACATCTATAAGTGCTTGGTGTTATTCAGTAGTATCTGAAGCCTGACTTTTAGAGTCAACTATCGAAAAGTCGATGACATCGTGAAAACAGAATGCTACCCATTACGCTGACAATACGTTTGTCACGTATATCCAGAGCTCAGTGGTGAGGTAGATAGAACTTCACCAGAAGGTAAAGTGCAGACGCCAAGTGGCTTTTTTCATTAATGATATTAGAACTCTATAACACGATAGCTACTTTTAAATTCACCAATCGATTAAGGATAATTTTGTAAAGTGTTAACGAAGTTCTGAATAGAATTCGTGATTTGCAACTGAAATTGTGTCGGAAGACGTTAGACTCATCCTGGCAGTCCTGCTGTTTTTTACATCATCACGCCAGCGTAGTGCAGGTTGGCATCTCGATCCTTTCTTTATTCAATGTCATCATGACACAACTTGTCTGTTCTATCTGTGGTTTTTTATTGTATCTATGTGTCCACGAACTCCCACTTCAGTCTTGACACCCTATGAATTTTGCCTTATCTATTACGCGTTCGTTTTATTCTTCAGTCTCTCACCGTCAGTCCAAGCATTTTTAATTCTATGACTCTTGAGCTAATTTTAGTTTATTCGATAACTTGTTTGTAAATTCTGTAGTTGAAAGATGTGTGGATTATTGGTAATTGCACATTACTTGTATAGTCCTGTTTGCAGATACTGAGGTATTTTTGTGTTAATTATGTACTCTCCTGTCGTTTAAGTTTTCTTTGATGAGTGTTCTATTTTGTACCAAGTGTTCACATGCTTTAATATTTTCATAT
This sequence comes from Magicicada septendecula, assembly GCA_034769895.1. Classification (NCBI taxonomy): domain Eukaryota; kingdom Metazoa; phylum Arthropoda; class Insecta; order Hemiptera; family Cicadidae; genus Magicicada; species Magicicada septendecula. The sequence continues at coordinate 546,308,106 of CM068368.1, forward strand.
TTGGTGATTCCTACCATAATAATTTCTGTAAAGTTTGTAAAAATAAATTTGTATTTTTTTAGTAAGTTAATTCTTACCTATGCCATAATTTGGGATTTTCTAATATCTAATTAAATATTGTAATTAAATTACATGTAAATAAGGTATAGGAGGGAGTGTCTTTGAATTCGAGCAACATGAAACAGAGCTAGAAATAGTAAACAAAAATAAAAATTTTATACGCAAATGTTGTAACAGATCTTGAAGAAGAACCTAGTTATTCGGTTTGCTAAACACGACGTAGAGCGGTAACATAAATTTATAGATTTCCGTATAAAATGTATAACATACAATTATCCAGTATTCAACATATTTAATACGTCTACACACATTACAAACCGGAAATAAAGACGGTCAAACAAAAAACGTTAATTATATTTTCACAATCTGTTAAACGCTAACAATTCTTCCCATATGAAAGGCGGGGATGTGTGAGATTAGAACTAAAAGATGAATAACTTCGTGTGTAAGAGAACTGATTAATAAATAAAATGTATGCGCTCAGTAAGCCCACTGCTTGCACTGAGTGGTCTCAGTGAAAGCTGAAGAAGTGTGTTTATCCCTAAAACGCGGTTTGCGTCTGATAGCGTAAACGGAGGCTATAATTAGAGTTAAATTTTTAAACATGAAGTCGTGTTTGCTGCAATGATGAAAAAGGTTTACTTATCGGATAAATTACTTTGAAAGTAAACCCGCGAGCTGGTGTGTGCTTGTGTTGAACCAGTAACACGCGTATCGCAGCCAGTGATTCTATAGAGGTTTACCTTCAGAAATGATGAGCACAAACTGATTCTTCAACTTTCTAAACAACGTCGGTGAGGGTCTCCTACATTAGCCAGGTGCGACCTTATAATAGTCCATATGGTAAACTACTGTCTGCTGTTTTTTTTTATATACAACAGAAAAAACTTGATTCAGCATAAATAAGTAGATAATGTAGTTTGCAGTCGCCTACGATTGTAAATCGAATCCTCAAGTCCCCTTTTTATGCGTTTTAATGCGTTTAAAGCACCGTTGGCTTGTATGTGATGTGAAACGAATCTGCGCGAGGCCATGAACATATGCTTCGACAAGTGTTAAACATGCTTGGAAAATAAAAATTCTTAGTAAATATTTGTTGTAATAGCATTTGTAAATCTTTGTAATAGCCTTCTGACTCTAAGTAATTCCAATTGTTCCTGAACTTATATTGCAACCACTAACAGGCAATTATACTTTCCATAAGCGCTTTCAAGCCTCTCGGCTCATCTTCATATGGAATACAGACAGTCAGTGGTTGCAGTACAAGATTAGTAAAAATTAGACTTAACCACTAAATTGTGTTTATCTTTAAATTTCAATTGGTAAACACACTTGATATTTGTATAATGCAAATTGAGATGTGTTAGTGAAACGCCGACTCATCTTATACAGGCTTCACTGTAGTAAAACAGTTTAACGGTTTGCTACAATACTGCTAGGAGAAGCTTGGCAGACATCTCCTTAATACAAAAGAAAAAAAATATATATCAAAACTGACAGATGTGGTGAACAGAAGTGGAGTAGATCTGTATACTTGACTGGAGAACAGAATAAGAAGACCGACTCAGGGCTACACATCTTGATGAGCCTTGGCTTTCTTTAAAATTCTCCTCTATTCATTCCTATCGTTAATATTCTCTCCACATCCATTCGCTTCCAATGTTTTCTATCCTTCAATACACATTCTGTACATTGCAGACTCGGTCTTCCATTTTTAGAGATGAAAAAACTTTAGTGTTCACAATTCTCGTAGGCATAAAATATCTTTTTGTATCGCATCTCTACCCACCGTAAACGTTGACCTTTTACAAATCTTACCAAATTAATTTATTCATTTATACATTACTTAATCAGTTAATTTATAATCTTACCTTTCCTTTTATTAATTGGTCCAGCTCTACATTGTATTCAATTCTTCTGTTGTTATTCTCATAATTTGGTTTAAAAATTCTCCGCAAAATGTCACGGCCGTATTCGGGTTTTAAGCATTTGCATTTTTGAAGTCCTAGATGATACTTACTCTACGCTAATTATCAATCAGATTTCCTAAATACTTAAAATTATAACGTTATTTACTTCTTCAATAATTTTATTTCTTATAAATATTTTATAAGCTTAAATTAAAAGACAATCACTTTTGGTGGCGCTGTATGGGAGTGAGAAATAGGTACTTTCGCAGAGAGACGAAGGTAAGGTTACATCACCAGAAATGAAATTTCTCAGATTGGTCAAAGGGTGCACTTAACGAGACAGAGTAAGTAATGCACAGATAAGGCGAGAATTACATCTTCATCATCATCATCATCATCATCATCAACCTCAAGGATCAGGCTCTATCCTGAACATGTTCCGGGACCCACTTCGCTCTCGGCCGTTCTATATCTCTATCTCTCTTCCCCACCGGTCTACATTCCATTGCTAGCACTGGAATCCTGTCACCTGCCATTCTTCCCAAATGTTCACACACCTTCGTTTGCTGCTCCTTAGCTGTTCCAACAATGGGTCGCCTCCCAGTTCAGTCCTTATATCCACATTCTTCTTTCTATCGAGAATGGTACAGCCCAAGTACTCCTCATAAATTTCATCTCTACTGCCTGAATCTTTACGTTGTCTCTTTCTGTCATAACTCTGGCTTCATCTCCATACATCAGAACTTGTACCATTACAGTATTAACAAACCTTATCCTTGTTTCCTTCTTTGTCTTATTTTTAAGGTATCCGTGAATTGTTCCACAGTTATTCTTAAATTTGTTTAATTTTTCATCATCCAGATCAATTTCTGTCCCACGTGTAACGTAACATCTCAAGTAATCGAAATGCTGGACTTGCTCCATAATCTTTCCATCTATAACTATCTTAGTTCTTCCTGGTTGCTTTCCTCTGAATGTCATTGTTTTAGTCTTGTCCGCTGATATTTGAAAGCCATATTCATCTGCTATTCGATTTAGTATGTACATTGATTTTTGTACTTTATCCTCGCTGTCCTGAATTATTATCTTATCATCTGCGTACAAAATGGAATTTGAAAACATTCCTTAGGAGAGTTACGGAATGGCCCCCACCAGGAAAAAGAAAAGAGGAAGACCACCTATTACCTGGATAGAAGAACATCGGGCTATATTGAGGGAACGAGAAATTGAAGAAAATCCTTGGATGGACAAGCAGCCGTGGAGGTTGAGAATTCAATCACTTCTATAATATTTGATTCCGGAAAATGTGTAAACATTGTACAGCCGGATTAATAATAATAAAAACATTCCTTTCAGAAAAATCCTGAGTCAACATAAGATTTCCATGTTTTAAGCATGTCGTCTATATGTTAAAAAGCGTCGGCGATATAGAGCAGCGATAATTACCCTCTTATTAGTGGGAATTTCCTCAGTCACTCTTCCGCCTATAACCAGTCGTACACTGGTTTCTACATAAAGACTCTTTATAGTTTCTATAAGATGCACAGGGTAACCTCTGCTGTCAAGGATTCGCCATAATAATGTCCTTTTAACATTGTCAAAGGCTTATGTCAAATCTACAAAGGCCAAGTGTGTTTCACAATTAAACTCTCGTCTTTCTTTAATTATTCTTTTCAATGTAAAAATGGCATCCACACATGACCTTTCCCTCCTAAAATCCATTTGTTCCTCTGACAGCAAAAAATCTGCTGTCACCTTTAACCTCTCATTCAAAATCCTTGTGTATAACAGACTTACTCCTCTATAGTTACTTGGGTTCGCTCTAACACCCTTCTTGAAAAGAGAAACTACCTTCGCTTGGCTCTATTATTTTGGAATCATTTTTCTCTTTCAGCACATATTATAAAAGTGTAGGAGGCGTGAGTTGAACATTATACCCGCAATCCCCCTAGGACAAGGGAAGTCGAATTATATCTCCTCCCTCCAGATGGAGGTTGTGCGGAGAGGGCCGGTAACCCACCCACGTAAAAAATATCTTACTTGCAGTATCAAAAAAATAACCTCGGAAATAGTGTTAACGGGAAAATGACTACAGCAAAGATATCAGGACTATGCAAATGGATAGTGTACCAATTTAAGATTGCTACCTTGAATGTGCGCGGAATAGCAAATAAGGCGTTTGAACTGGTGAAGATTTTAGAGGATAATAAGATAAATCTGGCAGTAGTAACGTAGGCGAGAATTAACATTTTTAAATTACAGGATAGAATTTCGGAATACAAGGCCAACTGGTGTAAGCATTTGGGAAGAATGCAGCAAGATCGCCTTCCCAAACATGCCTTGAATTATAAACTCACACGGCATCGTAGTGTGGGGCGTTCGAGGACGAGATGGTTTCCGGAACAGGCAGTGCATCCTTATCCGTGAAGTGGACATGATGACACTGATAATTATTTCCCATTTTTAAATCTTACAATTGTCTTTTCTCTTCGGATGTTGACGTGACCATATATTTAGTTACCCTTCCATTAACACAGCCCAATCTCCTCCGCTTTTCTTTCCAGATCTTCATAATCTTTAATTATCCGATTCCTAAGTCTTGCAACAATAATTATGTCGACAGTTTATACTTGTCTAGTTTTATTGAAGATTGTGTCCTTCTAATCCAAATCTTAGGCAATACGGTAAAATCCCGATAGAAATACAACAACTCAAAAATCATTTTCTTTTTAACTACCGGTGCTGTATTAAATTTAAAATACGAGTATTTACAAACTTTATTTCCTACTTTTACTTTTAATTTTGGTTTCACTTCATAACTCTTCTTCATTTCTGCGAAATTTCCAAACTATTCGTAGCTTCATATAATTTCTTCCCCTTTAAACTCTGAATGCTTAGAATAAATAGTCCAAGAAACAATAAAGCGTCTGTTTGCCTAATTAGACTTATGAGTGATTTACAGTTTCCTACCTCTTTTGATTTCTTTTTAATTGCTATTATTTTGACACATCCACCGCACTTAATTTTTCAGGTACGATGATTTTAATTAAAAGTCGTTTGATGTTCGTGTTGTGTCTATTCTATATACCATTTCAATACACACGACAGAAAAAAGTATATGGCGAGGCCGTAGGAAAGATGGCTGGAAGTTGAAGACGGAAGAGGTCAGCAACCTTAATGACGATATTTATTCTTATACCAAAATACTGTTGGTCGCAGAGATTGTCGTCTTCAAACCTGGATTAAATAATTAACCTTTATGGAATTGCAGGAAAAAATCAAGCAAAGTTTTATGGTATCTGATGGTAAAGGCTTAGCAAATAGGTCAAGCAAGTGGCACTTTCTCACAGATGATTTGGTTTCAACGCAGACTTGCTTTGATCGCGTTCATTGTCGGGAAATATTTTATGGCTAAAGAAGCGTGTAAGCAAGGTTTATTTAGAGCAACTACTAAACAAACCTAGGAGCGACTCAGCATCCTAGGGTTCGGACCATGAAAACTAAGTATGTGTGGGAAACTAAAGTTAACTGGGATCTGAGGTATTGTATTTTGTAAAAATATTTTTCCACGGAATCGTAACTACACTTGTTCCGAAGTCCGTGGATAAGAAGAGACTAACTATTACAGCTGTTCTAAATCCCTCTTGAATGCTGAATTTCGTTTGTTCGGCTGACTAAAATTTTACATGATGATTTTAAGGATTTTGTTAATGAACCTACCAAGTTTGGAAAGTTGTTTAGGCTAAGTAAAATATTTCCCTGAAAAGTGATTGCGTAAATAACAATCACGTATGTGTTGAGAGCATAATTTTTTACTGACATTTTTAAATTCTGATAAGTGATACTCCTAAGTAAAAAATATATATTGTACGTTCATTATTACTGTCCAAACATTTTGTTGAACTTTTATTAAATCTACCCCATGAAACACATTTTAACTATGTATATTAAGAAATATACTAACTCTATTTTAAGACCAACTTGCAGCGAGTACACTTAGTAAATAATACTACCTATATATTCGTGTTTAACATGCGTTTTCTGTGTGTACGTTATAACTAGACATTCTGTTCGGTCGGTTTAGAATTATTATTATGAAGATTTAATTTATAGTTCAAGTTGTTTCAAAAAAAAGTTTAAATGCTGAAAAATGTTTAAGTTCTTTTTTCGAAGCACTGGTTGGTTTAGATTTTAATTACCACTTACTTACCGATGTCAATCTTCTAATGTAGATCTTCTCTTTCTGTAATGTACTGAAAACAGCACAATACAATTCATATAATATTTACCACTTGTTTGTATGTTAAAATTGTGTAAATAAAGTTAATCTGTAAATAAGACTGTTTTGAAATTATTCAAAATCTTGGCTGCTTACTTGCCTTACTGCCAATCTGTGAAATAAATGCTCTGTTGTGTTGTTATTATAGTCTACCTTTAAATAATGGACTGACTCGATTATATATTAAATGGTAATTTATTAACAATGTAGTTCAATTAAAGTTCAATTTAAAACCCTCACAAAAGTTTTTTAAAACATTAAAACAATTCAAAATCGTTACAGATATTCTTAAAACTCAGGGCTGGTAACACTGATTTCCATGTTGTGGTTCTCTAACATGATTTGGTTAGATTTCTTATTTATAATTAATAAAATCGTGAGTTCTTTGAGTATACAAGATAGTTACTACAAAAAATGCTTAAATACGATAATGACGTATTGTGGAGAGTGGTTACATAAAATAGAAAAAGGTCAATTATAATTGTAAACAATTGTACAAGACACGCTTGCATTCAAATTTGCAGGTTATGGTATCGCATGTGCAATACGATTATTATTTCTGTATATCGGAATAAAATTCCGTTAATGGTTATAAAAATTAAAATATAATGACTGATTTATAATTTCAGTGCAATTAAAAATAGTTATGCTTTCTTGAATTGAAAGCATTGCACTGTATCAATTGTGTACATTTCAACAACAGGTAGGTTAGAATGAAAATTTTTCTAAGTTAATTGATAAAAATATCTGAATTAAATTCATAAAATCTCATCGTTATACATAATATTAGTTAATGACATATTTATTAATCATTAACTTTATTGACAGTTCTCAAATATTATTAAGAATCGAATTGTCTTTCGTTATCATTAAAGTCAAATCAGAATCTATGTTCAAATACATTTGTGTTAATTAATTAGTAGTTTTTCACTTTGATTCTTTTTAAAATTTATAATATTTTATTTAAAAAAATATTATTGAGAACTTTTATTCAATAATACGTTAATTCATAATTATTAGTTATGTTAGTCACGTGTGATCGCATTTGACTAACGTAGTATCAACACAAAAATTATTATTTCAAAATCATTTAAAATTCAGTTAAATGTTGTTAATTCAATATACTCCCTTATTATCACTTTTCATTGCTGGGATTATACACTAGCAATGATAATACACCAAGTCTAGTAGCACTATTTACACTTCACACGTTTTGGAGGTTATGATGTTAGGTTAGTTATCTGTCTACTAGGGGGGGGGGGAACGCGCACATTGTTATTAATATACTATCAGCGGAGAAACGTTCTGTTGGCGTCGATGTCCAGTTTTTTAGTGAAGCCACGCTTAGCTCCTTTGGCCGGCGTCTGCTTGGAATCAGCGTCTCTAATTGGCTGAAAGTCGTTTAATCTTGTCCCCATATGCCACAAGAAATTAATAATTTTTATTTCTCAGCGTCTGTTTTTGGGGTTGAGAGTATAAAAAGGAAACCATTAATTCTTTTGTAATTGACTGAATAATTATGATTGCTCATAACCTTCTTAATGTACCTCCGATTCGAAAACTATTAGTATCATGTTATTTCGGCTGCTTTGCTCCTTATTTTGAGTCCACACAAGCACTATTTTCGTTCATGATTAAACTATTTAGACTTTCGTTGATGGACTTTTAGTGTTTCTTATTTAAACATAAGTTTTTTCACTTTTATTGTATCACATGATACATATATCACTTATTGATTATGCTTCAAGTCATTTTTTCTCATTAATTATTTCTTAAATGCTAAATATTTACAAAATTCAATAATACACTTTTCAGGTGAGTAGGCCTTAAAAGTCCATGCATTATTTCTTATTATTTACAAAATATATTTCACTCTCACACAATTCTATTGTGTTTAGTTTATACCTCAAACGATTCTACACATTTGGTGCAGTTTTGTAGTTACTTTAGTTTATTACAATAAATGGTTTTATCACACCATGTCAGGTGTCCTGTCATTCTGACACTCTTATTTTACAAATAATTTTGTATTATGGATGTATTTTCTTCCATTAACTGGTATTTAATGTTCGTTTACATCTTATTTTGGATATTTAGTATTCCCTGCTGAGCTAATTACTCACAAGTTTCTGTTGGACTGTTACTTTCATCTAGCTTCTTCTGACATGTACTATTGTTTTTCATGATTATTACATAAATTTATGCATTTACTGTTTGTTAAGTGTTCTCAAAGAAGTATCGAGTATTCTTGAAACTACTGTTATACTATTTTCCTCTTTCTGATTAGTTTAATTGATAGTTTTTTATGTAATTCTGTCAGTTACTCTGTGGTTTGGTATTTTGGCTGCTATTTGTTTATAAAATTTAAAGTATATTGTTGTGTTTTCTAGTTCACATTGGGTTTATTCTACTCGTTATTTATTCTAGTTTGGTTGTTCCATTATGTAAATACTTTTATCAGTGTTTTTCTAATCGTTAATGACGATTCTTTGTTGCAAATTCTGCTCAGTTGGGGTTATGTGTATATCACTGTATTACAACAATGCCTATATGTGTTAGTTTGGTTTCTTGTGTATTTTCTTACATATTTACCATAATTGGTATTACTATTAGCTAGTACAATGGTTTTATGTATTTTAACTCTATTACTGACTATTTGTTTACATAGTATTATCTAATTATAATTGGTTATTGGTATATATATTGGATGGTTACATTTGGTTTGGTTGACTGTTTTTAATCTAATGCATGTTGTTTTATTTCTGATATTCTAACAATTACATTCTGTTAATTTTACTTTCCACTCTCCTGATATCTAAATGTGTGTTTTGCAATGATCTTATATGTAGTCAGTCATGGTAGTTACAGGTAATCAGTTCCATTTACTTTTATATTTGAGCAATTATTTCTGCACTTAACTTCAGTTCACTTGTTGTCTTTATTATATTTTATTATATTATACTTTTTACTCATAAATAATACACTTATTGTCTGTGTTGGTTTATTCGAGATTATTGTATAAAATTGTTGTCACTTAATATTTCCACTTTCTGTAAATACTACACTATCATTGTTTGTGTTTGTTTATTTCAGATCGTTGGATAATGATATTATTTAATTCACTTTAAGTAGCACATTTTTATTGTCTGTGGTTGCTTATTGAATTATTATATTGTCAAGAGTTTTGCTCCTGGTCACTTTGAGTTTCCTCTCAGGTTCTTCCTGGTTGTGGTATTATTCCTCACTTCTTGGGTACTCTTCACACTGGTAATATTTTCTTCTTATTTGTTGGATATTTTCCTCACTTATTAGATACTTTCCCTCACTTATTGGATACTTTCCCTCACTTATTGGATCTATTGGGTCCTGGTTGCTAACGTAGTTACTTGGTTTCACTTTTCCTTCTGTTATAATATTGACGATTTATTTAATCACAACTCCTTCCCTTCTAGGGTGCTTAGTTTCCTTAACATTATTTATTCATGGATACACAAGTTTGACTTTGACATTTTAGTTTTGTCTTTCCTCTTATTAGTGTGTTTGGCTATATTAGCTTAGATATGTTTATGGTAGATCTTCATTTGGGTATTTTTTATTATATTTGTGTAACGGTATTTTTTGATGCGTTACAACATTTGTGTGATTGTGCCGCGCGCGCGTACATTTTAGCCACTAGAAGTAAGGTATAAGCAAATTCCTTATATTAATTTGTACAGAACCTAGAAGAAAATTAGCGAGCCTGGCACCAGTGACTGAAATTCTACCAGCTAGGTGAATATAAACAACTAGACAGAAGTAAGACGCCGGAAGAAGCAAAGAGAAAACGAAAAGTTATGTTTGTTTTCCCTTAATAATTACAGTTTCTATTGTATTAGTTAATGGTTGTACTTACTCTAAGAGCTTTCCTCAGTTTTCCACTAGTGTATTCTGTGGACGGCATAATCAGACATACAGTGTGCATCACAATTATTTAAATAGTAAATAAAAAATAATAATTAAAAACCTTATTGTGCTAAATATTTCTTACGGGAAGTCTCTCTTAATGTTTGACGCTTCCACGTATATAGTGTATAATTACTGCAATATAATTATAACCTTGAGTACTTTATTTGAAGCAACATAATCACAGACCGTCCAAGAGAACAAACAATAACCATTGTTTCGGTGGAAATACAGTTTTCATAGAGCTAAATTACATCTAATTGGTCCCTTATAAGAAAGACTGAGTCACAGTGATTAAAAACAAATATTGATATTGGTGGTTTTTAATATCAATAATCGTAAAAACCCTTTGTCTTCAACAAAGGAAAATGGAGTATCTTCCACACATTTCCAGAGACAATGCGGATCCTTCAGCTTATTACCGACGTGCAATTTCCATAAATATTCCCATAATCACCATTTTATACGAATAGCTTCAGAAAGTGGCGTAAAATGGCCAAATAAGTAGTATTTATTAAGCGCAGCAAAATTCGTATAACACAATATCACAGTCTTTATCATATTATCACGATCTTCAACTTATTAGGATTGTTTTCGAAGCTTTTGTACCATTTCTAAACCAAACATTTTTATGCATACGTAACTCGCCAAAAGCAGTCTGTAACAATGTCATTTCGTTAGAAGCTTTATTTCACTGTTTATATAAAATTTAAAATGCGGGTCCTTCAAAGTTTCGTTCTAGAATTATAAAAAACGCCACAAACAAAACACAGCTAACCCATTTAGCTGAAATCTAAACTATAGGCCTACATCATATACGGCTGAAACTTTATACAGCTGTCATGCATCAACATCACGTAAAACATTTCTTAATCGGACGCTTCACTGAAAATTTAAAAATTGAGCAAAATGTTTGATCAAAACTCTTACCGGTAATTATTTATAACAAGGAATATGGTCAATTTTCCTATCTGTTTCCATCCGTTAATAACGTATTTTTCAGTTCTACTGCAGTAAACTCTGAGATGGGAAATGCCAATAAATAAATAAAATGAAATCGGGTTATACAATTTATTCTGAAGAACTGACTAAATGCAGGGTGAAACGGTTTGTTTACCCTTCCGACCTGAAGCCCGTTCTTCCTGCAGTCCTGAATCTCAGTTTACGTTGTCTCTTCTATCGCTGTGTGTCGTTAGGGACAAATTTCCTAGAGAAGTCGTCACCACTGTTAAGAGAGTTTGCATCTATATGAGTGACCAGTGATGGTAACCAAGAAAACTAATGCAATTATGCAGAATGTATAAGTGTATTCTTGCTTAAGCATTCTTCTTGCTGATGAAGTATATTTCTGAACTAAAAACGAAAAGAAAATTAATAGCTGTTAACGACTGTGTAGGTAACTTATAGTCCACCGGTTGGTTCTATATGTAATAATAATAATAATAATAAAAGTAGTAGTTCTTTTGTGAGGGTAGGTGAAAAATTTGTTGAACAACTGCCTGGAAGGGTGCAGACTTCCAGGGTCTGTGGTTTTAGGTATTACACCCGACCACTAAAAAAACACATCTCCTTTCCTCTTCTAAGACACTAACCTGGAACTGTTTGACACATTATTTTGAACTAGCCCTAGTAATGAAAACCACATTGTTCTTCAGCCCTATGGCTCACTTCTGGCTTGTTATTCTTCTTATATATTACATTGTCTAAGTCTATCTTTTTCGCCCTTAGAAGCTCTTCTGCGAAGCCACACAGCTCCAGGCGTCCCCCCCTCCCGCGAAGCATCGCTAATAATATATATTAATATTATTCGCTCCCCCTGAATAATAAGAATATTAGTAATAGTAATATTTTTTGAGGAAAAATGCACGAAGTGTAGGACTCCCATCCCAAGTAGCGTACCCTCTGTCATCGAGCGAGGAGTAGCCTGGAACCGTTTGTCACACTACTTCAGAATAAGCTATTTTGCTGCGGCCAACAGGCTTACATCTATATCGGTATACTTTATAGACGATCTAAGTCTCCCTTCCTCACCTGGAGGATGCCCTCCGCGTAACGTGCCATATTACTCCTGACGTCTTCCCCTCTTTGCATGGCTCCGCAGAAGTTATCTGGAGCTATCTTGCCTATGTCCGCAACCAGAGACGCTCTTCTTGTGGCTCAATTATCACAATTGAAGAAGGTGTGCTCCGCGTTATTCTCTACACCAGGACAGTACAGGCAGTCTGCTGATAAGACTTTGCCCATTTGAACTTGGCGTCCATAGGGCTCCGGCCTGCACAACGCAAACAAACCAGGGCACGCTATCTGTCTGTCTGTCTACCAGATTTTGTACGCTACAGAGCTTAAAGTAAAAGGACGATGGTATTTACCACACACACATAAAAAAATATGCCTGCACGTACCGGGTTGGGGGCATACACCACTTTCGTCACGCCAGATGGTAGGTGCAAATGTTTATGTTGACTGTATTTAATGTGTACACAACTTATGGCTTTGATTTTAAAATGTGTAACTTAAAAACTAAAGATAGCACAGCAACTTGTCATGTTAGTCGGCGATGTTCCACTGGAAAATACATAAAGTACGACGATGACTAACGATAACGACTATAACGAAATCTTTTTTTTACATAGACTGTAACTAACTTGACATAAGGACGAAACACAACACACTCGAATATGATATGACGCAAGTTGCACGAATGACGGCCATCACGGATACACACATGTCCCGATGAATCACGACACACTGACACAAGTTGAAAATATATTGGACGCACTGCACGTGCGCAAACAGCAGATCGCTTCTGAAGGAACTGGAAAAGTTTGTCATAATAAACATCTAATTGTTTTCACTCAAAGCTACTAATTCTTTAACAATATATAACTTATTTACGCAAATTTTGTTTATTTTTAAAAATTGTTCCTTATAATAAACGTAACACCCTGTATTTAATAGATACCATGGTGGTATGCCGTTGTGAGAGACGCAATAAGAGAGAAGCGACGAACATTAAACGCGTATAAACGAGCCCCGACCGAAGAAAATCGCATCACTTTTACGCGATATCGAGAACAATACTCGCTGCTAAAATCTCGTAGTACAATACTCACTGCTAAAGGATCAAGCTGGGAAAAATACGTCACGATCATAAGAAGGTCGAACCCAGCGACAGAAGTATGGTAGAAGATCGGAGCAATCACTGGTACATTAGTGTTCAAGCTTAACACGTGTATAAAGTACATTGATGAATTGGTATGCAATCCCGATGAAATTGCTGACACCTTGACTGCGCGATATGCCGAGGTCAGTAGTACAGAAAGTTATTCTTTCGATTTCCTTGCAAGAAAAGCTGAAGTCGAACAAAATCTTAACTTAGGAACTGAACGGTGTAGAACTAACAACGTGGCTTTCAGGATGAGGGAATCTGCAGTCCGCCCTCAGCGCTGCCAGCGATATTGCAGCTTGACCGGACGATATTCCTTACAGTGTCATATGTCAGCTGCCGGTTGTACCTATGGCTACACTATAGGTACTTTTAAAAGTCATATGGATGCAAGGGGACAACCCTAAACGATGGGAAGAAGCGATCATCAACCCTCTTCTGAAGGCCTGAATTGTTGTAGAGAATGGTTAACAATCGGCTCGTCTGATGTCCCGAAAAACATGGCTTTCTGACCATGGGTACTGGTGGAGACGCCAGTGTGTTCGACAAAACGTGGAGATATAACTTCATGAAACAGCTACATGATTGACGGTTCAGAGGTAACTTACCAAAATTTATCTCTAGCTTTCTCAGGAACAGAAATTTCCGTATTTGGGTTTGGCAATCGCTATTGGTCCCACACGAGATGGAAAATGGATACCATAGGGATCTCCTTTGAGCGCACGCTTTTCACTAAAGTCATTAATGGGATCTTTGAGGGAACAGGAACGTTAATTGGGAAGTGCTTGTACGTTAACGATCTTGCGATGTTCTACTCGGCCAAAGCAACGGCAGTGATTAAGCGTAAAATACAAGTCGCTATAGACATGCTGGTTGAAAATGTTAACAGCATAGGTCTCGGCAACAAAGACGACTTGTGTCCAATTCTGTCGAAAGCGAGGAAGGCACCCGGACCTAATGCTGGATCCGTTACCGCGACAGATAATGATGCTACGCCATTCGTTAGACGATTTTTGTTCACTGTTTACTTTTGTTTTTTGTACTGGTCATGTATGAAAAGAAGGAAATGAAGAAGCTGACACTTTAGCAAAACGCTGCAGACAACCAGAGGTCGATTCAAGTGCCTTACGTCCGGACGATGCAAAAGTAGTTGCCACAACCACCATCCATAATTGCCGTGCCCTTTAAACATAAAAAAAATAACAGTGTTGATTGGCCAATAATTGCTGCCGTATGAACTGCAAACATAGCTAGATCCTTAAATATTAAACAGTGGATGAAATATCGTTTATCTATATTCTAATGCACATGTTCACAAACGTGGTGTGGCGGGAAAATGTAGGATAGGCTGACAATAAGACAGTGTTGATGTGGAAAGGAACATGTCGATAAAGTTAAATTGTTTGACTATTTTTACACGATATTTTTGATCTTACAGAAGACGGATCATGGATAATTTTATTTTGGAAGAGTTACCAGAAAGCGGAGAGGAAATATTATACAAATTAATATAAACATTAACCCTTCTTATATTAATAAGAAATTATAATAATAACTCATAAACATTAAACTTCAATTATAAGAATTGGAATGTTTTAGTACCGTCTATTTTACAAAACGATAACGGAAATGACGATTCGTTCAATCAAAGTGTCAGTTACTGGAAAACTTCAGTTTAAATAGGCTACATCATCTAATAATAATGTAGTTATTGAAACACTTAGTAAAACAGATTACACAAATTTGTTTTGTTTTACTTGTACTCAAGGCTTAAATCTAAAACATGTTTGTAATCATTTTGTAGACAGGATATTAGGCTACAAGCTGTCACAAAAGCTTCACATAGTTTTCATCAGTATGGTAGCAAAATGCAAACAAACAAATTTGGCGATAGGATTACAAATAACAAATAGGTACAAGAAGACGAGATGGCACAAAGTTGATCGGACGAAATGATAGACTAGTTTGAACTGAAGTGAAAGCAGTTCTTCAGAAGATGACACTTCACTAGAAACAACTTTTCCGGCATCAGCCCATATAATTTAATTATAATAAGCAACAACAGATTTATTAGCTTGGCACGACCATGCTACCACGACCTAATCAGCAGCTGAGTGAAACTATCAACAATTTAGGAGACTATATACTTGATCGACTACAAGTTATAGTCATGTGTCTGAAACTCATTTGACGTGGGCTTGTGCCCTTTCTGTTAAACTTAATATATTTTATCAAATAGTTGAAACCTCTGTATATAGTGAATAAATTAGTTAAATAGTAGTGTATATCTTAGTAAACTATGTATTCATCTTAGTATCTATAGTAAACTCTCTTAGTGAACAGTCTTACAAAACATTAATAATTAAAAACGATTCATTCTCTGTACGGAAGAACTACAGATTCGAAAAAACAAAAACCTTTAATAGTGATGAGGATGTATAATGTTAAAGATCATTATAATCATAATGATGAAGATAACTATATAATCAGCAAACAGTATAGTCGGTTTAATACAAAATAACACCCCGCTGGAATACAATTAATATCTAGCAGAAGCCAACGGGTACTATACTGTAGAACAATAATCAGCAAACTCCTACGCAAAAATCCAAAACAAACAACAGACGAAAACAGAATACAGCAAATTCGTAACATTTTCATATATCAATAATCATACAAAAAAAACAGCTCGCAAATTTAAAAAAGCAGGATACAGCATTGCATACAAAACCACAAGCAAAGGCGATACAGGACGCAACTTTAACAAAGATACATTGAACACATAAAAGCATTACATTCCACCACAGAATCCACCTTTCCAAACCATGTTACTGATGGAGACCACACATGCACGAAAATCAGCAACTTCATAGAAATTCTACACGCACACATGAAAGACCGAAAATTAGACACACTCGAGCAACTGGAAATATTGAAACACATAAAACACATAGAAACAACATCTTACATGTACAGACACAATTGTACTCACGCATTTGATTTTAATACTTTACACAACATAGGGGAGGTTGGCCTAAAATGACATACCATTTTAAATTGTTATTGTGTTGCCCAGGAAAAAAATTCTGAAAGAATACAGGATAGCTAAAAAGTACCTTTTGTATGTTCTCTTTGGCATATTTATTTTTGATAATTTTAATTTAATAAATAATATGTAAAATTTACAAATAAAAAAAATACTGCTTCTATGTCATTTTAGGCTCACTCAAGGGTAAAATGACATAGGCCATAATAATTATGAATTTTAAGAGTTTAATTCAATTTTCACTAACATACACTTATATGTATGAAAATAAAATAAAATTACTACATTAACTAAATTTTCTATTGTATATTTGCAGCACACTTTATGCTTACTTTGCATTGTAAACCTAAGAAATAATGTAAAAAAATAATCACATTCAAAAAATTTAAATACATGACTTAAAAATTAAAAATCTCTCTGCTACAGTATTATAAACAAAATTGAGACAATATCTGTAGCTCAAAATGGCACTTACAGAGTCACCCAGATTTTTAAGGTTTACATATTTCACACACAAACATTTTTGCACGCTTATTGAGTCCCGCACACTCTGCATGAGCCCATCTTTTGCACTGAGTACACTGAAGCCAAACTTCAAATGCTTTTGAACGTGTAAAAAGGTTGTTGCAGTAAATGCATGCTGCGTCGTAGTCATCATCAGCTATACCGTCACCAAAAAGTATCTCTTCATTCGCGTCATCTGGGGTAAACGCAAGGCGTTTCTTAGCTGACCTTTGGCTTTTCCTGATTTTTTCTGCATGCTTATCCTTCTTTTCCTTAATATAGGGACTGCTTGTAAGGACAGTTTCATTCTCTCTTCCTCGACGCCTTTTCGCTGTGGAAGAAGCTACAGTCACTGGTGAGACGCTTTCAATTGACACTTTTGCTGTGTTGCCACTGGTTGATGGTCCCGGACTAGACTCACCGGATGCACCTGAGACGATGTTTTCACTATCTTGACCAGGCTTCAAACTTCCATTATCGGACGATGATTTTGTAGAATGCTGAAAATCATCGTTGACTGGGGCTCGCACAGATGTCACAACGTCATCTTGCGCTGTTTCACTCGGAACAAAAGATGTTGTGGAAAAATGTCTCGATTGAATGGGTAGAGTCCCGTATTCTGAAAACTACTTTGAGCGATATGAATGGTTGCTGCTTTACCGTATGCCCCAGTGAAGAGAGAGCATATCTGGTACTGAGTCACGACTCTACCTGGGTGGTTTCTCAGCCACTTGTGGACTTCTTGATTATAGTAAGTTTTCAGTGGCCCATAAAAACTCACATCCAGTGGCTGCATATGGTGTGTACAGTGTGGGGGCAGGCACACTAACACAATTCCATTTTCTTTGGCATACTCCAGCACTGGTAACTGTTTATGGCTAGTATGGCCATCAATTATCAAAAGTATCATGTCATCTACTGATGGCTTCGCATGATTGACAAAATGTTTAAGCACCTTTTCGAAAAGTTCACCCGTCATCCAACCTTTTTCTTGCACTAATCCAATGGAACCCACAGGTGCACCATCCAATGACTCGTGCTTTAAATTTTTTCTGGCAAAAATGAAGACTGGGGGAATATAATGACCCGTTGCACTCACTGCACAAACAACTGTCATGTGAGATCCTCTTTCACCACTGGTAATGGTCCCAACTTGTTTTTTACCAGTTTTGGCAAACACTTTTGGTGGATCATGAACTGTCGTTAAGGCAGACTCGTCCATGTTATAAATTCTGTTGGGTGGAATGTTAATTTCTGCAAGCACTTTTTCAAAAGTATTGAAAAATGTCATGACAGTTTCTTTGTTAAAGCCAGAGGTGCGAGCGAAACTTGTTCCTTCAGGCTTCCTCAATGAAATGCCTGGATTTCGTTTGCGAAATCCAGCTAGCCAGTCCCATCCTGCTTTTTGGGTTTCATTATTAAAACGATGCTGCAGACCATTCTTCTCCGCTAACTGATATGCAAGTGTGCGGACATCTGTAGGAGTTAATCCAAATCCACGTGACTCAAGAAGTTGTAGATGGGACAAAAGCTCCTTTTCTGTTTCAGAACTGAATGTCGTTTGGAAGCGGCCTAAGCCCTTTTCACAACCACGAAATAGTTTATTTTTACCTCCTTCAGCTCGTTTTCTTAGTGTAGCCTGGGGCACTCCAAATATTTTTGATGCTTTCAACCACCCCATTTCTTTCTTTTGTACTGCTTCGATTGTCCTCATCATAGAATGTTCATTCCATGACTGCCTTGTTGTTTTGCGTTTATACTTGGACACCATCTGAAAATAAATCACCCTTATTTGTCTAAAAGTAAATAAAAATATATAGGCCTACTATTTACGGAGCTCAGCTCAACAAAATATAATTTGTTTACTGAGCTGTACACTAAAAATTAACA
This sequence comes from Magicicada septendecula, assembly GCA_034769895.1. Lineage (NCBI taxonomy): Eukaryota > Metazoa > Arthropoda > Insecta > Hemiptera > Cicadidae > Magicicada > Magicicada septendecula. The sequence continues at coordinate 546,326,903 of CM068368.1, forward strand.
TAACTTTTTTACTAATTCTAAACACACACACATACGCATACCAACACGCATGTACAGACATGTAACTTGTAGCCTACAATTTGTAGAAAATGACATATACATTCACAAAAATTGCTTACAAAGTAAAATCTTTGAATTTTAGAAGTAAAGGTAGTATTTAACTTTTAACTTTACCTAAACTTTTTCACTCAAGTAATAAGTGAGATTGTAATAAGTAAATCTGCCTATCAAAAATTATTCTAATTGATACTAATTTAATAATATTTCAAAATTCTGTTATTTATTTAGACTGCATAATAAATAACATTTATTTCCAAATGTGAGTAATTAATAATAAACTTTTACATGAGATTCAAAAGTACTTTACTCTATGGATAAAATGACATACATCAGGGTAAAACGACATAGTATGCTATTTTGCCCTGACTGTACATGTGTCATTTTACCCTGAATGACAACAACAAAAATATAACCTCAATGCTAGGTTATTAGATTAATACGAAATTTTAAATATAGTTCATAATAACAGTAAAAGCTTACCTTATCTTGTGGACGTAGTCTTTGCTCCTCAACAGCAGTCGTGTAATTTACAAAAGATAATTACTGATTAGTTTAAAAAAACTTTTTGACTGAAATTTCCAGACAACACTCACGGCTAGAAAACTAATGCAGCCAGCACACTGAGATCACGTGATCAGTGCTGCTGCCAACTGCTGGGAATGAAAATATTGTTTTCACTGTGCTCATACAAGGACCTTTCTAGAAACTACTGCTATGTCATTTTACCCCAGTGTGTCATTTTAGGCCAATCTTTACACACCACAACGGCCTTTCGATCAACGGCGCCGTCACCATTTACAGATATGACAGTGCTCGCAGGGCACAGTGATCACAGATATGATCAAGCTCGGAATAAGCAAAAACTAGTTAAGGCTATAAGGTAAACATTTTAATCCAAAATATTTGTGTTTCTCGTCGGAAGTTCTTCATAAATTTAGTGTTTAATATCATGTGAGGTGAAAATTACAGGCTTGACAACTGTGAAAAACTGAAACACTTGGGTAAAATAAGACTAATAATAGTAATAAATAATGAAGATGCAATACCAGACATTGTCAATTGAATTAGATAAAGTCGATTTGCTTTTAGAACTTCGAGCAACACCGTTTACAATTACACATTGCCTTTACAATGAAAAAAGTTAATTAATTACTACTTCTTACAGTGTAGTCGAAACAATAGACCTAATGGTACAAAAACTGCCGACTGGAAAGTAATAATGGTAGTAATAACGAGGAGAAAATAAAACAATTAAATGGGTACACCACTATCTACAACAGTCAGAAGTAACACATGCCTTGATATATGATTACGAAGGTTTTTACATAGGAGTTTCAAGGGCGTATAAAGAGACCTCCAGAACAGCATAAAATCTTTTGCAAGTCACTCTGCAGAGTAGAGATGTAACGGATAATATGGTGCAGTGAACTGGAGACGAGTAATTCAGAGGAGGACAAAAGATTCACCATGTGACAGCCTTGTTTACGTGGACTAGGCGTTGCCACAATTAGTATTCAGCAACTGCAGCTTATCACCAGCCGACCCGTCGTGTGGACGTCATTCTCTGTCAACCCGGCCTTTGTTTAAGTGATATAGGAATGTGTCAACAGCGCAACTATAGGATGGAACTAAACAATTAATTACAACTGATAAGAATTGCTTTGATAGCAATAAACGGTTTCAGGAACCCTGTCAAGTGTGTGTGTGTGTGTGTGCTATAATATATACAAACATTGAAATATGTTTTATATAGAAACTCCAGAATTTCATTTCAAAATTCGTCAAAGTAATAAAACGGAATATTATATATAAAAAAGAACTGAACTTATCAAAATTATTTTAAGCCGTGTAAGTAGGTCGTATTAAGTTGGTATTTACGAATATGAAAGGATATTCATAATTTATAACGATCAATTCATAGGATATGCAACTCCCTTTTGAAACATTAATTACTGTTAATTAATCTTATGTAAATACATAAGCAAAAACAATATATAAACAGTTTTGTGTGTGTGTGTGCGCGCGCGAGCAAATGAGAAAATGTGTACATTAATTTCTACAATACAGTTACAATGGCAAAAACATATTGTTTTCCGGTGCAAAAAGGCGAGCCATAATCTTAAAATACGTATAATTAATTGTAAGGAAGAAAACAAGTAAATAATTAAAAACCACAACGTGAGTATCAGTAGTGTTACTGAAGCCACTTAATAGCAGGTTTCTTGCTTAATTGGTACCTTGTGACCCATCTTCATGTCTAGAACATTGGCCATGTATCACTTCCTTATTAATATAGAAAGCTATTGTTGTCTTGTGACAAACATACAATCTCAGGTTTGTAAGCCGTCGTCCGGTTTTTGGTTGTAATTACAAACAAGATCACGACGTGGTAGGACGTTCACGCTTCTTCTAAGCAGCTTAGAGATAATAATGCACTTCATCGGGTTAATAAAATTAATGTTACAAGTATTATGTGTGTAACGATCCAGTGTGTAATTCTGTATCTTTCAGAAAATACTTCTGCCTCCTTTTCAAGTTTGTAGTAGCACCTGATACATCAGCTTCAAGATCAGCTGCCAGATTAACGTAAAGTGTCAATATGTTGCCTTGTCTTTATTTCATAGGTAATTGTATTCGCCGTCATCATCATCTACAAGGATTAAACCAAGGATGGTTTGTTCCGGTCTCAAACAGGCAAAATTTAGAGATGGTCACTCCAGCGCTTCCTCGGACGTCCCATACCTCTCCGTCCCCTCAGCTCATAGTTCCATAGTTGTTTGGGGATGCGGCAGTCGTCCATTCGGTAAAGATGTTTCCACCAATTCAGCTGATACTGGGCAATCCTCTTGGTATACTCATAATATTCAGTTCCTGCCGTATATCTATATTTCTTCTATGATCATGGAGAGTATACCCTGCCACGTGCCTGAGAAATCTCATTTCAGCCGCTGGATACGACTCGCCTGGCCTTTCGTTAAAGTCCAATTCTCAGACCCATAAAGAAGTGTGGGAAGTGTACCTTATAGAATCTTAGGCGTGTTTCTTTACTTGCTGACTTAAGAGTTCGCCTGATGGTCCTGCACTTATTCACAACATCATTACTTGAATTATAAGACACACTCTAGCCCAGGCATTCAAAATTACTTACTTGTTCCTGAACAGTACCATCTACAACAATGTCTGCCCGTACAGGATCAGTTCCGCGAAAAGCCATCACCTTGGTCTTAGGTATAGATATTTGTAATCTAGAGTCTTTGTAGATTCGATTTAACAAATGTAACCTGTTTTCAAAGTCCGACAGAATAGCCTGATCTTCCGCAAACAACAAAGTGAGTGTCAATTGCAGAATGGCCAATCATAAAATGCTCTTTAAGACACATCTGTCAGTTTTGTATGACATCGTCGATATGTAAATTAAAAAGAGAAGGTGATGATGGACACCCTTGTTGTACTCCACAATTGATCAGTCCAACTCTAGGAGCTGTTCTCGGTTTTTCTGCTTCAATTAAGATTTTATTCTCTACATACAGACTGTGTATAGCCCTAATTAGATGTGTGAGATCCATTTCCTTGCCATTATTGGCCATAGTTTTCTCCTATTCACCCTGTTAAATTGCTTCTCGAAGTCGATGAAAGCTATGTATGTGGGCAGCTGATGGTCTCTACGCTTTTCAGTGAGCTGGGCTACTGTAAATATACAATCTAAACATGATCTGCCTTTCCTGAAACCATCTGGGCCTCTGAAAGCATGGACTCCGTTATTGAATTCAGCCATGTTCTTAATATAGATGCGTATACTTTATATGGAGTATTAAGAAGGCCGACTCCTCTGTAATTCCTGCAGTCATTACGATCACCTTTCTTGAATATGAAAATTACTTTTGCTATCCGTCAGTCATCAGGAACGTGATCAGTGGTCCAGCATAGATTAATGAACTGCAGCAAACAATCATGCAGAAAGGCTGGTGCATACTTTATAAGCTCCACGTTCAGCCCATCAGTGCCCGGTGTTTTACAGCGGTGTAGAGCAGTTAACAATTCATCCATTGTTGTTGGGTCCACACAGTCACTGATATCAGCAAAGTTTGTTTCTTCCAGTTGATTCTGGGACTGTAGCTGCTCATAGTGTTCAAGCCATTGTTGTTCTGAGATATTACTGATCTTCAGGTTATCCTTTTCCGTTCGATTTAAATGCTTTACTATTTTGTAAGCCTTGTCTGCCTGCCATTTACATCGTGTCCTCTAACACTTACATATTTATCCCATGAACTTCGCTTGATTTTCCTGACTTCCCTTCTGGCAATGTCACAGCAGCGCTTATATTCACACCTTGTCTGATCAGTATTTATGGCTAGATGTTTCAGGTAATTTTTTGCCTACTTTTTAGCATCTATTATTTGTCTAATATCGTCATTCCATGCCTGTAGTTGTCGGTTTCCATACCTTTTACGTCTCGTCCCCAATGCTTCGAATGCTGCTTGCGATATGACGTCTCTGATGTTACCCAATTCTTTATTTATGTTGTTACTGATGGGCTTTTGTTGTGCAAACTGATTCAACCGGGTCTAGTACATTGTATTCGTCGTGTCTAATATATTGTATTTACCTAGATTTCCCAATTGATCCAGAGAATCTTACCTATGAAATAAAGACCTTGGCTGAAGTTAAAATTACACAAAATAATACTCAAGTATATGTGTATGCGTTCTGATGATCTACATTGTGGCATCGTTATAGAAATATGATTTATTCCATTTCCAGGAATTGGGTTGTACACGGAATATCAGTCTCTATCTAATGACTGCATAGAATTAGAATAGTTTAAATTTTACAAGCTGTGTATGAGTGAAAAGTTCAAGAATTAATTTACAATAGGTCGTTCCTAAACAGCTTGTTAACACATTAATGAGATTAAAAGAAGAAGAGGGAGATACCGGACACATCTTAAGTAAAACTGGTGGGATAAACGTTTAGCAACATACTACCAATTTAATTCATAACTTGCATAATTTAATTCTGTAGACTATGATTAATAAATTAAAAGTAATTGTAACACACCTAACATATAATACACACACCTAAATTCTATGTGGGAAGTATACAATCTTTGTTATTTCGCAGTGAAAAAACAGGCTGCTGATGCTATATGTAGAGTCGTTAGACATTTTTGGTGGCGCTCTGTAGCCGAGGCCAGTAGCATTCGCACGGGAGCAAGGATTTAGGTGTTGGAATTCTAGGCGGAAAACGTTTTGACTCTAACGTGGATCAACGGCGGTACAGATGGCGGAGCGTTGACCGTGTTGTTCAGTTCACGGAGTGGTGGTACGTGAATGATGATTTTTCCCATCTTTGATAAACAGAGAGGTAACCACAGAGCGGACGAAGTCTTGAGAGTTGTACAACCTTTTATCTCGGTTGTGACTAATGTGACGAGGGATTTGGAGAGAAAGCTGTAGGTACAATATCTGCATTATGCACTGGACGAAAATTTATAAGTACGCTGAAAAATGAACTTCGAGATATTAATTCGAACCATTTTGTACAGAGAGCATTTGCATTTGAAAGAGTTATTTGTCCATTACTTTACACGTTGTTATTCTAGAGCTTATTTTTTCCTTATTCACCTTAATCAATCAAGAATCCGGAAGTGTGCGATACTGTTTCCGATCATGAGATTTGTTGTGTTCTATGAATCGTGAGACAGGGTTTACAGTTTCACCGGCCATATTTCAGTGCTTCTCAGTAAAATAACTACATGATTACACGACTACATGGGTGTAAATTAAATCTCATTAAATTAAGGAATTGCATAAATCTCATACGATTTTACATTTTATAAACTTTTGTGATTATATTTTAAGTTATCCATAAAATAAACTTGTACGGAAAATTTAATTATAATGCTTTAGTTAGCCCATTAATAAGCTTTCAGTCAGGTAGTAAAATTTGATTTGCGTTGTGAAAATCTCTTGGGTCATAATGTTAAATGCCATATAAATTTAATTTAGTTAAATATAGAAATTTTGAAATAATAAAAACTTTACAGAATTCCGTTGTGGTTTCTACCCGCCTTATCAGATTTTATTTTTCATTTTTCGGCATCAAAAATAAGGCAAATACTAAAATTTATAGTTTACATTTTAATTTCGTTTTAAATTAATTGATATTATAATTAATATTCTTAATTCACAAGCACTATTATAATGTGTTAATGGAAATATGCTTGTATATATAATCTAGTCATCTGTTTACCTGTACCGTGCATACCTATAGGTGCATATTTAGTAATACAAAATATACTTATAGAAGTAATTTATTAGTTGCTAATAATATATATGGTATACATAAATATTCTATGCTATTTTTTATGTACATATGTTATGTTATCTGTATCTGAGTATAATTGCACGTACTATAAAAGGTATTTTTTGCATTTTTATAATGTAATTGAAAAAAGATATACACAACACGTAAGGAATTGCCTCTAAAGGCCCCTGACACTTTGTTGGTCAACGGCGTAGGATGTAGGAGGCAAGGGAAAACCCACCACATTAAAGATATTTATGGATATCTCAAACAAGAAACTAGTCTCTTCAGTCCGATAGAACGGCCAGTTTATGGGAGACAACCCAGACAGAAAATCGGCCTGGACGTCAACCCCACCAACGTCTTACTCTGCGATATGCAAGTAACATGTCCATGGAACATACTAATTCGTTCAAGCAAGGTATAACCGAACAGATCAAGCGTTGCCTACAACAGCAATGTACAAAGGGAGAAAGAGACTTGGAATTGCGGAATAATTTAAAATTGGCGTGTGGAATGTAAGAAGGCTCCACATAAAGAAGTGGAACTTCAACGACAACTTAAACTAATGAGCGTGAGTTTTGTCATCATACCAGAAATTAGGAATAGGCTGAAAGGAATATACATTAATATACAGACGAGTAACTTCTGGAAGACGCGTGGCTGCAGGAATATACGTGATGGTAAAGAAAGAACTGAAAAACAGGATACATAGCTACCACAGTGTAAACGAACGAATTATTAACAGAGCGTTACAAGACAAAAGGGGGGGGTACTCGACATTGGTAGCTTTATAGGCCTATAGCCCGGAGAATGGTAGCAAAGAAGAATTTTATGAGATCATTTGTCAGTAGCATATACAGAAATGATCATGTAATAGTAGCAAGTGTCTTAAATGTACGTGTGGGTAAGTCCCCTGTAAGACTTATTATGGAAAGGCATGGTGAAAGAACAGAAAATGAAATGGACGACGGTTAATTGATTTGCCGCATTCAACAATTTTAGGATAACCAACACGTTCTTTCCGCATAAAGAGATACACAAATACACTTGGTGCACTAGAGGACCTCAGTCAATAATTGATTATGTTTTAGTGAATAGAAACAATGGAATTCAGTGGGAGATACAAGAGATGTTAGAGGATGTGACTTTGAGTCTGACCATTTTCTTCTCATATCAAAGGGAAGGGAGCACTTACACAGCGCTAGTACCCCAAACAAACTTTTAAGTACATCTACTCCAAGAGGATAGTATAGACCCAGACTTGGCTTGGTCAGTTTGCGCAACAAACACTATCAGTAAAAATATAATTAAATCAAGAGTGGGATAAAACACAAGCTATCATATCCCAAGGAGCATTAGAAGCATTAGGAACGAGACGTCAAAGTTATGGAAACCGAGACCTTCTGTACATGTACATGTCGATGACGATACTGTACAAACAATAGATGCTAAGAAACAGGCATGTTTGAAACATCTACCTTTTAAGATTGATCAGACAGTCTGAATATAATCTCAACTGTTCCATTGCAAAAACAAGAGAAGTAAGGACAATGAAACTAAACAGTTGGGAAATATATATATATATATATATATATATATATATATATATATATATATATAAATGATATAGACCACGATGTGTAGGTAGAGAAAAGAAGGCTTACAAATTATTACTGCATTTAAATCAAACAGAGAGAAATAACCTGAAGATCAGTAATATCAGATATCAGAGAGTAGGACTAGCTCAGATATTATGAGCGACTGTGGACACCGGAGCAATTAGAAGAAACAAAATTTGCAAACATCAATGAATGAATGAATTTGTAGGTGCTCTACATTAATGTGAAAATAGAACATCACTGGGAACTGATGGGCTGACTTTTGAGCCCTTAAATAGTGAGCTAGCCGTACTGTGTGATTGTTTATTAAACTTTACAAATCTGTGCTGGACCATTGGTCATATTCCCAAAGATTGGAGTTGACAAAGATAGTCCCAATATTCAGGTAGTAGGTCGTAGGCCTAATTACTGTGGTAACTACAGAGAAATCAGACTGCTCAACACGTCTTACAAATTGTATGCATCTATCCTAGCAAGATGACTAAGTGCGATAAAAGAGACTATTTTTTGGGAGGGCCAGCATGATGGTTTCAGGATGGGTAGATCAGGTTTATTTTTAGATTGCATCTTCACAGTAGCACAGATTATTAAAAAGCACAGAGAATATCAGTTGCCCACAGAGTTTCATTATCTTTGGAAAGGCATTTTATAGAGTGAATAAAGGCAGAAGAGAAAAATAATGGCAAAGAAAGGGATCTCGCAACACTTCATTAGGAACATACAAAGTCTTTATGTAAACAGCAAAACCTAATTTTGACAGGAATACCGTGGACGACTCCTAGTGTGGGCCTGATCAATTGTGGCGTACCATAAGAGTACCACAAGGGTGCCGATTATGATCTTCTCTTTTTAATTTATATATAGACGATGTTCTACACAATTGGCAGATGAACTTCTGGAGCATTTTATGTTTGGTTGTTGTTTGCTGGTGAACAGGCAACTCTGTCAAACTCGGAACGTGGCTTGCAGATGGCTTTGACCTCATGGAATCGAATCTGCAAGGTTTTGGGATTACAAGTGTATTTTTATTTTCTTCTTTGGTACTCATTCGGTGCATGGGTGGTAGCTTAACTCAATATGGATCTAAGAATTTCAATTTACAGCATTCATTTTACTATTTTCCAAACGTATGAAAATTATTATATTTACGTATTTTAAATCCACTACCTCAAGATCTTTACTTGCCGTAATTTAATCTTAATTTACTTTCGTTCTTATTATTTTAGTATCCCCTTTCTCAGTACCCTGCAAACTCTATCTGCTCTTCTTGCTTCAATGGTTCACTTTAGTTGCCGTGTGTGTGTCTGTGGAAAACCTTTATAAACATAAAAACATAAAGCAACAGTCTATTACCGGAACGGGTACAAATAAACACCAAACACAACATTATATTTGGTACAATAATGGTTAGTAATTTAACAATAACAGATTATTACTAATGTCAACCACAATGTTTGCCAATCCAATCAAGAACATTAGTGTAGTTAATGAATCTGGTTTCTCGGTCAGCAAGCAAAATTATTTCGTTTAGGCTACTAATGTTGCTAAATTAATGTACTAAAGTTAATTTCTTAAAACGATAGTACCGTTAGATGTAATATGATTCTTGGTTTAAAATAGCAATGCGCTAATTGAGATTACAGTATTTATGTTGTAATTGGTGTTCTTGATGGTTTGAATTAATTATTACTGTTGTTATTATTTTAGTCGGTAACAGCCGGCGCAACATTTACACGGTTACATAAACGGCGGGTTACTTAGTTATGTAAGTAATTGCGGCTATTACTTTTATTGTCCGTTATTGAAGATTAATGAATACCCATCGTAGAAAGTAATTAAATGATACTCTTAAAACGTCATAAATGGCTAATATGTAACCTCTTTGTTTATGATTCACATAAAATATCGACCTTTTCCCGCGAACTTAAATGTCGTGGATGAGCGAAAACCCAGACGTTCATATTTCGTACCAGAACGTTTAATGTTTAAGGGTAAAAACACACTGAGGTGAACGAACCGTTCAGAACGAACACGAGCAAAATGGTCTGTTCTGTTGGGTGCAGCCGCAACACACACTAGGTCGAACTGGCTTTTTGTTCGGCCATACTTATGCAACTGAACAGAAGTGCATCGAGTGTTTTCGATTAACTCTCCTATTTAAAATATAATTACGGATTTTTTCTAATTACCTATGTTTTAAAAAGTTTTCCGATGAGGAAGAAATATACGAATCTATACCGATATTGTAGCAGTGGTTATTGTTAAATTCGTAAAAGTCACGCAAATTTTGGGTTCACCCTTACAGTACTAGAACAATACTATTGTAGATTTTTTATAAGAACTTCTAAAGTACGAAGATAATTCAAATAAATTGTCAGTGATAATAATACAAATATAATTACAACATATTAAATTATTGTACCCTAAAAAATAAGTACTCCTATAATATATAGATATAATTGAATTTCATTATATGTATTTAATTTATAATATATTAAGCAAATTGTAATAACTCTTAACATTGTTGTAAAACTCAAAGAAAACTGTATTACTAAAAAGTAAAAACAAAAGTGTATTTTAATGAATGAATTTGTAAACAATATAGATGTAAACAAAAATAAATTATGTTTCAAAACAGAAGAAATAATAAAACTGAAAATAATGGCTAAAAATTATAATTGCTAAAAATGCAAAAAATAAAACTTAACTTTGATATAAAATGTTCGGATCGAACAAAGGGCAAGCGAACAGTACCAGACGGGTTGCGTTGTGTTCGGAGCCAACAAAACGTTCTGTTTGTTTAGTGTGTGTTGCTTCTTACCCTGAACACGCATTTCTCCACATGTTCGCAAAAAATGGATTTTGAAATTCCGGTAGAAATAATTGTTTTGAGGATAACATTTATTTTGATGTATTGATATTACACTTTTGGCATATATACAAATGTGTAGCAAACCTCTCCACCTCTCTCTCACTCTCTCTCTCTCTCTCTCTCTCTCTCTCTCTCTCTCTCTCACTCTCAATTAAAGAAAATCAAGATTTATATACGCGCGCGCGTCCACACACACACACACACACAATAATAAATGTTTTAGAAGTATAGTAAAAAATTAGTTAATTAAAAACAAAATCTAATATAAAAATATAAAACATTGTAACATTTAAAAACAACAAAACCATTTAAAAATTTAAGAATAATTGGTTAATAAAAACTTTAAAAATTTGTTAGAAAGAAGGAAGGTTTATATACATGGTGTGTGTGTGTGTGTGTGTGTGTGTGTGTGTGTGTGTGTGTGTGTGTGTGTGTGTGTGTGTGTGTGTGTGTGTGTGTGGGCGTGTGTGTGGGCGTGTGTGTGGGCGTGCGCGAGAGGGTGCGTGTGGCTGGGTGGGCGGTATAGAATTTGATTTGGTAAATGTACCTAATAATTCAGTTAACAAGTGTAATGAATGAAATATAGATGAAGACTTGAAATATATATGAAATATAGACTTGAATCTATAATGAATTACTCATTATAGATGAAGATAATGAGTTAGTAAATAAAATTAAGAGACAGTAAGATTAAGTAAATCAAATTTTATAAGAAGAAAAACTTTGCGGAAAGTTCATCAAATGTTTACACAGCTGTCATTACAAGTGATATTAGTTTACAAATTTGAGTACTTTTACAGGTAGAAACGTAAATTTTACTGCTTTCATTTACATTTGTCTTTACAAAATGTAGCATAAATTTGGCACATCAGGTATACAAAGATAATTCGTCTCAACTGCTTGTTCCCAAGTGGTAAGTACCTTCTCACATCAGCTTTAAATTATTTATCTTATCTTATCTATCTAAAAGTTTGAAAGTGAAAATGGTGCAAGTGCCACTGTTCGCAACTGGGAAGACATTGTACCGTGTGTGTGAATGTGTGAGCGTTCGTGAAAGCATGTGTGCCTGACATTTAAGCGAGAAACGGGATGTGGGTAAGTTGCATTGGAGCAAGTTTGTACTGGGCTCCTGGTACTATTTAATAGTTATTCATGTATTATACCCTGTTGTACTCACTTCACAATTACTCTTGTCACAAACTGTCACTATCAAGCAAAGATACACATGCCCACCCTAGTTGTGAATTACTCATTAACCAGTAAACCATCTACAAAATGTTCGGAACGATTTTGTTTTAAATTAAACTCTACAGAGATAAATTGATATTTAAATTTCGCTTTGCCGCACATGCCAAAAAACTAAATATTTTACAAAACCGCCAATATCTCGAAATCGTAAAGAAGGATTTCGAAACGAAATTTTCTCTAAATTTCGCTCGCTGACACCATATAGCTATCTATCATAAAACAAAAGTTTGTCGCATGTGAAAAATTTCACTACACCCAAATTAACAAAGGAACTTAATCGTCTTAAGGCTTTGTTTTTGAAAACTGTTAAAGCTATCAGTTCGAATACATTTCTAAAACCATCCTCAGACTTCAGAAACAGGTAAAAGAATTTTTTTAAATCGGATCAGCAGTCTCTGAGGTTAGCTCGGACAATGAAACAAACAAGCTTTACCTTTTTAAAAATTCAGATTACCATACGCCTGACCTACTCGGGCTCCTCTCTCCTCACCCGGCCAGACTTATGTGCTCAATCACTTCTTGACTCAGCCTCTAGACGCTTCTTACCTCGAGGCGGAATTCATTCAGTAGTAATGGAGAGATTACTGCGTCAACAGACGATGCTTAGCTCCAGACTATCAATTTATAATGTGCGATCCGGTTCAAACGGCAGTTTTCCGGTTGTGGCAGTTTTACAAAACACCATTTTTTTTTTAAGCTTCAGAATAATCAATTAAACGTCCCAAGTAAAGAGAATATAAGAAATACGTAGGTAGTTTTACCTATGTTTTCGTGACCGGCAATGCTTTCCCTCTGAGAGTAGATATGTTATAACCGTTTCGACAAGGGGATTCAACTTCCCCCGAATGGCAACATTAAATTATCGCACATTTCGAAAGAAGCGTATTGTTGAGAATATATATGAAATTTAGGCATACCGGTTCCGAATGAATATTTCATACTCAAATTAATTTGGAACTACATAACGTTGATTCTGTAGTCATGGCATGTTGTGATTTACTAATTTTCTAATGAACAGTCCGTCGAATCGTTATACGCCTACCAAATATTTTGATCGCGAGAATATCTAAGAAGGGACCACCAAAGTTAACTTTAAAAGTGGAACATAAAATTTTAATTCTAAAAGGCTATGTAGATGATCGAGTTATGAGGGATTTTATTCAAAATACAAAATTGCTATTTTAAAAAATTTGACAGGATTACTGCTGCTCAACACTACTTGAAAGTTTTGGATCGCCTTCAAAACGCTTGTAAGTTACGTTTACAAAAGAAAAGAAAATACCGGTTTTAAATTGTTGTCAGTTAAGTATAATTGTGAAAAGTATTAACCATAGGCCTTTAGATATCCTACTTACGTATAGATAGAAACGAATTTAAACTTAAATGCTAGGACTAAACTATACGTCAGCAATTTAACCAAAATACCAATGCAGTAGTTTAGAATTTGTAGTGTTTATTGTCATTATCTGTTTTATATCTTTTTAAAATAACACAATTGTATAATAATCGAGGTTTTCGTAATTTTAATGATAATTGAAAAATTATCTAATACTGAAATTTATCAAATAATAAATCTATTTTGATCAAAATAGTGAGCGTGTAATATACCGGCACGAAATATGGCTACTGAAAGATTAAATAGCAAAGAGCAACTCGAATGGGTTTCTAGTGACTAGCGGCCGTTAAGTCCAAAGTGGATACACATGGACACGTCCGGATAAGAGAAATTACTGAGATTACTGAAATTAATGGAAATAATATATGACGTCAGAAATAGTTTGATTTGGTATGAACAACACACTCTGCCAAAATAAGTGTTGAATTAGCAACCCAAAGGCAAGAATGAAGCAGAAGCTAGAGGGAATGCTTAGAGAAGGGAGAGGATTGAAGTTGGAAACCATGAAAAAATGTAAACCGGTCAAATGTTATTTGAATAGGCACATTATATTCTCGCCGAAACTGTCATCATCCTCCCTTAAGCTCCTGTCCTCTAGTCGTGGTATAGCTCACACCGCATCACTACCAGATACAAACCTGTTTTCATTTAACCACGTATACTGAGGAGCTATTGTTGCATGTGTTGCGTTGTTAGTGACTGAAGTGCGTGTATCTCAGCCAGACCGTTGTATTGCCCCAACAGTAGGTAGACAGAGTTGGATTTATTCGACATTGAGCCGAACTCCGTGACAAATGTGCTCTCTTCCTCTGAGTTATTCCTCCGTCTACTGTTCCTGTATTAGAAACCTGACAGCCGGAGCCAACAAAAGAATTGTTCCACTTAGGAATAAACAGACGTGTGAAAACGATTAGACTCGAAGCAAGTTTTCCTTTATCTTTTTATTTTTCATAGATTTTGTGTCACTAAATAAGGCTGTAGAACTGTTTTGCAAACCAGTAAGGTTTTTTATTGTATTAACTATTGTCATGGATCCTCTATTTACAATATTCAACTGGGATAGTGTATATTAGAAAACACCCAACCCACATTCAAACTAATATTATCAATATCGCATATATCTAAAGGCTATTAAGTGATTGGCATTGTTAGAACTGTACGTAGGTTATGTTAAGTACGTAGGTTATGTTTTTCACGGTGTATTTACGTTATCCACAATTTATGTACACTACTTGTGGAGACAGAGTCGGCTACAATAGAATGTCCTGTAACTAACGCCAAGATTTTCTCGGCTTATCTAGCGACAGGGGCTAGGAATGACGTCATTACCGACCGTGTACATGTATGCAGAGGTAGACGTAGGAAAAGTCTGTCAGTCAGTATTTATTGTTAGTTCGGTGAACTTAGTTTTTAATCAGTCTTTATTGAGATTTCGGTTAAGTAAGTTACAGAATTAGTGCATGTATTTGATACCCCATTTGTGGATCATCATTATAATTGTCTTTGTGGTTGTATAATTTATGACTGTGTCAATAATTGATATCACAGTTGTGAATCGAAATTCGAATTTTTTGTGTTACATATTTACTTGTGAAAGATTAGTTGTGATAACGATAAATAAACAAGGTGTAGACAGTGATGAGTGATTTCATTTCCATCGCTCCTAGAAGCGATTTTGTTTTGTAATAATTTCCTGAAAGTGTCAGATATTTTAAGACGTATACTTCATTTGTTTAGTTTACTGTACTAGTGCAAAATGCCTGCTTCATTCCAGTTGTCTGTGACAATGTTGATACATATAAGTGTTTTTATGCTACCAGAACCTCTTTTAGTGACCAAAATGTATTTTACCTGCTTAAATTAGAACGTTGATGAAACAGTACTGTTGTCTTTAAATACGAGATCATAGGAGGATCAGCAGATTTATCAGCAAGGAAAAAGATGTTGATTCAATTCTAGTTAAAAGAATAAAGAATATTCACAATGCAATATTTTAATCAAATTATGTTTGCAAGTACCAGAAAGTTACTTGTAAACATGTGGTAAGTCTCTAATTTCAAACTGAAAGGCAACTTTAGTTAAAAACTCAATATAAGCCCATGAATGGAGTGAAAACGTATTCAGATGGTTAAAGGAAACAAAAGGGAAACCAGGAAAGATAACTGTTTGGAAGTACAGTGGAACTTGGTTATAACGAGATTCAAGGGAACAAACAAATGTGCTAATTAAAACCGTGTGCTCGCTACATCCGAGTTGTCAACTCGCTAGCCTAAATTTGTATACCGTGATTATCGAACACACAACAAAAAAAGTCTACTATAGAAGAGACTTTGCACAATAAAATTTTGTCATGTTTTAAATTCTACGCTTAAAAGTGTAATTTAGACTTTTTTAGGCGCTAACATTCTTTGGTGAATATTAGCGTACAATGCATTCGCGAAATATAGTAAAAGTAACAAGTGTGGTAAAACTTACCAAAAATCAGCCGGAAAAAACGCAAAACTTTCCATGCCGCATGTACAATATTTATTTTTAAATTATAAGAAAATTCACTCTACTTTATTTGTCTTTTTGTTCTTCGTTCTAAATGGAGTCGTCAAAATTATATTTCGCACGCAGAACATAATTGAATTAAAAAAGTCATATGTTTTTGTTTGTTTAGTAATTTTGTATCTGTAGATATCAAAACAGTTTTGTAATTTATTTAAATAATCCACGAATTCATTACTTACATTATTAGTTTCACTAAATTGCGTTAATGATTTTAAACGAATGTTTAAAATGCTGTATTGTAACTAACTTTTGTTAGGACCTTAACCCGTAAACAAGCCTGCGATAAAATGCTCGTTATAACCAAATCTCTAATGCGTTCCTACTCGTTAAAAGCGAGTTTAATTATCATTACTAAGATACAAAACCAAAAAAATCTCGTACTTTTTCTCGTTACATCCGAGTTCTTGTTATAAACGAGCTCGTTATTCGCGAGTTCCACTGTATATTAAAGGATATGTGTAGAGGTATCACCGCCTATTGTTGAAAGATGACATTGTACTGCTAGCCTTTCAGATGCAGACCAGTAGAAAAGCGAAAATTATGCCTGCAATGGTTTAGAAAAGGCTGCTTTAGACCAAAAAAATTCAAGAGAAATTTGAAAATCACTGTAGCAAGATAAGCTATCACAATCGCTGAAATTATACTGTGAATAAGTAGGCACTTATGTTTACATCAGGCTTTTATTTTATTTTCTTCTTATGTAGAAAACATGAGAGAAGATATGTATCGGCTCCAGTTAGGCCGTTACCTAAAATTTAAAAACTAGACGCTTGGCCTAGGTGGAGCGAAAATGTGCTGGAGCCCAGAGTGACCGACTTGCAATAAAACACTCATTTAAACCGTAACAACCTTTTATTAGTGTTTCCTCATTTCATTATCATAACATATGTTGCTAGATTGAAATACCATACAGTGTTCAAACGATTGAATTCTTGTGTAATTCATAGTAGTTCTTAGTTTTCATTTTATCAACAAATATATATATATATTACAACGCTACCTTTTATCTAACACACTAATATTATATATTTAATGATAGATAAAACGTTACTTACCCGTGATTTTACTTTACCTGGGCGCCAGAACAAATCCCAGATATAAATGACACGGTTTCAGCTTAGCTCAGAGCATAGAGACACACTTTCTCAGGATTCGTTCAGTGATTGTGGAATTCAAGGGGAATCGTTACAAATAACACTTTAAAATTTGCTTGAGTTTGTTTAATTAACGTTTTAATTATTTTGTTAACTTCTTGAAAAATGCTAATTGTAGGACTTATTGCTACCCTAACTCTTATAATTAATGAGTGTGCGTGAAAAGTGAAGATTAAAACGTCCAAACGACCTATTGCTCTTATCTGGTTTAATTTAGAAAATTTATATCTCCCAAATCAGTGCTAAAGAACAGGTCTGCAATAATTTGCACGTTCAATACTACACCTCACTTTCCATTCAACACTCCTATACTATGTTATAACTAATCTTACTAATTAAATACAAAGTGTGAAATTCTTAGTGTCTTTTACAATTGTTTATTATTTCTTTATTATTTATTTATTATTTATTTCATTAATCAATGAACCTATTTTTTACTGTTTGATGCGTCGACCGTAGATAGGAATCCGTAGAGATCCTCCTTTTGATGGTTCAGCACAGAAGAAATGATGTTGACCAATCCTGTTGAACGATGATCTGGGCAATTACAGATGCTGTAGCTCTCTGTCGCACCAGTCACTTCACAATTGATTATTAATTAATTATTTAATTAATTAATGTGGTTTTACACAGCGAGAGTTGTTGTCGAACTGTACTAGTTCCTCTGCAACTGCGGACTACTTCTCGAACTTTTTACTTAAATGAAACTTTGCGTGTTTGTGAAATTAAGCACGTAATTTACACACGTCAGCGCATTGAAGATCCGAACGAAGAGTGTCGCTACCCTCCTTCAGAGTTGGCGTCTGTTCTAAATGCAGGATTCTGATTGGTTGTTCCAAATAAATCATGCGTTTTTCCAGTTGAAACAATATCGAACAGGTCGACTAAACGCCCCTTGACAGGTCTGAGACGGCACAGAATTACTGGCTAAAATCGTACTTCCTTTGTTTGCAAATCGTTTGATTACAGGTATTTGCAAACGTGTTTTCAAATATCTGACCACAGAATATTGTTGCTTAGGTCTTTATCTCTGTGTGTGTGTGTGTGTGTGTGTGTGTGTGTGTGTGTGTGTGTGTGTGTGTGTGTGTGTGTGTGTGTGTGTGTGTGTGTGTGTGTGAAAACACCTAATTCGTACCCAGCCTAATTCTCGAGTTATTTCGCTTGGCGTTCTTCTTCTGTATATCTTATGTAAATGTTAATTATATTTGTTGATATTTTGGCTACTTATAGAGCTTTAATTGCTGAACACTATGATGTTTTCAGAATTGCTGTATATTTATTGGTTTTAAAGATATTGCAGTTTTAACACATAAATTCAATTGAGTAAAATTTCATGTCCGTACCGGCATTTGTTGTAGCAGTGACGAGGTTAGACAGAGATGGCCGCGATTATACGCTCTCTCTCTTGCTTACGTCGCTATACTCGCTCCGTTTGACACTTTCATATAACGCTCAGATAGGACGACAATATGAATCGTTATAATATATATATATATATATATATATATATATATATATATTCAATCTGTATTAACCACAATTGCCAATACTGGTAACAATAAAAATTAATCAAACAGTATAACAAGTGAATCCTTTTAGCACAGTTAATAATATAAATCACAAATCTATATCCACAGGACTTGTTCTAACAAAATTTTAATCATTTTCTTCTATATATTAATACGTGAAGAGAAAACTTTGTACCCCTTTTTAAGCATATTGCGCGCACGGAGGAGTGTGAGATTTGGCATAGTTAAAGTTTATATGGAGACGGAGTGCAGAAAGCTAAAATTTATATATAATATGTGTTACAAATACATTAAATTAAATAAAATAAAACATTCATTTGCACTTGAAAATTCATTTAAACTTTTTCAAACAATGGTAATTGTTAAAAATAAAATAATTTTGTTGCCAGGCAACAATAGTCTGTGGAGTGTATGTCAAGGCAAAAAAGCGTTTATTTTATATTTTGTATATTAGATATCTGTGTTTTATATATTAATGTGCAGTTGAAAGTGAAATACAGCTTGCTTAATATACACCTGTTGCAAAAGGAAAATTTTGTAGCAGCAATTTGAATTGACTTACTCTCGCCTAATTATTATTGGTGGTTTAAAAAAAGTGAGTACATTTTATTATTTTTAAATTAAACCCTGTCAAATCTTAGTTTCAGTAATTTAATTACATGTTTTTTTTTACATTCAGATATTCGCACCTACTTCCATTATGCCTCGACATAGAACATTCACGGGTCGGAGTGAGAGACAAAGAAGAAGGAATATATATTCGCGTGAAAGTCAAAATGATAATAGACCAAATGCAAATTTAAATAGTGTAAATAGTATAACATTGACGGGTAGGAGTGAGAGACAAAGAAGAAGGAATATATATTCGCGTGAAAGTCAAAATGATAATAGAGCAAATGCAAATTTAAATAGTGTAAATAGTATACAAAATGATGAAATTATTTTGAGGGATACATTTAAATGCGCACTGAATGTCATTCCAAGAAATTTTAATACTTTTGATTGTGGATTAATGCATTTACAATGCAGGTTTTGCAATGCAAAACATTTCAAATCTGAGGTCACTTTAGGTGAAAGGACTGCATTCACTTCATGTTGTCATAAGGGTAAAGCAATATTACCGGCCTTAAGTCAAAATGAATACTTTAAATCATTGTATGATGGACTTACTTCAAATGAACCTTCAATAAAAAGAAAGTCAAAAAATTATTTTGAAAACATTCGTAAATACAATTCATCATTTGCTATTGGTTAGCTCAGAAGCTAAAATTTCGGATACAGTTACGCGTGGAGTGTATCATTTTAAAATACATGATGTTTTTTATCACAGATCAGGTCCAATGACTGCTGAATATGGTCGCTCACCATGTTATGCGCAATTATATTGTTATGATGTTGACACTGCTGTCAATTATAGATTACGTGAACACTATAATCAAACATGCAATAACAATAATGCGCGAAATCTCTCTTGAATTGGAACGCATTAATCCTTTCGTTCGGTCATTCATTGCAATGAAAGATCATTGTCAGAGAGTTGAAAATCAAAATAAAGAAATTTGTATGCTCATTAAAGTAAATCGTGATTTAGATCTACGCCGTTATAATGATGCAGTTCAAACTGATGTAGCAGTAATATTTAGTACAGTTGATGGTGAGCCACCCTTTGAACGAAATATGGTTTCGTTTTCAAAACTTAATGGTACCATTAAAAATATCTCTGTTTTGGATTCATCATTGGACCCTTTAGCGTATCCATTACTTTTTCCAAATGGTGATACTGGGTGGCATATCAATATTTCTTATAATGTACCAACTACATCTAATTCAAGAGCGCCCAGAAAAAAATTAACCATGCTTCAGTATGCAGCCTATCGACTTGCAATTAGAGAAGATTTTAGCATGTTGCACCATTCACAAAAATTATTTCTGCAGTGGATAGTTGATATGTATGTGAGAATAGAGGGCACAAGGTTACATTTCATTCGACAAAATCAAACAAGTCTTAGGTCTGAAGTTTACAACAAGTTAACAGATTATTTAGAATTGAACCCCAATGCCAATAATGTTGGCCGTAGAGTAATTTTACCATCTTCATTCAATGGATCTCCAAGAAATATGTATCAGAATTATTTAGATGCAATGTCAATTGTACAACATTTCGGAAAGCCTTCTTTGTTTATTACAATGACTTGCAATCCAAGTTGGCCTGAAATAGTTAGCAATATTGGTGTAGGTGAGTCAGCTAATTTTCGACCTGATATTGTTGTGCGTGTATTCAAGTCCAAACTGAAAGCATTAATTGAGGGCCTTACACTAAAAAAAATCTTCGGTAAAGTTGAAGCACTCATTTATACAATTGAGTTTCAAAAGAGAGGATTGCCTCATGCTCACATTTTACTCTCTTTAAATGAGCAAGATAAAATTGTTAACGCTACCGATATTGACAAAGCTGTATCTGCGGAGATTCCTAACATTCAAACACATCCTACATTACATGAATATGTTTTAAAAAACATGATGCATGGTCCATGCGGTGTACTTAATCCAAATTCTGTATGTATTAGAGATGGAAAATGCACAAAAGATTATCCAAAACGATTTAATGAATTTACATGTGAATCATTAAATGGATATCCATTATACAGAAGGCGTGATAATGGTATTAATGCTGAAGTTCGCGGTAGTTGCCTCGACAATCGTTATGTTGTACCATACAATCCGTATTTACTTGCCAAATTTAATTGCCATATAAATGTTGAAGTATGCACTACAGTTAAAAGTGTTAAATACATTTATAAATACGTGTATAAAGGCTATGACAGTGCATCTGTTGAATTAGGTTCAGAAAGAAATGAACCAGGTCAAGAAATACAAATTGATGAAGTTAAAAATTTTTTAAATGGCCGTTATGTCGGATCAACTGCATTATGTGTGGGAAGATTCCCGAAAAAAATGGAAGAAGAGAAGGGGTAGAGGTGATAAAATCATTACACGCATATATGTAGTATCACCAAAAGACATCGAACTTTTCCATTTACGATTGCTTTTATTACATGTGTGTGGTTCAAAATCATTTGAGGATGTTAGAACATGGAATGGAATTATACACACTTCTTTTGTTGAAGCATGCCATGCTAGCGGCATTGCTTCAAATGATAATGAATGGCGCGAATGTTTAAATGAAGCAACAGAATTACATTCACCAAAACAAATGCGAAATTTATTTGGTTACATTTGTGCATTAAATGTGCCAGCCAATGCATTGGCGTTATGGAATGAATTTAAAGTATATCTTAGTGAAGATTTTTTGAGAGATTACAACGAAGAAGTATCCTTTAATACAGCTCTATTAGAAATTGAAGATATTTTGAATGTTCATAATTTGTCATGTCAAGAACTTGGTTTACCAGTTCCCACGTATTCGCAGAGAACAGACGAAGCAAATGCTATTGATCCAATAGAACAAGAGTTTCTGTTTTCTGAGCATTATGAAACTGCAAATATTGAACAGCGTAATCTAATTGCTCGTGTGATTCGTCAAGTTTTGCATCATGATACTGGATCTAATGTTTTTTGTTTAACCGCTCATGCAGGTTGTGGAAAAACATTCACACAAACAGCAATCATTCACAAATTAAATTCGCTTAATCTTAGTTGCATTGCAACAGCGTTCAGTGGCATAGCTTCAACTCTATTACTTGGAGGTAGAACTTTACACAATGTGTTTAACTTGCCTATACCCATTTTGGAAAATTCTGTAGCGAATATTACCGCAAATAGTAGCTATGGACGTTACACAAATTCATCATCATTGATAATTATTGATGAAATTTCTATGTGCCCACTGCAAGTGTTGAAAATCATAGATAGATTATTGCATGATCTATGCGATGAAAATGATAAACATAAACCATTTGGAGGGAAAACGATACTTCTGTGCGGTGATTTTCGGCAAATCTTACCAGTTGTCCCACATGGATCACGTGCAACTTTAATTGAAAATTGTGTCACGAGTTGGCATAAATTTGTTTATTTTCATAAAGTAACGTTTACTCAAAATATGAGAGCCTTACCAAGTGAAATAGAATTTGTCGAATTCTTGAAAAAAATTGGTAATGATGAAGCCCCACAATTCCCTCAGTTTGGTGAAAATATTATTGAAATACCTCAGCAATTAATAGGAGATGAAAATAGTATTATTAATGAGGTGTATGGAAATATTTCCGAAAACATACTCTCAGATAACATATTGAAGTCAGTTATTTTAGCACCTAAAAATGATGATTGTACTTTTATTAATACTGATATACTTAATCGAATACCAGGTGAACAGAAAACATATCATAGCTACGATAAAATAATTTGTGATGATGACAATGAAATCAATAACTATCCAGTAGAGTTTTTGAATTCTTTGACTATTAGTGGTTTGCCACCACATAAGTTAGTATTGAAAGTTAATTGCATCGTTTTACTGATCAGAAACTTAAATACAAAGGAAGCATTAGTCAATGGAACAAGAATGCGCATCAAGTGTATGCATCGTAATGCTATTGATTGCGAAGTTTTAACTGGAACCGCACCCAATAAGAGAATTTTGATTCCACGTATAAATTTAACATATTCCGGTACTGTTTTACCATTTAACTTTCAAAGAACTCAATTTCCAATTATACCTGCATTTGCAATGACAATAAATAAGTCTCAAGGACAAACATTCGAAAAAATTGGAATTTTATTGAGGCAGACAGTTTTTACACATGGTCAATTGTACGTCGCAGCAAGTAGAGTTCGATCATTCGATGGTTTGAGATTTTATATTTCCGAATATAATGGCCAAGGGCATTTAGCAAATGATGAAAAAGTTTTTACAAAAAACATCGTTTACACAGAAGTTCTGAATCATTAAATTCACTTTCAAACTATTTTAAGTTCAATGGACAACATTTATTTTTTTAACCGCCCGGTTTTTTGATTTAATGAAAAATATATGAAAAAATACGAGGCACGTATTTTTTATTTCATTTTTTATTTTGTATTAATTTTTTATTTAAATTTTATATAATTCGAAAAAGATAGGCAAAATAACTGTGTAGCCTTGGCGAAACCTGGTCAGTATGGCAATAAAAAAAACCCAAGGAAATGTCAAAAAACGCGTTATTGCTTTTTAAATATGGCTTAGCCAAGCTAAACCTCATTTTTCCTATCTTTCATATTTTTCAAATAACTCGAAAATTAATGCATAGAAAAAAAAATTAAAAAATTATATAAGCTTTGTAGCAGATAATCTTCAAACTGTTTTCGAATTTTGTACCTTACCAAAAATGAAATGTAATCCACTGGAATTGAAAACAATGTATCTTATACTTCTATGAATGTCAAGTCTCATTTTTATTAGCGTTTATTTGATTCAATAATAACATGAAAAAATTAAAACTGACAATGAATTATATCAAAAAATAAATACGAATACAAGCTGTAATTTTTTTTTTTTTCAACTGTTACTAACATTAAATTTTAAATTTCATAGGTATTGCAGGGAATTAAGGCAAACAACACACGCTAATGACGTATTTGTACACGCTCGCAGCTGACGTAATAGAACAAAATTCAAAAAAATTATATGCAAAGATTATAGAGGTATACCCTTTGACAAAAGAACCTCAATAACGTTCAAACTTAAAAATTTAATGAATTACGGTCGAATTTCGACTGGGCGACAACTAGTCATTATAAATATGAAAAATACTGTTTATATGTGCTTGCTTTTATGGTTTGAAAACCGGTGGAGTGTTGTTGTCGAGGTTTAATAAATGGAATCCTCCCACCTGTACTTTTGGAGAATTAATGATACCAAGTAGAGCCTGTGATGATCAGTGTTGGTACTGGTACTGGTGAGTTCCGAAGCTCCTGCTTGTCTCCTTCTGGGCAGCTGTATTTTTGGTGTTCTGGAGTATTTCTAAGTCTGACGGCGATGGGGAGCGTTCTAGTGCACAACTCTGCCGATGGTGACGGATATTGGTGTCATCATCTCCGCATTTTCCCTTCTCCCGGCTGTGCGGGGACCCTGTAACATTTTTTATTTGTAGCGGGCCGTCAGAAAATACAACTACCCCCAACTCTCTCTCGCCTCGGAACACAGACACCACACACACACTGTCACAATTTTGATCCACACTACTACTCTGTTATTAGCAATACTGTTTTGTGTAATAAGCAAGCTTGAAAATTCACATTTACATTTTCATTAACATTTACAAAATTCAAAACATCTACATTAAATTACTTTTACATTTACTTTTAAATTTCTCAAGCAGTTAAGTGCAAATTCGCCACGTGCTCCCATATACCGGCAGTAACGTGTGAGCCACACACAAACACAAATTAACACACATAACCCCTTATTAAATTAACAGCGAATAATGTAATGATCCTCACCTGAGGCACTTTCTAAATTTATGAACTCATAGTAAGTTGAAACAGTAGTTTGCCACGTCGTCAGATCACGAAACGCCCAGTCGGAAGGCTAAAGATGAAAAGAGGCAACTTGTAACGACTTCTAACGAACCATGCCACAAAAAAAGAAACTTGTTACGGATTGTGAAGCTTTAACGGAACAGCTGATGCGGGTAGCTGAATTACATCGCCGTAGCGCGGGCACGGCATCACTGATCCAGCTTGCCGAGTTGCCCCACCGCCACACTTTGGCGGCGTCTTACGTTTGAATCATGCCGGGAAAATTCAAATCACGGCACAGATAGGCTATGCTACAGAATTAGATACGTCAAACAGAAAGAACATATTTTTTCTTCTTCTATTTCCTTTCAAGTTATATTTCCTCATGAATTAATATTCGTAATAGATGAATATAATGGTTGATATACACAGTGAACAGAGATGATTGTGAGTCTCAGTTGATACCTCAGATGATATCTCAGGATCCGCTCAATGTCAGTGTATTGTGCAGACAGTGAAATGCCCACCTTGATAATAGTGTGGAACTGTGTGCTTTCTAAACGAACCGGAAGCCTGTGCGTGCCACAAGTACAGTTAGAAATCGCAGTACAGTACTGTAATTAGAAGTACAGTATAGAACAATGGAAGTTATTCCATTATAAAAACAAAACAGTCCCTGAAATCCTATATTTTTCGGTAACTTGAGGGAAGTGCCTTGATATAGATAATATATTCATACAAGATAGGGGCGCCGTGTCACAAACCTTAAGTACTCGTACATTTCTAGCAGAAAATAGATCTAATGTTAATGTCATTCCCTAGCCAGGCCACATAAAAATGTTATAGTACATCTGCATACCATTATTGAGAAAAATTCAATAATAGGACAATCGCCATCAAGTCTGACATCATAGCTGAACTTGTACGAATATGGCACCAAGGAAAACTATAAAACTCTCATGAAAAGTATAACACACTACGGCAAACTAATTGGAGAAAACAAAGGATATCATACAGAATATAAATACTAGAAAAGACTGTGTGAGTAAAGAGTTTTATTTTTAAAAATGTATATTATTCTTGAATTTCAAGTTTGAGTTTGAAAATTTACACGCCTCTGTAGTAACGGTTACAAGGGAGGAGAGAACCCGGATATGAGTTTGGTATTACATTCACATGCATATTTAAGGCAATAAATAAAAGCTTGATGTAAACATAAATGCCTACTTATTCACAGTATAATTAAACGATTGTCATAGCTTGTCTTGCTACAGTGATTTTCAAATTTCTAATTCGAACGAGGCGTTAGTCGACTACGCATCTCCAAGCCAATGTTCAAAATCTATCGTCAGGTCTGTATCGGCGTTCTTCTTCAGTCTTTTCTGTCTAATCACTGTTTTGCTTCATGTAATCGTCTGTCGTTTTCTTGGTCTAGCAGGTTTTTAGTTGAACGATAGTAACACATCTACAAGAGGCATACGACCCTTACAGGCCTGAGAGTTACTTCATAGCAGTCTCAGATTATATGTTTCACGTCTCCTCTACGCTATTGCTGAAAAGACTTTCATATTGTGAAGATAAAATATATAGACTTAAAAATACTTATTGAAATATATCGTTTAAAAACAAAAATTAAAAATGTATACGCGTAATTTTAAATATATTAAAAAATTCAATGCAATTAATATTATACTGTTTTTATCAACATTTCAGAAAAAAATCAGTACATTTAAAATATCTTTTTAATAGTTGAGAGCCGGCTATTATCGGGAAACGTAAGCACGCACACTCGCGCACATACACTCATACACACACAAGTGTCTAAAACTGTGTACGACACAGTAGTGAGTGGACATTTAATATCTCTTGGCGCAGACATCAGTATATGTCAGAAAATTCTGGGAACGCAGTTAGTAAAGAGATGCGGCTCTCGCTTTAGGTTAAACAACAAACATTATCTAACACTCCGTCTGCGACTAGGTCAGTTTAGACCGGTTAATTCCTAGTTAACATTTATCAAAATAATTTCATCATTATTCAGGCACCGCTTTGCTTTCATAAGAAGCAGTAAAAATGAACATCCTCTTAATTTGTAACGCGTCCGAAGACGTTCCATTCGGGTCAATTAGGTTGCGTAATTACAGTAACTCTCCCTGACGGTATAAAGTGACTTCAGAGAAAGATTCAGGAATTCAAATACATTTTTTTTAATTCAACATTCACACTGTTTGACGCATTAAATAAGGCTAACGTCACCATGGAGGATTGTACACGTGAAGTGTTCTTAGTTGTTTTAAGACACAACAGACACGACATATTTAAATATATATATATATATATATATATATATATATATATTTACCGTTCTTTTTTAATATAGTTCCCATATATTTTTTGATATAAATATAGAAGCGCAACTTTTTAATTAGTAATGTAAAGTGATGCATTAAGTCAATTTAACTCTATATTATTTAATACTTGTACATTACCGACGTTGATTTATTACTTTAATTTGTTTATTAGCTGTCATTTATTGTAATACGTAGTAGTGACGTAATCGTAAATACGAAATTTTCAAATGAACAAAACAACAAATTACACAAGTAACAAACAAATAAAGCCAAAAAAAAATCCAAGCACCTCTTCGTGCAAGGTATAAAGAAGCAGACGACCGGCCTGCAGACAACAATTGTGATAAGTGGGATTTATTACGTGAAATGCGGTAATCGTTTCATTTAATTGACTCGGGTATTTTACGCGAAAATTAATTAATATTATGAAGAATGCCGTTATGTAATTAGTGACTTGGTGTTTTTTTATTGTCCCCCATAGCTGGTAGGTGTAGTTATTAATTACGGGTGCTATTATAATGTACTATTAATAACCGTACACTAGCAGTACACATTGTAAATGCGTTTGTGTGAAGGGAGTAGCAGCTGCCACTCAGCATAACTTGTATTAAAAAGTTACTCTTGCGTGAGCTATGTCTATGCTTCGTTATGCATATTCCGCGCACGTGCGCATTTATACGCACTCACGCACAAGACTGGTATAACATAAACAAATCATGAGATAAGTAGGATGTAAACAGGGACAGAATGATAGCCTACATAAGGAATGTGTGAAATGGTTAAAGCTTAACCTAATGACACTAATGATATCTTTGGGTGAACAGACTCATTGTCTAATCTTTAACTATATTTATCTATTCAATTTAGGTGGATTCTGGTATCATCTGACAACAGACGCTTCCGAGATTATTTATGGGAGGACTCCGCGTTGATATGGAGTGTGTGAAGACGCAGTAATACGTTTTTCTACTGGTTCCGATTTTACGTGGTTTTCAAGAGACTACAGGCTAAGATGGAGGATGTGCTGCTTAAATGATTGTTGGAGTTATCACAAGGGTAGAATTTTGTTAGGTTGTGGCGAAGTTATAAACAATCGGGACAGAAGGAACGGCATCTGAACCACTAATCACATCCTTGAAGGGACGAGGAATATAGAATTAACTATTACTGAGAGAGAAATAAGTCTCAATAGAACGTTTTCTGGGAAGAAATGTCCTCTTAATAGGGTAATAGCGATATTTCCTTGATGAAAAGATTGGTAGTAGTAGGTAGGTATGTTGTGTGTCGGGTGTTATGTTTTATCGGTATACATATGCTGAGAAAATGTCACATTAGTGACAGAATATGTCCTCTGTGTTGACTATAAAAGGTTTGGTTTCAAAGGAGGGGTGGTATAAAAATGTATAAAATATGGGGAAGAGAGGTTTCCTCTTGGTATCGTCTCAGGAAAAAAGGATAGACGATAACAGTTTATTATGATTAGGATTATCTTAAGAGAGGGTGTTCATAGGAAAGATCACTCAGAAGTCTCCGGAAAGAAGTATCATTGCAGAAAATGTAGTTGTCAGAGGAGAGGGTTTTCTTCTGAAGGGTTTATCCAGTGTATTTAGTCAAAATAGTTATACAGAGAGGAACCGCTCGATAGGTACTTGAAACCAACAATACTATTTACCAGTGACATGACATGTATATAAATAAATTATTTTAAATTACATCGGCTAAATTGTAAAAAAAAACTATGTTTTCATTTGCTCATTTCATTTAAATTATAATATTTTTTGTAACCTGTTTATATACGGTATTAATTAATTTTTGCGGGCGTGAAAATGCTATTTACGCACAAACACACCCCGCAATAGTGTTAGACCCCGTCCCTGGACTACCGACTAAAAAACATATCCTCACTACTCCTTTGAGCACTAGCCAGGCACTGTTTATCACATTACTTCAGCCTAGGCCCGCTTCCTTCTGAACTACTTTTCTCTTTTCTTTGAATGCCTAGGCCGCGCTGCGATCTAAATCAGCCTTCTTCACTCGTAGGATTGCTTCGATGTAATGTGACACCTGGTCCCAGGAGCTTTCCCGTCTGAGCATGGTCTCCTCCTTTATGCCCACCTACCGCAGACGAAAAAGGTGTGGCGCGTATCGTCACTTACACCAGGCAGTACAGACACGGAGCCGTCGGTGCCTTACCTATCCTATGTAGACAGACGGGAAACATCCGTGGCTACTCAGAAACAGGGTTAGGTAGTCTACTTCCCCGTGCTTTCTTTCCATCCATTTTACAATTTCTGGTATGAGCCTTTTTGTCCACCTTCCTCGAGGCTCCTGCTCACAAGACATTCGCCATTTTTCAAGAGTGCGACTTCTCTTCTCCCCTATTGAAGTTTTTTTGCCGACTTCTCTTTCCTTCTATGCTATACGTCTGTCTCTTCCCGATCTCCTTTTTCCTGGAGGACAAGGCGCACAGTTTTCCAAGGGAAGTAGAAAACCCTAGCTGTGAAGTATACATTTGCATATTTGCATTTGTAACAGAAGTCGAGGCCCAGCTCACCACAACTCTTAGCACTTCGCCGGGATACTATCAGGCCCCGGCGAATATTATTATTATTATTATTATTATTATTATTATTAGTAGTAGTAGTAGTAGTAGTAGTAGTAGTAGTAGTAGTAGTACGAGGAGGAGGAGGAGGAGGAGGAGGAGGAGGAGTAGTAGTAATAGTAGTAGTAATAGTAGTAGTAGTAGTAGCAGGAGTAGTAGTAGTAGAAGTAGCAGTAGTAGTAGTAGTAGTAGCAGGAGTAGTAGTAGTAGAAGTAGCAGTAGTAGTAGTAGTAGTAGTAGTAGTAGTAGTAGTAGTAGTAGTAGTAGTAGTAGTAGTAGTAGTAGTGTTACAATTACAATACATTTTTTTAGGAGGAGAAAATGCTTTATGCACCGTCAGAGGAAACCGTCTGTACCCTGGTGTGTGGGACTTTCAGCCACTAAATAACCCACTACTAATTCAGGCATTGATATTCATCCTGGGGAACCGCTAAGAGTATTACTTGAGGATGAAAGCTAATTCGACAATATCACGTTTCTTCTAATTGCCCCCTATGTGCTACTGCCCGTTGGGTGCAAGTTGGGTCTGTCTTTTCGTAGAACGCACAGAATAAATGAAGAAATGCGGTCCCATTCCTCCCTGCCACGACAGTGACAATAATAATAATAACAACAATAATGGTAATAATATTATTAACAATAGTATTTTAATTAAAAATTTATTATATAATAATTTGGTTTCAAAATACTAATTAACTTTTTATTTTGTTGCGCTAGAGGATCTTAGTCAATAATTATGTTTTAGCTCATGAAAAACTATGGAATTTAGTGGAGGATACAGGATAAAAGGCTTTTTAGAGGATAAGATGTTGAGTCTGACCATTTTCTCCTCACATCAAAGATTATTATTCCTGGTAGGTGAAGGAAGCTGCGACCCATAGAGCACCAGTATCCCACACAAACATTTTAAGGACATGTACTCGAATATGACAGTGTACGACACCTGTGTAAGACTCGGTTGAGACAGTTTCCACAATAAACACCCATTAGTAATAATGTAAATGATGTGTGGGGTAACATCGGAGCTATCATATGTCACGCAGAATTAGAACGAGACGGAAACCGAGACCTACGTATAAGGGATGATGATATTGCACAAATAATAGTAGCTAAGCAAGGGGTGTATTTGAAACATCCAGATTTAAACACTGATTCGACAAACATAACATGACATAAGCTCTGCTATGTCATTGCCAGAAGAGAAATAAGGTTAATCAAACAAAATAGTTGAGACAAATATATAAGTGATATAGTACAGAGTACGATGTGCAGAGTACACAGAACAAGGCTTACAAAATATTATTGCATTTAAATCAGAAAAAACGAAATAACTTGAAGACCAGGAATATCACAATAAGGAAAAACTTAGAACCCGGAGAAACTGGCATAAACGAAATTTGCGGATATAAATGAATGTGTGGATCAAATAGCAATGGATGAATTTTTAGCTGCTCTAGAATGCTATGAAAGCAGAAATTCTTCGAGCACTGATGGGTTGAATTTCGAACCTTTAAAGTGTGCGCCAGCCTCGCTACATAAACGCTTATGAATTCGTGCTAAACCATGGGTTATATTCCCAATGATTGGCAGATGGCAAAGCTGCTCCCCATATTCAGGAAAGGAGTTCGTAATTACTATAGTAACTATAAAACGGCCAGCTTGCTTATCATGTCTTACAAATTGTATGCATCTGTCCTACCAAAACGATTGAGTGTAATAATGGGAACTACTCCCTCGGAGGCCTACATGATTTCATGTTTAGATTTCATCTTCACAGTGCCACAGATTATTGGAAAGTAGAGAGAATATCAGTTGCCCACATACAAAGCTTTCATCGACTTTGGGAAGGCATTTGATAGAGTGAACAAGGGCAGCCTGTGGAAATGGAATGGCCTGTGAATAAGGGTAAGGACATGGATCCTGCAACACCCCTTTAGAGCCATACGAGGTTTTTATGTGGAAAACAATATCTTAATTGAAACAGGGAAACCGAGCACAACTCCTAGTATGGGTCTGATTAATTGTGTATGACAAGAATCCCCATTATCACCTTCCCTTTTTAATTTATATATAGACGATGTCCTACATAACAGGCAGATGAAGCTTCCGGAACATTTTATAATTGGTAGCTCTGTAGTTGACTCGTTGTTGCTTGATGATGACCAGGCTATCCTGTCCAACTTATAGATGTCTGTAACCTCTTTCTATCGAATTTATAATTACAGAAGTCCGTAACGTTTCAGAATTACAGACATTGAAGATCAAGGTGATTACTTTTCATGGGTTTGATCCCATAAGGGGAAAAGCTGTTATAGATGGTACTGTTCTGGTACAGATCAGTAATTTTAGATATCTGGAGTACAATGTATCTTATATTACAATGATGTGGTAAATTAGCTACATAAGCCAACCATATATGCGGGACCAGCAGCAGAACTCTAAAATAAACGTTTAAAGAAACACACCCGACGTTCTACAAAGTGATGGCCCGCCCCACGCTTCTCTATGGGTTTGAGATTTGGTGTTTAACGAAAGCCCAGGACAGTCGTTTTCAAGCGACCGAAATGAGGTTTCTCAGGCACGTGTGGGACATCTGAAGAAACCCTGGCGTTACAAGCTCTAGTCTTTCTGCTTGGGACAGGAACAAATTATTTTTGGTTTTCTCCTTGTTAAAGATGATGATGACGATTATTTTATACTTCTACCATGTTGTATAATAATTTAATTGTTGTTTTTGTTGTTTTATTATTATTATTATTATTATTATTATTATTAGGACTAGTATCTACACTACAGAACTACGTAGGCTATTTAAATATAAGATCGTTACAATTTTTCACCTACCAGAATATTTCTACCAATTCTGAAATACACAAAAAGTTATTTAGTACTATATATAATTTTTCAGTTGTAATTATAATGTATCATATAGCTGGTGCATAATGTATCACGTAAAAACTAAAACAATTTTTTTTATTTACGTTTGTTCCGCGAGTAGTTCCTTTAGCTAACGAATTTGTAGTTCTGTTCTTCTTAATTGTCAAGTTTTATCTATGGCGAAACTCTTACACGCGTGCTTTTTATAATACCGTATAGAGCGAAGATGATTGAGATAAACAATGTCGACTTGATGTGAAACGTCTTTTATTGCCAACCATGCAGCAAGAAAGACGAGATTGCTATGTTTACTCGTGAAATATTAAGTTGAAGCAATTTCCCATTATCCCCTACCTTGAAATACTCCTCGCTCTCTCTCGCTCTCTCTCTCTCTCTCTCTCTCTCTCTCTCTCTCTCTCTCTCTCTCTCTCGTGTGTGTGTTATTTCGCTTTAATAAATTGAACACCGCCATTATAATAACCTTTAAGAAAATGTGACTCTAGCTGAGAGTCAGCTGTGCGGTAACGTAACCAGCTGGGTCGAAGATCGGTAACACAGATAAAATGCGAACAGCTGTTTGTTGAAATAACAAGGATGTTCATCAACTGTTTTGCGTCACACAGTGCATTTACTACTAACAAACATAGAAGTAACATTTCCAAACGTTTAAACGAATTAGTGTATTCATTCACCGTAAAAGAGGTTACACTAGAGATCAAGGTAAGATTTTGTTGTTTGATTATGGGTGTAATTTAAAACGAGAAAAATTTACTGACATACTGATACATGTATCGGTTCAGTTAGACTCGTTTTATGAACTACATTCTGGATATTACTTTTTAATCTTATTTGGTGAACGATTAACTAGACGTTATTTGGTTATAGACGCAATAACGTCTTTTAACTTTTCACATGTGACTTCTATTTATTTAGTATTTTAACATTGACAGTCCCTCATTCTAACGGCCATAGACAATTTTATTCAAGCGAGCAAGTTATCGAGAAGCAGTTGAGCAGGTCCGATAAGGTTTGCACCTGGATACCAGAAACAGAATTTGTTAAAAAATTGGTGTAGCCTACTACTAGCGTGGAGTAATACGAAGATTATGTTAAAGAATCGTTTCTGTAGGAGGTTTAACATCGAGCCAAGACGCAGATTAGAGAGTAAAGATTAGAGGTCTGCCTTGAATCGGTCAGACCGCTTAAGGCAACTTTGTCTGAAAATACAACGAACTCCAAGGGCCAATTTGTTTGGCCATGTATGAGACTTTCCTGGAGCATTGTAGTTCTTGATCCTCAAGGAACTGAAGTTTGAATTTTTGAGTTTTACACACACGTAACGGGTTGGAAACCAATGACAGCAAATACGAGCGGACGATGAGTTTGTATACTGAACTTATACAGGGGTGTTTGCATTTTCTGAGCTATATAGAGTAATGCATAGTAATAATGCATTACTATACAATACAATATTATTGTATAGCAAACATTATTTCCCGAATTGTAGTTATACTCCAATGAACAACTATTTAACTGGTGATTCACCTGTTCCGTACTACAGATTTTGTATACGAGATGTCCAATGTTCCTCAACTGTACTTACATATTGCTAAATCCTCCGCTTTAAGTCAAGAGTCGGCTGTTAATAAGTTTAAAACATTTATACTAGCACACACTGAGCACAAATGTTTCAATTTCATAAGAGAAATGGTCAATCCGGTATTTAAATTTTCCGGTGAAAGGTGAATGACACGTAAAAGATAACGAACAATTTAATTCTAACAGAAAAAACATTATAGCGAGAAAACGTTATGAGAAAATAAAAGGTTACGACTCTTGTGAACCCAGTATAGGCGCCATGTGATGGACGTAAGTCACTCGTTCAGTACAGGTAAATAGAATAGCGTAATTAGGTATTAGATTACAGACTCCATCGATGTAGTTAACTGCTATTAGATACACACTACAAGATGTAAGCTCCTTGTAATCGTTTTTTTCGTGCAAACAACATTAGTTTTTTCGTAAAACTACTTAAATATGGAATTAAGTGAATCAGATGTATTAGGTATAAAATAAACTTGTAATATACATCATAGAAAGAACTATAAAGTAGACTACACGCAGAATCGGTTTAGGTTATTAAAAAGCTTAAACCAGAGGGGAGCAATCAGTGCATTGGAAGTGATCTTATATTTCGCACATGTACCGTTTGAGTTTATGGATCCTGTTGTTTATAACCAGACTTGGACATATAGCTCAAAGCAATTTTTGTAATTGGATTGATTATACTTTAGCATTTTTATGATACCACGGATGTTTTCATAAACTGACGTGAGATTTTGTTAGCAGTGTCACATTTTCCTCCTTTTTTAAAGCTGACTAAGATTTAAGATGAATATAGGTCGGGGCAAATGCATTAGCCATATGTTTCACAGGTAGGGTAGTGCGGCTGCACAAGGTTTAAACAGCCAAGTAATGAGGTTGAGTGGGTCTAGAGTTTGGCTGGATCTCTTGATAAACGATTCACCCAAACATTACGCCATCCCGACTATTTCGGATACAACGATACAATTACGTACTCATATAACACCTGTGTAGTAAATGCACTGTAAGTTATTGAAACTGGTAGACGAAACTTTGACTTTCCTTTGGTTACATTTCTCGGGCAAGTCTGCCCAGTCAACTTCCTGTATCAAGAATTAACAGTTTCCAACGTTTCGCCCATGTAATGCTGATTGGTCTGCAACAGAAACTTATTTTTCTCTGCCTAAGAAAATAAGAAACAATATCTAGGAGTGTTAATAATTTATTAGCTGTTCTGAAAGGATATTAAGTTTCCGTACTCGCGCCAGTTCCTTTTTTTATTCAGTTGTACCGTTAGCATAATTTACGAACCCACTTGCGCCACTTATTTGCTCAGCTTTGGTCAGAACGAGTGCATTAGCACATATTCATATTATTATTATTACTATAAAGTAGATGATTTTATGTGTGTATGTGTGTGTATGTGTAACATAGTATTAGTGTCACACATGGTTCTTGAATGTTGTTAATTTTATTTAATAATACCAGGCTCTTCCTTGTATCTCGTAGTTTCGTTAAAGACATCAGGTTGCTGATGTTTGAAAGGAAATAACTATCATTTTTCTTTAAATTGATATCCAGCTTATGCCATTTTTAGTGAAAATTTATACACTAGAGTTGAGGTCTGTACGTAAATTACAGACATTCTTATGAAGTCTATGGGATACTAGGTTTATTGGTACTACGCAATTTTACACATAAACGTTTTATTACTTGTTTTTCTCATATACTTGAAATACATCGTGTTTTTCTATGGGTTTAAGTTGGAATTTAAAAAAATCACAGCTTTTTAAATATTTGTGATGTTCAAAGTTCTTTAGAATACTTCATTTAATATATAATTAAATAAAATGTTATGGGATGCCCTCCATTACTGTAGCCCCCCTCTTAGGTTGATTAGGTACCAAGAATTGCGGATGATCTCACACAGCTGTGGTCAGCTCTGGTCAGCTTAGCACATTAGCCTCATGATCTTGTTGTGGTTATGGAAGGCGACCTTCTTGATTCGCTGTCCTATTCGAAACTAAACGTGATCTCTAACGAAGCATGATTAATTCTGTGCGTCATGTGGTATTGCAGAAAAGTAAATCCTGCAAGTTGATCAGGTTTAATAAGATTTAAAAACTCAACTATTTTTAAAACCTCTTTTAACATGCAGACCACGAGCTAGAATTGAGAATACTCGATAACACGAGACCTGAATTACGAATTATATTCATTTTAATTCATAATTGGGGTTAATTACACTTTATGTTATTTAAGTTTAAATTATTCGTCTATATTTCTCTTCACCATTCTATATTCTAAAATAATTTTGTAGTGTATCCTTGAACAGGTAGAATGTTATTACTATGAAACAGACGTGTTTACCGAGACGCACGCGTACATTCGCTGTTTCACTGAAACAACGCTATAGTTTAAGTAATTAACGTTTTACTACTATGTTACATCTAAATTCTTAACTTACTGACTGTAAGGTCTTAATGGTTTACACTTTCGTCAAAGATAACTGTGATTTGACCCATAATAAATCGGGTCTTTTTATTATAATTTGGTAAAGTGTTTATCACATTCTAATACATAGTTTTTGTTCTCTATATAACGATAAATTAAAATGTCATCGAAATGTCGTCGGCTAATTTTCCACCACCAGAGCTACTAAGATCATCGGTGACAAAGGATCATGTCTGATACCCGTGCAAACACCCGCCGAACACTTATATGTAGATAAACGTACATACTCAATTGTTGTTCATATTTTACATAGCTTTGTAATAAATTAAAGCTTATAGTTGAATGCAATTTTTTTTTTCTAAAAGCCTAGTGTAAGAAATATTTTCTCACAGTCATTACAGTCAGATAAATCAATAAAATCAGTAACGATGAGTATCTATAGTCAACATGAATTACTGCCAATCCGAGTCGTTTTTATATCTGACATACAAAACATTGCGGGCAATATTTTCTAATCTTATCTATTAAATCCCAGAAAATGAGAATTTATCTAATGAACTTAACGACTCACAACATTTTATCTAGAAAATCTAGGCAGCTGTGTATCTCCAATCGGTTTGTGTTTCATAAATATGTTATGTCAGTAAACACATCACTATATGTTATTTTAAATTGCCAACAAGTAATACCACCATTCACAACTGGTTCCTTCTGCAATCATTTTGTCGTCTTGTGGTGATAGCCTAGAGACTTGTCAATCGTTCTCATGTAACCGTAACTATTTGCTGATTACATTATTTTATTATCCATTGTCTTTTCTAATTTGAGCGAGTTCGCTAAGTCATACTGACAAGAATATTATTTTTCTTCGCTCTAAGCGGAACATAGGCGTAGCGCTCAATTTTTTTTGTCTTGTCCTAGCCTACTTGCAAAAGATTTTTTAAATATTCTTTAGGAGCCATCATTATACAGTTTACTTTTTGACAGTAGGTGTCTGAAACTTTTATTCATTTTTTTTTTTTTTGTAGAGTTCCAGCCTTTTCTAGACCGAAGTTGAAGGTAATTCTGCACCATGTACTGTCATCCATTAACATCACTGATTACTCGCACTGAGTAGATACGTAACATTTGTGAAATTTTTCTTAGGCATTTTTATGAATTATTTTAACTTATTTTATTATTTTGTTTTTGTAATTTTATGTTTTGACATAGGAGCACTAATTTTTCAGTGTTTTTTTTTTTAATATTAGCGTTGTCATGGTTTGTTTCCAAATACGTCTGTATTGCCTTTCTGTGATTCTTCTCAGATCACTTCAAATCTGCACTTGCAAATTATTTACTTACTTTACTTACTTATTTTTTCATCTGTTACAACATGGTATTCTTCTTCTCCTCAACCCGGAGGTTGGCAATGTCTTCCTTTCCGTTGACAGCCTCTTGATTACAACACACCTTCTTCCTTTTTAACTCCATCCATGTATTCCTATCTGGGCGTTCCCTCCCACTACGCCCCTCGATCAGGATGGACAACTAGTTTGAATGGCGTAGCAGGCGACCAGACATATTACTTCTCGTTTCCAAAAAAACGGATTCACCACCACAATGGGTTACAACACTAATACATAAAAAAACTATCAATTTCTCTTGACTTTTCGTTATTCATTTGTAATATTTTATTCTTTGAAAACATTAACTTTTGCGGTTTTATTTACTAAAGTAATAATAGACGCGACAAAACTTGCCAATGCTTACAGTTTTGGCAAAATGTAGTAGTACTGCTGTGTTACTAGGAAGTTACAGTATAGGCCTATAGAATATGTAACATTTTGTGGTACATACAATGAGGTTAAACCTCCATATATGACTGTGAATCGAAGAGGCTGTGACAATCTCAGTTGTCAGCTCTCCTAGTTTTGATCATTAAAAGAAACACTATCTTTGGGTTTAACTCAAGTTACATGCAGATTAAGTCAAAATAGTGAATATTGTTCTAAGTCTTCCCTTTAGAACAGCGGTTATACATGGAAATGAAAGTGAGATAAAAATGATTAAATAAATAAATAGCAATGACAATACTAACAATATTAATATAACAATAACAATAACAACAACAACAACAACAATAATAATAATAATAATAGCCGTAATGACAATGCTTCACACTCTTAGCCTCCTGCTGCACTGCTTCTGCTGCTACTATTACTACTACTACTACTACTACTGGCAACATCAAAGTTATTGTTGCAATAATATCATTCCTTTTTTATTGATTAGGTTTTTTTTTATTTTACGGCTTTTGAGATCGGTTTTATCTGATATAGCGTTAAAACAATATAATTCCGAAATGATGCGCGCTATCTAAGGCAGTTACACGTACGCGAGCAGTGTTGATATTGTGGTGTTTGCCATCGGAAGAAGTGATGCGAACCCGTTGCAGCCCTAACTGTGTAAGTGTGTACGTGCGCGTGCAATTTTCATTGCTAAAAAATGAAGTGACGAAACAAAGTGTGCTGTGCTTCCTTCCTGTGTGGAGAGCAAACAGAGTGGAACACTTTCTACTTGTTCAGAAATTTAAGCATGTGTAGGAAATCGTTTAGCGGTGCACTTGCTCTCTGGCCGCTGTGTTTCGTCATGACGGCACTGCGTTTGTGTTTACGAAACATCTCTGTTGTGATGTACTTACACGCACCTTACGTAAAATCCGCTGTTTTTTAACTAATAAAAGCTTTAAAACAGATCCACACACAGGCACACACAATGTATAGCGCGTAAAGCTGCCTTATGATAGTCACCATCCATGTTTTCTTATTTTTCCAACCACTCTCAGGCAGTTGTATGTATGTATGTATCCAATAAAAACTCATTGGATTTTATGTTTTTTAACACCCTGCTCATAAACATATTTAAAATCATTGGATTTCGTCGCCCATGACGTGTCCGTTACTTAACTAAATACAACTATTACATTAACGACTCGGAACACAAAGTTTTTTAAGAGTAAAAACATAAAGTTTTACCTTACAACCTGAACCGGTTTTCACTTTTAAAAATCTTCTTCAGAGGTTGCCGCTGGTAGCGCTGTCCGTCCTGTTGTGGGCGACGGAATCGAATTTCGAAAGATCAATGTTGTGTGTGTGGGGTGAGATATGTTCGAATAATGCGTGCGATTTGAATTGTGTCTGTTCGTTTAGGATGTCGTTTTTATTTGTTTTCGTGTATATCCAATTGTTCTAGAGCGTCTAGTTTTCGGCCTTTTGTGTGTACGTGTAGAATGTTCATGTTATTGTCGATGTTTTTGTATGTGTGCTTTGCTTCAATGAGGTGGTTTGCAAAGGTGGATTCTGTACTGGAGTGGAGTGTCTTTGTGTGTTCAATGTATCTCTGTTTGAAGCTACGTTACTCTTAAAAAACTTTGTGTTCTGAGTCGTTAATGTAATAGTTGTATTTAGTTAAAATCAATTCCAAAATATTTTTCAAAGTCAGTAAAATAATTGACCTATATTGATTTAAACTTGTTTTATTATTGGTTTAATTTTACAATTTTGTCCGAGAATGAGGAAAAGGTCAGGTTGTTTAAAGTAACCGCTCTGAAAATCTGAGTTTGATCTGACTCGACAAAATGGACAAATTGTACTTCGAAACATTTGTTCGAAACATTAACTGAGATCTTAGTATTCTGTAGGAATATCAGCTATGGTAATAATAGATTTTTGAACATCAAAGTAAGTTTGGTCCTGGAAATAACCACATCAGTCCTTCAAGTCTCTTCTTGGTTATCAAAAAAATAAGCTTACCCATAGTAACCTACCTAGGTAATACAAAGTTGTCATTATAGGATAGGATACTCCATGCTCGAACACTATACCCCTATATTTTTACTGGGACTTCGTATTCCCAGAGTATAACAGCGTCCTATTACGAATAATAAATGGCACAATAAATGTTAACGTAAATACAGTACAGTACACGAATATTTGTGCACCAGCATTCACTGTATTAAGCAGGTCACAGTTCCTTGGCATACGTTACAGTCAATATTAAAACAAAAATTTTAATAATACAAAATTATATTTTACTTTTAACACTAATTCATTTTTCCTGACTTTTCTTAATTCTAGGCATAAAGACAATATTATTGGTTACGATTATAAACAGCGGAAACAGCGGATCGTCTATGAGTAAATGATCGAAATGAATTTCATCTCTATTGATCATGCATATATACATCAGGATAACATTCCTCCGGTATAATTCCTTAGCCATCCTCTGCACTAAATGACGGTCTCAAGTTGTAACAATACATGCTGTATACGCGATGGAACATAACCGGAAATTTAACAGCTCTTGACATAGTCAATGACACTGCTTGTATACCTGAACGACTTCGCAGATTAATTGTCACGTAACAAGCCAGAAAGAACAAATATACATTAGTCTTGTAACATGTCTAATTTCATTCATTAAACATCAGCGCATGTATAAGTCACGATATAATAATATGACTATTTTGTATTTTACAGACTAACAATTAGGAGAATTCGTAGTCTTCAGTATTTACATTAATCAGAACAATCGTTTTCACATATCTTCGTCTTTATTAGTAAAAGCTTATGAAGCTAACTATTTAAATAACCCGTGCCAAGTATTTGCTTTCCGATATCATATTTTCTCATTATCTCTTCACTGGATGATGATTTAGTTATCTTATTAATAACTTTTTAGAAACCGTGATTGAAAACTTCTTGTATTGAACGACAATTTATAAGAAAAATCGAGACTTTGCTGACGAATTCTCAGTTTATTTGGCAAGATAATGATCTTGATCGATTTCCTCGAATGACCGCAAATATGTGATTCTCAAAACAGATATCATTAGTAGTTAATAGTTCCACTGATGATTACGCAATTAAACAGCTACGTTAGTGATTATTATTTAAGAGATAATTGAGATGTAACTGCATCATCAGCTAGATGTAGGTTGTGTGAACACATGAAACGTAGGTGCAACACCTTGAGCGCTATAATCAGTTTGCTATTCAAGTATAACTACTGATACATGCGCCAAGTTTTACATCATAAATATATTCCACATGATACGTCTAAAATAGCACCAATCTTTATTACTCGGATATGTCTGACTAATAAGCATGAAGTTGTTATAATTTTTTGTTTTATTTTATACAATATGTATGGAATTACGGAAAACAGGCAATAACTTTTTTATAAAAAACGTAAGCTAGTACTTCTTCAGTCACAAAAAATTATGTTTATTCAATACTCGACAGATATGTAATGCGTATTATATTGGGAAAAGGGGAGAGTCTACAAGTTACAAAAATTTGAATCTTATATATAGGCTACGTTTACACACACTGGATCACTGTGTATTGGTTGGTTCTTTCTGGATACAGATCTTTTTGGTTTCACTTTCGTAGTTATCGCATTCTAAATTAGCAACATTCTATAAAATAAAAAAATCCCCATCGAAAAAATCAAGTATCTGGCATAAAAGTCCACCAACACCAGTCAATAAAAGAATCAACATATTCACAAATAACTCACTACACAACGAGCCAATTTAGTTAAGATGAATATATTACCTGAAGCTCAAAAATGAAGCACACAAAACGAATATCCCATCAAATAAGCAAAAAACATCTTCATTGTAAATGTATACAATATTAAATTATATGTATACATAATACGTACGTATATACGTCTGTGTGCTTGTTAAAACACATGAATGATGTAAAAGATATTAAACAAAAATATGTAAATAAAATAATGTATCGTATCTGAATTCAACAGCACTTTCTTTCGCATTCGAACAAACGGATAAGAATACGGTGACCATTACAGTGATGACAGAGAGGCCGGTTAGCGCGTACAGGAACTAGCGGCGGTTTGTACTTGAGAATAGAAATGCGGTGAGCTAGCCAGGAGACGGGCCAGGCCAAGCCGGCGTTCACTCACTCATTGATCTGTGATCTGTGCTTCAGTACAGTACGCTCTCCGCGGTGCTCTCTGACCGGTCTCTGTATCCACGTGTGTGCGTTCGTTGGTGACATTCGTATTGTGTTTATAGGCCCCTGTACTCTGTGTGCCCCTTTGTGTCTGCCTCTTGCCGTAAGTACCTCAATAAGTACGGCTTTTATACAACACATACATTTATTTTTTATAACATAGGTACATATTATATTTAAAGTATGTTGTAATAATGTTATTAAACTTTAAAAAAAATCAAGATTTCCTTATACTTTGATTAATAGTTTGTTGCATATACAGACTGTCTGTGTTCTATTGTACTGTATTTACATGTACAGACAATATGCTTCATAAACATAATTTTTACAAAACGTTAGTAAAATGTGGATCTGCGTATGCGTGTGTATACGCGCGCTCCCTCGCGCACGTGCTTGTTTGTATTCTACCGCTGACAATATACAAGTTTTTTAGTGTTATATTGACAATATAGTGTTTTTTCATAAAACACTGAATGTCTCTTAAAGATTTGTTGTTCAGACATACATAGAAAAGAACCGAATGTTTACAGTATTGAGTACAAGTATGTAATGGATTAAATAAAACGCAAAACGTTTTATATTCAA
Source organism: Magicicada septendecula (assembly GCA_034769895.1). Lineage (NCBI taxonomy): Eukaryota > Metazoa > Arthropoda > Insecta > Hemiptera > Cicadidae > Magicicada > Magicicada septendecula. Next base: position 546,370,578 of record CM068368.1, read on the forward strand.
TTTCTTGTTGTAAATTTAAATAACTTTTTAATTTAATTGTTGACTCGTTTATTATTCAGTCATTATAATTTTTTAATGGTCGGAGTATAATAAGTGCATATATCTTTCGTAAACGATATATATGTGTGTAGTGCATATTACGTATACATTCTGTGTATATAATACATATTATTCACCATAATATGTAATATGTTATAAATAGTGTATAATACTAACACGTTTATTTCAGACCCCATGTGTAATTATATAAGTATATATTTTAATATTTACATATGTGTTTATAACAAACAAAACCGACGAAGTGTATATTTTATTATTATTGCACGTGTAAATTAGTACATACCTATACTACAGATATGTGTGTGTGTGATTCAGAATAATACATCAAGCGCACGCGCGCACGCACACACACACACACATATATTGATCTTTATATTCATCACAATTTATTGAATAAATTAATTTTTATTTTCATTTTAATTACGCTGGCGCCAAAATTATTTGAAATTAAATGTGTTGTTCATCTATGATACAAGACTTGGCTAAAATTGAAGACAGGGTCTAAAAGTCTCTAGATAGAAACCGACACACGACCAAATAACTTGTGTGTGTGTGTGTGTGTGACGTAACTAATACGTCATCACGGTCACAACATTTTATAGCTTCATTTATACTGTGATCTTAGGTTACTTTAATACTTCAAATTTTATTTATCAGCGATATACTGTTAAAAGAAACGTCTGTTGCTACACTACTAAACAGGCTCATTATTATCAATGACTTGTTTCGGTTGTTACACCATTATCAGGTCCCTGCTGAAGTTAGTTAGCTATCATCATTATCAATATTTGGTTTCAGCTATAAGTGGTCATTGCCATCAAACAATATCATACTAGGCATGTGTGTGTGTGTGTGTATGCGCGCGCACATACGCACATGCGCACAATGTACACATAAAAATATAGGCTATAGAAATATAAAAGTAATAATAAAAAAATAATAATAATAATATTAATGTATTACAAAGGAAGCATATGCGCGCACACACACACATATACACAAATGCGTATGTTTATTATCCACCACAACTTACCATTAATTTGCAGCATTGTATTTACATTAAAACTGTCCTAACTGAAGACATTTGCTATTACATTAACGAGATACGCGATAAACAGAGCAAATCAATTTCTGTTCAAATAAACTAGATGAATATGAGTTGTGTTATATACATTTATAAAATGGTTTCATGCAGCACGCGTTTGAGTGTTTTTACAAGAACATTGGCGTACATTAACTTACACGTATATAACTATTCATATAAGCTGCAATGCCTTTCTAAAGTTTGACTAGAAAAACTGTTATAATTGCTTCCAAGTACCTATGTAAATTGTATTGTCCGACTTTTCTACCACTCAATAGATTTTTTCATCATGAGAGGCCGAAGTGGAAAATGTTCCCCAAAACGTACCTCAGCAATACAATAATTGCTTTTGCTGTTTCGCTTACATTGGCATACGGTACTATATTATAGAAATGTCAGGAAACAGAGTTTTGTCTGTCCGATTTTTATCTGAATTTTGATTTTAACTACTCAATACTGTTTAGGATGCTGAGAATTTTATTTGTGCGCCTGCAGAAAGTGAGCAAGCATCCTGGATTTGCTATTGTTACATTATATAGGTACCTTAAAAAGTGCATTCACGGTCGTTACAAATAGGTACATCTACTTTGCCATATACACATCGACTAAAAAGTGAAGAAAACATTTTTAAAAATTACAAATAATTACCAATACTTAATAATTTTAAAAAATTAATTACCAATAATTTTAAAATATTTATAAAAGTCAATTAAATACGGTATGTATGTAGTTTCAAATTATTTTCAGGGTTATGAAATAAGTTTTATGCTTATGCAATGAGGGCCTGAAATAAGGGACTTTTTGATTGTGTAGTGTGATGTTAAGTTGAAGAAAAGAAACCTCACTATCATACATGGCGTTTATATACATAGGCTTCATTATGTGAGTGGAAATACATGTAGCCTGTAAAATGAAAGGTAGGCAATATTTCTGTCTCCGTTCAATACTTCAAATTCAGAATTTATTGCAGAGTATCAACATATACTCATTTGTGTAAGGTGAACCACAAAGTATTTACAATTTTTTACGTAGTACATTAAGGCGACTATTACAACACACACACACACACACACACACACACACACACACACACACACACACACACACACACACACACACACACACACACACACACACACACACACACACACACACACACACACACACACACACACACCATTCATGACGAAGAACCTGCTTACTTCGTGTATTAAATAGGCAGTCGCCATATATTTAATCGACTTAATTATGTTTAAAAAATAATATTGCCTACATAATCAGATTTATTTAAAACCTACAGTCGGTAATACGTCATAAAAAATAAATCTTAGTTAATTGGTCAGAATATTTCGCAGCGCGTGTCATGAAATATTAAGTGCTTAGGCTATGACGTTAGAGTAAACAATAAATCTTAAAATTCAAGTAAATAATTTTCTGTAATATTACGCTTTACAAACATCAACAAATTATTACCAACTTTCAATTTATTACGAACTAGACTCTATTACGATATAGCAAAATTAATTATTTTTTTGTAAACATTAAACTTTTGTTTCCAGTGTGAGAGAATGCGTGTGTGCATCTATATTATATGTATTTTACCCGTATTATCAGTAAGTATGTATTTATTAAACCTTTTGTTACTTGTTTTTATCTTATTTTGTGTATTTATTCGTGTGTTTACGTTAATGAAAGTAAATCATATGGAAAAATGTGAACTTACTCATTTAAAACCATTGAAGGGTAGAGTATTGAAACTCACATCAATGTACATGAGTACTAGTCATGAAGACGCACTGATATTATTTGTTTATTCCATATCCATTGAACATGATAATAACCGGATATTATTTAACTAAATTCGGGTAAAGATGGTTAACAGTTCCAGTTATTCAACGGGGTGAAGTACACATACAAAATAACCGAAACAATAATTGCGGCAATGAAAGGGACAATCGAAATACCGGCTGAAAACAATTCAAAACTATCATCTATGACAAAAGTAATTGCTAATAACGAAAGTTTGAAAGGAAAGAAAGAATATAGCAAACAACGAGAAAAGTGGATCCAAAGAACTCTAAAAAGCAATAAAATTAAAAGCGACCATATTATAAAAGTATATAAGGTTATAAGTAAGAGCAGGAATATACAGAGACCGTAAGGATAAGACACGTTATACGTACGACAACCCGTCTGAGTTCTTACCACGTCCGTTTCGTATGTCCAACAGTTTACTGTATCAGCTGGGCGTGTGTCGCTGATACTGAACCCGTACCCATGTCTGTGACCGCCAACATAATTAAAAGAGTTTATTTTGATTCTTGTTACCTAAATGTTTCAATTTATAAAAGTAATTAATAGTACTTTGTAGCTTACCCATTCTGTGGTTTTGAGTATGTTTAGTAAGGTGGATGGGGTCACCAACAAATAATATTTGTATTGATGAAAGAACAGTATTTTTAGTAACAGTATTGCCACAACCGACTTACGAAATTCATTTAACATACTTTCTGAACGAACGGGTAGTGTTCACCTATGGAATGGTTTTTGGGTGTTTTGTGACAATGAGTAGGGACATCGTATTATCAAAAATTAAAAAATATTCCGATGGAATATGACTAGCCCAGAACATTCGTATCCCTTTTCTTTCTGTTTAATACAGAAAGGTAAGGTTACACTCCCTCACTTTACGTATTTGCTGCTTCTATTCACGGGTTCCTTGCATCACTGTCTCGAACGACTTCTGTGAAACTGGAAAATGCGTTCCTAATAGAAACCTTATCTTCTCACGCAATGGGAATCAGCCCCTTTGTAATTTTCCTTAAACTATTCTGTACATATTTAGTTTCGTATGCCATCTGTTCTCTGCATCGCCGACACGCTCATAAGGAGCAACTTTCTTGTATAACTAACTGGCGTCTAGCCTCAGTTGCTTTAAATTAAAAGAAACCTTCTGTATTGCTAATTTATTTTGTATTTTACAGTAGGTAATATCTTTATAATATCAGTTCGACTGTGTCTTCATAATGTTATGGAAACGTAGGAAATTCCTGTTCAGGCTCAAGTTATGACCTCGGAAGCAGTCACTTGTAATAATAACAGTAATTCCAGTCTTGTGTTCAGATTCATTCAGGTTATACCATATGTATTTAATGCTTCATTAAACTCATCATACTAGAGTTCTGTATTGCGATAACATGTTACTGGGCTCAATGGCCAAAAGACAAAACCGTAATGAGTTTCTAAAAAGATGGTTTGCGTAATTAGAACCTAGTATTACAGTACTGTACGTCAGTATGCAGGGTGCAAGACATCCGTACACACGTAACGGAATGTCAATTACGGTCACAACCGTCTGCCAGATTATAACTTACGTAACTTGCGATTACAAAACTTGTATCTTCAATCCGTGTCCTCTGGGTTTTGCGCACGTTGCATACAGAGGCAACTGAGTACATACGTAGGACACATGACAGCCTGTCATACTCTCTTCAGAAAAACTGTGTGGACAGTTTCGACGATTTACGTAAAAAACTCACAGGTATTTTACCTAGTATTTTAAAGTATGCATTCAAATCACTTAATCCACTGTTTCTCTGACTTCTAGTTTCGTACTGATTTTGAACTCTGATACTGGCGGTACCCAAGAAATAAGGACTATTAAAAAAGTATAGTAACAATTTATTTTAAATTGCACCCATCTGCATCTGTACGTCTGCAGACATCCATAAGTAAAAATGCATTACATATTTTGCAACTAGTGCAGCAGAGCAAACATTCTAAAAACACGAAATAATACGTAAATTATTATCTCTGGAGACATGCATGTACAGGACTCTATGTCGTGTAGTTACTGGCTTGTTATGAAGGAAGAATCTAACAAACCGTTTCAACGATGACAGTTATCATTGTAACTCCTGTTACAGTCCTGATTATAATCTTTTTGAAACACGTGTATTACTTCATTTTACCCGCTTATAATTTATAATATAAATATATAATATAATAATATATATATTATAATATAAATTATATAAACTTATAATTTTTTTAAATTATGTTCAATGATTAAACATTTTTTTGCTTTTTTTTTAATATGAATGTAAGAAGGATATTTCTCTTAAGTAAAAGTTCTTGTCGGTATTTAAAAATTTTAGGAATACTTTTCGTTTAATACTGCTGTTGCTGTGTCTCCTGCAAGTCGTCATTCGGCCTCATAACGTTGAAAAACATTCTTCACAAGGCGTTTCAAAAAAAAAATTACCGTTATAAATGCATGATGTACGTTACAGGGTGTCGCGATTCAAATTCCTAACGGTTACATACGTATTTACATATTTAGGTCTACTGATATTGCAATTGCTGAATAAAATGTTCAGTTTCATAATACCCACTTTGTAAAAAATGAAATTGAAGGGAATAAACGAATTTCTGGATAAAAGTTTGAAGTTATTCGTTTTTGAATAATAATAAGAAAAAACATCCAGCAATAAAATCTGATTTTTAATTTATTATTCCGTAAATGAAACCTGGTGTATTCTTCCATATTTTCCATATAATAAACAAACTAAATTTAATTTACATGTAGCCTTTCATATGTTTCAACTGATGTTTTAAACTGACGTTTTCAAAGTCTTTGTAACGTTTGCTTCAGTGTCTTTTAATATAACAGTTTTTAAAATCTTATAGACTTTTTAATAAAACTTTACTATAAAAGATGGTAGGAAACTTGAGGGTTGTTTTCCTTAATCAAATATGCTGGATTTTGATTACCACTTTCTTCACTTATACTCGTGAGTGGTATTAAAACGTATGCAAGTCGTCAATTCATGTTTGTGGACAGTCCATACGAGAATTGTGGATATCAATGGAATATGTTTAATATTGAGCCGCGCACGATTCGAAAGTAAAAAAAAACCTCTTTAAAAATAACCATATGTATCCATGTGTGTGTCGGATAAACAATTTCACTCACAACCTACTATTCGAACAGCTGACAGAAGTGGTATTATTAAACAGAGGTATACCATTCGTTCGTTTTCCATTACAGTGCTAGGAAAGTCAAAATGTGTATTTTTACCGAGGCTAGAATCGAACACAAGTACAGCGACCATCATCTAATTCTTACACCATCGTTACATCCACGAATTGAATTTTACTATTTTATACATTACCAACTAAAAAAATCAAGAATAGGGAACAGTAGAATTCATTTAAGACCCCTTCTGTCTGTGTGTTACGCAACAATGTAACGTGAATGTTTCTTTATTTCCTTCGTAATCGTTCAATTTATGGTAATTGTTGTTTTAACGAGAATGCGCGGTAAATCGTAAATTACATTCACAGGAAACCACGGTCGAACGCAACATGTCAAGTTCAGTAAGAAAAAATAAATTTCAACCTTTCCATACCCTCAGGGAGAGAGTGTGTTTCGGCTTAACGTGTTCTAATCGAAAAGAGATAGGAAACCATTATTCTTAACGCAAATTAAATTTATGTAAATGCGTACACAAATTTCATTTGACCGAATTATGGTTTATTGTTTTAACGACATTTATGAAAAGTGTTGAAGTACAATGGTTAGCTTGTTTGTATGCTTAACAAAACTAATTATTGTTTTAGTGTTCATTCTGAAGTTTGAAACTATATTGAGTTTTAAGAGCTGTTCAGTAATAAGAGATAACAGTAAAGACTGAACGTTGCAACAATTTACCATAGTTTACTTTTTACAACTTGGAGTCTTCGCTTCTTTACACTTGGAAGAGAAAAATTAGTAAGAATTCATTCCGACACTGTTCTCTCCCTCACAGATAGTTGGATAACACAATGGAACTATCCTTGAATTTCTGTTCTTAGTCTCATATTTCTACATGTTACGGTAAAGATGCGTGTAAAATGATATTGCATTCAAACCAGCAACTTTATTTTTATTTTGCAAAGACTTTGTAACAATTGTACAGTTATCTCCTAACTGTAACAAAAATGTTCAAACTCTTTAATTGATAATTCTATTAGACCGCATCACACGCAGCTGTCAAGTGGTCATCTCTAAAAACCATATTATTAGTGGCGTTTCAAATCACTGATTCGAACAAAATAATGTAATTTTGGTAGTCGCTCATCTTCTTTATGCTACATTTCTGCGTGTATGTTATTGTCGTTGTGCCTTCAGCAATATAACGGTAACCTTAGGACACCAATGGATTGACACGTTTTAGTATAAATTTCAAGTATTTGTCTGATTGGCTTTTTAACTAGTTTTATTGCGCTAACTTAAAAAAAAACTGAATGTTAAATGCTTTTCCTATTTTCAAATTCTGACAAATTAAAAAGAAACTATTTTGAAACTTGTATTTATTTGTCTAAACAACAAAATTTAAATTTAATTTAAATGTTGATTAGCGATAAGAGGAAAACGTAATAATGGAACCTATTGAAAAGAATAAGCCAGCAACCAGTATGAACAGCGTTACATTCACATTGAAGTTTAGGTTATATTTATTTTTATTAGTACAGTTAGTCGCAGTATGAAAAGGTAAGATAGAGCTGACGTCGTTATGTTAGAATATTGGCTTGGCAAGGTGTAAGGCCGTGGTCTGAAGTTGTTGGTTACTGTGTGCGATAACTTGGTCAGTGTTACAGGCTTTGGTTACAAGTTTACGCAGTGAACGGCGGAAACGTTTGCTTACAGGCCGGCAAGCCAATATTCTAACATTGACGCCTGCCGTGAAAGCTTCAGACATCAACAGAACTGTCATCGTTTTAATCACAGTGTTACAGGCTTTGGTTACAAGTTTACGCAGTGAACGGCGGAAACGTTTGCTTACAGGCCGGCAAGCCAATATTCTAACATTGACGCCTGCCGTGAAAGCTTCAGACATCAACAGAACTGTCATCGTTTTAATCACAGTGTAACAGGCTTTGGTTACAAGTTTACGCAGTGAACGGCGGAAACGTTTGCTTACAGGCCGGCAAGCCAATATTCTAACATTGACGCCTGCCGTGAAAGCTTCAGACATCAACAGAACTGTCATCGTTTTGATCACAGTGTTACAGGCTTTGGTTACAAGTTTACGCAGTGAACGGCGGAAACGTTTGCTTACAGGCCGGCAAGCCAATATTCTAACATTGACGCCTGCCGTGAAAGCTTCAGACATCAACAGAACTGTCTACGTTTTAATTACAGTGTTACAGGCTTTGGTTACAAGTATACGCAGTGAACGGCGGAAACGTTTGCTTACAGGCCGGCAAGCCAATATTCTAACATTGACGCCTGCCGTGAAAGCTTCAGACATCAACAGAACTGTCATCGTTTTAATCACAGTGTTACAGGCTTTGGTTACAAGTTTACGCAGTGAACGGCGGAAACGTTTGCTTACAGGCCGGCAAGCCAATATTCTAACATTGACGCCTGCCGTGAAAGCTTCAGACATCAACAGAACTGTCATCGTTTTAATCACAGTGTTACAGGCTTTGGTTACAAGTTTACGCAGTGAACGGCGGAAACGTTTGCTTACAGGCCGGCAAGCCAATATTCTAACATTGACGCCTGCCGTGAAAGCTTCAGACATCAACAGAACTGTCATCGTTTTAATCACAGTGTTACAGGCTTTGGTTACAAGTTTACGCAGTGAACGGCGGAAACGTTTGCTTACAGGCCGGCAAGCCAATATTCTAACATTGACGCCTGCCGTGAAAGCTTCAGACATCAACAGAACTGTCATCGTTTTGATCACAGTGTTACAGGCTTTGGTTACAAGTTTACGCCGAAACGTTTGCTTACAGGCCGGCAAGCCAATATTCTAACATTGACGCCTGCCGTGAAAGCTTCAGACATCAACAGAACTGTCATCGTTTTAATCACAGTGTTACAGGCTTTGGTTACAAGTTTACGCAGTGAACGGCGGAAACGTTTGCTTACAGGCCGGCAAGCCAATATTCTAACATTGACGCCTGCCGTGAAAGCTTCAGACATCAACAGAACTGTCATCGTTTTAATCACAGTGTTACAGGCTTTGGTTACAAGTTTACGCAGTGAACGGCGGAAACGTTTGCTTACAGGCCGGCAAGCCAATATTCTAACATTGACGCCTGCCGTGAAAGCTTCAGACATCAACAGAACTGTCATCGTTTTAATCACAGTGTTACAGGCTTTGGTTACAAGTTTACGCAGTGAACGGCGGAAACGTTTGCTTACAGGCCGGCAAGCCAATATTCTAACATTGACACCTGCCGTGAAAGCTTCAGACATCAACAGAACTGTCATCGTTTTGATCACAGTGTTACAGGCTTTGGTTACAAGTTTACGCCGAAACGTTTGCTTACAGGCCGGCAAGCCAATATTCTAACATTGACGCCTGCCGTGAAAGCTTCAGACATCAACAGAACTGTCATCGTTTTAATCACAGTGTTACAGGCTTTGGTTACAAGTTTACGCAGTGAACGGCGGAAACGTTTGCTTACAGGCCGGCAAGCCAATATTCTAACATTGACGCCTGCCGTGAAAGCTTCAGACATCAACAGAACTGTCATCGTTTTGATCACAGTGTTACATTTCTCTGTGTATGTAATAATTTGTAAATATATTGTTATTTTTGATTTCGACAAAATATAGAGTGATTTTTGTTACACTTTCGACAGGGTGACAATTAATAATTAGTAATGCCATTTAATTAAACAAAGACAGTAGTTGGCAAAACAATAATCGGAATAAATAAATAACGATAAATTAATAACTAAGCATACAAGGATGTAAAATATTTATAACTAAAACATCGAAACATTTTTATTTATTTATAAATAAATGTCCATCTCTATCACTATTATATAATGTCTATCTCTATTTATAAATAAATGGTAAATATCTATTATATTAATATAAGCGACTTGGAGACAACTAACCTAAAATGTATTATATAAATAAATGTCGCTAATAGCATTATCAGCACATAATTCTTTCTGATCACATTCTGTGTATGGCTAAAGATATAATGTGTAATGTCTCGAACTTTAAAAGCGATACAAACCACAACATAGTTATATCTTGTCATAGTAATACAGTTGTCATCACTCTGTCTAAAGCTCACGTTCACTCTGGATACCATCGCAAAAACTGTTCGCATATCTACATTTTTGAAACCTTTCTTTCAAATGAAAGCGCTTAACACCTAATCTTACAGATCCAAATAAAACCACGTTGAATAACGTTAATAATATTAATTATACTGGATTTGCTGATGAATTATATATTAGTCTGATGTCAAAATGATGTGCTGAAAAATGGTTATGACTGCAACTCAGTACGCTTGTCCGATGAAGATACCGTTTAGCTTAAGTCAGAGTTAATAATGTGAACAAAGGAAATTGTTTATACTTTGGCTGGCTGTCTGTCTGTCTGTCTCTCTCTCCTCTAACACACACACACACACACACACACACACACACACACACACACACACACACACACACACACACTCGCGCGCGCGCGCACCCACGTTGTTAAAAATGTGCTGTATACTGAATAATAATTAGTTAAATTTTTTATTTCTATGATAGATCTATGAATTACACAGGACAGAAAACCATTGTTTCACGGTAGACATTATGTACTGAAAATAGGTAGGATTTAATGCCAATAAAAAGTATTATATGCAAATTACTTGTCCTGCCTTTTGTATAATGTCACATTGTCTTCATTTGTCTCCCCTGATTCTACGAAGATGAGATGAAAACTGCAATTTTTTACGTTTTGCAAACAATACTAATCATTGCGAAATCCGTATTGGCGTGACAGTTATTTATTGGCCTGTGTAATAACATTAAACACTGTGAAACTGAATTAATCAAATAAGGTTTAATTTGCATCAGTAATAAGAAAATAATTATTTGTTGATGAAAACTATAATGATATCGATTATAATTAATTATTGTTCTTACAATGCTAGTGGGTAGCAAATATTTGTATTGAATTGATATCGATAACAAACATAATTTATTGTGGGACGTTGTCTACGTTAACCTGAAGGTATTCTAATTGAAGTGAAGATGCTAAGAGAAATTTGTGACTTTGTTTATGGGTTCGAACCTTCTCCACTGTGAGATATCTCCAAATATCGACTGTGTTAATGACGAAACAGTAGTGGTTTGTGTCATTTATGATAGTGAAGTTGCGGACAGTTGTAGCCTGTTCTAATAGTTTTATAAATATTTATTTTTATATCCATAAAAGAGCCAATATTGATGATGTCTAAAATCGATTTCAACCTATATACATCGAACGCAATATAAATAAAACGTAGTTGTAGTAAGATCAACTGATTTTTTTACGCTTACATTAGCACAATAAGCATGTACGTTTTGGAAGAAGTGCGTTGTAGCAGGTTCGTTCCGTACATTTTTATTTAAGAAGTAAGGTGTACATAATAATAAAATAATAAATGTAGGTAAGAAATTTAAATGCAATGCCTACACTTTACACTAGTTTTATTTCCACAAAACAAACATTTGTGTACACAGGACTGAGGGATAAAACATATTTTTAATACGACAACCAAGTAAGGGAAACACAACTTTCGTAACAGACGAAACTCAACTTGACCAATTGCTTGCATTGGCATGAATTTACAGCTATTTAGCTTTCCAAACATTTTATGTTATTTCGGAAATGCTTATAACGATCAGTAGGAATAAATCCCAATACAAACGATGCAGACGATTGAAATTTATAATGTAATTTTTGAAATGAAGCACTTGAGCTGAATTTTCTATTTTGTCTCTCTTTATTTTTTATTCTATAGGAACCAAATATTTTAATGTAAATATCATTGTAGCTAATTTAAGACACTTCCCGTTTAGTGTTAATACAGCGATTTGTAAAACAACTGTGAGTCGTGACAGTTTGTTAGTTGAAGTAAAGTTTCTTGATAATTAAACCTCTGCTCAACAGTCCGTTAAGTATACCGCACGGCTTTTGTGTTTAGTGTGACGGTTGCATGGCTAGTACTACGCGTCGCCAGCCGCTAGTTGCGGTATTCACAGCCAGGAGGCGCCGCTGTTATCTCAGACGGCTACTCAGTTCTGCCTCACGCGCTGAGTGCACGCCGTACGGAGCATCCGCCGGGAATTGAACCCGGGACCACGAGCGCATCAATCGCCCGCGCTAGCCACTAGACCACCTGGAGGCTCTTCTTGATAATTATATGAAACAAAATTTCTCAAAATCAGATTTAGATGTTGCTGAGACTGCGCGAACCGCATGTTCAATGTTGCTAAAATTTTTCGTGGAATACTGGCCTACTTTCATACATCATGTGTATTGTCACTATAAGCCCTGATATAGAAACTATGATTACTGATAATGGTTACGATGATGATGATGATGATGATGCTTTTGTCGTTAAGCGAGTGTTTTAGTTTTTAGTTAGTAAGTGGCTGTCTAAATTTTGTTTATACAGTCTATTTTGGTGTGAAAATGATAACGTATCAACATGTTAATGTTAATGGTACTGATAAATAATCACAGAAATTTTTGTTCCATATCGAACTAATAAAATTGTAGCAGCAAAATTACTAGCAGTTTTTCCATACAACGATGAACAAATACAACGTACAACGTTATGGAAATAATCGACTTACCATTAGAATTGAAGTAACACAGTCTTCACAAAACACGTTATTAGCATTTCTTAAAATTCCCAAGTCGGTCCGGAAAATATTTCGTCGCATACGTTGTACATGTAATCCTGCTGTAGCATTTCTTTGTTAATTGGCATCGTAGTGTAACTGAGCTTACCAACACTTTTCAGTTAAAGTAATTTTTACTAATTCTATTAAAACTGGTCACGTAATGTAGAAAGTTGGCATATATTATTAAAGTATACAACAAACAGCAGGTAGTCAGAGAAATTACTTGTTAAACAAACAAGCAAACACACACACAATTTTATGTTTCTCATGCGCGTGGTGCCTCATTCGCTTCCTCGTTTGGTACAACATGGAACCTTGGTCCGAGGCCACAACTACACTCGTGTATTTCTGTGTAATATATTATCTTGTGGAAGTCGATAACAGACAGTCCTACTTGTGTGGTTAAGGATGTACAGCTTCTATAAACCTGCTGCAAACATACTTCGGATTGATCCAACTTGCTATACTTTGGATAGACTTTTAATAGATTTCCAGTACGTCATCTGTTTTACCTGTATTAGAGCAGTCTAAAATAAAACCTAAAAAAATCACACACGCGCGCGCGCGTTAGAAGCACCTACTAGTTTATTAATTAACTTACTTTGTATTTCTTAAGTAAATGAGTAACCAGTAACGTGTAAGAAGAATATAAATGTGAATTTTATAATAATTGTAAATTCACTAAGGAGTGAATTCACTAGGGATTTTTAGAAAATTTTACATCGGTATAAACCACACAGTTTTTTAACTGGGATAAGGTGAAAGCAATAGACGGAATTTAATAAAATATATTAAAATATTTCTGAATTTACTACTAACATACTCCAGACTTTTATAGTTTTGAAGAATAAGATGTAGATCTATTACGGCGATGAGTACTATAAGAACGTGCACAATTACTATAAGCACGTGGAACTATTACTTTATAAATTTCAAAATCTACGTATTGACGTTTAAATTTCAATTTCGAATTCGTCAAGTCATTATATAACTTAATCTCAGAGCCTAACAGGTATCACTCAAGACCAAATTGAATAAAATATTTACTTATTTCTACTTCTACTGAACACGTAGAATTCAGTATAGTGTATTAATTTATTATTCTATATTAATTCAATATTTAGTATTAATTCATGTAAATTATAATTTATTGATATGAATTATTATAATTCATATATTGATTTATAATAATTTCAATTCGTATAAATGCTTATAATAAGAAAAATAAAGGAAGGGTACAGTTCTGTTATTTCTTTTCTAATGTATGAAAAGTTATACTACAATGTTGTAAAATGTGTTATACCAGGTGTGTAATAAGCTAGTGTCACAGATATTTTCCTCTTTCATGAACAACAAGTCTGTCAATCCCTTGTAAATGAAGTAGAGGAAAAAATAAAATTATATAATTGATTTAGTGAGCAATAAATTTTAATCAGCAACTCAAAATTATTATTTTTTTTGTAATGCCTTTGAAGACATTACACAAAATGTAGTGGCTTTGGTCTCTGCTTTTATAATGGTAACATGTAAATGGAAGCGATTACATTTCGATAACAATTATCCCAATTACATGGACAAAAAATTTTAGAAGTGATATCTCAAATTGCGAAAATAAATACTAGAATTAATATGAATTGCCATTTTAATCGTTTACTTAAATTTTTTATGTGTATTTACTTTTGTGTTGGGTTTCTCTAAGTGAAAAATAAATCGGGAGAGTGAAACGCCTGTAAATAGTATAGCCTACTATTATGGGACCGCTAATTCAATATTCAGCGAAAAACAAAACTTATTAAGGGAAACAAAGTGTAATTAATTATGAAGGAATTTTAATATAAAATTAAATTTATTGTGTTACAAACTACGTAAAGAAATGTAGGTTTCCACCAGCCGCAGAGTATGCAGATTAACTTATTACGATCAAGGTCAGACGTTATGCAACTGTTATGCCACATACGTTTATAAGGTTACACACGCGCGCGCGTGCATATACCTATTTGAGTAGATAATTTTATTCCATTCAGAAAATTTTTTCATGGCAATTTGTTTATTTTGTTATAAACTATTCATAGCAGCGGTGAAAGATTGTTATCATTTGATCTGCTTTCCAATGTTGCATGCGACTACTTAACCATATGTCATTTTAATATAAACTACTATATCTAAATGTAATTCACGATTCCACCGAACTGAATAAAAGAGAGGCAATTAACCGCTCTGTATTTCAGAATATGTAATAGGTTTCAGAATACTTGTTGGTATCATATCGTATAAGGGGATCTTCTGTTTTCCGACCTGATCCTCCTAGTCAATGGAGGATACATCAAATCTAGTGTATGAAACTAGTTTTATCAAATTAGAGTTTTGAGTGACACTAAAAGGACGAGGGAAGATTTGTACTCCCTTACGTCGTTATCAGAGACCTAATTTCTGTAGCCAGTTACAGAACAAGGAGCGATTTGTTATCGCTTAATTGATACGTTTAATTTTTCAGATTTATTGACTAGTTAATCGTTAACTACTTGTCTTGAATTTAAATTATTCGGAATTTGAAAAAGTACCGTAAAGTCTGTTATTTGGTATATTATTTTCAAAATAAATGTTTATGAGTTACTGTATTAATTAGTCAAATTGTACGTATTGTTGCGTAATGTCAGTTAGGGACGAGCTGAGTAATACTGGAGATGCGCACTGAATGCTATTGTTAACATTATTGGCTGGTAGGTAACAAACAAACAAGCCTGTCGGTAATAACTAAGTACCAGTCCATTCAAGAGATAAGCTCATTGTAAACAGAGCAGACGATCACTGTAATTGTAAAATAAACAAAGGCACGATAAATCATTTATGCAGCCTTGGTGCCAGTGAAAGATAATTTATTTTCTTCATAGATCAAATGATAATCAGTACATTTACCCTCCTGCTCTCCAGACACCCGCTGCTTTGACAGTGATATCTATTTCGACATTAAGTGGTAATAATTTCAAAGTAAAAATTAAAGTTATTATGTCGCTGTTAATAAAATACTCGTAAATTGTAAAAGTTTTTTGCGTTTGTAAAATAAATTAGTGTGATGCACACAGGTCAATCACATATTTATTATAGACTTACACATTCGTTTGATCTGAACTACATTCGGATTTTATTAATCAAAATTCACTACAGTGTTCACTAAAATACGTATAGCGTTGTGCATGTTAGTAACATGGACACACTGCACTGCTGTCGTCCAAAATGTAGTACAGTACTTCTACTTATACAACTATTGAAAATAATTTTGTTGCCTGCGGAGAGTAGCTGACCTTAATTAGACATGTAAAGCATATGAAATTTTTAACTATTTCAGTTATTTATTATTTGGTAAACTATAAGCTACAAACAATACATACAAATAAATTTTAAATTACCAAACATACAAGTATTTAGTGTACACGATATTTAGGAATATAAAATTCGATTGTCACTTAACTTCTTCTTCTATGGTGTCACAATTCGAACTTTAGCCTCCATAATCATCCGCCTCCATTTTTCCCTGTCCTTGGCGATCGATGTCCATCATTTTATTTTAAGTAAATTATCAGCATCCCTCGCCACTGTGTCAATCCAGCGTGTCTTGGGTCTTCCGACAAGCCTTCTACCCTCGATCTGACTAAACAGTACCTTCCTAGGTATTCGGTTGTCTTCCATCCTAATGATATTTCCTGCCCATTGCAATCTATGCAGTCGGATGGTGGTGGCCAGATCATTGTCCTTACACAGTTTGCATAGCTCCTCATTGTGACGCATTCTCTATATCCCGTTTACTTGGATTGGTCCATATATTCTCCTTAAAATTCTCCTTTCAAAAGTATTGACTATGTTAGCGGCTTGTTTGTTCAGAGTCCAAGTCTCGCTGCCATATCTTATCACCGGTCCAATCATAACTTTATATAATGTGACCTTGGACTGATGGTGGATATTCCTTGTCTTGAATATAGATGTCAACGAAGCATATGTTCTATTTGCGGCCTGTATGCTTTTCCCTATTTCATTTATTTATTCATTGTTTTCTGCCATCCAGCATCACAGATATTTAAACTGATTCACTATTTCCAGGTTTAGTGGTTCAATTTCAAACTGTTCAGGTTTCCTAGTTTTCTTCCGACTGGTGATCATAACCTTTGTTTTATCTCTATTAACCTCTAATCATATTTCTTCTGCTTTACCTTTGAGTTCCTGGAATGTCTCTTTTGCTCTTCCTTGGGATCTTGCCATAATATCATCTGCATACCCTACGATCTGGACCATTTTATGTTCTAATGTTGAATTCCTATCAATTGACAATTTCCTGATCACATATTCAAGTGCTAAGTTGAACAGTGTTGGTGCCAGCCCGTCAGCCTGTTTTAACCCTCTCGTGGCATTAAAAGGATCTGTTGTCAGTATCACTGTCAATCTTGTCAGTTGTACTGATTTAATAGGTATTTGAAAGTACAGCATAATTTCAAAAAGTTTATTTTTATCTATGCTGTCATACGCTTGCCTAAAATCTACAAAGATTTGTGTTAGGATTGTCACTTAACGGTTCCTCTTATATTCCAACGTTATTCCTAAATGTTTGTGGAATTTATCCTGAACACTTTACACTTAGCTTTGATTTTGTGTTTGTACATTCGAAGTTAGTTTCACTCCGTTTGCTCTATATGACTTTTATTAATAAAGAAATTGAATTGATAAATTATTTTGTCAATGAATTCTATATTATCTTTCCCATATTATTATTATTTTTTATCAACAATATACTACCAACAACTGCACACATGTAACTTTAAAATTTATACACATACAAATTAGGGTGAAGAATGTTAAGTACTGTGTGCATTTTCTAATGGATTTCGACTGAAATGAATATATATTTAACATAATAAAAATTGATATAGTACACGCGTACAGCGGACTTGCCAATTGCACGCAATACGTTGTTTTATACTATTGTTAAAGCTAAACGATGGTATGTTCGGTCAACGAGAACGCCGCGCCGGTCTACAGCAGGGATCGTAATGTAACACACACAATGAGTACTCGTGTATACTTATAACATAACACGCTGGTTATACTGATACTGTTTTCCACGTGAGATGTTTTAAAAGAAGGACCATCAAGTAATAGACGAATTATATAAGGAAGAGATCTGCAATCTCTGAAACTGACAACAATATTCTGTCTCTCCCTATACGTGTACATCTGCCATGTATATGTTCACGTAACTCAAGACTTATGGCATTATAACCCATTAATGCGATCCGATAAAGCGACAAAGAGGACGTAATTAATGTAACGGATTCCCTATTCCATTACAGATTAATGTAACGGATTCTCTATTCCATTACAGATTATTGTAACGGATTCCCTATTCCATTACAGATTAATGTAACGGATTCCCTATTCCATTACAGATTAATGTAAAGGATTCCCTATTCCGTTACAGACTAATGTAACGGATTCCCTATTCCATTACAGATTAATGTAACCGATCCCCTATTCCATTACAGATTTAAATAAGAAAAATATTGAATGAAATCTTCATTTCGGAATTATAATAATGAGGAAAGGCCGACTCACTCGTCTGTAAGATATGTCCAAAAAGACATAATAGGAAACAGTTCAGTAACTCAGAATTATTACAATTTTCATAAAGGGTCTGTTTTAAAATAATGTAAATAGGCAATATAGGCCTATATATAAAGTTGTACATACAGTAAAACTTGGTTGAAATAAAAAAAAATCTTTCTTTAAATGTACTTTTGTTTAAATATGTAGACGATGTAAGTATAAAGTTGTGCATATAGTAAAACTGAGGCTGAAGTAAATGCCCCCTACATTATTAAAAAGAAGTACGTAGCTGCGTGCGTCTGTAGGTCTAAATGCGTGTCAGCGTGCTGTTTGTTGTATTCCAAACACAACTGGTTCTTCACAAGTACGTAACTGCGTGCGTCTGTAGGTCTACATGCGTGTCCACGTGCTGTTTGTTGTATTCCAAACACAACTGGTTCTTCACAAGTACGTAACTGCGTGCGTCTGTAGGTCTACATGCGTGTCCGCGTGCTGTTTGTTGTATTCCAAACACAACTGATTCTTCACAAGTACGTAACTGCGTGCGTCTGTAGGTCTACATGCGTGTCCGCGTGCTGTTTGTTGTATTCCAAACACAACTGATTCTTCACAAGTACGTAACTGCGTGCGTCTGTAGGTCTACATGCGTGTCCGCGTGCTGTTTGTTGTATTCCAAACACAACTGATTCTTCACAAGTACGTAACTGCGTGCGCCTGTAGGTCTACATGCGTGTCCGCGTGCTGTTTGTTGTATTCCAAACACAACTGATTCTTCACAAGTACGTAACTGCGTGCGTCTGTAGGTCTACATGCGTGTCCGCGTGCTGTTTGTTGTATTCCAAACACAACTGATTCTTCACAAGTACGTAACTGCGTGCGCCTGTAGGTCTACATGCGTGTCCACGTGCTGTTTGTTGTATTCCAAACACAACTGATTCTTCACAAGTACGTAACTGCTTGCGCCTGTAGGTCTACATGCGTGTCCGCGTGCTGTTTGTTGTATTCCAAACACAACTGATTCTTCACAAGTACGTAACTGCGTGCGCCTGTAGGTCAACATGCGTGTCCGCGTGCTGTTTGTTGTATTCCAAACACAACTGATTCTTCACAAGTACGTAACTGCGTGCGTCTGTAGGTCTACATGCGTGTCCGCGTGCTGTTTATTGTATTCCAAACACAACTGATTCTTCACAAGTGCGTAACTGCGTGCGTCTGTAGGTCTAAATGCGTGTCCGCGTGCTGTTTATTGTATTCCAAACACAACTGATTCTTCACAAGTACGTAACTGCGTGCGTCTGTAGGTCTACTTGCGTGTCCACGTGCTATTTGTTGTATTCCAAACACAACTGGTTCTTCACAAGTACGTAACTGCGTGCGTCTGTAGGTCTAAATGCGGGTCCGCGTGCTGTTTATTGTAGTCCAGACACAACTGATTCTTCACAAGTACGTAACTGCGTGCGTCTGTAGGTCTACATGCGTGTCCGCGTGCTGTTTGTTGTATTCCAAACACAACTGATTCTTCACAACGCATGTTTAAAAAAAATAGGTAAATGATTACAAAGTATTTATTCAACTGAATTAATTTTTACTTTGATATTTTTGAATTCCTTCACACACACACACATCCAACGTTCTGTCACGTGTGATTACAATTTTTCATGTTATGTTTAGTCTCATGCGTAAAATAAAGACATATGTTTAGTATGTGATAATGTACACTTAGATTATCGTTCCCTGCATTTATAGGTAACATGAACATTCGTGTGTGTGTGTGTGTGTGTGTGTGTGTGTGTGTGTGTGTGTGTGTGTGTGTGAACTAGAGATGTATGTAAGCGTGTAATTCATATGAGAGCATAGATACTTGAAAATTTCGTAATTTCATTCAATATGTTAAAACAATTTCATTAAGTATCTTGAAAAATACATAAACGTTTTTATAAATATTAGCTACAAGTTGCACCACTCGATTAAAAAATTATTATTCAATAAAAAAAAGAATACTGTCCATTTTGAGCTTATTTTGAACTGACTTGGAAAACTTTGTAGAGTTTCAAAAAATTTCTCTTAAAGTACTCAGTAGATGAAAATATCATTATGATCACAACTGTCAGAAGACACCATTACCGCTTCCAGTTCTCCAAACATCCTGGAAGGAAGAGGTTTTATTTAATTTGATAACTTTTTTTTTGCTTGGTCGTGTTACTAGTAAAACGGTTAATCAATGACATATTGGTTGATAATATAACTCTATTTTGTAATTTTATTTGTTCATAGTGTACTTAAATTCAGTAGTTTAATTTATTGACTTCAGTGTGACCCTACATTCTAGAAGAGGTGACGATACTTATCTGCCGATTGCACCTACCGTCTCAGTAACGAACAAATTTGTTAAAAAAAACAAACGCCACTCAGAGTAAACGTCATTCTATTTTGCATACGGTGAAAGTGCTGCCAAGAGAGAGTACTCTCGCCTTAACAGTTAAGATTTACCTAACAAAGAAGCTACGGTTCTCCACATTTGACAGATATGACCGCCTTTCAATGCAATTTCCGCCAGTTAAAAGACGTCAAAATAATCTTCAGGAGAACAACAAAGAGCACTCAAGCATCAGACCAGTCGAACTAGTGCAGCGTACACCAAGCAATTTGTTTAAAACCGTTGTAGAAGAGCCCTCTTTCAAATTTAATGAGCCACTTCCTTCGCCAGCTGACTGTATTCTGTCGTTACTAGTATAATTTAAATTACTGTTTTCTTAAAAAATTTCGGACGCTTAATTTTCTATAGTCCGGTAATACGTGCTTACAATTTAAAGTTTGAAACCTTGTTAATGGCGTCTGGGTCTTTCCACGTCGATTTCAGACCACTTAAAATGTTGAGAAATTTAAATATTTGAGTGCGGTAACCTAAATTTCCAAAGGACACTGCTTACATTAATTATTTTAGGAATTAGAAGGCTATGGTATTAAATAGAATTAATTGGAAGAAAATTTGTTTAATTATTCGGGTTTAAAGAGCCAATAGGGCCTATGCTAAATTTTCGTAATTTTTCAATAACTGTGAGTTTTTAATAACTTTGTATATAAAAAGAAAGATTTATATATTATACTACATATATTTAAGATCATCAATTACCTATAAATTATTTATTGATATTTGTTGTAAAAAGTAAATTTTTATGAAATGTTACTTTTTCAATTATATTAAAGCATAATTCAAACTATAAAACGTTTTTTAATAAAAAATAAAATTTTTAATAAAAAAGAATGTATTTATTTATGTAAGATAAAAACACTAAACACTTTATGTACGCCCTGTGTTTATAAAAGTCAGTAATGAATAAAAATTAACGTTTTTAACATATACTCTGTAATATTATGAATAAAACAGAAAATGGCAAAACACCGTTACGAATCGAGTCAGCTGTGTACTAGAAGCTAAAAGTTAAAGCATACACGTCAAACCGTCTGAATTTACAAGCATCACATATACAGGTATATGTATATACCATTAAAAATGTGAACCACTAAATGGATATTTCTGTTGGCAACTATTAAATAAAATATGTCACTAAATATCACATTTCTATGAGGTTTTAGGCCGTGAAGTGAGTAGTATCTTCACTCATTGGTTCCCGCCACAAAACAGTAGGAAGCCAGCGACGATATTCCTGCCTACCCGGCGACAAACAATAGGATGTATGTATATAGGTGATACAGGTTATGACCACACAATCACACTATTTGCAAAAATTACCGACGTTGGATTAATAGACAGCTCTCAAAGTGCTGAAAACAGAGAATAACCATGGTCTGCAGTATGTATGTCACAAGTGACTGAACCGTATTTGATTGTTCTGCATGTATACGTGAGGCCATAAAAGCAACCACGCCAGCAACAATCAGGAACATACGAATTATTCAGTTTTCTTGTCTTAGTACAAGAGTGGCTTCGCCAATATGAAGAGTGTTATAAAAAGTGTTGAATTTAAATGTTCACAGTTATGAGAAAGTGAACCGAACGCCAAGCACCTTTTTTAATTAACCTTTGAACGTTGTCATTCGAGTACATTCAAGTATAGATAACTTACCCCATCCTAAATTTCAGTACTGAACTTAGTAGTTATACTTTCGATTAGTACAAAATGTTTATCATGAAATGAAACAGTGGAAGTAAGACAAAGAGATGTCAGAAATGTCAAAGGAAACATTAATTCAGCGTTTTATTTTATCTGGTGTCTGCGGTATCTGAAGAAGCGTGTGACTGAATAGACGAGGCACGTATATTGGTGCGTCTTTAAGCCTAGGAAAATATTGTATTCAACTCGCATTATGGATACCGTGTATAAAAAGTCGCTTTCCCTGCAATCGTACATGCGTAACGATGTTACTTAGTCTTACACATGTGTGTGTGTGTGTGTGTGTGTGTGTGTGTGTGTGTGTGTGTGTGTGTGTGTGTGTGTGTGTGTGTGTGTGTGTGTTGCAACTCTACGTTTCCCGTAATATACACGGCCAGTACCAACATAACTTGACTTCAAATGTGTTCTCGCTCATGCTCGGTATGTATGTATAGTAACTTCAGCGAACGTATGTGGGCCATACTACTACAAAATTGTCTCTATTTTAGCAAATGTTCAGTTCGTGGGTGGACTACAAAAACCGATACTTTCTCCAAAAACGTCTAGTTTCTAACCTAACTCTGACGTGAAAAGTTTAAATTCTCTGGGAACTTATCAGTATCCAACAACGGAATTAAAATAAATTATTTTCACGTCAAAAGCAATTAATGTGAAGGAGAGAGCTTTGTGACACCTAAGCATTATTCCTTTGAAAATACGAGTCTTGTATTGTATTGTACGAGTCTAGAGGACAATGATAAGTGTGAATGCTGGACATTCGGGATACACACGTGGATGTCAAAGTCGATATTTGTATGTACTCAGTACTTACGATGGGCAGGCAACAAGTTAGTTGTACTTGCCCACATCTTTTTTTTTTTTCGTAAAAGAGATATTTTGACGAACGTTGTTGGTAACACCGGTAAACTTCAGTTTCCGTCAGCTGTAGTAACGTCTCCCATTTGGTGGAAATGATTAGTCCATTGGTAACTACGAAACATGTCACGTCATTTACAAGTAGTGTCCAAATTAGAAATCCGCGCCGTGACGTTTTCTGTGAACAGGTAGGTGTAACCCTTCTGAAATTCATCACCAGCTGAAAGAAGAGTATGATGACATAGCCTTTTTATATCAGTTCATCACAAAGTGATGCAAGTTGTTCGAAAATGGCAACACGGGTGTTGAAGATGATTACCAACAACTTCGACAAAAGATGACAATGTTGTATGCGTTCACCAATTGTTGCCTGCAAAAAGGCGAATTACAGTGGATAAAATTTGCGAAATGTAGTAAAATTTGCGTTCGATGGGTGCCTCGCAAAGAAAAATTTGAGTGGCAAGAGTGGGAACTCCCTGCTTACAATCCTGACGTTACAGTGATTCCATTTGTTCGGCCCTATCAAAGAGCTCTTGCGAAGTGGCGATATCACACTATAAAGAAATCTAAAATGTAGCGCGGGAACAATTATCGGACATCGGACGGGAATTTTTCAGCCATGGTTTCGAAAAACTCGTGTCGCGCGACGATAAATGTTTAAATTAACTTGGTAATTTTTTTAGAAATGTAGATCTTTAATTGTACTTTCAGATAAATAGAAGAATTTTCATAAATATTCCACTCGTTGTTTTTTTAATGTTAGTACAACAAAGTTTTTGTAACAACAAAAACAAAAGTCGTACTCAGTAGCAGTCAGAATATTCCTGACGTGGCAGGACCAAAACCTAATTAAGTCACGAATTCATTCTCAGTTAAACTGTACGTTGGAGTTCAGTACAGTTAGTTCAGTTTCAGTTAACCAGTGTACATTTGGTCAGCAGTTAGTTGCTTCCTTAATAAAAGAAACTTTTACTTTAATACAAATTGTTTTTTAATATTACTTCAAATTGAATTGAAAACATCGTGTTTCAAATTATATATATTACTTAATCGTGAAGGCAGACTTAAGCTTCCCCGTCCATGATACTTATAAGAGTAGGCGGCTCCTAATTTTATAAGTTTTAACTGAACTTGATTAAATAATAAGTTCTGGAAATAATTAAGAATACAAATTACATTACCTTTGATAATTCTACCACTGTCCCCGTCTCTCCAGCATGTTTAACTTTCCCACCTTCTCTTGCTCCTCGCTAGATAGTCTATCCCTTTCCTGCCTTCTTTTGTTGTCTGTCTATCGTTCTTCCTCTTTCTCTTCCTCTAGATAGTAATCTGAATTATGAGATAGCGAAAAGATTTCTACTAAATTAAACAAATTTCTAAGGATCTGTCATTATTTTGAAATTGTTTTTAAGAATACCACCTTAAGGAAACTAAAATAATCTAGGCTCTACCTATTGATCCTTTAAAATAAGAAACACTACAGACGGCGCTATCTATAAGTTATTTTCTGTTCCAAAGTACAGTCGAGTTGCTTATTTCCGAGTACTTAGCAACCGGTCATCAGTCCGACAGCGTCTATCGTTAACAGTGATACTGTCTCGGTCAAAAGGATAACAGTCGGACACAGTCCCTGTGCACCAATCAGATTGCACCGCTAGTAAGATGAGATTACCGTTTTGAGTCCACTTGCGTCTGTGTTACCACAATTACGAGTACAATTAGTCACCTTCAATGGAACCGACCCAACATGTCGTCGTCATTTTTCTTTCGGTATAACAGTTGTTTAATGATGTCAAGATATATATCAACAAAGTAACTGCACTGATGCGAGATAAAAAATTAATTGTCACTGACAACAGTTGTTTTGATGCCGACTGTCATCCTTCTGACCTAAGGAGTAGACCTAATACTGATGTAGGTGGGGGGGGGGGATCGCTTTCTCCAGCTGGTGGTTGTCTCATTCTACCAAAAAGCAAAATCGCTTGGCTTACTTAAAACAAACATTACGCATCTTGCAATTATTGTTTTTATGTAAATGAACGTAACTTGTCGACGTAAGAAGAAATTATTCGCCATATTGAGGAAAATGCTTGATTGAGTTATAAACGTAATACTGTATAACCGGAATGAGATTGAAAAGGGGTAACTTTGATACAGATAAAGTTTAACATTTGCTTGACAATAACAATTGTAACATGAAAAATTATAAAAGACGAATCAAGTTACGTAATACTGCAAGGAACTAAACGCAAAAAAAAAAAAACTTTTCCATTACTTTGGTTCCAACGTGACAATTAAAAATTACATTATTATTGTAATCGTCAGAGTACGTTTCACACGCTGGTTGTGTGCGCCAGTTGCAAGCTACGACTCGTGCATAATAAAGCTATTCATTTCCTGTGAATGATTCCAGTGATTTATAAAACTTGTTTTTTGTTATTCAAGATACCGTGGCACTTGATGTGCCAGTTTGCTCTATAAACTATAGTTAGCTTCTTGTAATTACACAACAGTACCACAGCATTATGTATTTATTATTCTAAACTCCGCACAATACATGGAAGGTCATGAAGATTTATCTGCACTGTACTGACTACTAGCATAACACACAAGATGTACATAACAATTTACAGAGCGTTTCTCACTCCAACCAGATGTATACTTTATTTACCATTATTTTTGAAAACTAGTTTGCGAAGGGAGAACAGACTTGAGATCTGACCTTGTATATGTCTCTACCTTACTATAAAATATAAATGTTTGTTTGCATATGTGTGATGCCCATGTTGATTCAAGGTCTCCATTCATTAACGACGACAAGTAATATTCAGTTTAATATTGATCGTTTTATTTTAATGCAAATCAACACTTTGTAAACTGTTTAAGTATTCGATCGAGTAACAGCTCAGTTTGTATTAGAATGGTACATTTTTACTTTTTTAAGTAACAGTTTTATATTTTTCACTATTGATATTAATTTATTTATGGTAGAGATCAAGTTTTTAAACATTATATTTATTGTTTGTTAAGTAAATTTCTATTTGCCTTTTTGTATGACTAATGATCTGATGTTATTTCTATTGTTACTATCACAATATTACATTCAGTACTGCATAAAAATATTAAATTATTTCTGGAGTTTCTAGATTGTCATCTTATAATCGACATAAGCAAAATGAAATTTTATTGGATATGAAAATGTAGCTTAGCAGCTGCTCAAATCTAAATTTACGAGTTTCTGGTTATACATACATCTCTAAATACAAACCATATACCATTTTTCTGTTACTTTCTACACCGAATTTGGTGCAATATAGGCACTTCATACTTAATACGATACAAAATTATGAGCGACTAATAGTCTTTCTTGCAATCTTATTTTGAAAATTTTTAGAGGGTCATATTCTAAAGTCATCAACCCGACTGATTGATTGTATTGATTCCCCTCTGTTTAAAATGTTTCCAGCCTTTCAACAGGGCTATTTGATTCAACAGTCGCTTTAGCCTTTCACTGACATATTCTCTGAAATGTCATAACCAGATTGGTTATTTGGCTAAATATGTGCCGTCAGTATTTCCTTCTCATGACGTTATTGCACATTTTTTCCCTTTACATCTCCTTAAACACTTCATTATTACTTATTCTGTATCTCCATGAAATTCACCTTTACCAACCATTGTGTCTCAAAAGCCCATAGTCGTTCCTTACCTCACTTACTAATGGCCCACGACTCACAGCCAAATGGCTCTACTCGTATGAATGTCCAGGGTGGATTAACCATTAGGCTGACTAGGCTGTAGCCTAGGGCGCGACACTTTGGGGGGCGCAAAATTTTAGCTAAAAAATAAAATTTTCCAGCTAAATGTAAAATTGGTAATAAATTACAAGGATAAACATTTGAGTTCATTTTGAACACAGGCGCCTGTTTGCGAAAAATTATGGTAAAACTGTACATAAATAATACAAGTGCTTTCTAAACTGTTTTCTCCGGTTATGAGTCATCTTCAATCATAGCTTCAAGCCGGTCAGGACAGCAGTGACCAACTTTTAATTTTATAATTACTTTTTTCTACATTACGTGACGTACTGACGCCTGTTATTCGTCTAATGCGTTCCAGGACCTATACCCCATCTCAGTTATTTTACTCTTAAATTCTCGTCAATCGTTAAAATAGAAAAATTAAAATCTTAGGGACCTTGCTTGTGAGTCAGGACTTAAAACGTTACATTGCACACGTGATTGAACTGTCTGATCGGACCTGTCTATGCCCCCAATTGTATCAGTCGGTAAATGTTAATAGTTTATTAGTACATTAATTATTCTAAACTTAAAATATTTGGAATTAGTATTAGAGGTAAATTAATGTTTTGATGGCTCGTGGTGTTTTAATAAAATAAAATTGGAGTAGCTTCAGTGAGAAGATTTTTTGAGTTATTTCAGAGTTCTTTATTCAGATAAAAATACAGAAGTGACAATATTTTTTTACCTTCAATGGCTGTCCTGTTTTCTTCTTTATGGCACTAGCACTATACGTCTTCTCCATTGAAGGTTTGAGCTTCAACGTTGACGTATCGGAATCTTACTTCTTATTTAGTAGCAAGGAGTTTGATCACCATTGTAAAGTCATCGATGTCAAGGGCATTCCTTATTTGCTATAATTTAGGCGTGGAACATTTTATATTTTACTTGAAACTTTCTCCTAGTGAGTTACTATTCTTTTCATTTCGCACAGGTTGCTACACTCCAAGGTGTAAGTACTATGATATATTGTAGATGTTAATGTATATATTGTAGATATATACGTAGATATACGTATACAGATAGTTCTTCATACGTAGGTATTAATTTCATTACTGTATTGTTTAGTGACAATAGAGAATGTCTTCACAAGAGCCAACACAATTTACTATCTTACCATCAGTTTCTCTATTTTCTTTTTTATAAGCTCTTTTCACCTTAGTTTTTCAACTTCTCGCGCTTCATCCATAATCACCAAAAACATGTTTACTAATGTTTACTAAGCAGCATTTAAAACAAATAAGACTATTGTTAGATGGTTGCACGGATGGTTTGATTAGTGGAAACAGAATAATTAACAATAGATGAAATCGCTTTTTAGAACTTTAATTAAAGTTTAAATAAATAAAACAACAATGAACACTGGTATACAACAATTCTTCAAGCTTACGGTTGTTCCGCCTATAAGTAATCCACATCACCTGCTTGATCGGAAGGTTGGCTATCTCAGCCGTACAAAAGTTATCACCTTGTGGCAAACTTTTAGGACATTTCCTCTTAAATCCATTACTAACCCATAGGCATTCATAATGTTTGTGCCAAGAATCAGTTCATCAAAAATGTCTGCAAAGAGTATTTAGTGGCTAAATTCTAGGAAACCAAGGCGTTAGCGTACGTTCACCTTGACCAACACTTGGACGAGAGTTTCAGTTGCAGTCCGTATGACAAAAGAGCTAAACTGAGGTAGAAGGTGACTAACTATATAAGGGCGCTGTGGCGCCCGTATTAGTTGTAAATGCTGTAACCCCTCTTTAAACTTTTTATGCTTTATAAATAAAAAAGATTTTTGAAAAAAAATTTTTTTTTTGAATAGGGGCCACTAAATATTTAAAACTAGGCAGAAGACCTAGAGAAGCAAAAGAGCGATGGGTCCAGTGAGACGGGACTAGCAAATAAAACTCACTATTAACAACCAATAACAACTTTTATTTCAAATTGCAGTGTTTCAACTTCAATATAAAATACAATTCCTAAATTTCAATTTCAATCTTAATACCAAAACATGAATTTTAAATTTCAGCAATTCAAGTTTAGTATAAATATAAATTTTAATTTTCAATAATTCAACTTGGTATAAAATATAAATTTTAAATTTCAATAATTAAATTCGGTATGAAATATAAATATAAATTTTAATTGTAACATATCAGTCAGCACCCATTTTAAGTTTCCAACTTCCCCAAAACTACCCAAATTAGCAATTTAACATTTATAATCTAATATAATATAGTTTAATATTTAATTCAAATTTTATATTTGATATTAATATGTAATCTTTATAATTGCATGGTTGCATAAACAATCCCCGTACATAACACATAGAAATAACGCATACATGATTCACATATTCACATACAATTACACATATAAATATATACACCTGTCACAGACACATATTCAATATCATCACATAAATAACAAACCCCCTTATAACATAAAAGCCTTGCCACCCGCCTATATATCTTTTCTCTCTATACATATATCGCCCCATCATATGGAAATTTCAACTGCCATACATATACATACATCAGTATACATACATCTAGTGCCCCCAGATTCTGGTTTGGCCAGAATGCAGGTTACAACTTTAAATGCCCTTGAACCGTGCGTATAACTTAGTGAATTTAGAATTACAAGTTGGAGAAATTCAGATAATAATAATAGAATCAGACAGAAATAATAATCAGAAATTGACAATAATAACTCTAAAAGAAAGCAAGCTACAATCTTTATGTGACCTGAACAGTATGAGTGAATATTGTGACATGATAATTTAATATTTTTCTAAGAAATCTGGTTTGACAAATAATTCAAAAATACGAGGTACAACTTTTATGTGACATGAACAGCCTGTGTGAATTTACCATATTATAATTTATAATCTTTAAGAATATCTGGTTTGTCCAGGCAGCCGACATGTTCCTAAGCATGACCGTACATACATTTATCTATACATATATCTGCATGCAAAACCTGCCTACGCAAGGTCTAAAGAGGGGACCAGACTGAAACTAATTAAAAACTTATAACCCTTATATGACCCAAATGTGAATATGTATACCAAATGATCTAATTTAAATATGTAATAAAACCGCAATTACCATGGATAACCGTACAGGAATTAACTGAACGAGACCAGCCGGTCGGGTCCATCCTGTCACCAACAGCACCCACCAATATCACTGAAATTCCGGTCCCCTAATACTTGAATAACCCCCCTTTTAGTATCCGAGTGAGAAAATATGGTGCATGAAAATTTAATTAGCCTCGGACACATGCCGGCCCCCCGGGCGTACACTTAATGTCGAATGTAACTAATTCTATACATAAAGTCCCCAAAATCCGTTTATAGTCCCCATTAAAACGTTTATAATATGAAAACAATATCATGTGTGTCACAAAATACCCCACAAGTTTTATTAATTGTTATGTGCACAAATCTGTGGTGTCTATGTAGGCCAGAAATAATAAATGGTTGAATATCACCTTATTCAAATTAAGCTGTGATCCTTGAGTCCAACGTCTAGTTTGTGGAGTTATGCTGGGGCATGATGATCTTGCCGTTCCTTTCGACAGGTGAAGTCGAGAGCCTCTTTTTATAAGTTCAGGAGCAGATGGACATGCCTAGGCCGGATCCTCGTCTTGAGCGCGGGGACCCTAAGCATAAATAGATAATTAGATGGATGACCCAACACTTATTTTCACAGCACAACTCACACACGCACTCTTGATTGAACTAGTCCAGAACAAATTTGAACAGGCTCCCCCCTGACCATTTAAACCATGCTCGTTTTAATTAAAACATAACGTCTTCTCTTTTGACATTTATACTATACTCACAGA
This sequence comes from Magicicada septendecula, assembly GCA_034769895.1. Taxonomy (NCBI): domain Eukaryota; kingdom Metazoa; phylum Arthropoda; class Insecta; order Hemiptera; family Cicadidae; genus Magicicada; species Magicicada septendecula. The sequence continues at coordinate 546,401,633 of CM068368.1, forward strand.
CGCCCCTAAATCAATTAATAAGTTTCAAATTTACTTAATTAGGCCTACATGAACAGAAAGTCTGACACACTATAACCTGTTTAGTTTTGTACACGACCGCGTGCTAATGCATTTGAAATCTTATAAGTCTGCCGAAATTACATAATTTTACTGCACTAAAGTGATAGGCAATTACTGTATTTTAATTATGATATAAATTAATTACATAAGAGTTTAAATAACTTAGAATACCATGATACTGACTACTTCGAGTTTAAACCACGCGGTGTGCGTGTCCCAAAATTTATCTATCTTCATCCATTCTCACCATACCCCAATTCATATTTTACTTTATGCAAACCATTATAGACATTCTAAAGTTACTCACCGCAGATCTGTACTAGTCTATCTAGCCATATATAGTGAAATAATTCGATCAAGAAGACTCCAGCTCTGTCGAAGGGAACCAGGTGTAGGTAGTATGGCCGACGAAGCAAGACAAAGTAATTCGGTTCCGGTCCGACGAATCACGCATATACCGTCAGCTAGAATGCGCTGGGAGGTTCAACGGCAAAATAGATTTCGGCCGTTAAATCAAGATACCGCGAACGAATTTGCGTTTGACACAAATATTATTTTTATACATATATAATTTTCTTATATTAGCGCCGGTTCGTTGACGAACCGGCACAATGCGGGAGTTTTGAATTTAATGAATCCTTTGACAGTCAGGTTACCTATAGTCTTATAAAGCGTTCTGGATATTTATATCTCAAATTTGTGTGCTGACGTCCTTTCCTCTGTACTTTATTCACCCAACAGTCTGCTTGTAGATGATCATGTTCCCACATCTTCTGTCAATTTCCGATCATTCATGTTTATTACACCTTTTAATTATTTGTTTTGTGTTATTTCTTTTCTGGCTCTTTTGTTACGACAAATAACTAAATCTCTATTTAGAACTTTAGAGGTTTAAATACATAAAACAACAATAAACCCTCGTATACATCAATTCTCCAAGACACAGTCATGTAACGCACAGAGTCGAACTAAATAGTATAAGTCACCAATTACATATGTCCGCACACAATGCTTCACAAGTGACAATAACAATACCTCTGATAAAGCATAACAAATTGCAGATCTAAACTGAGCTGCTAAATGCTATGTTGTACCCCGGATTACGCTGTTTGAGAATATGTGACAAAACAGTCCTGGGTGCCGGTAGAATAATCGACTAACGTCTGGCAGGCGCGTCTATAAATGTCTAGAGCGTTGCGTAATTGAATATCTTCTCAGCATAGCGCTTTTAATACATATGGCATTATTTGCAACACATCTGTTTATTGTTTTTTTAGTTACTGACAACTCACTGAATAACTCTGTACACGGCCCAATTCAGCCACCAGTAACATAATAATTTCGACACGTCTATTTATTATCCAACATTTTGGATAGGTTTTTGTTACTTATAGCTCATTGCGATCGAATTCTCCTTTGCTTGGTCATCTGGTTATGAAGTGGTCTTAACTAGTTGTGTAACATCCTCAATATTATTGTTTTCTTAAATTGTCTGCGTCGCTATGTCTGTGTGTGTCTGTTTGTGCGTTTGTGTGTATGATGAATTGGGCAAGGTAATAAAAGAGGTATAGATTAAGGGTACATTTTGTTTTACTGTTAAAGCCGTAGTAACAGGTTGCAGGTAATTAGTCGCGTTAGCCAGACCAAATCTCACCTCAGACACTAAAACTGATTTAGTAGAAATAAACGTTACAGGTCGTGTAAATGAAACCAGTTCAATAAACGTTTACGTATGATCATGTCTGAGTAATGAATGCCTAAAGCTCGTATAGCCCGGTTAACCTGCAGAAGTAAATTTTTTTAAGAAATAAAAGTCAATTAACGAATGAGAAACATTCCGATTCTGTTTCCGTTCAGAAACATGTCGTTCATTATCGAGTAACCAAAGGTATGCAGAATTCGTTATGAAAATGTAAATTATCTCTATTTCGATGACATATATAAAATCTCGTTTGCCCAATAGTTGTATATTGCTTTTTAAATCGTTGAGTTTTTCCTCTGTCAATGTAATCTTTGCTTCTGTAGTTATGGAGGTAACTCATAAATCTTCATTTTTTATAAATATTACTCAGAATTCTTGCGGTTAGTTTTTTTGTTTATGTCTAATTTTGATCAATATGTCTTTGACTCCTATTGTGATGCCTTCCGAGTATTTGTCGCAGTTTTTCTCCAAGCGCTTTTTAACTGCTCAACTGTCCTTTGTAACTCGGTATTCCTCCTATTCCTCTACTTGCAGTCTATTGCTCTTCTTTCTACTTCGTCGGGTTGTTTTGATAAATTTTATTATACTAATTTTCAATTTTCGTATATACAATATAGCTCGATGTTGACTCATTCTCCATGTACGCTTATGAATATTGAAACCATTATTTCTCAAAACACCCAACGTATATTTCCTCAGCGTCTTATACAGCCTATATTATAATTAATTCTGTATATCTGCCTTTTAATATTCAGAACTTTGTGAATGTGAGAATGGGTTCATAATAACTATAATAGGTGACATGCATATCTGAAGACGCGTAGGTGTTGAGAATAGATGAAGATTGCAACGTGGGGAAGCATCGCAGCAGATGGTAATGAATTATGAAAAAATAATTTGCAATTATAAACAACAGTAAGCACAATACATATTTAAAATTTAATCAGAAAACCGCTTACGGGGGTGGTCTAGCCCCCCCCCCAGTCCCAGACTAGAACAGCCGCTGTTCAAAGTCAGTTTTTCAATATGCACCTAGAGGTAAACGGAGGGTATAATACCTTTTAGAGGGTCCAATTGAGTAAAGGGCTGCTAAATTTTCTCTAACAACCAAGACGGTTCAGAAAAAATGTAAGATATTTCCCATCAAAAATTTTAAAACTTAAGCCCTCTGTCAAGAGATTCCAATTCTTTTTAACACAATACCTCGTTTCTTCCGATTATAAGTGTCTATCCACATTTACTGCTACACATGTTAGTAATAACATCACCCATTGCTTTAGAGATTTAACTGACTCCTTTAAATTTTCTTCGCTCAATTCCTTTTAACTAAGAACGTTACATTTGAAGAGCAGGTTTCATTTTGGATATAGGCATAATGTGATTTCAGTCCGCTTGAACGGAAGGAGGATAACAGTAATAATGAGGTTATCATTCTGAAGAGTCATGAAGAAGGGAAAGAACGTGTATGTGGATGAATGTTGCCTACGTCTTTTGGGATGTAATGGCGTTCAAGCATAGACTACAGTACACTTTTGTTTCCTTGAGTCACAGCTGTAGTATGACGGTAGTGCAGTCTATATGGAGACGAACGTGACTCCCATTTGTGATGTCCAGTTGTAATTCTCATTGTTTCTTGCTTCATATTCTTGCCTAATGTTGTTGACCTGCACAATATCATTATCGTATGGTATAATATATCTCTTCCATTCGCTATGGGCGATATATGTTCTTAAATATGGGTACTGTGAATAATGTGAAATCGTTAAGTGAAAATGCTTTGTCGTTTCTGATCAACACGTTAGATCTGAGCCAGATCTGAGAATAAATATATTCTTGATTTTGTTTACATTAAAAGTATTTAATTGATAATATCAACAACATGGGACATGGTACTAAAACATGGTACCTGTAACCACACAAATACTTGACTTACAGTCGTGTCCACTATATAAAAATTGCTTACAACTGAGAAGTAAATAAATGTGATATTCACAGTCGTATAGAAACACGCAATATGTGTTAGATAGTATTGCCCTTGCTTCAATTAAGGGATGATGATGATGATTGTGGTGATGATGATGATGACGACGACGACGACGACGATGATGAATATGGTGATAGTGGTAACGATTATGATTACTACGAAGAAGTAGTTTTCCCTGCTGTGTAGGGAAGAAAATAAAGTTTCCAGCCAACGACGACGAATGCATCATCAATTATCGTCATCATCAACAGCAACATCGTCGTCATCACCGCCAAAGAGAGACCAGTCTGTATTTAGTCACGTGCAGAGTGAAGCTGCACGGTGCTCTTGTGTATATGTTCACATGGCGATGTCGCGTTCTTACTAACCAAGGACCAGGCTGACGTTTGCCCCAAAGTTAGTTAAAAGAGGCAAAAACTCCGACAACTGTAGGATGTGAAGATGATATTGGTATTTCGGTGGTACTGATGATAGTGACAGGACGTTTATTGGTGTGTGTGTGTGTGTGTGTGTGTGTGTGCGCGCGCGCATGCGCAACTAGTGTGTATAACGTAAAATATGAATAGCCTTATCATTAAAGACGATAAAACAGTGGGAGAAATAGAATAAACTAAACATATATAATCATGTATGTATTGGTACTGTAACTAACTAGAGGCGTCTTCGTTTGTCTACCCATAGTTTTTTATTGAAATGTAATTAAATCCATAACTAACTCTAACTCTGTGACTATGTATAATGCATAATATTCACCGCATGGTCCCTTGCCGTTCAGGCATTCTCTGTCAGCAGACTGCACTGGAATCCCTCGTTACAGTTGTTTAGTTCAAATACGATAAATACTTGACACTTGAAATGACTATTATGGTTCCATTAATATATCATTAATTATATCATATCATGGTTCCATTAATCATTATGTCAGATTCGTGGAAGGAGAAGCAACTGTGTTTTTAAGGTGGTCAACAGCAACGCACATCTGCCCGTCGTCTAGAAGCTAGTAACACTACGTGTTAACTGGTTAACATCAATGTTACAGAGGTGTTCGTTGTGTACGTTGTCACTACAAGCAAGAGATTTCAAAGCGTTGTTATAGTGTGATCTGAGTTACACTTTCGGTGAGCGGAACACGGAATTATAAGCTAGCTCTCGCTCTAAAAAGAAAGTAATTTAGTTGTTTAATAGTAGTGAGAAAATCAACTAGAACAATGCTGAATGAACACATATAAATATGAGTTCAGTTCATTAGACTTAACTTAATTAAACACAACAATAAGGAAATAAATTAAAACTGTTTCAATTCTATGAGGTAACTCCGACTCGTCAGAGTATTTTTAAGCAGCTTTGCGTGTGACTTTTCCTTTTGCACTGCATTGAGAATGAAAGTATGTAATTGCGAGCGTCATCATCAAACGTTGTTTTCTCTGTTGTATTTTCATGATTCTAAATAAGTAGTAGAAAACATTTCGGTACAACATCTATTGTAATGACAATGACATTTGCGTTTCAAACTGACAAAGAAATTACATGAAAAAGAAGAGGAAAGAGGGATAGAAGGAAGAGGAAAAGGAAAGAGACAGAAGGACAGAGAAAAAGAGACTGTGTGTAGTAAACTACTGTGGAAGGTAGAAACAAAACGAATTATACTTGTACGCTTTACACAGAATTGTTCCAAATTTACAATCTTCGAAAGAAAGTAGCATAATTTCTTCCAAAAGAGGAAATGATAAAATCATAAAAATGTAATACATCTGAATAAATAAGTCATATATGATATAATGAACACCAGAGGAGTAGAACATTGCTGTAACAAAGTTTGGGAATTGGCTGATAGCTCCAAAAGGCAAGATACATTCAGTGTTCCAACTGTTTCCATCCAGTCCTTGGCCTAGGAACTGATGAGATTTAGAAATGTAACAAAACGTGTTTATACAGACTTATGCACTGGTATTGTGTAAACTAGGTAATACGGGTTTGTTGTTACTTCTCTACATTTCAGGCACTAAACATATTGCTTGTCAGGAAGATATCGTTTTCTTGGGAGCCTTTAATTATACTTCGTTATCGATCCTTGTTACTACTTGCGCGCGCGCGTGTGTGTGTGTGTGTGTGTGTGTGTGTGTGTGTGTGTGTGTGTGTGTGTGTGTGTGTGTGTGTGTGTGTGTGTGTGTGTGTGTGTGTGTGTGTGTGTGTGTGTGTGTGTGTGTGTGTGTGTGTGTGAATATAATTCCAATACCCTGATGTGAATTTCTTAATACAATCCTACTAATCGATTTTATTTAGTATCCATGTGAATATAATTCCAATACCCTGATGTGAATGTCTTAATACAATCCTAATCGATTTTTATTTAGTATCCACAGACCTTGTTTACCACACTTCATTCTACTTTTTAAGTCAATTCTACATTCTACACTTACGTGAAGATTGCACGAGAATTTAATAACTAGCTGTAAACCGTAAATTCTGACATCCCGTAACGGATACTATATATTATATATTAATAAACCATATTAAAGACAGGAATTTGAAATAAAAGGTATACCAAACAATTTTTGTTAGACCAGGTGTTATAAACGGATCTCAGTTGTAAGAATATAAATTATAATATGGCGGTGGGAAGGCCAGATTTTGCGTCAGACTGTTGAGTTGTTAGAGAGGGTGACAACTGGATGATAAGATCTTGAAGATGTATAACAAATCCAGTATTAAAAATGAAATCAAAAGAACATGCTGTATGAATGCGAAGGAAAAATGTATGACAGGAACCTCTTTTATCGAGGAGGACTGGGAGTGAGGCAGATCCAGGGAAAGGTAAACCTATGATGTAGGAAAAACTTAAGAAAGTTGAGAGTCAGAAGTGGAGAACAGAGGTGACTGGAAGAACAGAATTGACTGTTCCTGTTAGCCAGGCCAGGGCGTACTTAAGCTGTAGCGCCGAGGAATGTTATTGAAGCATAACACAGGGTTTGTTATAGAATTTACCCATTGCCTCGTTCCAAGTTTTCTTGCCTACTTTTCTAAGAATAGTATCGTATATCATCTGGTACATATTTAGTTTGTATGTTATCTTATGCTCATATTCCTAGATAATATTAGCATAACAAAATGTAATTATCTTCATAAATAACGTACGTATTTTAATTCTTCCAAAATTAATTAACACAAGATTTACATTTTAACAATTGTTCAAAATTTAATGAATTATCTTGAGATATCAAACATTCACATAATTATTTAATATGCTAGGTAAAATTGTTTCACATATCAAGTAAAATTTGCTGCTCTTAGTCTGTTACGATTATCTGTCTTTTCGAAATTATTCAATTAATGATTCAGCTTTGAAATCTTAATTCCTACGTTGTTATCGGATAAAATCTGAATTAACTGATGGATCATTTTCATAACAAATTTACGTTATTATTTTATTTAACAATTTAAAACATCATTGTTAGTCTGCAAACCCATTGGGTTAACGGGATTTAAACACATTAGAACAGAAGAAAAGAAGTGATCAACACTCTCAGGCCACTAAGTATGTGATTGCCTTAAAGTGTAACGGTAATTTACCGGAGACACTTGTTTACACAGTAATGTCAAGATGACTATTGTCATTTCAGGGTGATAATCGGATTTGATGATGTGTAACCCTTAGATCTGTTGAGCACAACAGGTTCTATGGCCTCGATAACACCTGGCTGGCACTCACGGACGTCAACTTCAAGACTTGAGACAAAGAATAGTTTTCATCCAAATGATTGATACTCAGTAAATGTGTGGTATTAATTTCGTTGTGATGTAATGCCGTCTTTTCACAGTAGCGTAAACAACTAGGAAGCGTGACAGCGTTGTAAATGTGTACCCGTTACCTCTCCTCATGCTAGTGATATTACTGTCTTACTTCGAATTACATGTTGAATGTGATGTAATGCCGTCTTTTCACAATAGCGTAAACAACTAGCAAGCCTGACAGCGTTGTAAATGTGTACCCGTTACCTCTCCTCATGCTAGTGATAGTACAGTCTTACTTCGAATTACATGTTGAAAACTGGTAACCGTTTACTGTACTTAATAACAAGTTTCGCAATAGCGAGGGTCAGGTATTTTATGGTGTTTAACCCAACGAAAGAAAGAATACTTTAAACCAAAACTATAGAATATGATGAGAATTAATTTACAGGAAAATCCAGAGGTAGGTAGTGAAGTATTTAAGCAACTGGTTTCTTCTTGTGTAGTTGTCTTCCTTCACCGGGACGCTTCAGTATCTAAGCGGATCGGTGTGTCACAGGGTTGTGTATTATGTATTTAGTACACCATTACACTACACTAGATGTCAAAATTGTCACTGTCGAATTCAAACATTGTTAAGCGTACATAAACACTGACGCGGTATACAAAGATTGCCATTATACAAATTATACAGGAAACCTAACCATCCTCCCCAACATAAAATGACAATGTTTGATTCCATGAGTTACTGAATGCTTAGAATCCCACTAAATGACAAAGAAGGAAACAAAGAAAGAAATATTATCCAACAAATAGCAGATAAAAAAGATACAAAATAAAAACTATCAGTAAATTCGAAAATAAAATAAAACATAAACTTGCTAATCAATTTCCCAATAACACTATATCTAAATACCCGCCTATTAGTGATAATATAAAATACACAACCTTTACTTATTATGGAAATATAACTCAAAAACTAAGTAAAATATTTAAATATTCGCAATTAAAAATATCTTATAATATAGATAATATTGTTTTTAATAAAATAAAACCTAACACTAAATTCAAAATTCACAATAAAATGAAATATACAAAATAGAATGGCCAAACTGAAATAAATTTTACGTAGGCCAGGCAAAGAAAAAACTACGCGATAGATTCCTTCAACACCGCAATGCATTTTTAAAACCAAATATTTATAAACCTAATTTAGCCGCACATTGTCTAAATAATAACCACAAATTTCCAGGTATTGAAAATATATAAAGTTAAAGTTAATATACATACAAAAAAAGAAAAAAAGATCAAAAAAATGAATATTTAGTGTATATTATGTTATAATATCTAATTATACAAATAAATTAATGAATTACAATACTATACAGACTGTTTTTTAACAGTACACAGGAAAATGCATTTTGTTGTTTATTCTGGGGTTCCATCACACAACCTCCCCCAAAAAAGATATATTTATAATTTATACAGAAAAGTTTGATGATACAGATTTATTCTGAAAACGGATTTATTAACTATGCTATACATTTTTCAGACACTCTACTGCACCTTTAACACAGTTTACAAAAAGGAATACTTACTTTATTTCTGTTGACCTTCATAACAGAAACTAAAATTTAATTTTTGTACAATAAAATAAATTGCTGTTTAAAGAGTTCTCTTTGTCTTATGTAAACTATAAAGTATTTACTGATACTCTTCTACTAGAGTCTTTTTTTAAATAAGTTTTTATAAGTGTACATAAAATCATACAAGTTCACTTCCCGCTCAGGGTCACTTCCGGGCGTGTAAATAGTTCTCCTGGGCACGGTTACATACAATCCCGCACCACAAACCGATACTGTTACTGCTCAAACTGGTTTGTTAGTCTCACTACTTTCCATTTAGCTTAAAGTCTCTAAATATTGCTAAATGGACTATCTTGCACTTCGCGGATAACACACAATTATAATAACTATCGCAGTAACTCTACGAAATATTTAACTTAAACTGACAAGCCAAACGTCTTGGACTAGCGCAGAGTCCACTCGTTATCGGTTCCGAAGAAGATTAACTCTATGTCACAGTCTTCTTTTTGAAAATGAATTTCCAGTAATTTGATTAGTTCATTGCTAACTCATTCTCATGATCTTCTGCAGATAATAAATTTTTCTGTACAAGAACGTTTCGGAGCAGAACGATTCATGTTCAAAAAACCTTATATATTTTATTACAGATTTTATGGGCTACAAAATCTCATTAAAAAAGCTCATAAAATCTTAGTTTATGGGGTTTTTTCTTTAAAACGCATACACTCAGTTACCAATTCTTGAAACAACTACTTTCATCAGGTAGATCTTTTTATTACGATTATTTTGATATAAATCCATCTCAAAATTTTCCATATTTTGATAGTTATTCAAATTAACAGGTATTCTAAGAATATTCCGTAAAATAATTACACACCTTCGCAAAAGGGCACTACACACAGGACTAAGTATCCTTACTCACAATTTCACTGTACTTAAAGTTGGTTTACAAGTCTACAAATACTTAAATCTAACACTTTTTACAATGTTCCTTATCAACAACTTTATAATGCTCAAACCTCCAACTTCTTCTTAATTACATACCTTCTTTATATGCTATCGTATGGCAATATTGTTTGCTAAATTCCATATGCAATTAGAATATCCATTGCAATATACATATAGATATACACATACAGGTGTACAACATATATACAGGTGTATATACACATAAAAAGTAAATACATACATGACATGGGTACTCTTAATACATGACATACATACTCTATTCATGTACATTTAAATAAGTTTTGTCAGCTACGCTTTTTTAAATAATGTTTATTTAGTACTTTAGTACTTATTTTTACTTTGTACATCTGCTTAAATAATATTTAATGTGTATTTATTAACAGAAAAATGTTATATTCATTTTGAAGAAAAGAGCAATATTCTTATTAGCATTTACAGCTCCTAGCTTCGACACTTAGCGTCACGTATAAGTCGGTAAGTAATTTTATCTTATTCTCTTAATCTTTATAATAACGTAACAGTCAAATTATTCTTTTGTAAGTATTTTCTGCTAAGCATACTTATTGTATTTTCATTAACTTTACTATTAATAAATACTTCTTATCCCTTTCACTGTATCTATTAAGAACAGTATTCTCAATACGTTCGATATATTTATACTAGTTAAAACTCTTGATTACGTCGACTTTCATAAGAAAACGAATTAGTTTTATTCTATTCCAGGGTACACCTGACCAGACTCGTTCAAGGAATCGTTCAAAGAATGTTCTCTCACAATTAGTAAAAAATGAAATGTCAGTGAAACGGTATCTTAATAAGATACGTGAAAATATGACTTTCATTAATTGGATTAATTATGCAGAGAAAAAAATTGCATAGGGAAGTGTCATTACGCACGTAAACAAGTCACGAATCGCCTTGAACTCACTGCGTAGTGGTTTGGCCCGTCCAAAACGTAATCACGATCTGTACCGCTCATGATATTGCGGTACGTGTGTCCTTTACGCATTACACGTACGATGTGGTCAGACAACGTCGCAAATAGTCAGATATGTACAAAACTTACCAACTATTTTCTATTTACAGATAATAATGCTTTATTGTTTAATAGGGTTATATAAAACATTTTTGATATGTAATCGTTTTCAGATTAACATATGTTGATGGTACTACTGTGAATTAGCATCGTTACAAAGTGCTAAATATGTTGATTTTACTTTAATAAAGATACGCGTGTTTCAAATATAGTGCAAAAAAGAGAATGTCGTAGGAATTGTACAGTTTATTTTGAATTTACATCGAATTTGAAAAAAATGAAAAAAGACTTACTCAAAGCATAGGAACGGCAGACAGTAAAATGCTATGTCATATAATGAGGACTTAGTTTTTTAGGTTTCAAGTATAATTAAAATACCCGTACCTTCAGAAAAGCACGGTACAAATCAGTAGTCCCCCTATGTTATGTCTACTGACACTTGAGCTCAGTGACACTTGGCCCACTATGTTACGTCTATTGATAAACCGTTTATTGTGGAAGTCCAGCAGCAGCACACGATGATATGTACGCAAGAATAAAGTGACATTTATGTTGCAATAAATGACATTTTTAAGCGGCCTAAATATTTATTTAGGCTATAACAACTGAAAGACTTATAAATAATGAAGGACATTTACATCTTCCTTCAATATATAAATAATGAGGACAGACCAATTAAAATGAAGGACATTTACATCTTCTTTAGCAGAGTGACTTAAAATAAAGAAAAAATAATTGAATCACTATTAAAATTTTTACTTCCATATTCCTTAAGGAAATGGAAGTATGGTGATGGCAAAAAAAATCGTGTTCGAGATTATTGCAGATTCTGATTGTACTACACTCAAAACATGAAAAAAACTCGTTTTTCTAAAAGTGTGTGTGTGTGTGTGTGTGTGTGTGTGTGTTTGTGTGTGTCTTCAAATTTTTTTTCTATGGCAAACGATAACTGCCGCAAATTCAAACAGAATCAAATAATTTTTTGCATACAGCCCTGATTTGTAGAGTACTCACGACCTATCGTTTTTGGTGAAGATCGGTTGAGGGAAAGGGGTAGTTTACCAGCAACGGTTTTTTTTTTATCAAGGGAAATTTTTTTTTGGCAAACGATAACAGCCGCAAATTCAAACAGAATCAAATAATGGTTCGCACACAGCTCTGAATTGTAGAGTTCTCAAGACCTATTGTTTTTGGTAAAGATCGGTTAAGGGAAAGGGGTAGTTTACGTGCAACGTTTTATGTTTTAACAAGGGTATTTTATATGGCAAACGATAACAGCCGCAAATTCAAACAGAATCAAAATATTATTTGCATACAGCCCTGATTTGTAGAGTACTCAAGACCTATTGTTTTTGGTGAAGATCGGTTAAGGGGAAGGGGTAGTTTACCAGCAACGTTTTTTTATCAAGGGCATTTTATATGGCAAACGATAACAGCCGTAAATTCAAACAGAATAAAATAATATTTTGCATACATCCCTGAATTGTACAGATCTCAAGGAATGTCGATTTTGGTGAAGATCGGTTAAGAGGAAGGGGTAGTTTACCGGCAACCTTTTACGTTTTAACAACAGTAAAGTACTTGAAAATTCATTTAAACTTTTTCAAACAATGATAATTGTTAAAAATAAAATAATTTTGTTGCCAGGCAATAAAATTATAATTTTTTCATTTTAATGTAAATTATGTATGAGTTAATATACATGTATAAAATAATATATCGTTCGTGGCAGGTAAGCATATTCAGTTATGTAACGTTTACGTTTCCATTTTATTATTATGACTACAGCAATAAAAAGGCAGGGAAGACACACACACACACACACACACACACACACACACACACACGCACAAAATTCGCGTTATTTCTGGCTTCACTCATGTTTATTTTCTTACATTTGCACGCTTTTTAAATGGAAAATGCCGAAACCCACACCAACATAACGAGTGCAAGCCGAAAACATGGACATCAATTTGCTTCCTGTGGATCGCTGGGCAGTGTAACTGCACGTGTTTACAGAGGAACGATTCATAGACAGACTTTTCGTCTTTAGGGAATGAACCCTCTGCAAGATGCTGAGGGTCCATGAGTGACTTCGGAGCGCTCCTTCTTTTTCGCGTGTTTGTTCTGTGAAACACACTGTAGATTCGCAGCTTTACTCTAAGCAACGCTCAATAGGAAATGTTGAAAATTTTTGTCCACGGTGTACCCTCATTCACACTAAACCTGCTCTGATGTTTTAATTACGGACATCATAATATTAAAACTTTGGAAACTTGAGCACTACTTAATGGAGATCAATCATTAACTTATACAAGCCATTAATTTTATGCATATTTTTTATATATATGTGTACAACGTTATCGGCAACAAAGAAGTAGTTTTTGTTAAAATTCCTTCCCGGGATATTTGGCCGTAGTCCAATGTTTTCTACAAAACCAGACGTTTCGGCAATGCCATCGACTTCCATCATCAGTGAAAATCGAGTGCGATAACGTGAGGTGGTATACGTTAGTGACCACAGTACTGTTGTTAAGGCTGAAGCAGTAAGTAGAAAGAAGTAGTTTCTATGGTAATATTTCATTTCGAAAATGATTTTAAATATAAATCTTAGAATATGGAAGTCATGTATGGTTCTCCATACCGATATTTTACATTCCCTAAACATTAACTTTGTCCTCTTCGTTTTTCCAATTTGCAATTTTAGTCTGATGATTTTGGATAAGCCGCAATTCCCTCGTGGTACTTGTAAGGTTGATAATTTCCCACCATCCGTTTCCTTTGTTTTTGATTTGCTGTCACACGCGCCAATGACCAATCAGAAGTTATGTTATTAAAATCTCATTGTCTATTTGGTCTTTCCTTACAAATTCAGACAGTGGGTGGAAAACATCTTGACACAGCTCGAATCCTGCCTCCCTATGACAACCCCGTTATGTACGTTTGTTGTAAATAAATGGCTTTTTGCTCCATTTCATTACTTCCGTCTTCCTACAAACTATTAAAATCTTCCTCCACATCTTCTGGAGACTCGACTTTAGCTTTTTAAACCTATTCCTATAACCCATTGTTTAGCTTTTTAAACATTTTCTAAAATTGGATGTTTTGTTCATATAACTTTGTACATCTGTAAATTTTGATAATTAGACTTTTTGTCTTATTTGACAAATTATTCGTTTTTTTCTCGGATATTGTATCTTAAAGTGTTGCAATAACGGTACTGTATAAAAATCATACAACTAAGTTTGTGTGTTATAAAGTAATAAATAAATATATGTTTCATATTATTATAAATAATAACAAAGTTTTTTACAAGAACATATTTTTATTATTTTGTAATTCACAAAATATTAAAATTATATTCTTGTAAACAGTTTTGTTATTATTAATAATAATATAAAAAAATCGGTATGGAGAACCATACATGACTTCCATATTCTAAGATTTATATTTAAAATCATTTTCGAAATGAAATATTACCATAGAAACTACTTCTTTCTACTTACTGCATCAGCCTTTACCACAGTACTGTGGTCACTAACGTATACCACCTCACGTTATCGCACTCGATTTTCACTGATGATGGAAGTCGATGGCATTGCCGAAACGTCTGGTTTTGTAGAAAACATTGGACTACGGCCAAATATCCCCGGAAGGAATTTAAAAAAAAACTACTTCTTTGTTGCCGATAACGTTGTACACATATATATAAAAAATATGCATAAAATTAATGGCTTGTATAAGTTAATGATTGATCTCCATTAAGTAGTGCTCAAGTTTCCAAAGTTTTAATATTATGATGTCCGTAATTAAAACATCAGAGCAGGTTCAGTGTGAATGAGGGTACACCGTGGACAAACATTTTCAACATTTCCTATTGAGCGTTGCTTAGAGTAAAGCTGCGAATCTACAGTGTATGTTTCACAGAACAAACACGCGAAAAAGAAGGAGCGCTCCGAAGTCACTCATGGACCCTCAGCATCTTGCAGAGGGTTCATTCCCTAAAGACGAAAAGTCTGTCTATGAATCGTTCCTCTGTAAACACGTGCAGTTACACTGCCCAGCGATCCACAGGAAGCAAATTGATGTCCAATTTTTCGGCTTGCACGCGTTATGTTGGTGTGGGTTTCGGCACTTTCCATTTAAAAAGCGTGCAAATGTAAGAAAATAAACATGAGTGAGGCCAGAAATAACGTGAATTGTTTGTGTGTATGTGTGTGTGTGTGTGTGTGTGTGTGTGTGTGTGTGTGTGTGTGTGTGTGTGTGTGTGTGTGTGTGTGTGTGTGTGTGTGTGTGTGTGTGTGTGTGTGTGTGTGTGTGTGTGTGTGTGTGTGTGTGTCTTACCTGCCTTTTTATTGCTGTAGGCATAATAATAAAATGGAAACCTAAACATTACATAACTGAGATATGCTTACCTGCCACGAAGTATATATTATTTTATACATGGAGGAGTTCAGTGACATACACACGTACAGAAGAATTATATATATAAAGATATTAACTCATACATAATTTACATTAAAATGAAAAAATTATAATTTTATTCCATGGCAACAAAATTATTTTATTTTTAACAATTACCATTGTTTGAAAAAGTTTAAATGATTTTCAAGTACTTTACTGTTGTTAAAACGTAAAAGGTTGCAGGTAAACTACCCCTTCCCCTTAACCGATCTTCACCAAAATCTAAAGTCCTTGAGAACTCTACAATTCAGGGACATATGCAGAAGATTATTTGATTCTGTTTGAATTTGCGGCTGTTATCGTTTGCCATAAGAAATACGCTTGATAAAAAAACGTTGCCGGTAAACTACCCCTTCCCCTTAACCGATCTTCACCAAAAACAATAGGTCTTGAATACTCTACAAATTAGGGCTGTATGCAAAACATTATTTGATTCTGTTTGAATTTGCGGCTGTTATCGTTTGCCATAGAAAAAAAATCTACAGATAGACACACAGACACACAGACACACACACACACACACTTTTCGAAAAACGACTTTTTTCATGTTTTGAGTGTAGTACAATCAGAATCTGCAATAATCTGGAACACGATTTTTTTTGCCATCACCATACTTCCATTTCCTTAAGGAATATGGAAGTAATATATAGACAAGGAAAATAAGAGCATTTATGAATAAATATGTGTGTGTGGGGGGGGGGATGTAAAGAAGCAGGATGTATACAAAGTAAGGAAGGCAAGAAAAAAAAAGATTTCCGCACGATTACTTCGCATTAAAACCTGAAATAATTTCACTTGGTATCGGTAATAAAAATGAAACTGGTTTTATGTACATTCCAGGCTTTATACAATATAACGTAATCGAAAGCTAGTTATGTTATAATTTAAGCATCGTGACTGACCTCGTCGAGGTGTGAGAAACAGCTGATCGCGGCGGTGATTATATCGTTTGGAATTAAATGAAGATGAGACAATCCTGCGGATGGCGTCACAAAGAGAAAGGTGTAAACTTCAGGATACGTGCTCTCTACTAATGACTACTGTCAGTTTGGAAACTTATTTTCTTCCTTGAAACGAGGATTAATAAACTACACGTCTACAATCGTTTACGAACTTGTGTGATTGTACGAACAACACGAGGTCATTCACATCTGGTGATTTTAATATGTGCCACCTTTAATTGAAAATGACGAAACGCAGATAAAATGTAGGCACACGTTTGTCAAAACGGTCACGTAAAATTATCACGCCTTTGCTATAGTCACCCCGAGACACGTTTACACATTAGGCTATCAAGTTGTTACAGATGAAGTAATTTGTAATGATGTCTGTGGCGTTACAAGTGATGGTGAGCTGTTTGCTTATTGTTTCAATGAAGTACTGCCACAAAATTATTTTATTTTGATAGTAAATTAAGAGATGTTATGTGTTGTACTTTCACCCATAAAAATAAGGCACTTTATAACATATGTTATTTTGAATCCAGTAACTTACAGTATTTTACCGCTTTTACTTCCATATTCCTTAAAGAAAATGGAAGTATGGTGATGGCAAAAAAAATCGTGTGCCAGATTATTGAAGATTCTGATTGTACTACACTCAAAACATGAAAAAAAGTCGTTTTTCGAAAAGTGTCTGTGTGTCTGTCTGTCTGTCTGTCTTGTGTGTGTCTGTCTGTAGATTTTTTTCTATGGCAAACGATAACAGCCGCAAATTCAAACAGAATCGAATAATTGTTTGCATACAGCCCTGATTTGTAGAGTACTCACGACCTATTGTTTTTGGTGAAGATCGGTCGAGGGAAAGGGGTAGTTTACCGGCAACGGTTTTTTTATCAAGGGAAATTTTTTTTCTATGGCAAACGATAACTGCCGCAAATTCAAACAGAATCAAATAATGTTTCGCATACAGCCCTGAATTGTAGAGTTCTCAAGACCTATTGTTTTTGGTGAAGATCGGTTAAGGGAAAGGGGTAGTTTACCAGCAACGTTTTTTTAACAAGGGTATTTTCTATGGCAAACGATAACAGCCGCAAATTCAAACAGAATCAAAATATTATTTGCATACAGCCCTAAATTGTAGAGTTCTCAAGACCAATTGTTTTTGGTGAAGATCGGTTAATGGAAAGGGGTAGTTTACGTGCAACGTTTTTTTAACAAGGGTATTTTATATGGGAAACGATAACAGCCGCAAATTCAAACAGATTCAAATAATTTTTTGCATACAGCCTGATTTGTAGAGTACTCAAGACCTATTGTTTTTGGTGAAGATCGGTTAAGGGGAAGGGGTAGTTTACCTGCAACGTTTTTTTATCAAGGGTATTTTTTATGGCAAACGATAACAGCCGCAAATTCAAACAGAATCAAATAATGTTTTGCATACGTCCCTGAATTGTAGAGATCTCAAGGACTTTCGATTTTGGTGAA
This sequence comes from Magicicada septendecula, assembly GCA_034769895.1. Lineage (NCBI taxonomy): Eukaryota > Metazoa > Arthropoda > Insecta > Hemiptera > Cicadidae > Magicicada > Magicicada septendecula. The sequence continues at coordinate 546,419,589 of CM068368.1, forward strand.
GATCGGTTAAGGGGAAGGGGTAGTTTACCTGCAACCTTTTACGTTTTAACAACAGTAAAGTACTTGAAAATTCATTTAAACTTTTTCAAACAATGGTAATTGTTAAAAATAAAATAATTTTGTTGCCAGGCAATAATATTATAATTTTTTCATTTTAATGTAAATTATGTATAAGTTAATATACATGTATAAAATAATATATCGTTCGTGGCAGGTAAGCATATCTCAGTTATGTAATGTTTACGTTTCCATTTTATTATTATGACTACAGCAATAAAAAGGCAGGGAAGACACACACACACACACACACACACACACACACACACACACACACACATACACACAAAATTCGCGTTATTTCTGGCCTCACTCATGTTTATTTTCTTACATTTGCACGCTTTTTAAATGGAAAGTGCCGAAACCCACACCAACATAACGCGTGCAAGCCGAAAAAATGGACATCAGTTTGCTTCCTGTGGATCGCTGGGCAGTGTAACTGCACGTGTTTACAGAGGAACGATTCATAGACAGACTTTTCGTCTTTAGGGAATGAACCCTCTGCAAGATGCTGAGGGTCCATGAGTGACTTCGGAGCGCTCCTTCTTTTTCGCGTGTTTGTTCTGTGAAACATACACTGTAGATTCGCAGCTTTACTCTAAGCAACGCTCAATAGGAAATGTTGAAAATGTTTGTCCACGGTGTACCCTCATTCACACTGAACCTGCTCTGATGTTTTAATTACGGACATCATAATATTAAAACTTTGGAAACTTGAGCACTACTTAATGGAGATCAATCATTAACTTATACAAGCCATTAATTTTATGCATATTTTTTATATATATGTGTACAACGTTATCGGCAACAAAGAAGTAGTTTTTGTTAAAATTCCTTCCCGGGATATTTGGCCGTAGTCCAATGTTTTCTACAAAACCAGACGTTTCGGCAATGCCATCGACTTCCATCATCAGTGAAAATCGAGTGCGATAACGTGAGGTGGTATACGTTAGTGACCACAGTACTGTTGTTAAGGCTGAAGCAGTAAGTAGAAAGAAGTAGTTTCTATGGTAATATTTCATTTCGAAAATGATTTTAAATATAAATCTTAGAATATGGAAGTCATGTATGGTTCTCCATACCGATATTTAATATTTGTCTTACAGTGTGGATCCTCATTACACATTAGTTAATGCATGTGTTTTGTCGTACATTAGATTAAACTGTGTTTGTTGCTGAAAAAAATGACATTATTCGTAATAATTATCATCGATATCAACGGAATAACTAACAATCCCTTTAAAACATTCTTATAACAGTGGAAAGTTAATAATCCAAATATTATTGGAACCAGGAACAATTCAAATTATGTACTTGTTACTTTGGGTTTTCTAACATAAGCTTTTGCAATAACAGTTCAGTATAAAAATCATACAAATAAATTTTTGCGTTATAAAGCAATATATGCCAAAAATAGTACTTCCACATTTACTTATAAAATAAAAAATAAGACAGAGAAGATATTCAACTAATACAGACTGCGTTCTGTCTACACCGAACAAAAGCAATCTGTTCTATGGTTCTTTCATGAAGTACTCACACATTCACAGCATTAGATTATCAACACCGACATGAGCTCAAAAAGTAATATATATATATATATATACGTTTACTGTTTTTCATTTTTTACTGATTGCTGTTATCAAATTCTGCTCAGCACAGTCCTGTTGTCACACTGTTCATACAGTTTATGAAGTAATGTAGGCTACTATAGGTCTAATTGTAAATGCGGTAACAAAAAATGTGTTCGCTTCAGTAGTATCTACAGACACAATTAGGGTAGACTACAATATTTACCATAAATACTATTTCCGTTCTTAGTTCAATCCTGATCTAAGCAAACAGGCGTGGCACATCTGAAACGTTATTTGCTGCTTGCGTGTCACTCTGACAGAAGGAGTACAGACAGGGTACGTATAATATTGATACTGTATAAACTCATGTGATTTGTAATAATGTGTCCTGATCAAAGTAAAATTTGTGTGACTGTGTCAGACCGACAGTGAAATATTTTATAACACCCGTTAATGGCTGTTTATTCACTGTTTAAAAATCTCAACAAAACAAAAAGCAAAGTTTATTTAAAAGGAAAATAGAATCTGTGACAATATACTAGTATACTGTATAATATCAGTTGCTGGCAGAGAGTAATTTGACCCTTCCATAGTTGTGTCATCACTTGAGTCAGCGTTATTAATGATAAGATTCTCCACAATGATGTCGATAATGTGGGCCATTTGCAATAGCTTATCTTCTTCTTTGATTATATACTGGATACAGTGACCCCACTTGTCCGCCGTTGTTTCATTTACTGCCTTCTGTATCAATTGTTTTATATCAGGAAGCTTATTGTCGTTACAGGCAACATATACTTTCAATTGGTTTCATGTTACTTGAGTAGGGTTCATAATTAGAGTGATAAGGAGGAAGTCTTAGAACAACGTGCTCCGATTCAAGTGGTAAGGTAACTCTACATGACTATACAGATATTCTGCACATGCGCGTAACACATTACTGTGTTAACAGTGTCAACGCCCCTGACCAATAGCGCTTCAGATTTGCCACGTAGTTTGTTTACATCAGGATTGAACTAAGAACGGATTTTTTATACAAAGGTACAGGCGAGAATAATATAAATAAATACGGGAATGCCTTTAAACATTATTTCTGATTCTGTCCCGTTTAGTATAGGCAGTTCGGATTACAGATCGGATTATAGACATTCTATTGTAGTCAAATGAGTCTACTAGATTCAGACTCTGATAAAATGAAGGACATTTACATCTTCTTTAGCAGAGTGCGTTAAAATAAAGAATAAAAACAATGTCTTGAAAGGACGACCTTGCTCGGCAGTCGAGGTCTGATAATTTACTTACGATATGTTTCAGTTCATTGCTTTTGTTTATTATTTGCCGGCACTTAATGACAAAAAAAGGACGTCAGGCAGCATGGAATCCAATTGTAGAAATTACTTTGAAACTTATCTGGTATGTAATTTACCGTTATAGTATTCTACAATAGCAGAGTACAGTTAGCTGTAATGCTCATTACTTAACTGTTCCACAGTGACTCAGCTTCTTTCTTTTATTTTTTGCAGCTGACTTTACTGTTTTGTTCAACATAAATACGATCCGATAATCTCACGTTCTTCCCCTGATTCGAAGCTGATCAAAACCTAGAGAATTATCCATTATACGGCCTATTAAAGCGTCTATATTAGCTTAATCACTTTATTTACTCTAGCATCTCAATTTCTACATGAATAAAACGGATGATCTGAAGGGCCTACCATTATTCATAGCATAAGAAACGTCTAATGATTTTGTTTGGTTGACGGAGAAGATCTTGCATTCATCTACGTCTGTTAACTGCGGCTCACCCGATGAGACGAAGATTTTTTTGTTTAAATTTGTGTAATTTCATAATATGAAGTACTTATTAGAAGTACGCAGGGTTATAATGTATAACATTTGTACTTCTTAATAAATTAATGACGCAATGTTTGTATTTTTTATTGAACGATAAATCCTTATTTTGTCATTTAAGTCTGCTGTCGATTTTCGGAAAAAATTCAACGTGTCCTTGCTTCAGATGTAGGCCTAATAGTTAATTTTGTTTAATGCAAACTCTTTTTATAAAAAAATAAGTATGAGCTAAAGATAATATTTAACTTTACCGTAAAAACTGAGATTTTTTTCAGGAATGTCATCAGTTGATCGTAAAGATCACAAATTTTTTATATTTTTATCCTGTGTAGAGTTTTTGCTAGCCGTTCTTTCATCACGTACTATGAACACGATATATCATTGTTGTCTGCAAAATGCCTGTTGCAATAATTTATATCGTTTTAGAAGTATGAAATTTATTGTCATGAAAAGAAGATTTATTAACTATCCTTTTTACCTTTTTTCCCTAGGTCTCCATTGAATAACAAACTCAGGTCTACTCGAGCGCATACAATTTTTAATACCACAATACACGCCCAACTTATACCCACGGCGTGGCACTTAGGTGAGTCACAAAGATATTTGCACTCAGCGTGTTCTGACATTTTCAACCTTGCGCTTACCCGGGTTGTAGACCAGTTTACTAGGCAGTTATGGGGTAACAGAGCATAAACTTGTGTGTGTGTTATACTACTGAGGGAAAATGAGTGTCAGGAATCAGGAGCAGCGGATTAACATCAAATTTGCTGAAAATTGGGAAAAAGTGCGAACAAAATTTAGCTCTTTTACAACAGGTTTACAATGAACGGTTTACAAGCATCTAACAGAGGATTTGGGAGTTAGAAAGATTACTGCAAAGATTGTGCTTCGAATTCTGGCACAAGATCAGAAAGAATGTCACCTTTAAATTTCATACGATTTCTTTTTAGGAATTAAGAGGTTTTTATAGATTTATTACTGTTGATGAAACGGTTAAGTCATGGTGCTGAAACATGATGAAACATGTATGATCCGAAAACAAAACTCCAGAGCATGCAATTAAGAACAAAGAATCACAAAGCAATACGCCTGTCTGTTCTGAGTTCAAAACCGTGCTGGTACGTTTTTGATCGCAAGGGTATTGTTCACTAAGATGGTCCATCAAGATTGTTACTTGGAAATTCTGAAAAATTTACAGGAATGTGTTCGGAGGAAAAACCTGTACTCTGTCCTGGCATGATCGCAAAACTTGACCAACCACTTCATTCCCCTCACATAGCACCCTACGACTTTTAGTTGTTCCCAAAATTAAAACTACCTCAAAATAACACAGATCTGATGACATTCCCGACGTCCAGCGCGCCGCGGCAAAGATACTGCGCAGCCGCTAATGTATAGGTACGCAAACAAGTTTTTACAGCCTATTCCTAGAATTAAATTGTCACACCTATTACATGTAGGGTATGCTAACTATTGTGGCTCTGACGGGAAATGGTGTTATCGAAGAATGGGAAGAGGGACTGCACTTATTGGCATGTCTATCCAGTGTAAGAACTGATAAACTCAGTCAAGTGTTGCCTATCTACTTCGCAGCCATCAAGTCTAATGTGAGTATGTATACCTCTAATTCGACACTTAGGTTCTTAAAAGAGTGTATACAGTGCGTACAGTGTTACGCATTGTGCAGCAGGAATCTCACTGCAGTATGTCAAATTTTTAAAATTCCCACATTAAAAATTTATGGAAAATTATAAAATTGTATTCTTGCTCAAAATAGAACCTCTCTACTTCCTCAGAACTTCCTGTAGATCCAGTATACGTAATACAAATGCATTCATACGCGTTTTGTGGTGAGGGATTACATATATTTGTGTATAGGAAGAATTCGACTTTTATCTGGTATTTACTTGCGATAGCGCTTGCTAAATACGATTCTGTACAAGTAGGTACAGTGCTCGATGCGACAAGTAGCTTGTTCATTGTCTGATATAGAAAGCTCTTATATGCATTAAAGAGTTAACAGCCTCTTCAACAAACCGTAGATTGGGTTAACACTTTTCATATACAGCACGGAAGGGAGGCTAAGATGTGGGTGCAAGATATTAAATCAACGTGTTATTAATTCTGCGTGTTGTCCAGGTCGCATGAACACCACGATCTTGCGTATTCAGCATGTTGTGCATGTTGGCCTTGTCAAAAACCTGTTAAAGACAAGGTTCTCGCTACGAACTGAAGGGAAATGAGTAGATTTTATTGAGCATGCCTGATGCTCCCACCCCCGGACGATGTCTATGCGTCGTTGTTGATAAGACCGACAATAAAGACACGTTGCATTCATCGGATCAGATGACATCAACTACGGAGATTCATCGTAACCGAAGTCTACGTCAGTGGTATACGACTATCGAGAGACCGGATTCCGTGCGATATTTAGACGCCGTCGCAGTCTAGCAGAGTCTAAATATCCGTAGTATGTTTACATACGCCAATAGACTTTCTCTGTAACATGGTATTTCGGAATACTTTTCAAAGTTCATAAAGGAAATTTAAGAAAGCGTTGCAATTTTTAAAAACGTGGTTCTGAAGATGAGTAGTTTAAAGTTTACTTGCCTGTTGTTGTGGTGTCACATTCTATGTCAGATCAGTGACACCGCTACAGATGTACTACCAGCAGCTGTGAAATCGACACACCGAAAGATTTACATAACACAAGCGGTGTCTGAGAATGTGAACATTGCTGGAGAGGTAGATTTATGTGCGCGGTCACGTAAAGAGCTCCTTATTCGGCACGTGGCTGGAACGTGCTACGAGCCTCTACGGTCACTTTACTGACTTCTCATAGAACCGTCTTCAGTGAGAACAATTTTAATTGGACGGTTGTTCCCGTTTAACAAATCTTGGGCGTTTTCGACTGGCATTCGTGTTTGGGGAGTGTCGTACATGTTGAGTATAATGCACGTACTTGGATAAATGTTGAAGAGTTTGTTAACAATCTCCCTGAAATATTAAGAAAACATGAGTGTAAAGATAACTTTTATCGAGAGATTATCTAGTGGATGCAGGAAAGAAATCATTACATATTTTTTTGGCAAAATAATCATCATCTCCCTGGATTTAATTAAATTTTATTAAAGTTCAGTAATAGAGATTAGTTCTATGTTTAGCGGAACAGTAAATTACTGATTCTTTTACTTTCCGTTTACACCACAGCTTCGGATTCTTGAAATTGTTATGGAAATATGAAAAATTCTGATAGCATAGCAAGGCAAGGTGTCAGGTTTATTAGATTAATATGTCTTTTTTCCAAGATATCTGTTCATCAAAACGTGTTTCATCAAAATAATCTATGAAAAATCTTACGTATAATTTCTGTGACAATGTGTGTCATATATTCAAATTAACATTGTCGGTGAAACAGTTTCTTTCATAAATAAAACAAACGACTTTGAGATAAAATTGAAAATATAATGCAGTTTGGGACTGCTGATCGTTTGAATGTATGAAACTTTTCGCAGGTACACTTGTATGTTTTGTATTAATGCGCATTTTTTGGAAACAGAAAATGTTACAAGTCAATAAATTCCTCTTCAGATGCGAAATCTTGTTGTAACTGGAAGAACCAACAATATGGTCTGTAGAATATGAAGAATCAAAGATCGATGCACACATTTTCTTGTAAGGGTATTGCCTGTAAGGTTTTCTGTTGTTTTATTACTTCCCAACGTCTTGCAAAGAACTGCTAACGGGTGCCAAAAGCATCTGATTTCATAATTTTCCAGTTAATCATGTAATCCTCACCACCCCAAGCTAACGAGTCATGAATTAATCGTTACTGTCGCAACCAATACGTGGTGGAGCTAACCGTTGTCGCATCACGTACAAGGGTACACTTGTTGAATGTATGCCTTAAAGGAAAATTCCTGTATACAAATCTATAGTTCGGGTTGGTAAATTTAAGGCGAATGTTGGCTTTTAAAATAATTTAACCCTTATTGTTACAATACGATTACGTAGAATGAAACTCTTTCCAACTCAGTGAGATTACGCTTCAATAACCTTCAGCGGACTGTGGAATCCAGAACATATTATCTACGCTGCGCAAAATGTAGTGTGAAATTGTCCTGTGAGTTACTCGATGTGAATGAATTCTCCAGTCGTTGTAAATATACGAAGAAAATTCAATAATAATAGCTATAGCGAGAGAAGCGGTCATTTAAACTAGGTCGCAGCACCCACAAGTGTAGAAATATCGATTGTAGAGATAATTATTGATTCGATTCTTGTTTGTACCGATTGTGGTTGCTGACTCTTGTTTGTACCTGCGTGTTTTGTCCTCTTCACACTCCATTCGCAGATGAAAAGAAACATATTTCTTAGTCATTATATATATATATATTTCTATTTTGAAGGACGTGATCCTGGCTAGTTTTAGTCGAGTCACTGGGCTAAATAATTAGCCCTTAACGGGTTAAATCACGATGGTTTGATCAATATTCATGAGGCAAAATCAAAACATCAAGTAATATCGTTGATTATGATAATTATGAAAAAAATACACTCAACTTTATATGTAACACTATCGGCGCGTGTGTGGTGCTGGTGTGTGTGTGCGCGCGCGCGCACTAATGAGCACACATACAAGTGGCATACAAATGTATACAAGGGTATACTTTATTTTAATAATGCATCAAAGTGTTGATATGTATTATGTTATACAAGTATCCGTTGCAGTTCTACGTTATACCAGAGACATCTTAGACGTTTGTATAACTAATGTTTGCACACTATCGTGCGTCTGGTTTAATGTGCAGTGTTCGCTATGGAACACGCTGATTTGATAGAAATGTTTACGGCTTGTGCCTAGTTCGACTGTCTAGTTCTTGTTTTCTAATATTGACTTTTTTGTGTGTATTTTAATCGATCTTATATTTTTTTATAACTTTAAGTACTTAACTATTTCCATATACTCATGATAGTGACGCAGTGTGGTTGGCCTATATGTTTTGTTATTGCCATATTGTCCACGAATTTGTGTCCATGTGAACGAGTTACAGGCAGTAAGCGGTTCAGGGTAACAAATTCATTCGAATACAAGGTTTCGTATAAAAAAATTGTTTTTGCAAGACATTTTTATTACTAATTTTAACTTACACGTAATTAATAATTTTTGCGTAACCATTTTCAACCATCATTGAGTAACTGACTGATCTTGCAAGACATACGTATTTTAACTGAAGTTGAAAAATCAATTAAATATGATTAATAAAACTTTCTTAATAAAAAAATCCATGAACTGTAATAGTCCTACTTAGAAATAAATAGTCGAAGACGTAACACTAATTTCAAAAATTGGGACACACTAAAAAAATACGAAGAAAAAGAGACGGTTTTTACTATAGGTGGGTTCGTTCACGCCAAAGCCTCAATGTTAACGCAAGTTTTCATTGAATACTTATTTTCGATATATGAATCTGCACAGATTCAAAGTAAATAACGGGGAAAATTCCTTTTGTTTTCCAAAATCTTAAGGAAGCCGCCGCAGAGCTTATAGATTACAGAAAGCACCGCCAGGTAGCCACAACAGTTGTGGCGAATTAGTAAAGCATTTGAGGCGACGATACGGGAACCAGGATTTGCGCTAAGCATAACTGAAAAGAAGATAGCGTTACGGCGAATGTTTTCGAGAATTAACATCGGTTAATCTAAATGACCTTTTGCGACTAGTAAAAATATGGTCATTAGCTCAACATACTTCCCCCGCCGCGATATACATAAAATAACGTGGATATCTCCAGACGGAGAAACAGGAAATCAGATAGACCACGTTCTGATAGACAAAAGGGCAGCAACAAGTATATTAAATGTAAGAAGCAGAAGAGGGGCATGCTGTAACTCAGATCATATGCTAGTGCAAACTACCTTCAGGTGCAAAATTAACCAGAACAAAAGCAGTAAAACAGAGAGAAAAGAAAGATTAAACATAGATAAACTGAAAGACCAAGACATCCGGGATAAACTTGAAAAAGAAATTAGCGAAAAACTTCAAGAGAAGGAAAACCCAACATTAGAATCATACTGGGAAAACATTAAAAACACTACAAAAACAGCGGCAAAAGAAATATTAGGAATAAACAAAGGAAATGAAATGGACCAATGGTTTGACGAAGAGTGCAAAAGGGCAATTGGAGAAAGAAACAAAGCACACAGATTATATATGACAAGACGGACACGAGAAAGAAAAGAAGAGTTCAGAATAAAAAGGAAGCTGGCAGATAAGACGTGCAGACAGAAAAAGAGAAAGTTCGAGAATAACAAAATACTGAAAATGGAAAAAGACTTTATAGAAAATAACTCACGAGATGCATATAAATTTATTAAAAATTTAAAACAAGGATATAAACCAAATACAAATATATGCAAAAATCAAAATGGAGAAATAATCAGTGACATAGAAGAAATTAAGATAACGTGGAAAACATACTTCAAAAGGGTCCTAACGGACGAAACAAAGGACAGAAATAGACAAGAGCCTAGAAGAGGAAATGAACACGATGACGAACCGCCACCATCAATGCAGGAAATACAAGAGGCAATTAAAGCACAGAAAAATAACAAAGCTCCAGGAATTGACGAAATTCCCTTTGAACTACTTAAGTGGGGGGGGGGGGGAAACTCGTGGAACAATTGCATGCCTTAATACTCACTATATGGAGTACAGAACAAATCCCTGACGATTGGAGGAAAACCATCATATGTCCTACACATAAAAAAGGGGACAAGCTATCATGCCAGAACTACAGAGGAATCTCTCTACTATGCTCCGGATATAAAATTTTTACATACATCATCAATAAAAGATTACAGCCATATGCTGAAGAGATTATCGGCGAATACCAGTCCGGTTTCAGAAAAGGAAGATCCACCATAGATCAAATATATACAGTCAGACAAGTTCTGAGTAAAACGTGGGAACAAGATATAGACGTCTATAATATTTTTGTTGATTTTAGACAAGCCTATGATTCGATAGATAGGGATAAACTATCTAATATTTTATACGAATTCGACATACCAGTGAAACTGGTAAGGATGATAAACTTGACAATGACTAATACAGAAGCTCAGGTACGAATACAAGGACACAAAACAGAAGGATTTGTAATCAATCGAGGGTTAAAACAGGGAGATGGGCTGGCCCCGACCTTGTTTAATCTAGCTTTAGAATATGTGATCAGAAAACTGTCAGTAGGAAGAAACAACGTACTGACAAACAAATCGGTCCAATTAGTAGCCTATGCGGACGACATCAATATAATGTGTAGGACAAAAAATGCAGCAGAGGAAACGTATTCTGAACTCAAAGAAAATGCTAGCAATATAGGCCTCAAAATCAACATAGATAAAACAAAAATATTAGTGCAGACTAGAAGACAAAGAAACTACGGAACAATCGACAATATCGAAAAGGTGGACAACTTTAAATACTTGGGAACCATATTAGAAAAAAACGGCACAGAAGAAGCCGAAATCCGAAACCGGATAGTCCAAGCCAATAAAGCGTATTTCGCCACATCAAGTATTTTCAGATCCAAAGACATCCACAGAAACACGAAACTAAGGATATACAAATCAATAATAAGACCCATCCTAACATATGGTTGCGAAACGTGTATCCTGAACTCCAAGGCAGCAAACACTCTCGATACCTTTGAAAGAAAAATATTACGAAGAATCCTGGGACCAGTTAATGACGTACATGGCTGGAGAATAAGATATAACTATGAATTGTATCAAATGTATAAAGAACCACCGTTAACACGGTACATAAAACTACAGCGTCTAAGGTGGGCTGGTCATGTAGCCAGGATGGGAGAAGAAAGGATACCACAAAAACTATTGTATACCAGAATCCATGGAAAAAGACCAGTGGGAAGACCAAGGAGAAGATGGGAGGATGCGGTGGATGAGGATGCAAGAGAGATATTAAAAGTGCGTTCCTGGAGGAGGATGGCTGCTGACAGAGGAGAATGGGGGGAAAAATTGAAGGAGGCCAGGGCCCAACAAGGGCTGTAGTGCCATAGAAAGAAGAAGAAGAAAGAATCTAAATGACCTATCATGAAGCTCCTGAAAATTTTCGAATCCGGTTTGCGAACCTGACAGTAATAGTTGGTGTTAAAGACTGTAAGATGTAGTAAGCCTTAAGAATTTCACTTAACGAAAGTAATTAAGATGTTTGATTTAGGCGCCTCAGTTAGGTGATCCAAAGTCGCGCCACTCTACAGCAGTGATATATCTCACGATTAAGAGACGCCTTTAACATACCGCCGTTGAAATAGGATAGAACAAACTACCGTCGCTACAAGGGCGGTTTCTGTACGAGGTAGCTAGTTAGCACTACCTCCAGAAATTATGAGATATAAAAAATATATAAACTGTTTTTGTTATACGATCGCAAATAAACTCAATTTTTATTCCTGTATTATGACGTTATTAAAATGTCCATACTAAGTTCCTTTTTAAACAACCACCGCCCTCTCCGAATGTTGTAGTTTAACATTCAGAGTGAGGTTGCTCGAGTCTAGGTAGCAGTTTTCATTCCACCTCACGCAAAGTATTAGGGTGTCACGAGACTTATCTGAGGGGGTTGAGGGGTATACCGCAGCGAAGCATAAGAGCGAGTGCGAGAGCAGAAGAGTAAGACAGAGCATATACCGAGCTACCTACAGCATTGCAGTATGACTTCGTTTGTCAGTGGTCTGTTAAAGATTATTCAACTGTGTCCTGTGCGTGTAGTGTTACAGAAAGTCAGTCGTTTTATTGTTTACGAAGTGACTTAACGTTTGCTTGAACACACGTTTATTTATTTGAATTTTGTGTTTACATGTAATTAGATCTAATAATATTTAAATAAAAACTTAAAGTTGTTCTTTTTTCAGGCTTAATTTTTTTGTGCAGCACCAGATTTTTTAGTCACGAACCGCCGCTGCGTAGGTATGAGAATAAACTGACAACATTGAATCAAACCATGGGTATAAACGCAGGAAGCCCAAGTGCTACAAATGTGGAAAACTAATACTTGTGAGGAATACTAATATACTGTGAAACGGATGTAGATGATACGTAGTAACTAAGAAATAAAACTTCTTAACATCACGCAGTTTCCACATTTCACAAGAACCATATGAAATTTATTATCAATGGAATCAGCGAAAAATGTCGACCTCAATCACGGTTGGACAGAAGAATAAATTCATTTTGTTTTAATTGTCTCCAAGTCACGTTACTAATATTTAGAATTAATATTAGGCAATTACCTGTATTAACTACCGTCTTGTGACTTCTTTAGTTTTTTCCTTAAAACAACGCGTTTCGAGAATAAATTCTCATCATCAGGTTTTTAAAAATTATAAAAACATCAAATTCACCCAAAAGGGGTCGTCAACTATTTAAAATACACAAACACAAAAACACCACACATAACTAAACACCGACACAGTCACGGCACAGTCCGATGCGCATCGTCTCGCCGCCAACGACCAACTGTTGCACTTTGTCTTATACGACCGTTATCATTGCCCGCTGACCCATCGATATCGATGGCCGTGTTGTACAGCAGATTCGATCGGAACGAAACTTTGTCATTAAGTAGCTGGTCCGTTTGTAACTTAGAAGCCCTGTATATCTCATATTCCTCCACAGCGTTCATGTATGCACCCTTTTTACAATTATGAAGCAGTTTAAAGTTTGTGTGGAAGTCTGAGTACTTATGATTATACAGCATTAAATTCTGTGCGTAACTGGATCTAGTTTTCGAGATATCACTTTTGGGCAGGTGTTCTTTAAAACGTTCGGCTGACGGCCTGCCCGTTTGTCCTATATAGAATTTGTCACAGTCATCGCATTCAAGCTTGTACACTCCAGTTTTCTCTTCAGCCGGGATATGAGTTCTTTGTCCCAAACGTTTTTTGATGTTATTTGTGGTTTTAAAGGCCACTGCTATTTTACGTTTTTTCAGCTCATTCTTTACAATGACTGGTAGTACATTTGTGTACTCAGTTACTATAAATTTAGTATCTTCTTTAGATGGGCCGGTTAATCTGCTTTTACTATTGATTTTTACCGAGTGTTTTCTTATAAGCTTGTTTATGATTCCACTGTTATACCCATTAGCGATAGCTGTACTTTTGATTATATTATTCTCTTCCACTCTGTCTTTTTGCTCAAGGGGAATAGCAAGCATTCTATGAACGAACGCGTTGAAGGCTGCCATTTTTTGGGAATATGGATGGTACGAATCGGCATGAATAGTAATATATTGGTATATATTGGTATATATATACCAATAAGGTACAGGAGTTCATAAAAAACAATAATATTATAAAGCTACACAAGGATCCCACTAGCGCCTATGTCAAGGAATTAAACAACGCTATAAATAAATGCCCCAATCTCCTCAATGAAAGCACTAGACGTTATTTAAAACCCATAAATGCCAGGGCCCCAGAACTTACGGGTTTACCCAAAATACATAAAGAAGATATGCCAATACGCCCGGTTGTAAATTACACGACTGCCCCTGGTTATAGGACGGCTAAAAGATTAGTAAAAATCATAAAAGAGAACATTGACATAGTAAATAACTACAGCATAAAAAACAGCTACGATCTCGTTGAAAAAATTAAAACTATTAAGTCAGCACCACATTATAGGTTGGCTTCATTTGACGTAACTAATCTGTACACCAATGTGCCGGTAGTTGAGACAATGACAATTCTCAGAAATAGGTTAATTAATACAAATAGGTTAGGTAGAAATGAAATTGATGAACTTATGCAACTGCTAAAAACAATACTCAAACAAAATTATTTCTCTTATGATAATGAGTATTTCATGCAGGAGGATGGTCTGGCAATGGGGTCACCTTTATCGGGGATTTTAGCGGACCTATACTTGAACCACTTTGAGAATACATTTTTAATGTTTAGTCTTAATAAACAGCGAGACAAAATTAAATTTTACGTACGCTACGTTGACGACACTTTTATGATATTCAATGGAACGAGTAGACAAATAGAAAATTTGAAAGGATATATGAACAGCATAAACATGAAAATCCAATTTACCCTAGAAATGGAGAATAATAGCTGCCTGAACTTTCTTGATCTCACTATCAGCAAATATAATGACCGTTTTAGATTCAAAATTTATAGAAAGCCCACCACCACGAATATTACTATTTATGCCGATTCGTACCATCCATATTCCCAAAAAATGGCAGCCTTCAACGCGTTCGTTCATAGAATGCTTGCTATTCCCCTTGAGCAAAAAGACAGAGTGGAAGAGAATAATATAATCAAAAGTACAGCTATCGCTAATGGGTATAACAGTGGAATCATAAACAAGCTTATAAGAAAACACTCGGTAAAAATCAATAGTAAAAGCAGATTAACCGGCCCATCTAAAGAAGATACTAAATTTATAGTAACTGAGTACACAAATGTACTACCAGTCATTGTAAAGAATGAGCTGAAAAAACGTAAAATAGCAGTGGCCTTTAAAACCACAAATAACATCAAAAAACGTTTGGGACAAAGAACTCATATCCCGGCTGAAGAGAAAACTGGAGTGTACAAGCTTGAATGCGATGACTGTGACAAATTCTATATAGGACAAACGGGCAGGCCGTCAGCCGAACGTTTTAAAGAACACCTGCCCAAAAGTGATATCTCGAAAACTAGATCCAGTTACGCACAGCATTTAATGCTGTATAATCATAAGTACTCAGACTTCCACACAAACTTTAAACTGCTTCATAATTGTAAAAAGGGTGCATACATGAACGCTGTGGAGGAATATGAGATATACAGGGCTTCTAAGTTACAAACGGACCAGCTACTTAATGACAAAGTTTCGTTCCGATCGAATCTGCTGTACAACACGGCCATCGATATCGATGGGTCAGCGGGCAATGATAACGGTCGTATAAGACAAAGTGCAACAGTTGGTCGTTGGCGGCGAGACGATGCGCATCGGACTGTGCCGTGACTGTGTCGGTGTTTAGTTATGTGTGGTGTTTTTGTGTTTGTGTATTTTAAATAGTTGACGACCCCTTTTGGGTGAATTTGATGTTTTTATAATTTTTAAAAACCTGATGATGAGAATTTATTCTCGAAACGCGTTGTTTTAAGGAAAAAACTAAAGAAGTCACAAGACGGAAGTTAATACAGGTAATTGCCTAATATTAATTCTAAATATTAGAAGAATAAAATTTGGGAACTGATATAATGAGTTTTTGTTCAACACGAGTTAATGAGTATTAATCATATTTAATTGATTTTTCAACTTCAGTTAATGAGTTTTTGAACAAGTTTTTGTTCTCACGAAAGGCGAAGGCAATGCTTGAGAAAGCTGTGATACAGTTTTGAGTTGGCTCGAGATTGACAAGTAAATGCTAGTTGCAGATGCTTTCAATGAAGATACGTTTGGTTCTGGCATTATGAGCATCTACTAGCTTATGTGCTACGGTTTTAAAGATAATATGCTGAATTTTGTCAGAGATCTCAGAGGTTTGTCTTTGGTGATAAACTCAATTTACATCTCAGTAATTGCTACACATAACAACATATTAAAACATTTTTTTATTTATAAAATATATCTCGGACGAGAGTTATAAAACTCTGTTCAGACATAGAGTATTATTTTGTTAAGGTAATTGCTTTTCCATTTTATTTACAGGGAAAGTAATAGGCGACTTTCTGTTAAATTTAATTTTACACATTGAAGATTAGACAGATGTATAGTAGACCTATAACATGTGTTGGTTTTATAGAGTTGTGTGTTTTCACATAACGTATCATTTAATACGTGCTATATTCACAGAAGTTACTACTATAATTAAATACTTCAAATTAATGTTTAATGGAGAATTAAGTGTTGATTGACATTAACATAGTTCTATGCATTATTCCGTCTATTATTGATATTCGAATAGACTATAGACTGAGGTCTCTATATTTTTAAGCCTAGTTTAATGAATGTTCATGCCGTTAACAAGTTTCCATTGCTATTGAAATTTGCTGATGTTTTCTAGTTTTAACATATAGAATGAAATACTGTGTACACAACGTTTCAAGTTTTATTAATAACGATCATTACTTAATAATAGACTGTTGTACAGAGTAGGCAATAATATAGACAACTAATAATAATATACTTGTTTAGGTCAACTGAAACGATAAAATAGGGTACAAGTACTTGGAGAAGTAATTATTATATTTGATAATATACATAATATTATACTTGTTAAAGAATGGGCAGACTTTAATAAGTGATGTTAAAGTAGACCGTATACGTAATAAGTCTGTTATGTTCAACAAGTCTTTACAACGTTAGCTTTACTTCTTAATAATGACAGTATTCCTCAATCGAGCTCAATGAAAGCAAAGAGACAAGATAAAATTTTACATAATACTATTCCATATAATGTCGTATCTCAGAAGAAGAGAATCACAAATATGAGAGCAGTGCAAGAGGTTGCCGTTCACATAAGAGGGTTTACTGACGTAATACGAAGATATCGTTCGATGCAGACATCAAAATGTTTACGTTGTGTCGGAAGGGAACAGTATAATTTTCATGCTACAAAACTGGTCTTCACTAAATAATCTACATCACTATGCATAGACGAGGCGGTATTACGACAGGCATAATAAACAAGATTACATTTAACTTGACTCGCATCTACACTACTGTTCCGGCCAACATAAGATAGAAAGCGAAGGTGCTTTAACCACAGTGATGAAGAGTCTTGTCTAATTAATTATGTAAACTGAATGAAATATCAGTTGCAATTAACATGGGAAAGGAAGAATTTTTAAATTTAATGACACACGCTAACGAAACAAATAAAATTTTAAAATATCGTTGTGTCTATCGGAAGACATTTCTGCGGTCTAACTATAAATTTACTTTCTTTATAGTGCGTCAACGTTTGATGAAAGTTTAAAGTAAACTGTCATTCATAAACACGGTCAAAAATCAATAATTTAACTGGTAACAATATAAACGAACGGAACGCGTACAGAAAATGATAAATATTCAAACAACACACTGTCGTAAACCTGATTTTGAAACAACAAGCGTTTTACGTTTATTTACACCAACGTTTCGCACATTCTGTGACTATTTCTCTCTCCGCCTCAATATCTACTTAACGTGCTACTAAGTCTGTCTATGTGTGTTACTTTAGTTTTCCATAAACACATCCACAATCTTAAATCTGGTGCGTAGTGATTCCATGTCAACTGAATTAAATGTAACTGAAAGTCGCCTATCTATCTTATCTCCTGTAAAAGGTTTAGTAATTTATAACTCGTTAGTGGGAACAGTGAACGAGGAACTATCTCGTCGCACAGGACCCAAAGATCAGAGTTTCCAATCTAAATCTTCTCCCCTATACTGGCCGCTATCATGTTTAGATTTCTGGCGTTATTAGACACCAGAGACTAGACACCAGTTGTTTTGTATACATGTAACAACTTCAACAATTTTATATACATCAGAAACTCCGGAGGTTAACAAATAAATGAGTCCTTAGACTTTGACAAACCCTAATTAGAAATTAAACAATGAGTGCAGAAGTACAGAAGTAGTTGGCAGCGGCTTGATTAGGATATGGTAAGTAAAATATATAGATACAGAGCAAATTAACACGTACACAGCAAAGTATATAGAAAGGAAAGTCTGACAGAAACGTACCTTTGAGGGAACAGATCTTATTGCCTAAACTTTATACTTCATTGTAGTAGCACTTAATTAGAATACACAACAATGATTATATCTTAAATGAGAATACTGCACTTTCTAAAACCTACAATAATTTTGAAAGTAAGATTTTAATATGTAGTTAAAGAAGTAATAATCAAAAAGGGGATAACATGACATTCTACGAAGATTTATGAATACGTTTATAAACGTAATAACTAATATTAATATTTTATTCCAAATCTGTTTAAAAAGTAACAGAAATTTAAATACGGTCAACTTTAAAAGTACATTATTATAAATATGTTTAAGCACAGGTAAACCTTTTATATGTTTTCTGCCCTGTTCTTTTTTTTCACAGAATCCAATATTACGCAAGCAGTAATAACTTTACTTTATAAAACTATTTTTGTAACAGTAATAAACAGCTTGTGTTGAGTTAGCAATGTCGTTTGACATGCCAGAAATATGTTCTCACACGACACAGCCGTCACGCTGCAGTACAGTCTGGTTATGGTGAACACATTACAAGATAATTGGCACCTTTCTTTACCTAGTCTAATATTAGTGTCGTTGATTTTTACTGCGAAATCAGATGTTCTACTGCTTCTATACAAGTAGTTTTATGACTCTGTTTATGGCTACACTTAAGAGTTGGTTAACTGAGTGTTCTGTTTCTGTTTGTATTTCTTGAAGCGTGATACATAATTCAATGTGAAAGTCTACACAGGAGCTCAGTTATCTTTAAACTTGCTCTCAGAGTAATGCTTTGTTTATACAAACAAAAAAAGAAATTTCAGAAAGCTTATATGGCATAATTTATTTTAATATAAACAAAAATTAGAGAATTTATTGATTTTGCTAGGATGCGACGTGTTAAATCCTGTTCTTAAACAGACGGAGCGGAAGTAAGTAGAAATACCAGCATTAAACGAGGCTAGAACCTGTATCACGTGTCTAGCAGACTGTATTTGTATGTTACAGGCTACTTCCATCCCAGCAACTTATTATAGCCACACTTCAATGTTATTCTGAAACATACGTATACATAATTATGTCATTTAAACTGTCAATTTTAACTCATCACTTTGTGTGTAATGTTTTAGTGGATGGTTAGTGAGGATCGGTCAATAATACAAATTTTAGCTATTTTGCGTCGACGTTTCGAAAATATTTATTGTCATCTTCAGGACCTGTGTGTGAAATACAATAGAAATATCAAATATAACGAAACAATTAAATATTTGGGTGAATGTGTTGGTGTATGTGAGTGTGTGCGTGCGTATGTATGTATCATTTTATATGTGAAGACCTATGATAGTTTGTTTACATCTTCAAATTATCTTTAAGAAAACGAGTAGATTATAGTATGAGAGAACTTAATTTATACAGTATTACAATTTAAATTACTAAATTTAATGATATTTTAATTAATTAAACAAACAGTAATCAATAATTGGATATTAGATTGGTACATAAATTGTTTATACCTACAGCAGTCAACATATAGCAAAGTAATATATTACCTATAACTAAAACAGAATACGGGATGTTCACTACGTAATTATTACAAGTTATTTTTACCATGTTTCACTCCCTACTGGTATTAACAAACAATCATAATTTAGAAACATACAATTTACACAATAACTGTAGAACATTACGACTTAAATCAGATAGTTGACAACTTTTGTTTGTAACCTTTGTCAACTATCTGATTTAAGTCGTAATGTTCTACAGTTATTGTGTAAATTGTATGTTTCTAAATTATGATTGTTTGTTAATACCAGTAGGGAGTGAAACATGGTAAAAATAACTTTTAATAATTACGTAGTGAACATCCCCTAATCTGTTTTAGTTATAGGTAATATATTACTTTGCTATATGTTGACTGCTGTAGGTATAAACAATTTATGTACCAATCTAATATCCAATTGTTGATTACTGTTTGTTTAATTAATTAAAATATCATTACATTTAGTAATTTAAATTGTAATACTGTATAAATTAAGTTCTCTCATACTATAATTTACTCGTTTTCTTAAAGATAATTTGAAGATGTAAACAAACTATCAAAATTTTTCACATATAAAATGATACATACATACGCACGCACACACTCACATACACCAACACGTTCACCCAAATATTTAATTGTTTCGTTATGTTTGATATTTCTATTGTATTTCATACACAGGTCCTGAAGATGACAATAAATATTTTCGAAACGTCGACGCAAAATAGCTAAAATTTGTATTATTGACCGATTCTCACTAACCATCCAATAAAACATTCATTGATTGACGGTCACTAAAAATTTAAGGATTTAATTTGTGTGTAATAATATTTTATTTTGCCTTTTACAGGTAGAGCTGTTGTTACTTCATTTGACTATCAAGTAAGTACCATATTAAATTATTTTCAGCAATCTTTATTTTCATTAGTGCAACTAGAAACAATTTATTAGTAAAGTATATCGTGAATTAGTGACATTATTATGAAATCTTTGATAAAATTCTGAACCCTTAGTTCTGGATGGCAGACTGAATAATTTATTAATAATATACTATCAAAATAATGTAAAGAACAGAAACGTGAAAATAATTAATATGAAATCTTTTGGCCAATACACTGTCTGTGCTTGCTATGGTACGCTAGGCCTATCTTCATCCTTTACAAATGCCCGCATTGCTAAAGCGTCCAGTTTTGTACGAAACAAAAGCGAAACACCTTTCACTATCTCCCTTCCTAATTCATGGAAGCTAGTCTAGTCTTTGTAGGTTGTGAGAATTGATAACTAACTTGAAAATAGTGCCTGACTTATTACAGAAGTGGACGTACTGTTTATGTATACACAAATAATGTTGCACTATTAAACTTAAAGAGAGTGCGCTACGTGATAGTATTAATTTTTATCTATTCTGAATGAAATAGTATGCAGAAACTGGAATAAAACTCTTACTGCAAACTCTAGTTTGCAGTTATTTACCAATTTCAATTTTTGATACATTCATAGGCATCATTTTCATCATCTGCGGTTAAATGTTAGTTTTCGATAAAGCAGGATTATCTGAACAATTCATTGAACTCCGAGCAAGATATGACTGGAAATACTGGAAATGACACTTGGTTCGGCAGACAAAAGTAAATTTGTTCATGAATTTGTTTTCAGACGATAGATAGTTGGCTTCACTCGTAGTTACTGAAGGTGAATCAATCACAGTGAATTCAGTTGTGTTTCTGGACATTAATGATTTATATAATATATGCAAAGTAATTGTGAACTTCTAAAAATAAATGTGTTGATTCAATTTAAGAAAATAGTATTAATTTGTGTTATGATTTAAAGTCTATTTACTGCAGTAAAGCACTCAATGTTCGCTGAACAAAAAATGTAACTTCAGAGGCAAAACATAAAGTGAACACGACCAAGCAGATAGACTTACAGCAGGGAAACGGCGCGGTCACTGCACTTAAAGGAAAACCTCTGTCAAGGCCAAAGCCTAATAATGTATCATACTTTTGTTGTGGATAACGTATTTAATTACTGAGGAAGTTGGATCATACATAAGTCTTGCAGAGAAAAACGCGAAGCAAAAGGAGAACGAAAAAGAAGATGAATATGAAGGAAACGAAAATTCGTGGTTTAAAAAAAATAATTTAATTTATATTTAATGGTTATGAGATTTTGACATTTAAATTGTTTTTATGAAACACGCGCAAGTGACAACAAACATATGAATTTTGTATTGTACCAGTTTATATGCTATAACGCCCAATAATAATAGTGCAATGATGGTATTAAAAATCATATAGAAAGGACAATTACAGTAACAAAGAAAACAATAACACTGGTATTTCCATAATTATCTGGAACAATAAGAAATACCATAGTTTTTATATGTCAGGGTGATAGGAATTAAAATAATTTACCGAAACAAATCGAAAATAGAAAACGTTGCTCATGTTAAAGAAAACTACATAATGCGTGCATTCATAAAAGGTTTTAAGCGTAATAAAGTCTGTACGTACCTTTGTTTTATGTAAACGTTAAATGCTGGGATCAAGGATACAACGTATTGGACGTGATAATATATTAACATCAAGAAAATAATACCAACCAAAAAGGCAAATGAAGATTCCGAAATTATTATAGAAATTAAAAAATGGGCTACATTAAAATAAATTACTGGGCGATTTGTTGAGAAAACAATTGGTCCTGAACACAAAACGACGAGTGTTAATTATAGAAAGCGTTTTTCTCGAAACTCCTTACCGCATGTAATTCATCTTTATCACGTAATAGAAAAATGACCTTCATAAATAAAACGAACAGACACCAACGCAGCTCTACGTAACGAGATGTTTATGTGATTGTATACGCTTATATATAGATAATATATAAATAATACCATTACTGGTAATCTAATTCACATTACGACTTAATGCTAGTAGTTACATATGCATTGTAGATAATATGTAAATTTTGCAATACATATAATTAATCGTAATTGGAATATAATTAGTACAAGCCAGCTGTCGGATTGTGTTTTCACTCGGCGCAATGCTATCGTATCGCTGTCGATGGTGTAAACGTAAAAAAATAAATTCTACCTCTGTTTGTCTACCTCTGACAATTTCAATCTTAGCTGCTGAAAAGCGTAGTTCTTTTGCAATTTTTCTACATATGTAGATGATAAATGGAGGGAATAATAAATATTTTAATACAAATAGTACTGGAGAGAAGAATAATAACTTTAACAAATATAAAAGAAAAAAGTTTGAATGACGAGAATTGGGGACACCTGGAAATAACCTACTCGATCATGAGAACCTCTGTAAATGGTTTTTGCTGATGTAGTCCTACATGTGGCCGCAAAAAAGGTATTAACGTTTACTATACAAGATCGGCAAAGTAATTGTTTATTTATAATTCATTTTTTTAGATTATTCTGTTGCTATTAAATTTTATCAGAGCTTTTAATATTTTCTTAGATACATAATGCAAAAATTATAACACCCATAACATTGAATATTTAGTGTGAGTTTTTTAACACTTCGGGTATAAATTTAAAGAAACTGTCTAACTTTGAGTTAACATGTGCTTGTTTTTTTATAAATAAATTGTTATTATAATATCTAAAAATATATATGCTATCCGAAATAAACATTCATCTCCTTTGGACACGTTTTGATTAATAAGATATCATTTAAACTTAGAAATTTATGAAAATTGTTTATGGGATATAGGCCAATGGGTGAACTTTATTTATATGTATGTGGTTTGATGTAATATTTTTAATGTTCAATCATATCATTTTATGTTATAGATATTCTTCTTCTTCTTTAGGATTACAGCCTAACGTGAGTCCTGGCTTCCGACACAAATCTTCTCCAATGTCTCCTACCCGTTGCCATCTCAGCGTAACAATTCACATCCATTCTTCTGAGATTTTCGAGCATATCATTCAACCATCTCATCCTAGATCGACGCCTCTTTCTGCTTTTATACACCTGCGCCCTCAGGAATTTCTTTGGCATACGCTGATCATCCGTCCACTCTAGATGACCTTTGTATTCCATTGATGTCCATTGTATTCGTTGAGCCTTTGCGAAACTTACAATGTCCTCATGCTTCAATAGCTCATCTATCTCCTGGTTATTTCTTTTTCTCCATATATAATCTTCCTTAACCGGGCCATAAACATGTCGTACAATCTTTCTTTCAAATCTTCTCAGTGTTTCTTGTTCCTTTGTTGCTAGTGTCCACGTCTCACCTTCATAAGCAACAACTGTTCTAATAAGTGTCTTACATATTTTCATTTTTGTGTTGTGATTAATGAGTTTGCTTCTCAAAAGTGTACTGTCAGCATAGTATGCCCTATTTCCTATTTTTATTCCGGAATGTATTGTGTTTAAGCACCCTTCATCATGTTACCCAGGTACGTGAACTTATTAACCGCATCAAATGAATTACCCCCATGCACAAATTATACAGATTTCTTTTCCTTTCTGATGCACAAATTACCATGTATTTAGTTTTTATGTTATAGATATCTATCTATTAATTTTTGTGTGTGTCGTATATAATATTTAGAACAATCGTGATATTAAATTTTACACGCTATCAAGGTTATACTCTGGTATTAGGTTACACGTAATACCTAGAAAGGGGATGTTACAGTACAGGTGTGGGTGACTGAACTCGCTAGTTAATAATAGCCAGCCAGAAAGAACATTTAACTTATAGATTGTTTACGAAAATGTGTACGGCGGTGGGCAAGTGGGGGTATGAAGAAGTTATTTCCGATCTGACGATGAGCTGTGAAGCTTGAAAGCGCTAATCGGAATATTTTGTTATAGTGGTGTGCAACAGTGATTATTTTGTTTGTGATTATAGCCACTAACACAACTTTCTTAACTAAAAATATTTAAAACTAACATTTTTCACAGCGTTCCTTATCAACTATTTTACAATGTTCAAATGTGCAACCTCTACTTACTCATATAGCTTCTTTATATGCTATCATATGGCAATATTGTTTGCTACATTTCATATGCAACATATATATATTGTAATAATACGTCGCTCCTCCAGATTTCTTCAAGCCCCGCGATGGAAGCCAAATTTGTAATAAAACTATGAAGTCCGCCTTATTCAAGCCCCGCGATGGAAGCCAAATTTGTAATAAAACTGTGAGTGGTGCGGATAATAAGTGATAAATAAGATTTCTGTCGTGTTATTCTGTCCCACGTTGGATACGTCAAATTTGTAATATTACCGTGATGATATTGTGGTGCGAATAATAAAATAAATATCGATGTATGTTGATTGTGCTCTCCTGAAAGTCCCACTGGTTCTGCTAGCTGAATTTGTAATAAATACCGTGAGTTTCAATGTAATAATGTGTGTAGTAACGTAGCTATGTCTTCTAAGTCTTCGTTCTGCTCGCAGTGTTGATCTTCACTTTTGTATTAAAACAATAATATAATCGTAATTGTAATGGTGTTCTGGTATAGTATTACCCAGAATAATTTTTATGGTGCGTATGTGTAGTAGTGACGTTCCGCTCTGGGAAACGTCGATTTGGTAATGTTCCTGGATTATGTGGTTATCAAATATCCTAGGTGTCTGTTGCTGTTGCAGCAATTTAAAATGTGATATAAATTTAAAATTTATATTTATAATAAAAAAATAAATTCTGGAAAAATGTTTTCAATGTGTTTATATTCTTCAAATTTAGAAATAAATTGAGGTTGTTGATTGTAATTATAAGTATGATGGTATAGTGTGTATTCTAGTAATAATCTTCCCTTTTGTAAATCTGTTAAAAAGACAATCCAGTTAACTTCAAATTAGGCGCAAACGGCTCTCTTCTTCTTACTCTTGAAAGGTTGTAGTTCGCATATACCGCCTTTAAAGGTTATTCAGTTTTCTTGAAGAATTAACTATTATGTCCTTTTATAAGAGGAATGAACTTCAAATTACTAGATAACAATCGTTTATTAAACAGAATAATAAATTTTGGTTGATAAAAATATTGATGTTACAATGCCGTATCGACTCGCTCAGGGCCGGTCGATATATGAATTTTACATTGGTGTTATAAAAATAGTAGGTTCTTTGAACGGTTAATTATATAAAAAGCCAGAGAAGGTCAGGGTCAGAAAGTATAACACTTACAATTCTAAAAATGTATTAAAATTAAACAATATAATGGTAATTATTAATAATAAAAGTTTATATATAATTTTTATTCACCACAGTTCAGCAAACAGTCGTCTGGTTGAGATGATGAGATCAGATCAAAAATGGCCGTCTGACGCATGCGCGGAGTTCGCCTTCTAACACTGACAAAGTATTTGTGGAATAAATATGTCCCTTCTGCGGTTAAATCATCTTCGCAATCGTATATTATCTTCTGGGGTATAGTTTAATGTCACTGGAGTAAGATGGACTAATTCACTTGGTGTTAAAATGTTGTTAATTAAGTATATCAATTGGTGTTTATGTGTGTCCGTATAACCTCGAATATTCACTTGGTATTTGGTGTGATTCCAGTGTTATTTCATTTAAATAGTTATATGTGGTTCTGTTTATTGGTGTTATGTAGTTCGTAGGGCAACTTCACCACTTCACAATGATTAGAATAGTTAAAAATTTAATTTTTACACAAAACTGATTCCGAACTCTTGTTATACGTAACCGCCATTAAGGTTGGTTTTATCAAATATTCACGTCAAGTGCTCTCTTCAATGTATAATAATGAACTGTCTGTATTTCCTTCATCTCATGAAAATCTTAGCCTATATAATATATCTCAGACATTGTTTAAAATTGCCATAACTTCCGATACACTTTAAAAATGTACATTATGTTCATAAAATAAATTCGTTATTAGTTAACTGTTTGAAATATAAAATACATATTCGTTTTCACTATTCTATTCTACTTATTTTGATAGTAATTAAGTTAGTATTACAAAGTTTTATCAGAAAATCATATTTCTTATATTTTTTGGGAAGGTCGGCCTAAATTTATACTTTCTGTCTTCTAAGTAAATAATAGCCATTTTACCTAATATAATTATTATTCTGTAAAATCTGAAATTGTTATAATTGTCAATTCTCACTTATTTTATGGCAATTTAGTATATTAATGATGGTTTTTTCATACAATTCAGTTGTATATGACTCCCCTTATGATAATGTTAGTGAATCTATTTCAGTTTCAAATGGTATTTCATTATACAAATAAATAATTTTACTCATAGAATGACCATATCTTTAGAAAGCCTTATTTACATAGTATTTAATATGTTGGGTGTATCTTGCCTAAATATTGTCAGTTTGACTGGTTTATAAGATTAGGTTTATTAATTATTCTGCATTTTAACTTTATTATATTGCCTAGATTTGAATTGTGGCTATTTGCAGAATGTTTTACTAATGTAATTATTTTATTTCCTTCTCTGACTTCTGACTCTGATATATTTGATTAAAAATTAGTTCTCTGATCTGGCATAACAGTAATTATAGATTATACAATTAAAATATAACACCCAGATATATAAAACTGGTGTTCTTAATAACATTGTTTTGGTATATCACCTAATAACATAATAAAAAGTATTTCTACAACATTGGAATGATATCTAATTGTAGATAATGCATTCCTAAATTAACATGAACAATAAAATAACAATTATAATACTAATATTTCTTATGACTAACCCTTACTTATCTAAATGCTATATTTAATTGGAACCCAACATTTGGATCCATATATAATTGTTAATACCTTCTACAACTTCATCATAAACAGTTAGTTCTGTAATTCCCCATTTTATAAGATTTATGCCCCCTCTTAAAGTATAACCCTGGCTATCTAAGTTATATTCCATTCTATGGAATGTTCATACAGTTTTAGTAGCTTTTTATTAGTAAAATTACTACTTCATTATCAAAGTAGACACCGTTCACAAAACTTAAAGTTTGTTACTTTGTACTGCTACTCATGCACCTTTCTTAAAGTTTATTAGTTATAATTTGATCACTTACACTTTTCCATGGTGAATTATTACTATATTTACTAGTCGTTTTCTAGTTTTTAATATGAAATATTCAACCATGGGGGAACTGTGAAGATTTGTTTATACACATTACACAATAACTTTTTGAATGCACTAATATTTACTACTGCTAACACTTTTAGTTTTTTGTCAGTTTTACAGTGATATGGTTTTTTAATGTGTTATACTTTCTTTTTTGGGCATTTATTGGTTTTGGGGTTTTTGGGGTTCTTTCCCTATGGGGTTTTTGTTTTATATGGGTCGTCTCACTTCCTTCTTCTTTCTTCTTTATTTTTATTATACTTCTTTCTTCTTTCTTCCGTAGATTTGGTTTTAATTATTCTTCTCTCTTCCTTCTTCTGAAATAGTAGTTTGGTTGTTCTTCTTTCTTCAATAGTATTAGTTTTGATTATTCTTCTCTCTTCCTTCTTCAGTGAGTTCGGTTTTAATTATTCTTCTTTCTTCTTTCTTCTGTAATAGTAGTTTTGGTTTTTCTTCTTTCTTCTCTAGTTTTAATTATTCTTCTTTCTTCTTTCTTCAGTAGCTTTGATTGTTATTCTTTCTTCATTGTTCAGTAGTAGTAGATTTGGTTGTTCTTTTTCTTCTTTCTTCTGTAGTAGTTTTAATTAGTCTTCCTTCTTCTTTCTTCAGTAGTAGTAGTTTTAATTATTCTGCTTTCTTCTCTAGTTTTAATTATTCTTCTTTCTTCTGTCTTCAGTAGCTTTGATTGTTCTTCTTTCTTCATTGTTCAGTAGTAGTAGATTTGGTTGTTCTTCTTTCTTCTTTCTTCTGTAGTAGTTTTGATTGTTCTTCTTTCTTCTTTCTTCAGTAGCAGTAGTTTTAATTAGTCTTCTTTCTTCTCTAGTTTTAATTATTCTTCTTTCTTCTGTCTTCAGTAGCTCTGATTGTTCTTCTTTCTTCCTTCTTCTGAAAGTTTGGTTTTAATTATTCTTCTTTCTTCTTTCTTCTGTATTTCTGATTATTCTTCTTTCTTCTTCCTTCTGAAATAGTAGTTTTGGTTGTTCTTCTTTCTCCTTTCTTCTTTCTTCTGTAATAGTAGTTTGGTTTTGATTGTCCTTCTTTCTTCTTTCTTCTGTAGTAGTAGTTTTAATTAGTCTGCTTTCTTCTCTAGTTTTAATTATTCTTCTTTCTTCTCTCTTCAGTAGCTTTGACTGTTCTTCTTTCTTCATTGTTCAGTAGTAGTAAATTTGGTTGTTCTTCTTTCTTCTCTAGTTTTAATTATTCTTCTTTCTTCTTTCTTCAGTAGCTTTGATTGTTCTTCTTTCTTCTGTCTTCAGTATTGGTAGTCTTAATTAGTCTTCTTTCTTCTTTCTTCTGTAGTAATAGTTTTAATTAGTCTTCCTTCTTCTTTCTTCAGTAGATTTAGTTAGACTTCTTTCTTCTTTAGTTTTAACTAGTCTTCTTTCTTCCTTGATTTTAATTATTCTTCTTTCTTCTCTCTTCAGTAGTAGTAGTTTTAATTAGTTCTTTTTTCTTCCTTCTTCAGTAGCTTTGATTATTCTTCTTTCTTCTTTCTTCAGTAGTAGTAGTTTTAATTAGTTCTTCTTTCTTCTCTAGTTTTAATTATTCTTCTTTCTTCTTTCTTCTGAAATAGTAGTTTTGGTTGTTCTTCTTTCTTCCTTCTTCCGTAATAGTAGTTTCGTTTTTCTTCTTTCTTCCTTCTTCTGTAAGTTTGGTTTTAATTATTCTTCTTTCTTCTTTCTTCTGTATTTATGATTATTCTTCTTTCTTCTTTCTTCTGAAATAGTAGTTTGGTTGTTCTTCTTTCTTCAATAGTATTAGTTTTGATTATTCTTCTTTCTTCCTTCTTCCGTAATAGTAGTTTGGTTTTTCTTCTTTCTTCTCTAGTTTTAATTATTCTTCTTTCTTCTTTCTTCAGTAGCTTTGATTGTTCTTCTTTCTTCCTTCTTCAGTAGTAGTAGTTTTAATTATTCTTCCTTCTTCTGTCTTCTGTATCTTTGTTTTTTCTGGTCTGGTTTCTTTGACGGGGTATATTAATTGCCTGCTTCTATCTTACCTGGGTAATTTTGTTATTATTATTTTTAGTCTTCTGGGTTTTTAAATTTGTATTATTATATTATTTGCAGAATTTTTCTTTATTTAACCTTTCTTGTGAATATATTTAGTAAATAGTGCATTTTAATTAATTCTCATCTGGATATTCCATATATTAGAGCTTTATTAATGATCATTGAGTAATGCATTTGTGTGGATTATCTGTCACGCTACAGATTGCTCTCTTCCAGAAGTGATTAGTTCAGATCATACTTAGTTTGTCTGAAGTAATTGCTTATGACATTATATTATAAATTATATTTCTTTACTTCCTTCACATTTCTAAAAATTTTTTCTCCCATATTTTTGAGCTTATCTATATTTCATTATTAACTGGATTCTTACTGATAGTAATAGTCATCTGAGGTTCGTTATTTTTTATTTTTCCATTTTCTTCTTAACTCGTTTCTTTATCCTTGGGATATTTATTCCCTAAAATTCCCTAATACGTTAGCTGGGGCAGTGTCCAGAGGGGCTCTGTAGGCTTCACACTCTGCTGGCCATGCTACGTCATTTATTGATAACAGAGGTAAATCATCTCTGATCAATACATAATAATACTGCTGGACTTATCTCAGACAGTCATTTATAAAAATTATATAAGCATAGTCCACCTTATGACTATAAAAAAAATTAAATATCTTTGGTATTTCACTTCGTATACGAACAGATCTATTAATATTTCTATCTTAGTGAATCTCTATCTCAGTTATTTTTCTCAATGGTTAGCTCTGCTGGCATTTTATTTCTCCTTGTGATTGGAAGCTGGTATAATATAATTATCACTCCTTATTCAGTGTAAAGTTTTTAATTCTCTGTCATATTTTGACTGTTCTCACAATCTCTTTCTGGTCATTGGTAGCATATATTTTGTATGATATTTTTGTTCCTTTCTTAATTCTTGTGAATCGTTCCACTAGTATTATGTTTTTTCAATTACTCTTTTAATTGTCTTTCTAATAACTGACATTTATTGTATGATCATCTTTTTCTTATGGACTTATTTATATATGGTTTTTTGTTTCTTTTTCAAAATTTTATTCTGCTCTTGCTTTTTATCCAAATGCACTCCTTTATTATTAATGCCATATGTTTAATATTTCTGTTTATTTGACATAAAATTCTCATTAATTTTACTTCACAATAAGTTTATTCATTTAAATTGTATCAGTGGTTTGTACTGCCATTTCTTTATTCTTGAAAGTTTTTCAGAATTGGTTCCATATATAATTGTTTGTAATGTGTTATCCAAATTCTTTTTCTTCTTGTTCATTTCTAAAAGTTGTTTTTAAGATAAGGTAGTAAGTTGTTCTTACTTGGGTTTCTGAATTTTGTGGTTTAATTCAAAATTCATTTTCTTTTTGATTCATAAATGGTTTTCTAAATAATAGGTAGTAAGTAGTCATTACTTCTTTTTTGAATTTTGCGGTTTTTCATCATAAATTATCTCCTAAATAATAGGTAGTAAGGTGTTCTTACTTGTTTTTTGAATTTTGAGATTTAATTCAAAATTCATTTTCTTTTTGATTCATAAATGGTTTTCTAAATAATAGGTAGTAAGTAGTCATTACTTCATTTTTGAATTTAGTGATTTTTCATCATAAATTATCTCCTAAATAATAGGTAGTAAGGTGTTCTTACTTGTTTTTTGAATTTTGAGATTTAATTCAAAATTCATTTTCTTTTTGATTCATAAATGGTTTTCTAAATAATAGGTAGTAAGTAGTCATTACTTCATTTTTGAATTTTTACTTTAATATTATTTCTTCCATACATTCAATTACTCATAATATTTTTTCATAAATATGGTTAACATATCATATTATTACCCTAAATATGGTATTAGCTCTCTTCTTTTCTTTATTTCAAATGTACTTCTTATAATTATTTTTCTTTTAAATACCCAGGTTGAAGATTTTTATTAGGTTGGACAATTGCTCATAATTTCTTTTTCTTTGACATAGTTTTTTGCCGTTGCCGGTTATCATAACATCAGTCCCTTTTTGTGGAGGTGTATGGTATTAGACTTAACCGTAGTCTGTCACTTCATTTGCTCTCATTGTCCGGGTGACCATAGTCTTCATCATCGTTCCGGTACTAGTGACATCTCTGGCCTTTGTTTTGTATTTCATTTTCCTAGCTGCTATTCCTTTGTTTGCTGCTAAGCTTATTCGGCTCCCTCTATCATAGTGTTTTATATACCGGTACGTCTCTGGTCCATATGTGGTATCGTATGAAAAATATCTGTGAGGATCTTCATCTGAATTATTAATTATTTGCTTATCTGAAGCCTCATAATCTGGTTCACCATCATACATCCACCCTGAAGGAATACATTTTAGTGTACCTGTACACTGGAACTGTCCTGGACGGTACTCTAATGGAACACATTCTGGTGATTCACCAGTGCCATCGTCACAGTCTGATAAGATGTTATATTTCCATCTTTCTGAAATACACTGTTTAGTTCCGCACTGGAACTGATCTAGTCCACCTGTAGTATTCCGTTTACCTCTGGTCCTTTCCCATTGGTAAATTACTGTGTGTTGGACATTATTTCTGAGATTACTTTTAATCTCCTTCCATAATTTCTGGAACTCCTGATTTCTTCATGGTTGGTAATAGGAATATTATCGTCATCAAATAAACCATGGTTCATCATCTCCATTTCTTCCTTTGTTTTCATTACATTTCTGGGATACATTCTCCTTTTCCTTTGTTTAATATTTTCCTTGTTTCGGTTAGTTTCAATTTTAGGTACTACCATTACTTGTTCCTGCCTTATATCATTTGGTACTTCTTCTGGTTCTGGTTTGCTATCATTTTTTATTTCTTTGGTCCTCTCATTTCTTAATTCTTCTCTTTTTAATCTGTCCTCTCGTAATTTTTCCCTAAATAGTTTATTATCATTTTGTATATCTATAACCCAATCATCCATTTTCTTTTTCAGCTTCTTACATATTTCTTCTTTGAGCCGTTTGTCCTCGTCAATTAATTGTTGGAACATTTTCCTTATCTCAACCATTTCTTCTGGTGTAGGTTCTTCCATTTTGCTTGTTGTTGTTCCCTTTTCTCTGGCTGGGTAACCGCTGCCAAGCTGGATTAGGAATTGGGTAAGTAACTACAGTAATTTCAACCCCTAATTACAGCCCTTTAGTTGGACGCCAATTTTGTAATAATACTATCAATGGGGCAGTTTCTTGTGTTAATATTTCTTGAGCCCCACAAGTTGGGTTCACCAAATTTGTAATAAAACGATAATGTGAAATAAATAACGGTTGCAAAAATGTGTGTAGAAACGTAGCTATGTCTTCTAAGTCTTCGTTCTGCTCGCAGTGTTGATCTTCACTTTTGTATTAAAACAATAATATAATCGTAATTGTAATGGTGTTCTGGTATAGTATTACCCAGAATAATTTTTATGGTGCGTATGTGTAGTAGTGACGTTCCGCTCTGGGAAACGTCGATTTGGTAATGTTCCTGGATTATGTGGTTATCAAATATCCTAGGTGTCTGTTGCTGTTGCAGCAATTTAAAATGTGATATAAATTTAAAATTTATATTTATAATAAAAAAATACATTCTGGAAAAATGTTTTCAATGTGTTTATATTCTTCAAATTTAGAAATAAATTGAGGTTGTTGATTGTAATTATAAGTATGATGGTATAGTGTGTATTCTAGTAATAATCTTCCCTTTTGTAAATCTGTTAAAAAGACAATCCAGTTAACTTCAAATTAGGCGCAAACGGCTCTCTTCTTCTTACTCTTGAAAGGTTGTAGTTCGCATATACCGCCTTTAAAGGTTATTCAGTTTTCTTGAAGAATTAACTATTATGTCCTTTTATAAGAGGAATGAACTTCAAATTACTAGATAACAATCGTTTATTAAACAGAATAATAAATTTTGGTTGATAAAAATATTGATGTTACAATGCCGTATCGACTCGCTCAGGGCCGGTCGATATATGAATTTTACATTGGTGTTATAAAAATAGTAGGTTCTTTGAACGGTTAATTATATAAAAAGCCAGAGAAGGTCAGGGTCAGAAAGTATAACACTTACAATTCTAAAAATGTATTAAAATTAAACAATATAATGGTAATTATTAATAATAAAAGTTTATATATAATTTTTATTCACCACAGTTCAGCAAACAGTCGTCTGGTTGAGATGATGAGATCAGATCAAAAATGGCCGTCTGACGCATGCGCGGAGTTCGCCTTCTAACACTGACAAAGTATTTGTGGAATAAATATGTCCCTTCTGCGGTTAAATCATCTTCGCAATCGTATATTATCTTCTGGGGTATAGTTTAATGTCACTGGAGTAAGATGGACTAATTCACTTGGTGTTAAAATGTTGTTAATTAAGTATATCAATTGGTGTTTATGTGTGTCCGTATAACCTCGAATATTCACTTGGTATTTGGTGTGATTCCAGTGTTATTTCATTTAAATAGTTATATGTGGTTCTGTTTATTGGTGTTATGTAGTTCGTAGGGCAACTTCACCACTTCACAATGATTAGAATAGTTAAAAATTTAATTTTTACATAAAACTGATTCCGAACTCTTGTTATACGTAACCGCCATTAAGGTTGGTTTTATCAAATATTCACGTCAAGTGCTCTCTTCAATGTATAATAATGAACTGTCTGTATTTCCTTCATCTCATGAAAATCTTAGCCTATATAATATATCTCAGACATTGTTTAAAATTGCCATAACTTCCGATACACTTTAAAAATGTACATTATGTTCATAAAATAAATTCGTTATTAGTTAACTGTTTGAAATATAAAATACATATTCGTTTTCACTATTCTATTCTACTTATTTTGATAGTAATTAAGTTAGTATTACAAAGTTTTATCAGAAAATCATATTTCTTATATTTTTTGGGAAGGTCGGCCTAAATTTATACTTTCTGTCTTCTAAGTAAATAATAGCCATTTTACCTAATATAATTATTATTCTGTAAAATCTGAAATTGTTATAATTGTCAATTCTCACTTATTTTATGGCAATTTAGTATATTAATGATGGTTTTTTCATACAATTCAGTTGTATATGACTCCCCTTATGATAATGTTAGTGAATCTATTTCAGTTTCAAATGGTATTTCATTATACAAATAAATAATTTTACTCATAGAATGACCATATCTTTAGAAAGCCTTATTTACATAGTATTTAATATGTTGGGTGTATCTTGCCTAAATATTGTCAGTTTGACTGGTTTATAAGATTAGGTTTATTAATTATTCTGCATTTTAACTTTATTATATTGCCTAGATTTGAATTGTGGCTATTTGCAGAATGTTTTACTAATGTAATTATTTTATTTCCTTCTCTGACTTCTGACTCTGATATATTTGATTAAAAATTAGTTCTCTGATCTGGCATAACAGTAATTATAGATTATACAATTAAAATATAACACCCAGATATATAAAACTGGTGTTCTTAATAACATTGTTTTGGTATATCACCTAATAACATAATAAAAAGTATTTCTACAACATTGGAATGATATCTAATTGTAGATAATGCATTCCTAAATTAACATGAACAATAAAATAACAATTATAATACTAATATTTCTTATGACTAACCCTTACTTATCTAAATGCTATATTTAATTGGAACCCAACATTTGGATCCATATATAATTGTTAATACCTTCTACAACTTCATCATAAACAGTTAGTTCTGTAATTCCCCATTTTATAAGATTTATGCCCCCTCTTAAAGTATAACCCTGGCTATCTAAGTTATATTCCATTCTATGGAATGTTCATACAGTTTTAGTAGCTTTTTATTAGTAAAATTACTACTTCATTATCAAAGTAGACACCGTTCACAAAACTTAAAGTTTGTTACTTTGTACTGCTACTCATGCACCTTTCTTAAAGTTTATTAGTTATAATTTGATCACTTACACTTTTCCATGGTGAATTATTACTATATTTACTAGTCGTTTTCTAGTTTTTAATATGAAATATTCAACCATGGGGGAACTGTGAAGATTTGTTTATACACATTACACAATAACTTTTTGAATGCACTAATATTTACTACTGCTAACACTTTTAGTTTTTTGTCAGTTTTACAGTGATATGGTTTTTTAATGTGTTATACTTTCTTTTTTGGGCATTTATTGGTTTTGGGGTTTTTGGGGTTCTTTCCCTATGGGGTTTTTGTTTTATATGGGTCGTCTCACTTCCTTCTTCTTTCTTCTTTATTTTTATTATACTTCTTTCTTCTTTCTTCCGTAGATTTGGTTTTAATTATTCTTCTCTCTTCCTTCTTCTGAAATAGTAGTTTGGTTGTTCTTCTTTCTTCAATAGTATTAGTTTTGATTATTCTTCTCTCTTCCTTCTTCTGAAATAGTAGTTTGGTTGTTCTTCTTTCTTCAATAGTATTAGTTTTGATTATTCTTCTCTCTTCCTTCTTCAGTGAGTTCGGTTTTAATTATTCTTCTTTCTTCTTTCTTCTGTAATAGTAGTTTTGGTTTTTCTTCTTTCTTCTCTAGTTTTAATTATTCTTCTTTCTTCTTTCTTCAGTA
Source organism: Magicicada septendecula (assembly GCA_034769895.1). NCBI lineage: Eukaryota > Metazoa > Arthropoda > Insecta > Hemiptera > Cicadidae > Magicicada > Magicicada septendecula. The sequence continues at coordinate 546,456,050 of CM068368.1, forward strand.
GCTTTGATTGTTCTTCTTTCTTCATTGTTCAGTAGTAGTAGATTTGGTTGTTCTTCTTTCTTCTTTCTTCTGTAGTAGTTTTAATTAGTCTTCCTTCTTCTTTCTTCAGTAGTAGTAGTTTTAATTATTCTGCTTTCTTCTCTAGTTTTAATTTTCTTCTTTCTTCTGTCTTCAGTAGCTTTGATTGTTCTTCTTTCTTCATTGTTCAGTAGTAGTAGATTTGGTTGTTCTCTTTCTTCTTTCTTCTGTAGTAGTTTTGATTGTTCTTCTTTCTTCTTTCTTCAGTAGCAGTAGTTTTAATTAGTCTTCTTTCTTCTCTAGTTTTAATTATTCTTCTTTCTTCTGTCTTCAGTAGCTTTGATTGTTCTTCTTTCTTCCTTCTTCTGAAAGTTTAGTTTTAATTATTCTTCTTTCTTCTTTCTTCTGTATTTCTGGTTATTCTTCTTTCTTCTTTCTTCTGAAATAGTAGTTTTGGTTGTTCTTCTTTCTTCTTTCTTCTGTAATAGTAGTTTGGTTTTGATTGTTCTTCTTTCTTCTTTCTTCTGTAGTAGTAGTTTTAATTAGTCTGCTTTCTTCTCTAGTTTTAATTATTCTTCTTTCTTCTCTCTTCAGTAGCTTTGACTGTTCTTCTTTCTTCATTGTTCAGTAGTAGTAAATTTGGTTGTTCTTCTTTCTTCTCTAGTTTTAATTATTCTTCTTTCTTCTTTCTTCAGTAGCTTTGATTGTTCTTCTTTCTTCTGTCTTCAGTATTGGTAGTCTTAATTAGTCTTCTTTCTTCTTTCTTCTGTAGTAATAGTTTTAATTAGTCTTCCTTCTTCTTTCTTCAGTAGATTTAGTTAGTCTTCTTTCTTCTTTAGTTTTAATTAGTCTTCTTTCTTCCTTGATTTTAATTATTCTTCTTTCTTCTCTCTTCAGTAGTAGTAGTTTTAATTAGTTCTTCTTTCTTCCTTCTTCAGTAGCTTTGATTATTCTTCTTTCTTCTTTCTTCAGTAGTAGTAGTTTTAATTAGTTCTTCTTTCTTCTCTAGTTTTAATTATTCTTCTTTCTTCTTTCTTCTGAAATAGTAGTTTTGGTTGTTCTTCTTTCTTCCTTCTTCTGTAAGTTTGGTTTTAATTATTCTTCTTTCTTCTTTCTTCTGTATTTATGATTATTCTTCTTTCTTCTTTCTTCTGAAATAGTAGTTTGGTTGTTCTTCTTTCTTCAATAGTATTAGTTTTGATTATTCTTCTTTCTTCCTTCTTCCGTAATAGTAGTTTGGTTTTTCTTCTTTCTTCTCTAGTTTTAATTATTCTTCTTTCTTCTTTCTTCAGTAGCTTTGATTGTTCTTCTTTCTTCCTTCTTCAGTAGTAGTAGTTTTAATTATTCTTCCTTCTTCTGTCTTCTGTATCTTTGTTTTTTCTGGTCTGGTTTCTTTGACGGGGTATATTAATTGCCTGCTTCTATCTTACCTGGGTAATTTTGTTATTATTATTTTTAGTCTTCTGGGTTTTTAAATTTGTATTATTATATTATTTGCAGAATTTTTCTTTATTTAACCTTTCTTGTGAATATATTTAGTAAATAGTGCATTTTAATTAATTCTCATCTGGATATTCCATATATTAGAGCTTTATTAATGATCATTGAGTAATGCATTTGTGTGGATTATCTGTCACGCTACAATATATATCAGTATTCACAATAACTAAATGTTCGTTACAAACATTCTTCTGATTTTTCTGTTTGTTACATCCTTCATCTGCTCACTCAAGGTTTTAGGGTATAATGGCTGTTCCAACTTTATAAGCTATCTTCCCATGTCTTCCTCAGACTTAGAGCACTTCTCGTTCTTACCAGCTTGTAACTCAGGGCCTTATGTGCCGTCCTATTGGCACTGTATATGTGTTAAGTCGAGGAGTGTAGTGTATAAACGGTCCTGTACGTATTTGTCATTCGAGTTCTTAGAAAATTTTTAAAGTTTTTTTTTTCAAATCTAGAACGATATTTTATTAATAACTTAAACTAACTTGTGAACTGTCTAGCTGTTTCATAATTTTCCAGACCGACTGTATAAATTACGCTTAACAAAGATTTCCTAAGCACGACCAGGAGGGTATAACAAATCGCACAAAGTGAAGTTTAATTTTCAGCGCTGTAAGTTTCTCTGCCGCTGTGATATTATGTTGCTAATTGTTTGATTAAAAAGCTTACTGTTGATGTTATATAATTCAAGATCACGAAACGTTTTGCTCATCTAGCGGGCAAGCGGGAGTGCATTGTCAATAAAGGTCATCCATTTCGGTCAGGCGTAAAATCTGGCAAAGAAGAAAGTTTTAGGAAGAAATAAAGAAAAAAGAAAAAATCTGCTATAGAACCGGTTGTGTTAGACTGAACGCTGGACGGACGGTTCCGTGGCTGCCGGTCATCGCTTTTGCTCTTCTGCTGCCTCCGGCAACAATAGTGTTTGCACTTCTAATACACAAATCAGACACTCTTGTTGTTGCCTACTTAAAGAGCAGAACCATGTCGCAACGCTACGTGTATATTTACTACATCTTCGATAGAAGGTCGGTCTCCTTAATATTATGTTTTCATATTTACTAATTGTATAAAAAGCACAATTTCACATAAAATTTGCGCAGTATTATCAACCTAAAACAATTTACGTTACGCCTTAAATGTAAATAAATGCAAGTAAAAACATTTTCTGTTATTTTTTAAAGTATAATATTACGCAATCTATTACCTTGGGAGGAAATGTGGACCCACGAACACCGCAACTACGGGGGGGCGGAGTCACTGAGGGGGGCAGCAGTCCTGAGACGTGCAGGAGGTTTGGGAGAGGAAAGTTTCAACCGTGCTAGAGGGAGGGGTCAAATAGAGAGATCTTAGTATTAGACCGATAAGTAGTATATGGCTTTACATCACGCCTCGGTCTTCCTAGCAATTTTACAATTCTTACAATTCTTCCTTTCATGACCCGCCGCCGATAACGAATCCTTGATGCGTTTATATTCCCGTAAACAATCCGTAAGCTAATTGGACAGTGCTCACCGATATTTCGTGTATACGTTTGTGATAATGGATATTCGTAGTGGCTCAGTTTTGTGCGTCTCCTGCTTTTTAGCTTTTTACATGAATCATTGTCTGTGTGTGGTGATGGACATTGGCAGTGTGTGTGTGTGCGTGTGTGTGCGTGCGCGCGCGTTCGTGCTTGCGGTGTCGCTCTAAGGTAAATAGAAAGTTCATAAAATCATATTTTTATATTACATCACAAACAAATCATGTAAACAGTAAATTCTGTACGCAATGTGTATACTTAAAAAATAAGATGTCCAAGAAGAGAAAAACCAAGTGGCTCGGAATTGCGGAAAAGAAAAAAGAAAAAGACGAACAAATTGAAAAAGTAACAAAAATTATTTCAGAAAGCAATCACACGTGAGTGCCACTTCCGAAATACGTAGGCTATAGACCCTTATAGACCTAATGTTTGATAGTGGTCAGTTACCGCCGTGTAGCAGCAACGTCCCTACTGCGATCGCCTCCGCTGTCACCTCGGCCACGAATTATGTTACCTCCAACATATATTCAGCTTAACCACATCAGCTGCCTTTGAAACTGATGATAGTAATAGAAGATCAGACTCTGATTCACTGCATGTTGGAAATACGAAATATTCAAGTGACCGGGGACTTTACTCAAGTAACATTAAAGACACAAAATTAAACAAAAAAAATGTACAATCTGGATCATGTCGACAAAGAAGACCGTTTCAACGGACGAGTAATGTGAAAAACAATCTTTTCCAAAATATTATTAAAAAGGTAAGAGCACAGGAGGTATGGTTCAGAGACCCTCCCAAGTTATGTGAGCCTTGGTGGTTGCTCGCTGACAGGAATAAATGAAGTTTCTATTATTGGCTAGACGGTGTTAATGATTGTAAGGGTCTGAGTAAAATAATTTGTCAACATAAATTATCAGTACCTCACCTAGAGGCATGCGCTGTTTATGACTCTTGGAAAGGAGCCCAAACACTGGACGAGTCATTAGGGATAAGAATAGAGACTAACTTCTGGAGGTAGGTTCTTCATCGCCTATTGAATGTTTCTCTTTATCTGACTCAGCAAATTTGTCATTTAGGAGTCATGCTGGAAGTGGAGACGTAGAAGGTGGTAATTTCCTTTTTGTAATTAAACTGTTGTCAAACCATAACCTAGTGCTAAAGGAACTGATACAAAGACCAGACGACGAGGTAAAATATCTCAGTCATGAAATACGGAATGACCCCATTCAACTTATTTCAGAACAGGTGAAAAAACTATCTTAATGATGTCGGTGTGACATAATTTTATTCAATAATCCTTAACACACGCCAGATATTACACGACGTGTAAGCGTCGTTTTCGGGTAAATACAAATTATAACAGATTAAGGTGCCAAACCACCTAACCTAAACGTAAATGAATCGGTTGTGGTTGTGCTTATAACGGTACACATGTGATGTTTGATGCTTACAATCGCTTACAAGCCTATATCGAGAAGCTGGAAGAGAACACAAAATACGTTCATTGTGATGCGCATAATTTCAGCATCGTATTAAACGATGCAGTGAAAGGAGTTCTTGAAGTTGGCAGTTTTTTTTGACACTCTTGGCTGTCTTTTTTGATGTTTTAATACAAGTGTCAGGACATGGTCAGTGCTTCAGAATACCGCTGCGAATGTTCCTTTTCGAACTCTCAAAAGATTATGTCCCACCAAGTAGACTAAGCGTTGACAGCTCTTCGATTTAGGTACAGAGATGCATTAAAAACTAAAAGAAATCAGCCTGAAATACAAAAATTGCCAATAAAAGAGCTGAAGCAAACAGAATAAAAAACAAACTTTAAAATTTTATTTTTATACTTCTGGTGGTCATTTTTTTAAAAATATTTTCTTTAGTAGGTGTCTCTAGACAAAATACATTGACATGAAAGAGCGCTTTAAAAGCGTTTATGAAAGCTTCAAATAGATAAGAGAAAATATTGTTGAAATCAAAACCATCTGTGGAGCTGGTAAGAATTTGGAGAGTAGATCCAAATTTCAGCAAAACAAGTTTTCTATTGTAAAAAAAATTTGATGAACTGACCAAAGATAGTAGAATTGGGGATGGTGAAAACAGATTCCAAGTGAAATTTATAACCAGTTACTGGAATTTTACTTTCCTAATTGGGAGAACGTTTTAAAGCACTCAGTGTAATAACTGAAAGATTTGATGTATTGAATCTCACCTGCTGGATAGTGCTAGTGCCGATAAACTTTTATCAATTGTCAGAAAGCCTTAGAGACCAATACAACAAGGATTTAATGGAATATTTCTTTGATCAGATGGTGCGTTTTCGATCAGTTATGAGAACTGTAATTAAAAATACAGGAAACATCAGGGACTTAGCTAAACCCATAATACATAAACATTCTACTTTTTTCAAACTTCCCTGAAGTAGGAATATACACTGCTTATATAGCCTCTACGCTGCATGGGTATTACTTCGCCTCTGACAACAGCAACTACTGAAATGTCATTTTATAAATTATAAATAGTTTATAATGTATCGTAAATTATTGACTTTTTTAAAAACATAACTGCAACCTGATTTTGAAATGAATAAATAAATTTATAATAAAAAATTATAAATACAACTCAGCTGAAAATTGAGTAAATAGCTATGTATTACAAAGAGATTTTCATATTTTGAGTAATATTGTTATGAACAGTGAATGTATTTGCCTATGGAAGTAGTGAATTTAATATTTAACAGAGAGCACCTGCCGCTATGGAAGTAGATAAGCTTGGGGTTTAAGTAAATTTTGTAGGATACCTAATTGGTGCTGAACTTAAAAGAAAAAGCATTTGACGTGAGTAGCAAATGTTACATTTATTTATCAAATAAAAAATCAGATAAAGAAGTATTACAAAATACACAGTACAATACACAACGTGCGAGCGCGCGCGCACACACACACATACACAATATCCCATATATATTTAATACCACTCAGTACACAAAGCACACGCCATACACCAACCCGAGCACTGGTGTTGTAGCCTATATGAAACTCGCCTTTCTGTACTTAAGAAAAAAGAACAAAAGTGGCAGTTTCAAAAAATGACGTCACACCTATCAAAATACTTTTTCGAACTTTTTACTTCAACTTAGCTTACTTTTTTGCCCATCACATGAAATCAAATAAACATACACCATTTTTAAAAATAACGTAAAACATTAAACTTTTTGTTTTTTAATTTATTTGTAAACGCAACACTTTACACTTGTAGTCTATGTCTCATCTTACTTTAACTTTTTTCAGCTCGCAACTAAATTAAACGTAAATACGGTATATTACCATTTTGTAAAGTTAACTAAACGCGTTAACTAAAAATCACACTTACAATGAATAATTACTGGTATTTAAAATTTTAACCAAAAAATCTTAAAAAGTTATTAAATTTTTAAAAAAATTACTTTTAGTTCATTAATATCTTTAACTAAATCTCACAAATAATTTACTATGTCTCAAAAATTTGTAGCTCACCGACACCCCGTTTGCAGCTCGCCGAGCTCCCTTAAGAATTTAACGACTGGTAAATTACCCGTTAAGGATTTAACGGGTGCTAACCCGTTTCACGAAGACTTAGTGAGATATCGGCCGTTAAAATCATAGGTTAACTTAACGGGAAACATTTGGTCTTAAGGCGTCGAGAGCTAATTTTCAGCCTACCTGAAGCGAAATCAACACTTATCATGGTAGCATAGTCATCTTAACGAGAGTTTTACTATCAGGTTCAAAACGGGCGTTGCTGTAACAGCTATTAAGACAACGGCAGTTAAAAATTATATTGCCAATTAACAAAACGCCCGTTAGGAAGAAAATTAACAGACGCTCATGAAACGGATCATAAATGTCTAAACAACAAATAGGCTACCAAAATAAACACGATTCACTTTCTAGGCATGGGTAGGTGATGGTAGATGGCGGTTGCTTCCTGTACGATGTTCAGGCAAAAGTAATTCAGGTTAGAAGGAATTTTTCCAGCTGTGAGTGGGAGCGCGCTCGAGTAACAGCGTAGGCGAACCTAAGGTAAACGATGCTTCTTCGTGTGGTCAATTTGAGCCTCCCGATTTAAATAAATACGTTTCCGTTGTTACGTAACTCGAAGAGAAGTGAAGGTAACCGACGCTTCTTCCCATGGTTAATTTTGGACCTCCGATTTCGGCCTTTAAACGAATTTTGGTAAACATGAGACTTAGCCCAATGGATTTCTTATACCCGAAAACTTGAAAAGACAAAGTCTCATCAAAATCGTTAAAACGGTTTAGAAAAAAAAATTCTTTTAATAGTAAAGGTTAGGATTTAGTCATACAATAATGGTTTTAAGATGGAAGATGTGACAAGAGCGGCAGTCTGGACTGTCCTTCTTAAGTACTGAAAATGAGACGGCACGGAAAATAGACTTCGCCCAACTCATTTATCCCTTTGCTGCATCGAAGTCCCGGATGAAGAAGTCCTAACTTGAAGCAGAGGACGTTGGCATAAAATACTACCTTACTGAGTTCGTTTTATTCAAGTAAGAAATTTTTAGAACTTTATGTTATAATAATCTCAAAAGCTTAAACTTAAATATTGTTACTTACCTTATATTTTATCGGAAGACATGTTGAATAATATGTACAAGATACAGGAGGATTCTTATAGGGGTGAGAATAAATAAAGATAAAACTACGCTGATGATATGTAGAAGGAATAATGCCAGTAGTGAACTAAATATTACAAAATAAATAATAAAGTAAATAGGTGACCGAATTCTGCTAATGAGGGAGTAAAATGACAAAATTAAATATGGAAGAAGCAAGGAAGATTTAAAAAGGAAGATTTTACAAGCAGGGAGAGTTTGTTTTAAGAAGAAACGTTTAGTGCTATGGACTGTTGTATATTGTTTTAGCCTTGTGATGTAAAATGAGGGGAAGAGGTACGAAAGAGTAGACCTAAGTCTATGAAAGAGCTTTTATGCGAGCACGTCTTATTTTTTAAGGACAATGAAACGTGCCTGGCATCCAATCTTATCTCAGGCCCTATTCACAATGCAAACAGACAAACGCTCACATACGCAATCAGAAATTCAACATTTTCCAGTTTTACTGACGGTACTGCTTCAACCAATGTGGGAGTTTCTAATAAATTGATCAGCTTTATCATGCAAAGTTTAGAATGTACGGCTCGCCCTCCCACAATCGATGTGCGAAACTGAAGAAGTTTGGGCAAAGGTTGAAGCAACACCAGGAATTGCAACGCACGGAAGTCTTAATTTTATGGAACTGAATGAAATAATTGCGCAAGGAATAATGTCGATAATAAAAAATAGGTGGGTAAGCTAATACAAGAAACTTGAAGACCTACTATTAGCAAGTTACCATGTTTTTTCATCAAACTGAGAACATTTACTTTGGGAGGAGAGGAAACAGACCGCTCATTTAAACGGTCTGCCTATTAACGGTTGTAGGTGGCTGTTAGTGTTTTGCAAAAAGTAAATTACCCTTATAGTGAATAAAGTAGTAAATACTTGGAAAACAAAAATATTTACTTTTAATTACCGTAATATAATTTTTCATGTTACCAACTTCAAAAATAAAAATAATTAATAATAAAAATTGTTAAAAACTTCAACACGCTTCAGTCTGAAATTAAATTTAATGTTTGTTTATTTCAGATTAAATGTTTTTATAACGTGCATCAGTATTTCCTCAGCCTGCTTGTTTAAAACTTTGCATGCGCTATTTGTTTACAGTCTCTACTTCACGTTTCTTTTGAGGCCAATGTGCTTAGTCTAATGCAGAACTGATGTGAAACACCGATTTAAATGGCAGGAAACAACTTTTGAAGCATTTACGTGATAAAATATGACTCTTTATAGCATCGAGGTATGGGCCTTGAAAAAACCAGTTAAGCGAAGAATTAATGCTTTCGAAATGTGGTGCTACAGAAGGACATTAAAGATTAGGTAAACAAACAGGGTGAGGAATGGGGACGTTTTGGAGAAAACTGGAGCGAGAAAACGTCATATAGAGTAAAAATTTCTGGGATTCTAAACAATAGCCTAACTAAGTAACTAAGTAGATGCCCTTTAATTTATTTTCCATCAACTTTCATTCACACTATATTTCAGGCTTGATACTGACATGAATATGAAGCATAATATATGACATTATATTCTAGGCCTGTTTTAAAGGTGCTGGAAAATACTTACAGTTTTTCAATTACTTAAAAAATACATTATTTAGATCTGTTTGTTTACATTGCTATTGTTTACGTTAACAGGATCACAGTTTCTGTATGAATGCTACACCGTTAAAGCATTACCTGTAAATTTATTTCTCTCGAAATCGTGTATTCATTGCTCCACTTAATTTATGCTTCTTCCCTGTTAGCATACTTCTACGAGTTTCAATGTAGGGTTCTATAAATTCATTTTTTTTAATTTAATCAGATCAAATATACTTGATGATTTTTGCTTACGACAGAGTTCAGTTTGATTTTAGTCTTCCATAACGTTGTTGTATGACTCTGGCGTTTCCATTGCAGTTCCATATCTTCACTGATAAGTCGGGATTTTGTAGTCACTAATCAAAGATATAATTGAAAAAGTATGAGTTTTTCATTTTATGAGATGCTTTTATGAGTACAATGCCAGCCTTTATCAGTGTATTCAGTAGACGGACACGTTGATACAACGCTTATTCTTATATGCTGTCGTAATTCATCATTATCCATGTATTGTATTAAGAGTCCTATTTCATGTATTTTTCTCCACATACATTGACTGAAATAAAAATTTCAGCCCTATACTTTCGTTTCATAAATACGCTCCTAAAAGCAAAAAAGGCGGCACTTTCAAGTCCATTGTTTCTTGAGTTGGTGTATAGACTGGCAAGTTAAGTTTTATTTAAAAAGAAAACGCCTACAGGTTGACGGTAGCAGCGCAAAAATTACTCGTACTTCGATTGTTTCGTCAGACGTACTCCCAGTATCCACGTGTATAATGTCCAGTTGGACAGATTGTGAGCTTCCGCTTCTGAGGTTCGGAAAGTTCGATTCAGTCCTAGTGCGTCTCAAGAAATTGGCTCCCAAGGTGATGATGCACTCGCCCCGAACGGTCCGGTGTGGACAGCGGTCGTTCTGAACAATCACCATCGGATCAAGATGTGCCATCGCTTGTACCATGATGTCTATCTTGGGAGAGGATGTTCATGCGTGCTCAACCGACGAGGATTACCACCGACCGAGTTCGGGAAAGGATGTTAACAAGATTAAGGTTTGACCGGCTACCCAGATGTTTGAAACAGTATCTGAGTGTCAGTAGTGGCGAAAATTCAAGGGGAGGCAGCGTTTTTCATCGACGGACTGCAAAAGCTGGACAACGACACAATAAATACTTAGTGTGGACGGCGATTGCCTGTGCTCCCTCTTTACCAACCCATTGGAGGTTAATTTTAGAATAGCCCTCGTACATTGTTTGTGACCTCCAGAAAAATGAAAAGTGAAATGTAATTGTTGGCATAGGAGCAATCGAATATTTGTGCAGGCATAGTGTATGCGGGTGTACGCCCTTACCTGCTTACACATAGACCACGCGTTACAAATTGAGGTGCTCGATAAATGTGTTCTTTGATCTTTGCACTCGGTAATTTCTTCTCCTCGCGGTGAAAGTAGAAAAGTAATTCAAAACAGATGTTGTTAGGCACGGTTATTACGAATACAACGTAATTAACAATACAAGGGACTTGCGACACGCATATATATACAGCGCCAGACACTACTGTATAATGAAGTCGCTTTCTCACATCACTGTAACAGTTTGGCAATAGCGGTGATTGCTTACCGAGTGGGATGAGTAACAGTGAGTAGCAACCTACTCAGCATTCCAGCACAACGTGTTCACCCATTGTCATTACTCGTTGTTCTGTTTTGGGTGTATGTTGGGAGGTGGGTGAAGGGATCTTGCTCATTTCTATAAAGACATAATCGCGCAATACGCTGTATCAGCTAACCTGTGACATATGAGTCTACCGAGCGGGAATACGCAATTACTGGCTTTTCACACCTCTCATAGTCATAGAATTCCGTCTTTGCTGCTTCATGTTTCCTCCTTTATATATTTTTAGATTTTGTCTTAAACAATTAAAACATTCTCCTATTACTTTCTATAGAGTTAGACCAAAACATCTATATCCACGTCAAGAGACTGTTCCTTCTCATGTATAGAAATTCCTATTACTTCCCTCTCTACTTCCTGCAGGAAGTGCGACACGCGTCATTCCGCAACGTGCCATTCTTATTACATTTTCTTTCGATCTTTCTTTTACTTCTCCAGTTCTTTTATCAAAGTAATATACTTCGGACGTTCTTTATATCCTCAGTAATCTCCCTGTCTAAAACTTGTGTGCAATAGGCCTGTACTTACTGTTGCAGTTAACACAGAATTACAAATACTTTTGATAGATGTTCAGGAGCGGCTTGACTGGTTTATGTCCACATGCTTTTCATGATAATACCGACAAGAATTAACTTTCGGTATCCCTATTTATGTAATTTGGCGTTCCTGGTCCAGATGTTTGGCTTTCTCGTGACCCGTAAGGACTCTTCAGTTACGGATGGGAAGGTAGAATAACGAAAAAGAGATACTGAATTTCCATTTGCGAAGAGAGTGTACGAATTTTTCTTAATGGTAGAAAGCAGGTAGAATGAAATAGTTAATATCAATATTATTTCTATAAAGTAAATGAACCAGACCGGTATGTTAACAGCTTACTTTGGAAGGGACTATAGACTTTGAATAGTAGGGCACTGTTACAAGAAAAAAACTTTACAAAAAAAGTTAGCCAGACCCTTCATAAATTTATTTTTCAATCTTCCTGTATGAGTGAAACCTACAACTTATGGATATAATACAAAGCTGCCATGGAAAAGTGGTAAAACGATATAAAACCGCTACGAAGCGTACAGAGAGACACAAATTAAGTTTAAGGGCTCAATAAAAAACAATCATAAATTTTATTTTAAACATATTTTAAATTTTATTCTTAGTTATTGAAATCCGTCAGGGATTCTGTGAACATTGTTGTACACAAAAATTTCTCCGGTAAAGATTAGTACCCCTTAGCCAATGAATCAGGTGACAAGGCTTAAGCTACCCCTGTTATTTCCCTAAGCCGACTGTGCTAGTTTTAATGTGCCGGAAACTCGTATGTCATCTTCTTCTGTCATTAACATACGCCAAACATGCAGACGTCATGCGGTAATTGCTTCCGTGAACGTGAAAGTAGTATTTGTTGGTATAGCAGTTTCGAGTGAATCAGTGGATGTAAACTGAATACTATTGGTCTATTCCTTTTGGGAAACAGTATAGCCGCAGTACCGCTTACCACCTTCAAATATGTGTTGCGTTCTCCTCAGGGGTGGAATACAAAGTGACGGCATAAGGATCGAACTAATCATTGACTCCATTAGAACAAGGGACGGCAAAATGCTAGGAACGCGTGGAATAAACGAGAGCACATGGAAAGGTTGTTTTTGAGAATCGGAACAGACTTTGTGACCATCGGAAGTTTCACGGACCGTTTACTTTGTGAAACGTGCTACGGGGCATCGAGTTGCTGATTTTTTTAATTATTGCATACTCAATCACAAAGTGTTTGGTCAAGACAAATCACAAAGATACGGATCTTCGTGTACCATTCGCATTGCGACCTGTCAGTGACATCATCATGCATTTTCTTCCCAAGGGCAGGTCCTTCATGCTTTCCTGTCCTGGGTTAGTCTCTTCATTTTGTGATATTGCATCCTCTACCCTCTAGTCTTTCTTCCGTCCTCTATTTCGCTTACATTTACCAGCCTATCTTGCGTTTACCGCACACAATGTCCCAACCAATTACTCTTCCTGTCCTTAATGTGTCCAACACTCTCATTTCTCTCCTCCTCTTCTAAGCAACTCCTTATTTGTCACTCTATCCTTCCAGGAAATCTCTTCCATCCTTCTTCATGAGTAATATTGTGTGTCAGTGGTGCTGGAATATAGCATTTTTCACTTCATAATCTGAAGTACAGAATGGCAGAAACAGGAACAAAACAAAGTTTAGTATTATGAATGACACACGTAATTAAACACAAGAGAAGTAACTGTATTGTAAACCTTTCACAAGTAATAAAACGTATTACTGCTATTAAACAACGTTTAAGCACGTTGATATTTATTTACCTTTGTATCTACGATTCAGGTGCTAATTGCTTAGCACTGTATATGGTAACCGCGGATATCAGGCCTTCATGTCATGTCACTGAGAAAACAAAAGATACGATATGTACAATCACGATACGAGTGTCCCATAGCTCTGGTAAAACCTTCACTACTTTGAATAGCCATACTTTACATCAACACCGATTCCTAGGCCATCGTTGTTACAGAACATAACAGTGCTACTGAATAGTAACGTTGTCCCTGTGCGAATTTTACAATATAGAGAACGGATGACTCGGTTAATTTTGTACGACTGAGAACTAAGTGGCTACCTATCGTATCATTTTTATTTTAAAAAATACGTAGGTTGTAAAGCGTGTTCAGCTTTTTCTTGTCGTAAGGGGTGAACTTAAAACTGACGCTCTCCGCATGGCAACACATACGGAACTTATAACATAATGATTTAACTATTAAACTAATTGTAATGTAATTATAATTATTTGGAAATAAGCGATTATAAACCATACCCTTCTGAATAAGCTTACTAATAATGAACACTTTCATTAAAAAAGTGTAACACGTGCAGCTTTAGTTATGTTGAATTTTTTCACTTAAATATGGTGGTATTCAAGTCACTTTTCCTTTGATTCCAAATCTGGTTATGATGTAATATTGCCAGTAGTCTGAGCCTTGAGTCGTAGTTTAATTGCTATGGATCTCGGAAAATGTTAAACGAAATAGTTTATAGACTAAATTTGTTGAACGGTAAATTAATTTACGATAGTGGTTAAACTATCGATCGACATAATTACAACTTTTACACGACACTGACATGTAAATACTGAAAAGATTTAGATTTTCTATAGTAAAATTTAATTATGTAGAAATAAACATACCTATCGAAAGGCGATGTGATCTGTTCCACATTATAACGGTACATGTATATTATATTAAACATAGAGGAATCTGAAAAAACAAGAGCATAAAACAGCTGTTTATGAAAAATACCGAACATAATGCAGTACCAAGTTGTATGTATAATGGAGAAATCCTAACTCACTTAAATGGCGAGTATGAAAGTTTAAACACTGCTCGAACGTCAGTAGATATCATTTCCCTTTTCAACCGTAATAAAACTGAAATTACCTTAGTAAATGGTGTCGTTGTTTACGCTCCACATATTTGTGAAAAAGTCTTCTTATTCAACATTCTTGAACTTGTTCTTCTATATTAGTAGATTCCTGAAACACACACACATACACACATTTTTCTTATCGATGACAGTATAGGCAAGGATTATTTTGCAGAAATTTTATGTCTGCCTACAAGAGATTAAGACCGACTCAGAACGTTTCGGAATGGACTAGAAAACCTCTATATTAGTAGATTCTATATTAGTAGATTCCTGAAACACACACACATACACACACAAAAGACACATACACACATTTTTCTTATCGATGACAGTATAGGCAAGGATTATTTTGCAGAAATTTTAAGTCTACCTACAAGAGATTAAGACCGACTCAGAACGTTTCGGAATGGACTAGAAAACCTCTCCATGTTTTGTACCAGGCATTCATGGATGTGTATGGAGATAAAATATAATCATGTTCACCGAATCGAGGCGAATTGTCAAACATCTTTTTTGGGAGTGGAGGAAATATTCTACCAATCGGTATGCGTCGTCCTATATATTAAATTAACACATTTTGTTAACACTGGTTTAATTTGTACATTTTTACAAATGTAGGAAATATGTGTTTAATTGTAACCATTTTGCAATTTCCAGTAAATCATCTCTTTGAGAACACTAAGCAATCGCATTCCTAGAAAGCAAATTTCAAGAAACATTCTGCTGAAACCGAAAGCAGCCTACGACTTCAATTAAATTAAAAATACATTTTTGATTTTTGGATTATATTATTCAGAACACAGTTTCATAACATTTTTTTGTTTATTGACCTTTCTTAAATGCTATGACTATTTTGTAATAAATGAGAATAAATGAGCCTCGTAACTAATAAGTAGCTTATAGAATTTCCATAACTTTTATGCGTTGTAAATATTATCGAAATGTGTTTCATTACCTAAACATGCATTTTATACAAACATTTGATAACAGAACATGCGATGTAATGTCGAATTGTTAAATTTATGTAATTTTCATATGACGATGACTAACTTTGGTACATAAGTAACTCGTACATATGATAATGAACCTACAATCTTTAACTATGTTTTATAATTTTTCCTATTAAATCAGTAAACAACAACAACCGTTTATCTCGCTCACAATAATATCTAAAAGTCTAGTATAAACAGATACTGATTTACCATTTGTTTCTATCCTATGACAGCCTCTTATAGGAAGATACTTCTAGTCAGTTTGACTGTCAGAGTGACAAACTTTGATAGCGCAATCTGCTCGAACTCCACTATGTCCCGACACAGCACACTGACACATCACCTACGGTGTTAACAGAATCATTAGCACATCCGGGATGTTAGAATTGTTTTAAAGAACTTATATAAGAACACTAATTTTTTTAATTCTTCTATAAAGTCTTTAAATTGTTTTCAAGTTTTTAAAGAATACAACTATATTTGCGATTTTCGAACAACATTTAAAGTCGTTTTTCGCATCCCAACTTCCAGACTTTACCGTCTTTCCAGTCATCGTGCTTCAGATTTCTCTGAGCCATTGCATTCCTGATGCCTTCCATCCAAGTCTGTCGCGGCCTCCCTGTTGTTCTTCTTTCAGGAGGGGTCCATTCAAGTAATTCCTTTGGCCATCTATCATTACCCATACGGTACACATGCTCGTACCATCTTAATCTTTTAGCATGAGTCGTGTCATATATATTGGTACACACATTATTTTCAATTATTTCTTCATTCTTTACCCTATTCAGCAATGTA
The DNA here is from genome assembly GCA_034769895.1 of Magicicada septendecula. Classification (NCBI taxonomy): domain Eukaryota; kingdom Metazoa; phylum Arthropoda; class Insecta; order Hemiptera; family Cicadidae; genus Magicicada; species Magicicada septendecula. Next base: position 546,472,218 of record CM068368.1, read on the forward strand.
AGTCTACAGCACCTTCTCCAGTATCCTATTTCCATGGTTCGTAATTTTTTCCTGATATGTTTTGTAGTCTCTCACATCTCAGCCCCATACGTTACAATAGTTTTCACTAATGTCTTATATACTTTGGTTTCTGTTTCAGGCCTTAACTGATTGCTCCATAAAGTGGAATGTAACTGTCTCATCACTTAATGTGTTTCTGGCCTTAACTGGTTGCTCCATAAAGTGGAATGTAACTGTCTCATCACTTAATGTGTTTCTGGCCTTAACTGGTTGCTCCATAAAGTGGAATGTAACTGTCTCATCACTTAATGTGTTTCTGGCCTTAACTGGTTGCTCCATAAAGTGGAATGTAACTGTCTCATCACTTAATGTGTTTCTGGCCTTAACTGATTGCTCCATAAAGTGGAATGTAACTGTCTCATCACTTAATGTGTTTCTGGCCTTAACTGGTTGCTCCATAAAGTGGAATGTAACTGTCTCATCACTTAATGTGTTTCTGGCCTTAACTGGTTGCTCCATAAAGTGGAATGTAACTGTCTCATCACTTAATGTGTTTCTGGCCTTAACTGGTTGCTCCATAAATTGGAATGTAACTGTCTCATCACTTAATGTGTTTCTGGCCTTAACTGATTGCTCCATAAAGTGGAATGTAACTGTCTCATCACTTAATGTGTTTCTGGCCTTAACTGGTTGCTCCATAAAGTGGAATATAACTGTCTCATCACTTAATGTGTTTCGTAGCCTTATACGGCCGGAGTCACTATTGTTATAATAAATTCCTTCCCGGGCTGCTTGGCCGTGGTCTAATGTTTTCTGCAAAACCAGACGTTTCGGCAGTGCCATCGACTGCCATCTTCAGCAAAAATCGAGTGGTCACTAACGTATACCACCTCACGTTAGCGTACTCGATTTTCACTGAAGGTGGCAGTCGATGGCACTGCAGAAACGTCCCTGGTTTTGCAGAAAACATTAGACCACGGCCAAGCAGCCCGGGAAGGAATTTTAAAAACATTGTCTAATCACTTGTTTCCCTTGGCCTATGCGACTGTTTATTTCTGTTACACTTGTGTCGTCTTTTGTAATCATGACACCAAGGTATTTGTAAGGATCTACTACCTCCACAAGTCCCCGTTCCAACAATATATCTCTCCATCTATTTCCGAAATAAATAAATTTAATTATTTTAAAATCTGGATTCAGAAAACATCAAAATTGGAACCAAAGTAGAATTAAATTGCATTCGGAACACAAGGAACATTTGAATAGTTTATCCTTAGGAATTTGGAAACTTGTTATTAATATTAAAGTAGGCCTATGCACTGGACAACGTTATGTGCGCTGAGCAGTTGTACAAAGTGACAGCTTTAACTTTTTCTAATCCCACTGACCCGAAACCTGAAAGATATGAATTACATTTGTTTTCAGCAAACCAAGAAACACCGCAGAAAAATAAATAGGCTAGGGCTAGGGGAATAACAAATAGACGAATCCCTTCTGCGGAATTGGACGAGTGTGTCATTTAAAGGACAAACTGTAAACACGCCATGTAGGATAAAGGTTCCAAAAGTGTCAACAATGGCGGAAAAGTGCCAAACGGCGGGAATACCAGATGCCGTTAACGGCACTCTTCCGCCATACTACATTTGTGTCTCCTATTTTCTCGCGGAGTATTTCTTAACTAGCACCTAACCTTCGTAGAAAGGCTTATTATGTTATCGTTATTAAATTTAATCAAAGTTATCAAGATTCCATATTTTATTTCAGAAGATTTTTAAAAGTAGAAGTTTATTACTTGTAGGTATGAAAGTTTAAGCTTTTTCATCTTCTGTCAATTAATTAAAAATTGTTATTCAATATTACATTCTTGAAAGAAAGACATACTGATGCACAAAATAAACATAGGCCTATGTTTATGTATTCTTTTCTGTTTTATCAATTAAAATTTAATCTAATACTAATGAATACATAACAGTCTGTTAATTTAGAACCAGTGTCTTAGTGCTGCATTTCTGTGTGTTGCAAATGCAGAGTTTTAGAATAAAGGCAGACTTTCCGAAGAAGAAGGTTCACCCGCCAGTCATGCCGACAAGAGTTGCCACTACTTCCTACAATCAATGATAGCATTGAATTTATTTTACATTATGACTGCAGTATTCGTGAATTAGTTGTTCTCGAATAGCTTACCGTGACTCGGTAGACCAAAGTGCGCCTTGTCTAGTCATAATACAAGCGCGCGGATTATAAACAGCCGGTAAACGTTGTGTTACATAATACGATTTTGATGTTACCGTCGGCTCAGTTAGCGACGACATTCCTGCTGCAGAACACAGTGCGTCAGCTGATAGACGCTCACCGCCTACACTATAAGATTAGTTACTCGTCTATGAGGCACAGTGAAACGTTTACCGTCTGACCAAGGTAGCCAGCTCAGCCGCTTACCGCTTTCGTTAATATTACATCATAAAACATAATCTTGACGTTTACGAACCAGAATATCCATGTAACTTCATTCATGCGTGCTGTATAGAATATCACTTGAACGAGGGGGGTCTCTACACTGTTAACAGTGGTTACATTGTAAAAATTATATTACGTAACATTAAAATATTATTGCATAAATGTAGACTACGATAAAGAGGCTTAGTAATCCGGCTTGGATACGAGTATTAAAGACGCTTTAAGCTCCAAGTTGACAAAAACTGTGACATAGATACCAACGAATCCTGGGATTAAAATTGCGGTAAAGTGTGCTGCTGGCCACATTGTCTTCTTTATAATTTGTATGCGTCAATTTTGAGCAGAGTATCTTCAATTTCCTACACATTTTAAATAGCTTGAAAAGGATTACTTGTGTATTATTATTAAATACAGTTGGATGCCATTATGTTTTAAACTCTATGTGGTTTTTCAAATAGATTTCGTACATTTTAGACCGCGCCGTCGCCTGTTTCTTAATTTACCTACTACATCGATTGGTAATTAAAGCTGAATGCCCTCGATGTCCTTTAACGATCAGAACATGTTAGAGTTCTACTTTTTGTATTTTTGTTTAATGTATGAGTACTGTACACAATATTACGCGAAACGTAGACATAATGTAACATCAGAATGCTTATCTCAAAGGAAAAAAAATTATCTGAGCGACGTTAATAATGTTAAACACAAGGAAGCGTTTTGTTACCCCCCCTCACATAGACACAAATTGAAGGTGACGGAAAGGTGACAGCCTTAATGTAGTTATAATTCCAGCCAACAATATGCATGTAAAAACTGAACGATGCTAATAAAAACATGAAAGTGTTGATGAGGCATCTAGGTCGGAGGTAAATTGTGTATTATAGCGATAACCTTACACATAATCTTACTTTACATAATTCATAACTAACGTATGTGCATTTCAGTATGCAAAATAACGAATGAGAGTCAATTGTTGACATACCACTTAGGACGGAAACTCTTAGCATTTATCTTCCTGCGTAGAGTACTCTTCACTGCTACAGCAAAAATTTGTAAAAATATTTTGCTTAACGCAAAGCTTTAATGCTATGTTACGAGTTATGCAACAGACTGTGTACAGGTTTTCCGACCTATATTCTCACCATAATACCTGTAGGTTGTGTCCTGATTACGTGCAGTCCAGATTTCGTACATGCCAAAATTTGTCAGATTTCGAGCATAACTATTTTAGAGATGGCGACTCTAAATCCTGTGTCCATTCACAGATTGCGTACAACAAACAACTCTGCATGTGGTATGTGGCCGAGTTAAAGTCTGGAATTGTAGCCTATTGGTTAATAACAAGCAACATGTGTAAGCCGCCAATTCACAAAGGTAAAACGTAGAGAGAGCATTTCTACCTATTTCTTACTTGTCAAATAATATTAGCTTCACGGAAATCGGCATGGTTTTTCATGAGACTTAATGATACAGCCATATCCCAATCCATATAGATCTATACTCAGATGTGTAGTATCTATGTAGACTTCGGTAGCACAATAAAGAAATTAATGTATCACCACTTGTTTTCGCGTTTGTGTCGAACAAGAAGGTAGAAACCATGTTACAATATTTCAAGCAATTTTGTAAGAATTCCGGGCTGAAGCCCTGAGACAGTAATTGTAGATTTTGAAGCCGCTACTGTTTTAGCCGTAAAATACGTAGGCCTATACGACTTTTAGTTTGTTCTGTATTGTATAAAAAGTAATAAAAAATAAGCAATTATTTTAAATTAAATAAACATTAAACCACTTTAAACTTTAAATAAGTAGCATAAAAAGTAAAAAATAAAATAAAATTAAATAAATTGACGTAATAAAATAAATAAGGTAATATGCTGCTACTGCTGGGATTCAAAAGCCGATTGCGGAAAGGTGGCATCCGTATCTCTTTACTCCCTATTGTGAAGCATTACCTTGCAAACCTTGTGCGGTGCTTCATAACAGGACCACTGTGAAGAGGGTACGCAGTCCCGGCTGGCACTAAAAGCGGACCTTTTTGCATTTACAGTAAATAAATTGTGTTTAGAAGTAGGTACTTAACGTATACTTAACATATACTTGACATATACTTAACATATATTGACATAGCTTAAGACAGTAACATAAGCAGGTAGTGTCCTTGGCTTGGTCGCAACCTGGAACATCCCCCAACTGTCAAAACAATCTGGTTCTCTCCAGGTATGGAACAGGACACCACACCTGCGTCTCCTTCCATTCATATTCAATCCAATTTCATTGTTATTTCTTTTCTTCTACTTGCCTAGTCCATTTTCCTTAATGGCTTTCCATTCTTTTTTCTTCACTTTTGTTACTATCTTTATGGGTATTAACCCCCTACATGCCATTTTATTTTGAAATGACTTGAAAAGTTATATAATAAAACAAATACTTTTTTATGAATATTTGGACAAAAATTCTTCATTATATTAGGTGAAAAACTAATTAAGCCATAATTAAAATCAGAGTATTTAGTCCTCGTTAATCCATGGTTTCACTAGACTTTTTTATCAGTAGGCTTGTAGGTACGGTTACAATATATCATTTCTGACCAATGCTTCTTGATTCGGGAAGAGGGGGCTCGTGAACTGGAGATGCAGGTAGCAAGACGTTCATACAATAATATCAGTTTACACTATCCAGAAATCCTCTGAAGATAGTAGATTGGACCGATTAGCTAACAGGCTAAATTAATCTCTCAGTTTATAGATTAATTAACCGACAATAGTTAATACATTAAATTAAAGGTTGTAAATTACTTTATTGATGAAACTATAACGAAGTACTGCTGAAGATATTTCCAGTTTCGTCAGCACTCTACTTTTTAAAATTACACTAATGAAGTACAAGGAATTGTGGAAAACAAATCAACAGAAACCCCAGACAGCTGACGACTGCAAGCGTTTGATTTTGTGTTTACAGGGCATAAATAAGAATGCCTAGACAAAGTGGAATATCGGGAAAATCAAAAGATGTTGATGGATGGACAGAGAATTCAAAATTATTGACAAACATCTGTAAGGGGAGAGACACACGCAATGTAATGTAGCCTACAGTAGTACTAATCCCATTATATTAAATAGTTCTTGCGGCCTCAAATGTGTTTCCTGCAGGTACACACACATCGGTGTATGCCTGGACAGTAGCATTTTCAGTTCCCAATAATGCAAACTGCAACCGTTGATATTCCACTGAAGGATGCTCTTTATGCTGGATGTTGAAGAATCAGTCGCTACGGACTGTGCTTATTTCCTTGGCTTCCCTTTCGGGCAGCCTTTGTTCTTTGTTTGCAGACTGCTGAATTCCGGGAGGTCATCGAGGTCGGTTATATCTCTGGCGACGGCAATCAAGCTTAACTCCAATCCGGAGCTCATCTCCTGGTTATCAGGCACAGGTCTGGTCCCCAGTTTCGCTTTTAAAAAGTCCTCCCTGGTGGATTTAGGAGGACAGATCGATGGACGGCAGTATCCCCTTGCCGTTTCGCCAACGATGGAGGTAGCTACAGTCGCAGCTGAATGTTTGGTTCCGCCCTTCTTGGGGGGCGAACTGTTGGTCTCGTAACCCATTCTGATTTTCTGAAAGTCCGTTACCTGTTACTACTGTGCTTGCTTGTGTTGTAAGTTGTATTTCGGCTAAATAACGCTCGTGAAGCGCGTCACTACTGTCATTATTTCTTCTGTTATAGTTGTCGTCGTTGCCGGAGTAGACTTGACAGCCTGTGCATAGCGTACTTTGCCCTGGTTTGTCGGGCAAACCAGATTTTAAGCTTCGCGGTATCTGTTTTCTTTAAATTTTCGCTTCTTGAGTGGCTACCTCTTGCTTAAATGAGGTATAGGGACACTAATACCAAGCCACACATTTTGAACGACCAGTTATTATTCAAGTATAATGTATTGTACGACACCGCGTTGAGATATTGAGATAACAAGAATCAGTTGCCGTTAATGCGCGGTGAGTCGATGTGCAGTGTACACTGTTCGCCCGATGCGCGTATTCAAGTTACAAATTAATATTTTAATAATCCGTTATTTGTGGTCATCATGACATGGTTTTTAACGTTTGACAAACATATCTGATACGTGCTATAAATTTTATGCTTGACAATGGGACAAGAGTCTTGAAACATGTAATAAGAAGAGACATCAAATACGAGAAGTTACAGATGGTTAGTATAATATATTTTTCATATATTTTGAAGTGAGAGTATCATTTTGTTAGGTTGAATTGTGTTGTCGAAAATAAAAGTACCTACAAAAGTGCACAAAATTGTTATATTTTTTGTTTTATACTATTACTAATAACGAAACTTTTACAAAAAATATTTTTATTATTTTGTAAATTACAGTGTTTCAATAGCATTCAGCTATCATCATCAGATATCTTTTGTTTTATATAAAAACTATATTTGTATCAATAACACAATTATGACATAATACATACAACTTTTTGATATTCTGTAATTGTAATATTCTTACTAGCAACAAATTATTTTGTAAAATTTATATATAGATTAATTACTGAATTTTGCAAGTACAACTGCAGATACACTATAAAACGCATCTTGGAACTTTCACTTAAATGTATGAAACAATTCAGAAAAATTTGTTCCTACCATAAGTGTATTCCACTTCAGACACTTGCATTTTATTTAGACAAGTATTTTAAACTTTGGTTTAGTAATTAGGCCTCAGTTTGTTATAAAAAATTCATAAACAAAGAAATTGTACATTATGCTATATCATCGGTGCCTCATTCCTGATTTGTTTCGGCAACATCGCTTCGTGTTTCGAATGGCATAATATTGTTTGAACTGAGCTACTGCATGCATCCATGTACCGTGGAAGTATTATTTCCCCGTTAGGCTAGTATAGTGTGTCAAAAGTGTATTCCGTCAAGGCTGCGTGTTCACTGAGCGTATACTGTATGCAGACACAACAAGCAACGTGAATTCGCGAATACCTTACGTCTATTCTGCGCGATTGTGTAACACAAGTGATTCCAGAAATTTTCTATTATGTGATGCCTATTAAAATAACTTTAACATACAAGAAAATGTTACAGTCACTTCATAATAGTATATCGTATCATACTTAACGCGGAAAAACGTACTTTCGCGATGGATAAATTAACCATGGGGAAATGTATTATATGCATTAACATGCATCACCTATTCCATGGCGTATTTACTTATGGTTCTGAGACTGTAACAAAATATGCAGGATAAATTGCATAACCTTGCATAAATTAGCAACACATTACTATTTCCACCAATGGTGAAGAAAGTAAATGTGAAGACATATACCCCCCTTAACACACTGACTTTTATATATAAAAGGTCAAGGGGAAAACGTGCTAAAATTTGTCAAATAAAATTTTTATACATTTTTCAGAGAACGAATTGAAAGTTTTCTGCGTAATAATTTTTAACTGAGTACTGTAGCTCTGTAAAAAATACTTTAAATATAAATTGTGCTCTTATAAACCCATTATCAAAGCAAGAAAGAAAAATGGAAATGCTTTAATATTATTTTAATATTGAAAATTTAATAATGCACGTTCGTAAAAAAGCACGTTCTTCCCAGAAATAAACTTTACTCCAATTGCAACATCATTGAAATTACTTACATTTTATAATAAAGATTTGTCAATTAAACAAGTACACTTCCTCTTAAAGTACAGTTGTTGATTAGCAATGTTTTGAGTTTTTTTAAGTCAGGTGCGTTAGCTCTGTGAAATATTTAATCGCTTTTGTACTGCAAAATTTCTTTAAGTGTTGCAAATCTGCATATTTCTCCTTTGATATCTCCACGGGTCCTATAAAAACAACTTGAATTAGTAGGTCTAAAAATACAATGTATGACTAGTTAAAGCCACAAAATTGTGTATAAGGCCATGATTTTTTACACATAAACGAATACAGTATATCATTGCTGAATTAGATAGAGCGATAAAATTAGGCTTATGACTTTAAATTTCAGTGTTAAAATTATGTTGACGCTGCACTTCAATAAGCATCGCAACGATTTATTCAACTAATTAACGAATAACGAATCTTAACAAGCTAGACCACGGCCACAATAAAAATAACCTAAAATAAGTTGTACCGTTTATTAAAGTGCATCCTAAGCTGATTATATGATATTTAAAAGATTTAGCTTAGTAATACTAATCATTCTTACTGTCATATGCTTCATCTGGACGTATAAAGGTTCCTTCTTCCAGCTCAGGCAATAGTACTTCATCTCTCATCGATTGTTTTTTACTGTTTCGTTTCCTTCTCCGTTCAACTGCAGGCAGTAGATTGGATTTTTTCTCCAAAGACCACCATACAGTCTTCTATATCGCACGAATTCAGGTTTATTTTCTTCAATCCGAAATACTCTAATGGGGCGAGTCTTGCAGCCTAATTTTTTCCTGTACAGTTTGTTCAAATGACATGTCCATGACATTTACAGTTTTACTTCTACCACTTCGAACTGGGATGGCTTATTACTTGTGTTTCTAACAATTTCATCCCAATTATCAGATAACTGGGCCTTACAGGTTTTTTTTATTAACCCACAGTTTTTAATCACATTCATTATAAGAATGTCCCCTAACTGGAAAAAAGCGTGTCACCTTCTTCAATCGGCGTTCTTTGTGTACCAAATGATGATAGAATTTGAACACCATTATTCTTGTTCTGTCCAGAATATTAGTCACAAAATGCTTCTACTTCATAAATTTGTGGGTCATGAATGTTATAAAAATAGTGGTGCAAAAATGAGCACACCTCATCACTGCCTTTATTACCTGTTGTCTCTGGATGTAGGTAAAACATGGACTGATTTTGAGACAAGACGTGAATATTAAGCACGTACACAGACAGTTGTCTCTTACAGTATACGTCGTTGGTAGTTTTGTTAGGTACTGAAAAAGTCTTAGAATAATCATAGAACACATGATCAAAACAAAATAGAACAAAATAGTGTTCTATTTTGAAGGACACTTTCTGCTCCGTTTTTTAGCTTTCCTTTTAATTTCTTACCTAACTGTTAGCTTGAAGAATATGAATTTTCCTATCTGCATTAATCTCCTTAATTTTGCTGACTCTTCTGAATTCAGAATGTGTATCTGTGATAATTACTGAATCTTCTTTAGCAATTAATAGTTCTGCCTCAAGGCTTTTTTTGGCTTGGAACAAATCACACTTTGAACATGTGTCAGTCCTTGGGTATCCGAAAATTATATTAAAATCTGAATTAAAAATATTCCTGCAAATTTCATACGATGATTTACATTAGGATGATTTTCCTTAAACATGTCATAGAGGTTTTTAAAATTTAATTCTTTATTTCTGCTTGTAAGTAAGTTTTAGTTGAGTCTTTCAGACTGTAGTGACTTTCTCTCCCTTTTAAGCTTTTATTGTTATCATGAATAATTTTTTTTGTCTCATCTATAATTTTGTGTTACGATTTTTATGTTTACTCCGAATTTAAGCCTTTTGGGAGATTTCCTGACATTTTTAGTAATTTGAGAAGAAGTTGCAATTTCCCTTTACCAATTCCATGTAAAGAAACGAAAGCTTGCCTACAGACAGGCACCTCAATAAGCTTTTCATCACTCAGAAACCGAACACGGTAAGACATTGAGACATCACGATAAATTACCTCCCTTCCGTTGTTCATAGGCCTACGTTATGTCTACCGACAGGAGTACTGTTATCAGTCCAGCTAGATAATTATTAAGCTCATCATTTGACTACTTTTCATTCATTCTATTTAATTATCTGTGTTTTGGTATGGCCTACCTCTTGGAAACAATTCTTCTTACATCGGCAATCGGGACCATTCTCGTGATTTTGCAGTTTGAGTTTAGCTGCAACATCTCACACGCCCGTGCCTAGGTTTTTTCTTCGAACGTACTGAAGTAACTCTGGTATCTTCATCACCACTTGTAGTTTCACTTCCATTCCAAACACACAAGAAACGTGCACTAAAAGACACACAATCAATCCACGTTACAGAACAACGCAATCTTAAACTGGCCACTAACCTCTAAAACGCATTTGAACAGGTCAGAGAATGTAAACAAGAGCAACAAAATGGTGGTTTACATAACGCCAACAAAACAAACTGTCCCGGTCTCGGCATGTTTTTCCCCAGGCTTGCGTGGACTAAGCACTACCCCTGTATAAGATACCTTTGAATGCCCATATGTTTTGACCTGACCTGACACGTACTTCCCCTGTCTGAATACACTCAAAGTAAGGTACATTATCACATTATCTTACTACCAGATGACATTAAAAATCGAAAAAATGGACTTAGCACGTTCTTCCCCTGAACCCTTCATATGTGTGTATGTGTGTGTGTGTGTGTGTGTGTGTGTGTATGTGTGTGTGTGTGTCTTGTTTCATGAGTTCGGAATAATAAGTTTCTTAGTTGAGTGTATCGTTGAACCACATGGAACTCGTTTACGTGACTTCAACACAGGAAAATGCGTCTTCTATTTACTGTAACCTTGTGACCTTCACCATAATGTATTCTGTGTTCGGATTAGGGGAGATTTCTGTAAAGGAAGTAAAATTGTGAGTAACGGGGACAGTGATCAGTTACAACATAACCAACTATCAAAAATATGGTACCATACTGACAGTACGGTAAAAAAGTTGGACTTTGTGTTTATTGGAGGAGGGTTTTGTACGGTAGATTCTAGGGTCTTACTTAATTTTTATAAATTTTATATACATATAAATCAAGGAGGGTTAAAATTGTATTCTTTAATTCAAATACGAATCCATCGATTCAAACAATTACACAAAACATTAAGCGAATTTTGATTCTTCTTATGTTGAAGGCTTCAACCAGGAGTAATTTTCAGACGTATTTGCGGTATTTGGACTTGGCTTTTTTCCAGAAACATTCTTCTATTGGACAGTATTTTACTGAAACTGGTCAGAAAACTAATTACTTTGGCCACCTAGTTAAAGTTAGACTACTTTAATTAAATTTGTATTTGTATAAGTTATAACAATAAAGAAAAGAGGTGTGTAAGTGTGGTTGTTCGTGTTGTATGTTGTCGGGCGTTACCTCCGCGCACTTTTTATTACTTACTCTGATGACTGGATCCTCTGCCGGTGATGTAGTCCTGTAACACAACTTAATCTACTATGTTTTTGTGGGCGCCACTTGGAATCTTTTGTTCCAAGAAAAAATGTTATTATTAAAATTTTGAATTCTTAATTCTATGAAAAAAAAAATGTAAACAAGTCAGTTTGGTTTGAAAAAATAAAGTAAGTTTAATGATTCTTAAAAAAAAATCGTCTGAAGGACTAACATTCATGAAAAAATTATAAAATTGCAGAGTTACAGAAAAATTATAAGTTATTATTATTATTGACAAGTTTTTAATCCAATCAAGTATCGGCTAAAATATTTAATTTTTTCTCAGTTGAAAAGCATGAGTTTAATACGTGAAAAATCTTTACTCTCAGGACGTGACTCCTTTGAACTACCAAGACATATCAATAAGATGCTTTACAAGAAAAATTAAGTGATTTGAAGGTGTGTGTGGCATGTGTAGTACAACTGTGTGGCAAATGTAACCAGGTAAAAAAATGACTTCAATTTTGACAACTCACGTTCCAATGGTTAATTATTCTCGCACTGGACACTTCTCTCGGGTAGTTTTTTCAATCTCGCCTCTTCGTGTGTGCACTGAATTTATTTTAAGTCAAAAATGCGATTATTTACAATTTCCGCACTTTTTGTGAAACAGTTTGGCAGTAAATTTACGCTCGAACCCCGCCGCTACAGATCAGCTGCTTCGCGTTGGTGCCCAAATTGACCGTCACAGCGCTGATACCCTTGCAGACGAGAGAAAGGCTTTGTGTATGTTACGTTATGGGAGTTTTATTGTCAAGTCAGTTTGTCTTTGCGAACACAGCAGAATTGGTTCTCTATTTAAAATTTTGGTCCCTCCTGGGCCGTTGACGTTCTGGCTGCGTGATTTCTATTAAAATGTGCCGTGTTGCTGCTCTATTTCAGCAACACATTGCCGTAGATTCTTGTAGAGGTTAAGTCGGTCTATTTGTCAATGTACGGGAAAAGCCTTCCTTCGTGTGTGTCGATTTCTCGCCTTCGGTTTCGCCTTGGTTGTGTTGATCAGTGTCGTGGGTGATGCGTCTGTTCTGGATTTCAAGCTTGAAGTGTTTTTGGGTCGAATTTGGTCTCTCTTTTATACTGTGCCAGGCTGATTGTTTTCATGAACTTCCGGTATATTTGTGTAAAAATTCCTTCTAGACTGTTCGAGAATAATGAAATGGAACGTTATGGAACAAATTTAACTTCCGTCGAAGCTTTTAGAACAAAATTTCTTATTCTTCACACTAAGGATATTTCAAAAATTACTCTGGTATTTGTCAAACAGTTTTACATCAGTACTCACAATTTGCATGCCCTTACTACATTTGGATTCTCTGTTTTCAACTGAATCTAATGATACTAATCATGATTGGTTTTTAAATAAATTAGCTATAATAAATAACACCATATACAACTCTTACCTTGGGTTGTTTCCATTAAAATTCAATTTTTTGAACAAAAAATTGTTGTGAAACTATTAGGTTTCTTCCACAACATGAACACATAATATTGCTATCTTCCTATAACAAAACAAATAAATTTTAACATATATAATACACAAATAATTTCAATTTTATATGGTCCATGCCTATGGCCTACGTTGTTGTCACTGTTATAACACAATAATTAGTCTTTTTCTTTAACATATATAGAATTTCACTAGTGTACACTAAGAGTTTATTACATTGTCTGTCTTTTGTGATACCTGGTTAGTCTTTATACATATTATTTTTATTGCAGGATAACTTAGCATCATATTGGTTTGCCTGAGATGTCCTTTTTCTTTGTGTGACAAATCTCACTCTTCTAAGTTAAATTCTTTGATAATTGATCTTATTTTCAACTGAGTCTGTTCGTCTTTTATGGTACACTAAATTATTGTACCATTATCTTTTATTTTTGTCAATATTTTGTAAACATTTAGCCAGATATGGCTATTTCTTGTAATGGTTGATAGGCCTCAGCCATACATGGTATAGATAAATATTTTGCTAACTCAACTATTACAATGTTTAAGTTAGTCAAATATATTAGTATAGTCGCTTTATATTATATTTCAACTTTCTAATGCAATTTGGTTGCATTTTGTCAACATTAAATGCATAAATATCACAATATTATATGCCTACTATATGTTTTTAGTTAATACTGTTTTTGGCTATTTTGACTAACTTTTATTCATTTGACAGCTTTCTTTATTTAAGATAAATTGTTGATCTTTGTCTACTTGACAACTACATATAGTGTTTATCTCGATTTGATAATAATTAATTTTTACATGAAATCTGAGTGATTGGTCTCAAATCCAACACATCAATATTTTTTTGTCATAACAATTATATATTTTTTTATTTTAACTTAGATCCTTTCTAATAATGTATTTAAATCATTTAATACATTTATTTTATTTACATTACATAATATAATAATGGATCATGTCCATTAATTCACAATAAATAGTTCTTTATACTCTATTCAGAGTTACAAAACTTAGTAATTAATGACTTCATTTTGGTTGATTCTGATATTATTTGTCTCTCTTATAGTATCTTATGGTTTTTTCACTGTTATTCACTTTAATAATATATATGGAGTTTGAGTCTTAGTCATAGTCTGGTCGTTTTTCATGTTAGTAGTATTAATTATTAGACAATATTACACAATTTTTTGGGACTACTTGGGTTCGATACTGTTCACCTCACTTTCCTCTTATGATAAATTGCTATGTAAATGATTTCCTTTATGGAACGTTCTGTGACGTTACATATGCCTCTCTGTTAAAATTGATAATTTTTGAAAAAACATATCTTTGGTTTTGATGAAATTATCATTTCTATATTAACCTTTTATTAGCTTCTTTATATTTCATTCTTTTATCTTATAATTAAATTCCTGTACTACTCCTTTAATATATTAATCCAACTCAATATTCCTATTTCGTTCTTGGTCGTATCACCTATTCCTTTCCTTTTTACCTTGATGTTAATTATTTAATCTTTGATATAATTCCCTAACAATTCCCTAACTTTCATAGAGGGTTGGGGGTCAGAGTGGCTCGCTATGGCATACATTCTCTGCCCTTCCCTATCTATAACTACTGAAATCAGAGGCAACACATCCCTGTCCAGAAAATAATAATTGCACCTTCGCAACAAATAATAATAATAATAATAAAAAAATACAATATTCAAAGATCATAGGCTCCTACACATAAATTCCCTTTCTTAAACTCTTCTGATTATTTCACAATTATATTAATATATCGTTCTCCGCAGGTAAAATTATCGTTTAAAATCATTCAATGTTAATAGCTATATTTATATTCATCATTACCTCCTTATGTAACACACTGTTTCCTTTTTTTTCTCATTTATCATTTCCTTTTAGTATCAATTATATGACAGTATTTCTCCTTCTTTTCTCCCCCTTAGTAATATCAATTGTTATTTGATTGCTTAATAATTCATTTAACTAATTATGTCCTTTCCTTCTTTCCTTTTTCTCCTTCTCTAAGTACGGGTAAGCTGGTAAATATACGTTGACATGGCTATTGGAAATAAATCTATATCTTATATATATCTTCTTGCCTTTGGTGGAATGTGTCCATCTCGTAATATTTATTAATAATAATCTCTCTCCTTCTTTATTTATATAATAATATTTATATTTATTTAATAATCTCTATCCCCTTTCTAATTATGGGTAAGTTAGAAAATTCACGTTAACATGTTTTTAGTTATGGTACCTTCTCAATGATGCTGTATTTGACTTGGGTTTTTGATCATGGTACTTGCTCATTGATTGAGTATTTGACTTGTGGTTTATAATCATGGTACTTTTTCAATGATGTTTGGTTATACGTACCTTTTACTTTGTTACTAACCGTGTCGGTTACCTCGTATGTATTGTTTTTATTGTCTCTGGTGATCGTGAAAGGTCCTGTATATAAAAGTAGCAATTTCCTTGTTATGCCTTGTATAGCACTGGGCAATTCTCTATTTCTAACTAACACCTTTTCTCCTACCTTATATTTAATTGCCTTGGGCTGGGATTTGACATATTTTTTCCGCTGCTGTTCCGTTTTTTCCAACACCTTGTTATAAAATTTGGTTCTTTCAAATTGGTATGCGGGTTCGTCGGGAAAATTAATAATCTCTTTTATCTCTCGTGGTGGGGGTCTTTCGAACATAACTGTGTATGGTGACACCTCGATGGTATTGTGATGTGAGAAATTGAGAAAATCCTCTGTTGATGCTACGTATTCATGCCATCTTTTCTGTTCGTTATGGCAGTATGTTCTCAGCAACCGTCCTACTTCCCTTAACACTCTCTCGGCTGGGTTACTATTCGGGTGATATACGGACGTCTTGTACGTTTTTATCCCGTGTTCTCCAAGGTTTTCCTTCCAAACTTTTCCCCTAAACTGGGTACCGTGGTCCGTAATTATAGAATACGGTCGGCCTACCTCCATTATATATCGTTCTATTATGATGTATATTATTTTCCTGGTCGTAGCCCTAGTTATTGGGTATAGCTTGGTATATTTGCTAAAATGGTCGAAGATGATTACGATAAATTTATATCGGTGTCTCCCACCGCTGCGTGGAAATGGTCCACAGATATCGAGAAATACCTTTTCCAATTTTTCGGTGGATGTTATGGGTATCATGACCCCTTCCTTTCTCTCGTTATCACACTTTACTTTTTGACAAATATCGCACGACCGTATCGCCAGTTGCACCTTCTTATTCATCCCTTTGATGTATGTTTGCTCTTCCAATGCCTTCCTTACTTTAAGGGCACCCATATGTCCGTACCTATCGTGATAGTCGATTATTAGCGGTCTCACTATTGCTGGTGGAATTACTAACTTCCAATTCTCCTGGTGCGGGGTATTCCTAATAAACAAAGTGTCGTTGTGTGTGTACAGTAATATCTATTTATGACCTTATCGCCTTCCTGTACCTTTTTTCTAATATCTCCTAATTTTGGATCGGCCGCCTGTTGTGATTTTATATCGTTCAAAATATTTTTTAAATCTTCCTTACTCTTAATAATATGGTATACTTTTGCTAATTGTTCCTTTTCGCCGTCAAAGGTTTGGTCTGGTATATTGATGCGAGATAGGACGTCGGCTGCTACGTTCTGTTTGCCGGGTATATATTCCCATGTGATATTATATTCTTCCAAGGCCAAAACCCATCTCGTCAGCCTTCCGTGGTTCAGCTTACAATGCTTTAAAAATGATATAGATTTGTGGTCGCTTCTAACCGTGATGGGGTACCCTAATATATATGTCCTAAATTTACCGCATGCGAAAACTACACTCAACAATTCTTTTTCGGTAGTATTGTAGTTCCGTTCGCAACTGTTCAGCACGCGGCTAGCACAGCTAATTACTAAATGGTTACCATCCTGATCTTCCTGATATAGGGCTGCACCTAAACTCAATTTACTGGCATCGCAATTTAGAAAAAATGGTTTTGTAAAGTCGGGATGATGCAACATCACTGCTTCTAAAAACTTTTCCTTTATGAGATTGAGCACTCCATCTTGCTCTGGTCCCCAAGTCCATTTGTCTTTAGCTGATAACTGCTTTTGGAACCTGGCAGTTAGTTCTGAATAATTGGACCGAAACTTTCTGTAATAGTTACAGATTCCTAAAAATGACTGAAGCTGTTTCCTGTTCTTTGGGGTGGGGAACTTCTGTATGGCCTCTACTTTCTCTTTGGATGGAGTAATCCCTTGTTCTGTTAGATTAAATCCTAAAAATTTCACCTCATTTGCAATGAATTGGGACTTGTCTAATTTGAGGGTGATATTATTCTCTGATAGTTTCTCTAACACCTGTTTAACCCTATTACAATGATCGTCCCAATTCGCTGAAGTTACCAGTAAGTCGTCGACATATACTGTCGTAAACTTCAGTACTTCCTGCCCCAATATTCTGTCCATTATCTTTACAAACACCGCCACAGAATTTATTAAACCAAAAGGTAACCGCTTAAACTGATAGTTTCTGCCCTCGAATATGAACGCCATATATTTCCTACTATCAGGGTGGAGCTCTACCTGCCAGTAGCCGCATACTGTATCCCATGAACTTATATACTTTGTCCCGTGAAACTTTTTCAATATCTCTTCTATCTCCCCAGGTGATGTGCGGTCGTTAACAATCATCTTGTTAATCTCCCTAGCATCGAGACATATACGTACCTGTCCATTCTTTTTCGGCACAGCTATGATTGGGCTGGTAAAGGGCGAATGACTATACTCGATTATGTCGTCCTCTATCATCCTGTTCAATTCTTCCCTGACTTCATTCTTTAGCGAGTAGGCGATCGGGTACGATTTCCTGTTAAATTCCACCGGAGTTTTGAATTTTATGGTGCATTGATAAATCTCTGGCTTTACCTGGAGCGTTTGAGAATATGTGTTTATAATTGTTGTATACCTTGATTAATTGTTCCGCCTGTGTTTCGCTGACCAGACCCCTTGCTTTCGTCCTTTGGAAATCCCGTATTTCTTCTAATTTTTCTAACCACAACTCTGGGTTTTCCTCCTGATATAGAGGCATGTTTAATGGTCGATCGGCGCAATAATAATGGTTCACTATCGCTTGATAAGGTGTGTTGTCTGTACCATCTCCTTGGATATCAATCAAATTATTGGTCCAAATTCCCTCGTTAGTTTTTAAAGTTATCATCTTACCTTCTAAATCTATTACTGCATTGTACGGCCTAAGTATATCGCAGCCTATTAGGATACTCATGGGTAAATTATTCGCCACTAATAACCCTATTGGTAACGTTACCCCATTACTAGTCATCTCTAATGACACCTGTTTCTTTATCGATTTATTTTGCCTCCCCGTTGCTCCGACTAGAATGATGTTATTTATAGGCAGAGTGGGTATTGGTAAATTACTGTTTTGTTTGATCCTCTCTAGCTCTACACTATCGATAAGCGATACATTTGACCCCGTGTCAATGAGTAATATTGCTTCTATGCCATTGATATTTGCCTTGATTTGTACGATATCATTATTCCCTTTGTTATGATTTTTAACGATATTGTCACTCTCTTCTAATAACTCTTCTCTAATATCCTTGAGATAATTATTTATCCTTAATGTCATAGTCCCGTCTTTGTCCTGTCTATGTTTGTAATTAGTCACCCCATAATATTGGTTCAGTGAAGGGCGGTTTTCCTTTTCCACTGCCGCGTTTAGTTTAAATGAGCCACGGTCTCATTGGCCCGGTCTCCCGGAACATTGGGTTGCTGACCTGCCTGTGGTTCTTGCCTGACCTCGGGGTTACCACTAATGGGTGGGCTATTCGATGTATTACCCGGGTTACCTGGCGCCTGTTGAGGGTAAAACATGTAAGTGGGTACATTGGGTGGATATGGCCGTCGGTTATTGGCCATTGTATAGTTTACCTGGGGCCTATATTCGTGATTTCTCCTATCGCCTCCTCCTTGGTCGCCCCCGTTACGATAATTATTACGTTGACCATAATTATTTCCCCTATAGTTATTTTCGCGATAACTGTTTCCCTGGTGGTAGTTTCTACCGTAATTATTCTCGGGGTAATTACCTCTGTTTGGTCCCGGATAGTTGCGGTTATTTGGACCCTGGGCGTTATTATTTCGGCCATTTGGTGGGGTATTATTGTTCTGGTTATTTGTGTTAGGGTTGTTACCGTTTCCACCTCCATTCCGGTTTGGTCCATTATTGTTGCTATTATATTCTACCTTACGATTGGGGGGTTGGTAATCCTGGAACCTTCCAGTGGATTCACAATTTTCTAATAATTTGGCTAGATCGGCTATTTTACTGAGCTGTTGGTACAATTGGGCGTCTTTGATACCATAGCTGTAATGTCCAGCTAACTGCCTTACCAAACATTCCTCCGGGATTGGCGGTATCAACTTCCGTGCCAAACATACCTTTCCTAGGAAATAAGACGTCGGGGACTGTCCATTGGACGCGTCGTATTTGCCGTAGAATATGTCCATTCGTACCCTGTTTTGTGCAGTCTCCGACCAATACTTCTCCTTGAACTGGCGTTTAAACTCGGCTAAATTCGTGATTTCGGGTCGTACCGCTATCCACCAGTTATCCCTAGTGTTTTTAAACGTCTCGTCTAGCATCTCCCTTATCCTGTCCCACCTGGTTTCTCTATTTCTCCCAATAAACTCTTCCATTCTCTCTAAAAATTCCATTGGGTTTCGACGATAGTTTTGGAAGTTGATTACTTCCCTGTTTTCACTGTGACACGTATGAGCATTTAGTATAGGTGTGTCTCTCAGCGCCTCTAATCTTTCCTGCAGGTTTTTCTCTCTCTGGTCTATTTCCTGTATGCTATTTTTGTTAGTTTTTATTTGTTCGTCCAGCCTGTTAGCGATGTCATATGTTCTCTGCATCCTCTCGCTAACGTCTTTCTGGACTTCTCCCACCTCCTGCATGATGGCGTCTTGGTTCTGCCTTACCTTGTTTTCGAGATTTCTAACATCTTGTTTGGTCTCTACTGTTTGTTCCTCTATATTTTCGAAACGGGTATTATTTCCCTTCTGTAATCTTTCCAACTGTTTCTCCATGTTTTCGACCTTCCTGTCACTTTCGATTTTATTATCATCGATCTTTTTGTTTACTGTTTCGTACTTTATGCTAATTTCTTTTTTCAGGGACTCTATGTATTTTTTATTCTCCTCCTGAAATAGCTCCATTTTTTCCCATTATCATTTATATACTCCCTTAAAGATTCTATGTTTTTGTCTAATTTCTCCTTATCTTCCAGTCTGTTTTTATTCATGGATTCTATTATTTCCGCCTTGTCTTCCTGTCTATTTTTATTACTCTCCTTCAGGGATTCTGTATTTTTGTTCATATCCTCCTTCATTCCTTGGAGCGTCACCATTATTGCATTCATGTCAACGCTTGCTGTTATTTTTTCTGGTTCGGGTTTCTCTGTTTGTTCTACCATTTGTATGGGTTCTTCTCCCGTTTGCTCCTCTAATTCGTCTGCCGTTTGTACCGGTCTTTCCATTTCTAGTGTGGACGGTTCTAATTCCGTTTCCTCCATTTGTACTGCCTCTCCGTCTTCCACACTTAACTCGAGTTCCACATTCTTCTTCACCTTTTTTCCCTTAGGTTGCGGCATTTTGATCTGTTGGTAGTTGCCGGGCTTGTTCCGTTTTTTCAGGCCTCACTAGTTGGGCTGCCAATTTATAACAATTAAGAAAAGAGGTGTGTAAGTGTGGTTGTTCGTGTTGTATGTTGTCGGGCGTTACCTCCGCGCACTTTTTATTACTTACTCTGATGACTGGATCCTCTGCCGGTGATGTAGTCCTGTAACACAACTTAAT
Source organism: Magicicada septendecula (assembly GCA_034769895.1). NCBI lineage: Eukaryota > Metazoa > Arthropoda > Insecta > Hemiptera > Cicadidae > Magicicada > Magicicada septendecula. The sequence continues at coordinate 546,493,207 of CM068368.1, forward strand.
CTACTATGTTTTTGTGGGCGCCACTTGGAATCTTTTGTTCCAAGAAAAAATGTTATTATTAAAATTTTGAATTCTTAATTCTATGAAAAAAATGTAAACAAGTCAGTTTGGTTTGAAAAAATAAAGTAAGTTTAATGATTCTTAAAAAAAAATCGTCTGAAGGACTAACATTCATGAAAAAATTATAAAATTGCAGAGTTACAGAAAAATTATAAGTTATTATTATTATTGACAAGTTTTTAATCCAATCAAGTATCGGCTAAAATATTTAATTTTTTCTCAGTTGAAAAGCATGAGTTTAATACGTGAAAAATCTTTACTCTCAGGACGTGACTCCTTTGAACTACCAAGACATATCAATAAGATGCTTTACAAGAAAAATTAAGTGATTTGAAGGTGTGTGTGGCATGTGTAGTACAACTGTGTGGCAAATGTAACCAGGTAAAAAAATGACTTTAATTTTGACAACTCACGTTCCAATGGTTAATTATTCTCGCACTGGACACTTCTCTCGGGTAGTTTTTTCAATCTCGCCTCTTCGTGTGTGCACTGAATTTATTTTAAGTCAAAAATGCGATTATTTACAATTTCCGCACTTTTTGTGAAACAGTTTGGCAGTAAATTTACGCTCGAACCCCGCCGCTACAGATCAGCTGCTTCGCGTTGGTGCCCAAATAGACCGTCACAGCGCTGATACCCTTGCAGACGAGAGAAAGGCTTTGTGTATGTTACGTTATGGGAGTTTTATTGTCAAGTCAGTTTGTCTTTGCGAACACAGCAGAATTGGTTCTCTATTTAAAATTTTGGTCCCTCCTGGGTCGTTGACGTTCTGGCTGCGTGATTTCTATTAAAATGTGCCGTGTTGCTGCTCTATTTCAGCAACACATTGGCGTAGATTCTTGTAGAGGTTAAGTCGGTCTATTTGTCAATGTACGGGAAAAGCCTTCCTTCGTGTGTGTCGATTTCTCGCCTTCGGTTTCGCCTTGGTTGTGTTGATCAGTGTCGTGGGTGATGCGTCTGTTCTGGATTTCAAGCTTGAAGTGTTTTTGGGTCGAATTTGGTCTCTCTTTTATACTGTGCCAGGCTGATTGTTTTCATGAACTTCCGGTATATTTGTGTAAAACGTCCTTCTAGACTGTTCGAGAATAATGAAATGGAACGTCATGGAACAAATTTAACTTCCGTCGAAGCTTTTAGAACAAAATTTCTTATTCTTCACACTAAGGATATTTCAAAAATTACTCTGGTATTTGTCAAACAGTTTTACATCAGTACTCACAATTTGCATGCCCTTACTACATTTGGATTCTCTGTTTTCAACTGAATCTAATGATACTAATCATGATTGGTTTTTAAATAAATTAACTATAATAAATAACACCATATACAACTCTTACCTTGGGTTGTTTCCATTAAAATTCAATTTTTTGAACAAAAAATTGTTGTGAAACTATTAGGTTTCTTCCACAACATGAACACATAATATTGCTATCTTCCTATAACAAAACAAATAAATTTTAACATATATAATACACAAATAATTTCAATTTTATATGGTCCATGCCTATGGCCTACGTTGTTGTCACTGTTATAACACAATAATTAGTCTTTTTCTTTAACATATATAGAATTTCACTAGTGTACACTAAGAGTTTATTACATTGTCTGTCTTTTGTGATACCTGGTTAGTCTTTATACATATTATTTTTATTGCAGGATAACTTAGCATCATATTGGTTTGCCTGAGATGTCCTTTTTCTTTGTGTGACAAATCTCACTCTTCTAAGTTAAATTCTTTGATAATTGATCTTATTTTCAACTGAGTCTGTTCGTCTTTTATGGTACACTAAAGTATTGTACCATTCTCTTTTATTTTTGTCAATATTTTGTAAACATTTAGCCAGATATGGCTATTTCTTGTAATGGTTGATAGGCCTCAGCCATACATGGTATAGATAAATATTTTGCTAACTCAACTATTACAATGTTTAAGTTAGTCAAATATATTGGTATAGTCGCTTTATATTATATTTCAACTTTCTAATGCAATTTGGTTGCATTTTGTCAACATTAAATGCATAAATATCACAATATTATATGCCTACTACATGTTTTTAGTTAATACTGTTTTTGGCTATTTTGACTGACTTTTATTCATTTGACAGCTTTCTTTATTTAAGATAAATTGTTGATCTTTGTCTACTTGACAATTACATATAGTTTTTATCTCGATTTGATAATAATTAATTTTTACATGAAATCTGAGTGATTGGTCTCAAATCCAACACATCAATATTTTTTTGTCATAACAATTATATATTTTTTTATTTTAACTTAGATCCTTTCTAATAATGTATTTAAATCATTTAATACATTTATTTTATTTACATTACATAATATAATAATGGATCATGTCCATTAATTCACAATAAATAGTTCTTTATACTCTATTCAGAGTTACAAAACTTAGTAATTAATGACTTCATTTTGGTTGATTCTGATATTATTTGTCTCTCTTATAGTATCTTATGGTTTTTTCACTGTTATTCACTTTAATAATATATATGGAGTTTGAGTCTTAGTCATAGTCTGGTCGTTTTTCATGTTAGTAGTATTAATTATTAGACAACTAGCGAGTACCCGGCATGCGTTGCAATGCCACTCAAAGAAAGAAAGTGTTTGTATATATATAATATATAAAGACTTCGTTCGCGTGGTCTTCAATTTAATGCGATAATATATTTAGAACAGAATCTATTCCATTGGGTTGCCATAGTAACCAGATCTAATAAGTTAGTTTTTTAAGATTCCATAGGACACCCCAGAAGATCGTATCGAAAAAAACACCTGTCCTATGTTGGTTCTCCCTTTGCGTAAAATATTTGTGCCAAGTTTGGTTGAAATCGGTCCAGTGGTTTAGGAGGAGATGTGGAAGACCCCAAAGAACCCCCAAAAGAACCCCATCGAAAAAACACCTATCCTACATTGGTTCTCCCTTTGCGTAAAATATTTGTGCCAAGTTTGGTTGAAATCGGTCCAGTGGTTTAGGGGAGGAGATGTGGAAGACCCCAAAGGACCCCCCGAAGTATCATATCGAAAAAACACATCCTATGTCGGTTCTCCCGTTGCGTAAAATATTTGTGCCAAGTTTGGTTGAAATCGGTCCAGTGGTTTAGGAGGAGATGTGGAAGACCCCAAAGAACCCCCAAAAGATCCCCATTGAAAAAACACCTATCCTATGTTGGTTCTCCCTTTGCGTAAAATATTTGTGCCAAGTTTGGTTGATATCGGTCCAGTGGTTTAGGAGGAGATGTGAAAGACCCCAAAGGACCCCCAAAAGGACCCCCGAAGGATCATATCGAAAAAACACATATCCTATGTTGGTTCTCCCGTTGCGTAAAATATTTGTGCCAAGTTTGGTTGAAATCGGTCCAGTGGTTTAGGAGGAGATGTGGAAGACCCCTAAGGACCCCCCAAAGGACCCCGTCGAAAAAAACACCTATCCTATGTTGGTTCTCCCGTTGCATAAAATATTTGTGCCAAGTTTGGTTGAAATCGGTCCAGTGGTTTAGGAGGAGATGTGGAAGACCCCAAGAACCCCCCAAAGGGCCCCATTGAAAAAAATTCATAAACCTTCGCGGGCGTGCGCACAACAACTCACCGAAGTTTCATCGCAATCGGATGAATGGTATAGGAACGCATACGGGACAAAGAAAGAAACAAACATTCATTTTTATAGATATAGATATTACACAATTTTTTTGGGACTACTTGGGTTCGATACTGTTCACCTCACTTTCCTCTTATGATAAATTGCTATGTAAATGATTTCCTTTATGGAACGTTCTGTGACGTTACAAAGTATATGATTATATACCTTTTATGCTTCCGTACAATAATAAATTTTAAATTACGATTACAATTAACTTGCTGTTGATTCATAAAAATTTACTTTACACTTGTGACCCAAATCACAAAATTAAAACTCATATTATATAAAATTCAAAAAATTGGGGCAAATCAATGTCCTGGTACCATTTAAAGAAAACTGAGACGATCAGTTACTACACGGGAGGAATCCCGGATTTCCTGGATGTCTGGTCATCCTGACTAATATCCAGGTTAACATGCATAATGACCGTGAAGGAAACTACTTTTTTACAAATACATTTCATGTATTCAAAAAATTAATTTAAAAAAATAACCATTGTTTTCTTTTTAATTCGATTTCAGTTGCCTGTAGAATTCAGAATTCGTCTAAGTATTGCTTCTGTTAGAACTTTTAAAATCTAATAACTTTACTATTTTTTAATTTTTAGTACTTGTAAGGTCACATTTTTATATTAGGCAAGAAAAATTTATGAATTTTAAATAAATGAGGTATCATCAAATCTTCAAAAAGCCAATTAGGCCTAAGTAAGACAGGTCTCTAGAAAATATCAATCTTTAAACGTTTATAAATTATCTGTAAAACATTATTATAAACAGTTTTGGTAATATTAATTTAATTATATTTAAGCCGCTAAACAAAATTTTCTAAGGCGTAAAAAAGTATTTGCTGTACAAGAATAGATGTATCAGGCGCAAGAATACATGTATACTTATTTTGACCTTATAACATAAGTTTTAAAATTAAGCATATACGTTTTTTTTCTTTGTATTATACTAAAAAGCGTAAAATACTAAAAATACTAAAAATTATGCTAAAAGCGTAAGTGCTTGTGTATCGAATGTACTGATACATTACTTACTTCAGAAATAAATATATAACCATTTATGTGTAGTTGCGCAGTGTACTATACGGCAGTCTCATCCTTTATGGTGAGCTGCGTAACTATAAAACAAAATATTCCTTTTGTCTAACGAATTTACCAAATACAAAATAAATATAGTTTGCGACATACGTTCAAGTGAGACACATCAGAGGCACAAGTAATGACGACCGACATAGCTCGTACAATATGAGTACCACACACGCAATCAGCATAAAAATTTGTTGTTTTAGTTCAGCTGATTGAGGTTTAGACCACTGAAGTCACGTGCAATTGCAGTACGTCTACTGTACTGTCTTTTTGTATGTGTGCACGTAAAGGGAGAGACAGAACGATGAAATATTACAGAAATTATAAACGTACAAAATAATTCACGTTTCGTGACAAAATTTATTAACTAGGCATATTTATATAAACATAAATTTATCTTCTTTAAAATAAATTTAATACATTTATTATATATATTATATAATATTATATATATATATATTGTATTATATATTATATAATATTATATATATATTGTATTATATATTATATAATATTATATATATAATATATTTATTAAGGGGGGATTTCCTTACCTCAGTTGCGTTTTTGTTCCATTCATCTGTTGAAGGGTATATTCTTTAAACTGTCATTTTTCGTATCATATGTTTTTACTTCTGCCATGCTATTTATTTCAAAAGGGCAAGGTAATGTTTCTGTTTTTAAAAATACTTTTCCTCTTTGACCTTAAATAGTTTAACTAGCATGTCTTCAGTTCTGTCCTTAAAACAATATTCATTTCAAGCGGGTACCAATACATCGGGAAATATATTGACACATCTCACAACACACTAACTGTAGTTAATAACGGCTAACTGACTAATGACTAATATCTAATAATGACTGAAGTATTATTAATGTCAACACCCTAACATGAGTTTGAAAAATGAGATAATTACCGTACAGGAACATCTCATATATTTAGATAATTTCGTTTTGGAATATGCATTAACCAACTCTTTCTATCATAATATTTTTTATGCATCAGTTGGTGTCCTTTAAAGTTTGTTTATCCTTTCAAACGCAATTCATCAGTTACTCTTCCGTAAATCAGCTACTCTTCCTCGGCCATATTCTCATCATATTTTACTTCAACATCATTGTTACACTGTTTTTGTGACTAAGTGCTCCAACCAGTGTTTCTTTTCATGGGGCTTTTACATTTTCTTCAAGTGCTTTCTTACACACTCATTCATTACTGAGATTATCTTTCCATGAAATTCTCTAGTCCTCTTGTATTTTCTCATCTGTCTTTGTGTTTCTTTCCAATAGACACATTTGAAACTCCCATAAATAGAGTGAGTTCTAACCGAAAGATCCGCGATTTAAAACGCTGACTTGAGAAACATGAAATTAACCTTTTAGATCTAATAACTTTATTGATAAAAACAAATTTTATATACGACAAATTACGACGTTACCTGGTGTCACATCTAAGACCGTGGACGTCTTCAGGTAAATTAAGACGTAAATTTACTGATGAGGTAAAATGATTGAAAATCATTTATTCATAACAATATGTTCTTATAGCATTAATCATGGCATACATATTTATTTGTTTGATGCTTGACGGAATGATGCAAGCAGATACACGCAATTGATAATCACGGCGTATGATTACGCGTCAGGAAAATTGTGATTACGAATAGCGTAGTTTAAAAAAAAGACTGTACGTTGGACGACGAGGAAGAGAGAAAGCGGTTTAGACAGAGAAAAGAAAGAACTACAGAGAAAAATAGCAAGAAATAGGGAAAAGAAGAACGTGAATGGGTTAGAAAGATAATTTCAAAATTGGAAGGCGTCGATCGCAATAAACAGCGGCGAAACGAATGTTTGCATAACTAAACTACAGACTTTCACGTTACGTAATGGCATACAATCGAAATGTACCTAGCAGATGCCTCATTGCACAAGGTCTGCACGCTCTATTGCCTGGCCGATACTGATTACCTTCATTTCTCTTTCTAACGGAACAGTTCAGCAGTAACGGTCTAGGGTCTAGGTTACACCGAGGTACGCAGCCCGCGCGTAGGTATATCATTACAACTCATTACATCCTACAGACAAGCGCGGCTTGCTAATAAATCGGGCGCACGGCTCACCCGAACGCTGTAATCACACACACTCGCTCGACCACTTGTTTATTATCAATTTCGACAGAAAATTAACGCTCTCTGTTGATTACGCTAGCAAGTGAAATTATTATAATTTACACTTACTTTAGCTTATAATATTAGATTATATTTTTTCACAAGAAATTTATAGGTTTATGAAATTCTATTGGCCGTTAATGAAACTTAATTGAAATCTTTCGAAGTGGTTTTGATCTACACTTTCATATCGTATTATCCATGTTTTATGTATATGTATATGTATATATGTACACACACACACACACACATATATATATATATATATGTACGTATTGTTGTATGTATATATACACATATACATACGCGGTTTTCAACTTTCTGACATAATGCCTTCCCTCAAATGTTTACGGAATTCAAATGACAATGACGTACACACTTTTTTGTTTAGTAAATTGTACCTACTGGGGACCTACTTGCGAATTAGTAGGATGAGTTGTTTTAGCTTAAATATATTATACTATACTTACATCGCATATTATTCTTGCTGAAATTTACAATCAAACAAAATACAGTATTATTACATTAAAAATTAAACACTTTAACATTCTCATTTTCTATAAGAATATATTTACGGTTTAGGGTGTTGTAACGTGGTACAGTGTACAGCCTACTCGTCAGTGGCAATGACCTCTGTGTTACTTACAATAATTTATAATACTTATGTGCTTACTGCGACAGTGTGGAATGTACGAACCTGTATATAGTACAATGCAGCTGTTGTACAGAAATTGAATAAAACGAATCAATTTTCATTCCTTCCTACAAGAACGCAGTGTACGAACGTCGAATGTCCAAAAGTATAAAGAACCCCTTGTATCTGTAGATTATGTTTTGTGGATACTTTTTGAAACACTGCACATGCTTCCAAGAATGTATCACTGAAGGGGAGAATCAATTCATGTAAATAATCTATATGGTCACGCTCGAGTTATTCAATAGAATGATTGATGTCCACGAATGCAACGGAGCGCACACAATGCTGCCTCCCTAAGATAGCATTCGTTCAGCCTAAATTTATGTGGCTGGAAAATTGTTTTTACAACAACAGTCATTCCACTGTATCTTTAACAAATTTGCTTTCTTCATAAGGCACAACACAACTTTCGTTGCCTTTTTTAATAACTGAATATTATCATAGTAACGAAAACATACTTACGAATCCAAAAAGGGAGGAAATACCTAAAGGAACGTCCATTACCTTAAGCATAACTTTGCTTCATTTTAACAGGTCTACGTGAGTTATTTCAGATTTAGGAGTACGTTATGACGATGTGGAGGAAAACTCCCGAAATATTTAACTAATTTAGATTTTCATTATAAAATACAGGCTTTTGAGTATTTGTGTGTGTGTGTGTGTGTGTGTGTGTGTGTGTGTGTGTGTGTGTGTGTGTGTGTGTGTGTGTGTGTGTGTGTGTGTGTGTGTGTGTGCGTGTGTGTAAAATCCTTCCTCTCTCTTCCTTTATATACACACACAAACTATATATACCCTATACATATTGACATAGAACATAGGATGATAGTTGATTTTTCTGTAATGGTAAACCCGTATCGTCAGTGTGTGTGTGTGGGGGGGGGGGGTTACGATCACATAAGGAGCGGGCGGATAACTGTTGATCTGTCAATAAAACTTGTCAATACATATTAAGCTAGTATTCATTATTAGACATATTACTGTATTATAAAACAACCAAATTGAATCATCCGTTCTGTACGGGAATTTAAAAATTTAAGTTCTACAACAAACAAATTATTTTATCTAATTGATCATTAAAAGAAGCAGGGAATAACTATATTTTGCTTCTTATAATTAAATGAAGCCTGGTAAAAGCCTATACTCATACTGAAATCAGAAACTGAGTATACAACAGCGTATAATCATGACAAAATGAAGATCTGCTGGACACCTAACCCGAAGTTAATAACATTCATGTTTCGTATGGTATCCAAGTCACTTTTATGTAATATTAAGTGATTACCTGTATGCGGTCCGCCGTGTGACTTCTCAAACTTATTACGTTACGCGTTTCAAGGCGTATGCCTCATCATCAGACGTTTAAAAACCCACATATCACACAAAACTGAGTTTGTCAAAAAATAAAATTACAGAAACAAGCATATTATGTGCACGTGATGTAGGGTGCGCACCCTACATCACGTGCACATAATATGCTTGTTTTTGCAATTTTATTTTTTGACAAACGCAGTTTTGTGTGATATGTGTGTTTTTGGTTTTTAAACGTCTGATGATGAGGCATACGCCTTGAAACGAAGTTAATAAATCGAAAAAAAGTGCTTACTGGAAAAAACAAAGAAATAAATACAAGAAAAGTTTAGAAAAACTTAGGCGTAGACAGGCTTCCGAAGTTCAAGCCTGGCGCTCGAATATACGACATAAAAGCTTTAAAAAGTATTTGAAGAGGTACCCCTCATTAGTGGGAAGTGATAATACTATTGTGAGCAAATTAATTTCGTATAACAATTATAACCAGTGTGGTGGAACTGCACAATATCGGAGTGACGTGTAATTTAAACCATGTAAATTAATTAGTTCTTTAGAAAGCAATTTATTTTTTAATTTATTTAATAATCATTTTATTCTTTACAAGGCTTGATTAATACTAATAAATTTTGTTAACTAATACATTAATTAATTTCATAATTATTGTAATGTGTAATATTATTAATTATAATACTAATTAATTATATAATATTTTCATTATTAAATTTCCATAATTAATTATAATATTAACATTAACATTGATTTCATTAATTCGTATAATAATTATAATTGCTTTATTACAGCTGCATGAGACAAATTGATAAGCAATTTATGATAAGGGATGTGTATACCCAACATACTATGTACATCACCTTGTTGCACACGATAGACATATGCATTTATTTGGCATCGAGGACAGCTTTTGACTCATAAATGTCTGTTTAAGCCATTGTCATTGATATACAATTTTTTTAATATTAAAGGTAAACTGTGGAATTCTAACTTCTTTAGACGTATCCTGTATTTAGAAAGCTATTTCTTCTATTTCGAATTAAATTGTCATAAAAGACAATCATAGTGTAGTAAGAGAACTCGTATTACACAGATTTCAAAGAGCTCATAAAAATACGAGTAAAAGAGAAACGGATTTAGCACACAAAAACAAAAAAGAAACTTAGCTCCTACTCCAATTTGCATCATTTAGTAAGATCATTAATACTAAAGTAAAAGCAGCTGAATAACCAGTAACATACTAGTAAAGGAGTAATTAAGTTTACGACTCATCTGCTGGCACGTGAGAGTACGTGATGCCCCGTAATGTGGTGCGTGGAAACTTGTTTATATGCCGACTTTACGAGAGACAGATAGGCCTATACCAATTAATTGCAGCTTAAACGGTGGTCCGCGGGATTGCACCGGAAATTTAGCTGCGTGATGCGAGTTGTTTACGAGCTCACGCAGTTGTACCTTCACTTCCGCAACCGCTACGTTTCTCACCACTTCCTCGTACAGAGTAGGTACTACACTTGTCCGACCTCAGACTTACGATGTGCACTTTATAAATATGATTTATCTGTTTTAAGTTTTATACAAGAATTTTGGATACTATAAATTTATTTTTCGAATTACGATACCAGTAACAGTAAAATATACGTATGGAAATTAACCACCTAATCAGTCGCTGTCTCTTGAATACGTCATCTGTAAAGCCCAGGCTCATATCACCTGTCACACCATTTTATAGCTTATATATATATAGATCATTATGATATTCCCAGTGTCCAGAAACTGGAAACTGGACTTCTAGAAAATTCGCCAACGTGAACTCGGCAATAATAATTTGCTCATTGAAAGCCGAATTGAGTAATATGGTAATTTAAATTCATGTGTAGACTAAGTATGCGTACACTTGTATGCAAGTGCGCGCGCGCGCGAGCTCTTGCATGTGTGTATACCGGCCTTGAACCAGCCTTGTTAAATAATATCACTAATCTAGGAATAACATCACTATAAGAATATTTTCGACCCCAACATTTGTAAATGAATAGATCACATTTGTATTATTAATACTGTCTCGCAAAGTGCACGCTTGTGTTTATCTTATTTAAAATGTGTCGAATGTCTTTAGACTGGCAGCTCCACCTTGAAACCAGTTAAGAATCTTATGTACAAATATTGTGGTAAAATCCAAGATTCAGTGTCACCCGTGCTAATTTACGAGAAGGATTAATTGTTTTTTTTTCTTTGCTATTCCCAACATAGTGCTTCCATGCTCCTAAGCACATCTCCAAATATTTTTAGCCCTATTATTTTCGTATTCCTTGTTCACACTCCTTACTATATAATCATATATGAAACTAATTTAACAACCTACTGATCATTACGCGATACAATACGCCGGATGTGTTAACTAACAACCAATCTAAATGAAACGGCACAGTGCATGCTTCAGTATCTCATACCTACGGACAAGAAGGCTATTGAAATAGAGACTGCCACAAACAAGTCAGAATAACTACAGAGCAGCCACCGGATACACAGGATGACCGAGAATTTACATCAGCAGAAATTCAATACGCTATAGAAGATATGTACCACAAGAAAGCTCCAGGTGAAGATAGCATAACAAGCACAAATGTTCATCTGCCCGCATTCCAATTATTTCCACTACTTGTCACTGTATTTTACAACGGATGCTTACGAACTGGAAACTTTCCAAAAAGTATGGAAAAGAGCAAATCTTGTCCGCATAGTAAAGCATGCCAAAGAAAACTCATTGAAATATCTAAATTCAGCTCAATAAGCTTGTTAAATGTAGGAGGGAAAGTACTCGAGAAAGTCCTAATTAATAGAATAGTGTACCATATCTATATCAACAACCAACTAAATCAGAACCAATATGGATTCACACCACAGCAAAGCACAACAGATGCAATTATGTCGCTAAAGGACTACGTAGAGGAAGGATTAAAGAGAGGCCACATGTTAGCTTAGACGTGAAGGTGCTTTTGATGCAGTCTGGTGGCCTATATTCTTCTAGGTTTAATGAACTTTAAATCTCCTAAAAGTCTGTATAGAACAGCTAAAAGCTATTTCAGCGAAAGAACTGCAAACTTGACAACAAGCACTGCAACCTTTGAGAGAGAAGTAACAAAAGGATACCCACAAGGGTCATGTAGCGGACAAGAGTTTTGGAATATCCAACATAATTCCCTATTAAGTATAAATTTTAACAAGAGATCGAAAACAATAGCATTTGCCGATGACCTTATTTTGGCAGTGAGTGGAGAAACCAGCAGCGAAGCTGAAAATTTCACCAACATGGATATCTAAGTAGCATCATGGGCCAAAGGTAACAAGATATGCTTCAAGGAAGAGATATCAAAAGTTATGCTCATTTCCAGAAGGAAAAGAAGAGACAGAAAGAAAATATCAATATACCTTAACGGCACGGCGCTAGAACAAGGATGCGGCATGAAATATTTAGGTATCATCGTTAACGATAAATTTAAATTTAATGATCACATAAAGTACGTAGCAGAAGGATGTATTAAATTAAGCCATACACTACCTAAATCAGCTAAACTTAATTGGGGACTTAACTTAAAAGCACTTAAAACGATATACAAGGGTGCAATTTTACCTCTCATGCTGTGTGGAGCACCCGTAATGATCGACGTTTTCAAATACAAAGCTAACAGAATAAAGTAAATCAGTATTCAAAGGCTGATATAAATTAAAATTGGAAAAGCTTTACGTACAACGTCAACTGAAGCCCTATGCACACTCACTGGTTTGACACCTGTCATATTAAAGGCAGAGGAAACAGAAAAATTGTACCAAATAACAAAAGGAAAAGGAAAGCGAACAGAAATTTATTATAAAACAGACTCCAAGAATTGGCTGCATCCGGCCAGTATAAACATAATAAAAAATACCAAAGAGAACAACGACGATAAACTTCAAATTTTCACTGAAGGGAGTAAACATGAACACGGAGTAGGTGTAAGATATTGAAAATGATTTAATAGAACATCTAGTGCTTAAACTCGATAACAGATGATCAGATAATCAAGCTGAACAACTTGCAATTCTAAAGAAATTAGAAGAGATTCACGAAGACTTACAACGTACAAAAGAAGTAAACCCAAAGAAAGCAACAATATATACGAACAGCAGAATAATAGATCAATTAATATTCCCAGCAACCATAACTACCTTATAGAAGAAATAAGGAAAGCCTTAGTAATGCTAAATAGCAATAGCTGGAGAATAAACCTCAAATGGATCAAGGCTCATGTAGGAGTTTATTGTAACGAACTGGCAGACCGGCTAGCAAAAGCAGTTGCACGGAATAATGACTTCGCAATTTCTATTGACAAAATACCCAGAAGTGCAGTTATTCAAGAAATAACCGAAGAAACTGCACATAAGTGGTAACACGAATGGAAGGAAACAACGAAAGATATAGTAACTAAAACGTTTTTCCCTAATATCAAAGACAGATTACAAGCAAAACTCAAAATGACTAACAACTTCACGGCAATAGCGACTAGACACGGAAAAACGAAATCTTACCTCCACCGCTTCAAGATAATAAACGATCTAATGTGCCAGTGCAATGCAGGAGAATAAACAAAGGATCACATAATATATGAGTGTGAAATGTTAAAAAATCAGAGACAAAATTTAATCAATAGTGTAAAAAAAATCAGGAACTTGGCCACCTACAAAAGAAGATATTATAAAGAAACATCTGAAAGAATTCAAAACATTTATTAGTGCAATTGAAAACTAATAAGTTATTTTATTGTAAATAATCAAATATTCTCACAAAAGCATTGTAAAATATGTTATGTAATACGTATTTGTTACTACTTGATGTAAGCATATAAAACATTGTTATTCAATTAACGAAAATCTTAGCATGTAGTATTACACAATTGTAATGGAGCAAGCTGTAAAATGAAATAAAAAAAAAACGCAAGTACAGTACTATACGCATTCGTATTACGGAAAATATTCTGTCAGAGAAAATAACACAAACGCAGAAAAAATCCTGTAAGAATAATATTAATAAAAGTACGTGGAAACAAGAACGTACGCCTTTAAAAAGTAGTTAATATAGAATAATTATTAATAATAAGCTTAAATTTAATGTATTTAGTAATTAGTACATAATTTAATAAAATGAAAGTATTGTATTAATTTGAAATTTTAAAAATTTCATCCATTGCATGGCGCGACATCACTGAGACTAAACTAAAATATTGAGAAAATAACTTAAATTATTGGGTAGTCAACAGATCGAACAGTTGTCTTCTGACACAAACGTGAGCTGCGGTATTACAGTATAGATCAATCGTCTATATTTTTAATTAAAAAATGTATTTGAAAATAAAAACTTGTTTTAGTAACAGCAAAAAATCTATGGGTATTATTAAAAATTGTACGCACCGTTTAAAAGACATTTAAAACACCGTTTATTGGATGACTATATTATAATTAAAATGTTTTTTGTTACATCAATCGTTTTAAAACATACACAAGTACTGTGACAACCTGTGATGTTACATTTGCTTGTCAAACACCAACTTAAGCAGGGGGAGCAAATGAAGCTCCCTCTCCTGGTATTGTATAGCCCGATAAGTCATTTAGAATAATTGATTCCAATTGATTGATAGAACAATTGATCCTTGTGCTACGCAGTTCCCAAGAAGAGTACTAACTTGTCTGTTAGCAGTTAACTGCAAGATCGTACGAACTATAGGCAAAGGCAAAAGGAAATGTCAGCGGGCCTGCAGTATTCTCCGACCATTGCAGCTGTCAGATGATCCTGCTAAAATACTGCACTACACAGTAAGAAAACTAGTTACGGTAATAAGCACACCAGTCTCACCACAAACACAAAGCTGAATTAAACTAATCATCAAGAAAAGGTGAATAAAAATGTCTTAGAGTCATAAATGCATGGATTTCTTAACATAGATAGTTCATCAGAAGGTTCGATTCTGAAAGCTAACGATATTTAAAAGCTAACATAATTCTTTGATTTTATCTTACCTTCTTAGTCTTAGTACTTATAATCGATGGAACGTGGTCTTACAACTTAAACTACTGAAACCAAATTTTTCCCATTCTCATCGACGCTCACAACAAATAGCTAATGCATAGCACTTTACCATGAAAATAAATTCACGTGCTATACTATTTAGCATTTTAGTATATTGCAACGTCGTTACTGTAGTTACTACTTGTAAAAAAGTCGAATGCTTTACATAGCGTCGTCTCTGTTCGTAGCGCAAAGGCAGTTCACTCGAACGTAGAAACAAAGAAGGAAAGGAGAGAAAGAAAATTCTATACGGCTTGTATAATTATTTTCTTTCATGGATTACGTCAGCATCTAATTGATAAATGATGTTAAGATATTAAATGTTCAGCGTACGCAAATCGTCTCTACCTTCACTTCCTCAAAGGTGTGGTTTAATATTGCGTCTTTTTCTGAACATCGCTAACGGGTACAAATCTAATGTTTGCCTCAGACCGTTTAGGTTTCTTCAGAGTTTAAAAACCTCTGCAAAAGAAATACATCAATCAATCAATCACCCATTGCGCCGGTTACTTTCTTTGTACAAAAGACGTTTGCTTTTAAGCAGTCATTTATCACTGACAGTTACGGAGAATACGTCTGTGCGTTTGCATTTAATGGTCTGTATAAACGACGTCCGGTTCTAAACGACTCACGACGTTAGTCTTCCTCTGGATGACAAATCGCTGATTTGTTTACGTCTGCCGCGATTCCATTTGTATGGTAGCTCCTCTACTACGTTTACGATTTGCAATTTTTAGCTATTGCGAGTGCAGAAGCGTAAACTTGTTTCTGCACTCACAGGAAATAAAGATATTAAAGAATTTTTACAGTTCAAAGGTACCTGGGCAATTAGCGGCCTTTACAAACGGAACAGTGACTTTACCTTTCAAATTAACTAAAGAACATAAAAAATATATTAACACCGTGATAAGGATACAAGAAAATATATATTTGTTTACATAATATATAAAATTAAAGTAAGGAAAAGGAGATTACAACTAGTGACCTGACTTAGAGACCCCTAATGCAGATATCTCTTTCTAATGTGAAACGATGGGAATGAAATGTGTTGTTTATAATATTAAGGTTATATACTTGTAATAAAAATATGTTATTACAGCGTAAAGCAGAGGACGATGAATTATCTTATTATTTTTAATTATATAGTTGAAATGCAGTCATTAAATATTAGAAATAATAGACTACTTGTATATTTGGCTTTACGCTTATGTACCCTGATGTCTTTCACTTTGACGAATGTACATTAAATTAATTCAACGCAAACTAGCTAAGCCAAAGACTTGTTAAAATAACGGTGTTACACATAATAATTATTTTAAATCATTTCGATTTAACACAGGTAAACAAACAATCAAAATGATTTGATCACGTCAGTCTTGCATCGTGGTTTAAAGAGATAGCTGTGTACGTATAAGGTATTACTAAGCATATATTCTTAGCAATCTTCGTGGACTATCAATAGGAATCTTTTCACATAGCCTAATGACCTTCTGATCACTGCCTTATTTTCTTACTGTAAATGATATCAGTATTTGCATGTCTCTCTCTCTCTCTCTCTCTCTCTCTCTCTCTCTCTCTCTCTCTCTCTCTCTCTCTCTCTCTCTCTCTCTTCTATATATATATATATATATAGATATATTGTACTGCTGTTAAAATGCACACAGTATTATGTATTAATGGAACTTCGGCAATAGGGAGGTAATAAATTTTAAAAGAGAAAGGATGCAGATTTTGTATTGAATGGAACGTATGTTTTAAAATGTAAACAAAAAACATTGGGACTATCGACTCACCCAGTCAACATAGAGGTCGATTCCTATATGATATAAAACAATATTCAGTTATATGTTCTGAAAAGAATATATGAAATTGGAATGAATGTTATAATAAGAGTAAATAGTAATAAAATTATAATTTAATAAATACCAACTAGAATTACGAATATTAGAGATAAAATAAAGATGTTTAATAAGAAATAGAAAAATGATATATGTTTTTAATAGGTATATGATAAACAGATGTAAAGAAAGGAGGGAATTATCAAAGTGGCAAATTTGTAAATTGTTAAAAATTGTATTGTATAGAGATGAAAGGAAATGTTTTTAGTCTAATTTTATATCTAATACTAACAGCATGAAGAGTCTAAAATTATATCTATTAAGAGTAGCTTGAAGAGTCTAAATTCATAAAATAACATTTGTACATCATCAAGTTTAATGTAATATGTAAAAGAAAATACAGTAAAGGAATTTAATTTGTGATACCAGAGTTTTGATTATAAAGTTAATAAAAGTAAACAATCAGGAGGAGAGATTCAACATTCCTATTGAGTTTAGTAAAATAAACTAACATTTAATAAGTAAATAATATTACGAGAAATATAAAAATATCCTTAATAGAACGACGATAGAAGAGGGAAATCCTGGACTGAAGAATAGTTTAAGTAGCCATAAAAGATAATTAAGTATTCCAAGGAGACATCTGTGTTGCAGTCGTCCTAGAGAACAACATTCAGCGGTGAAAACAATAAGAAATTTGTGTGAAGGAACGGATCGCCAAGCCTGATATTGCTTTTGAAAAAAAATTAACATCAACCAGAAGTGAACCCGTGGCAGCTGGAAGAATTCAGAATCAGTCAAGTTACATTAGTTGGGTATTTATTTTTTACATGGTTATTTCTCAAAATACTACATACTAACTGTATTTGGTTTGGTTTAAAGAAAAGAAGATATTATATACAATTGTAAATACGATCAAACAGCTTAATAATCATTAACCCTGAGAGAGAGAGTTTCTTTTCATGTACTGATAAACAAAAAATATAATAAAGGTAGTTACATATCATAATTACATAATTACAATACCTGTTAAAAAGCAACAGTACATTAAATGACCCATCCAACGTGGTGCATATAATAAATATTATTATATCAGTAAAAAATACCAGTACTATATATATATATTATAACGTACTTCTGTACCTCTTTTAAAAGCCCCAAGTTGTTGGCGTCAATTTATAAAGAAGCCGATTGCGTTCTTCTATATTTTGTTTGATCAGTAATTGATTATGTAACGTGACTCGCCTCGACGTTGATCTTCAGTCTATAGCTAACGATGACGATCGCGAACGCACCAATAACCAGTACCGAATGTGTATCGTTCTTCTCCTTACCTGTCCTTATATTAATGTACCTTACTTCCCGATAGGCGCCAAATTGTTTTACTAAAAACAATTAAAAGTTTCTTCCTGCGTCGTCTTCTTTTTCTTCGATAATAATTTAAACTTACCCAAACGGACTGGCGCGAATTCAAATCTCGAGTGGAGTCTGAAATGTTCCCAACCTATAATTCTGGTAAAAAATTTTCTTCACTGCTAAAGTACACAATTATTAAGACATATATCAAATAAAACAAGGAACGATTATTAGTGTTCAGTACTAATTTATTAGTGTCCAGATTCGCTGATTATTTATAAGTTAAGTACAAAATATTTGTTATTATAAAAAAGTTTGCTCCGGTTATTAAATTTTACTCGCTCATCGGGTGGTCAGGCATGTCTTCAAGCGTTCTGGTTAATGATACAATGTTTTGTTCAGAACGATTAATAAGTTCTTTGGATAACAACAAAATAAAGCAAGATGTTTATGAAAGTACACAACCTTACATCAATGTTAATTAAATACTATACAGGTTTACTTACACCTCGGTTCTTAGTGTCTAAAAAGTGTGTCGGCTTATAGGCGTCGCATAGAGGTTAAGTTACAGTTTCAAATAGGCTGATGCAGTTTTAAATAATTTTTCAATAATGGTTTGTGAAATTGTTCAGTTTTTTTTTTAAGATATAATTTCAACTAATCTTTGAAAGAATTTATTATACCAAGTTCAGAGTGAGAGTTATTGTGTTGTGGAAAAGTTAATTAATTTTATTCTCAATTATATAGAATTCATTTATAGCCTACTTAACAAAATCTTGTTGTTTCTTCTGATTAGTCCCAAGTAATTCTTCTAAATATTATTGATTATAGTATTTAGTTCTTCATCATTCGGGTTTTCTTTTTTCCTGTTTTATTTAGTCAATGTTTTTTTAATTTCAATTATTGAATTTTGATTTATGGTTTCATCATGTGATCAATGAATCCAGATTCAATTTCTGTTATTCATATTTGTTCATTTTGAGTACATTTCCCTCTTATTACTTTTTAATTAGAGCGGATTTAGTTTGGCATCTGCATACCTTGAGCGTTAATAATGGACTGTCTAAAAATTCTAACGGTTTTCTTAATTCCAAGCATAATTCCCTGCTTCTGATTGGTTAAGAATTTTGTTTACATTGTTATGAAAGCTTGGGGTTTTGGCCCCAAGTTGACCTAATATTTTATAATTGCTATAATTCATTGGTGTTATTACCAATGTGTGAGATATTAACATCAATGTCTTTATTTTCTTCCAAAGATTAATTTGATATCCCATAATGCTGTGCTTGGTCCTGTATCAACGTTTTGACCAATTGTTATTTTATTACATATTTCACTTATTTTTTTATGTTTACTCTATTTCTGACATACTCTTATGGTTAGATAATTGAAATTAACAAGTCACTTTGTCTTATTTCTCAAATACAATGGTTAATTGCTTATAAATTGCTTTTTCTGAATTTTGACAGTTAGGCATTTTATAGGCCTAAGCTATAAATGTCTGGAATTTCTTAATTTCCACAATTTAAACATTACCTATTACTTTCATAGGTTCTGCTTGCCATTACTTAGTTACAGTGTCTACTTTTGAATGACTTTGGGCCATTTTACAATAAATAAATGTTATTATAATTTTAAAAAATCATTCCTAGTTCATTTGTCTAACATCCTTTTTTCCTATCTTATTACAATTGAGAGTACTATTGTGATTATTAAACTTATACAATGCCTGTCTGTATTTTCTAATATTTCTTACACAAACTTTTTACCACTTAATCTTTCTATGGTAACATATAACATTAAAATGGTTTATGGTCTTCTCATGATTCCTTCTTTTAAAATACAACTTTTTTAGATAAACTAACAACAACTTTGGTGCATGGTGTCTTGACACCATTTACAATATTGTGATCACCATCCTTGTTACTATTTTGTAACATAGGATGTTTTACTATTATTTAAATCATAAGTAACTTGTTCCTTAGTTATTAACACAATAAAATTGGTTGACATACTAATTTTGTTGTCTACCATTTGTATGAACATTTAACATTATTTCTTAATTGAAGAAAATAATTCCTTTAATTAAATCTAACAATATGGTTTATAAATTGATCTTATTTTCTACTAAAACGTATCTTTTAATAATCGTCTAACATAATTCTTATACCATAGGTTCTACACACTACTAATGTTTCTTATTGTTTATCTATCAACATTTTAGTATTGTTTATTGTTCTTTTCTTTTATTACTACTATTAATTGTTTATATTAACTCATCCCTATCCTATCTATCACCTTCACTGATTACACTGGTTAAGTGTTTATTAAACTACAGTCACATTTGTAATACACTCTGTTTAAATTTACAGTAGTGATTCATCTTCAAATTCTTTAAGTTTTACAATCACTGTTGCTATCATATATTAGTTTGGTTCACTGGTTATCATTAACACTCACTACCTACCTCTCACTCTTGGTTTAAATTAGTTTTGACAAATCTAATTTTAAAGTCAGTTTTTAAAACCTCATGTGTTTGTTTTTATATTAATAATGTTATTTTAAAACACATAACATTCTAAATCACAAAGTTAGTCATACAACTTTGTGTAAAGTTAGTTTTTTGGGCTATTAACATTAGTTCCTATAATTCCTTCATCAATTCTTTACAATTCTATTCTATTCTACCCTTTCTTGGTAGTATTTTTATCATCATAAAATAATAACAATGGGTTTACATGTTTATTACTGGTGGTCTACTTTCTTTTACATTACTTGGGTATTACATGCTACAAAATGAAATACTAGTTAGGTTTTTTATTCGTTTAATTTTTATTTTATAGCCTTTATCTGGCCAATCACTGGGGTTGGGTCACAGTCATTTGTCTGTAAGTCTAGTCTATTCACTCATTTATTATCTTTGTCTACTATTTTTCTTTTTATTCTCTCATTACCTTTATATAGTTATTGATCATTATGCTTCAAATTAGTTTACTTCTCTTACAGATATATTATATTTGTGGATCGCTTATAGGATCTGAGTTCTGCAACGTTATAATATATATATATAATATATATTGTATAATATATAATATATATAATATATAATATTATATAACATATATATATATATATATTGTAACATGACATTTGGAACAACATAATACCGTACCTGACTTAATGAAGACTTTGATTAAGAAGCTAACAAGAAGAACAATATCTTCAAAGATGATAGTGAAGAAGAACGACTAACAATTTTAGACTGACTAGTAAGACAACTGACCGTACCCAAATTAATGATTTAGGCTAAGTGATGCAGATATCTTCAAACCCCAACTATGACAATGAACTTTCAGTATTGACCAAACAAAGATTTATAAGGACAAATGGTTTATGAACCAGGACTATAAAGAAACAAATGGTTTCAGTTGATGTATCATTAAATCCAAATAATCAAAATACAAAGTGAGGGATAATAGACCCAAACATATAATATTATGTAAGAGAAATATTGTTAAATAATTAAGTTAATCAATGTAACAAAAATATAGATACACATGATTATAGATACAAGAACCATACAAAAAGTGTCACATATAGAGTTCATAGAGTTGTCCTGTAAACAACAAATTATAACATGGTCACAATTACATTCATAACAAGAGTAAAACCCAGATAAACAATAAATGTAACCAGATTATTAGAACTGTGTGTGAGGTAGAGCAACAGTGTTCACTTTATTGTAATTTTTGTAACACAAAACATCAGTAAGTATACGGATGTTTAAACCCATATGAATAGTCAATATGACATGGACAGTGTCAGAATAAGTCATAAATTAGCTGACAAAGGACTAAATAATTAGTATAGGATTTGTTTTGTTAAACGTGCATGTTTTATGTTATAGCACAGTGTTTTATATAATAGTATTTGTGTTGTGTTTTTTGTAGGTAACAGATAAATGTGCATGTTTTATGTTATAGCACAGTGTTTTATATAATAGTATTTGTGTTGTGTTTTTTGTATGTAACAGATGATACAGTCAGTTTAAAGGGATGCCAATTTTATGATATTAATTCCATTTTTTGTTTATGTTGTGTTCACAAATATACCAATAGAGCTGATATTAAGCCATGGTAAATAAATTAATTAACCAAGCAGAATGGACAATACAAAGATGTTTTGTTAAAGGTCAAACACCTATACAGTTTGAGTAGAAAACAACTATTTGTACAAGGAGTTGGTATAATCATAGCCATGTGGACATGAATTTAAATATTAGAATAATATATATTTTGTGTTGTGAAAATGACGTTATATGTTAAACCATTTTGATGAATGTTAGAAGTTAATTTAATTGTTAGAGATGTTATAACATGATGATGAAAATAATACTATTACATAGGCCAGGTGAAGCCAAATTTAGTAAATTTTGAACAATTATATTAGAAATTTTGTAAAGCAAATGTGGAAAGGTAGATGTATTTATAGGTAATAATGTATGCAAGGAATATAGAAACAAAATAACACATATCAAGTTATTTAAGAAAATTCCGAATAACAAAATTGTAACATCCATAGTTCTTAAGCAAAAACAGGCATGTTTGGTGTCTAAATATAACACATGTGAAGATCAAAATAATGCTGATAATGGTTTTAAAATCCCATTCAGTATAGAAAAGTTACGTTATTTTAAAGATTTTGGACAAATTTAGATTCTGAAATAATAAAAGTTTATGACAATGTCTATTCGGATTGACCAACCAGGTTCCAAGTTTACCCTTAGCAACCAGAAATTTCGGATAAATAAAATGAGACTTCTTTGACAACGATCTTAGCAGATAGACGCGTTCTTAAATCGTCTTACATTATATGTTATAAAGTGTGAAAAAACAATACAACTTGATAAATACTGTTAGAAGTACACTACACAAACTTTTTGTAATAACTGAAGACTACCCATTAGATGGATGAGAAGGAATAATCACCAGAAAGAAGATTTGAAGTGGACGAGAGACGAGGAGAAGATCTGACGTGTACGTGGGACCTATTTACGACCAAGAAGAGTACAAGAAAAGGATTTGGTGATCTGACATCTCATTATATCGTACTTCAACACATACACTTGTATACACGTATTTTAAGCAATAATCAACTGAATTACAGACACCATATAACACGAACACTAGAAACAACCACTAATAACACCATATAAGATTAACACCTTTTTAATCACAACAAGAACCTTTAATTCACTTAATAAATATCAAAGCCTGATATAGACATAACCTTTTTAAAACTGGCAACCACTATACGATTTCTGTGTGCACCTATCACTCTAACGTTGTAATATCCCATGATTGTGAACTTGTATTTTGATTAATAGTGTAATATTTTGTATAATTATAAATCCCCGAACCATATACGCCCTGAGATAATTGATATATTTTTATTTAAAACGATAACAAAAAGCATTGTTTTGATCTGAAGGAATACTGAACAGCTACTGCTGCCAACTGGTAAAGAAGACTTATATTTTGTACTACAATTGCGATTATTCTGTTTAAAAATTATTAAAACAAGTTAACCAGTGTTTTTTCCAAATAAAGGATTCCACAAGGATATATGTTTGATGATAATTGTGAGTCATTATTATTGCCGTTACATTTAGTAAATAGAATTCACAGGTTGTAGCTGACCCGATAGTTGGCATCGGTGAGTGACGTCACGTAAAAGAAGCAGCGTAGTGGGAGTAAGCGGCAATTTACGAAATCATTCGCCGTTCGACATAATACATTTATAATTTACATCGACGACTCCAGTGCGAGTTGGTCGCTACATCATATATCCATATTACAAGTCGACATTTCTAACGGACGGTGTATTCAAGTGCACGCTACATAAATACAAGTAAACTGATCCACAATAACATTGTATGTAACGAAATATTCTCTGGTTACAAATAGACGAACCCGAGGTGAGGCTACATCTCGATCGTAAGTAACCCGATAACGAAAACACTTATTATATTCGTTACAGAATTGGCGCACCAACGTGTGAGGCGTGTAATTTAATATAAATTAAATTATTATTAATAGACAAATAAACCAAAATAAACAAGATGAGGAAGCGAGAGGTATCGCGAAAACGAGCGGCCGAAACCGAGAAGGTAGACGAGTTAAATATGGAAGATAAAGAAGCGACACCGGTCGAGGAAATAGAAATTATAACAAGAAAGGATCCGGAAAAACAACCAGAAGAAACCACACAAACGGAAGGCGAGAAGACGCAAGAAATGTTCAAACGTATGATGGAATCCATAGAGGAATTAAAAAAGGACAGTAAACAGTCTACGGAGAATACTAATAAAAACTTAGAAAAATTGAAGGAAGACTTGGGTAAGAAAATAGAGGAATCAAAAACGGAAAATAAACAGTCTACGGAGGAATTAAGCCGAAAATTGGAAGAGACTAATAAGACAATTGAAGAAAAAATGGGAGAATTGAAAGAGAATAGCAAGAAAATGGAGGAGAAAATTGACGCAAATAATAAAGCATTGAGGGAAGAATTGAAGGAAAATTACCAAGAGACCATGAAAAAATTAGGTGAACACAGAGAGTCATTAAAAGAAGAGTGGAATAACAAGATGGAAACTAATAGCCGGCAATTGCAGGAAGAATGGGACAAGAAGCTGGAAGAACCGGTAACTGAAATTAAAAGGGTGGAATCCGAGACCAAGGAAAAGTGTGAGCGGATGAACCAAGAGATACTGAGCGTCCGGGAAGAAACGAATGGACGAGTTGAAAATACCAGAACCAACCAAGCAGTGATGGGAGAGAGGTTGGAAGATATGAGTAATAGTCTCAATCGAGTACAAGACCAAACAACTGCTCATAGAGACGAAATCAATTCCTTAAAAAACAGACAGTGTACCGGTGTCCATACCACATGCGAGGAAAATCGAGAGGTGATCGATTTTCAAAACTATAGAAGAAACCCCATGTTATTTTTAGAACGAGTCGAAGAGAAGATAGCCAAAACCGGAGAAGACAGATGGTTTGTGATAAGGAGCATGTTGGACGAGATGTTCCGAAAGGTATATGACAATTGGTGGACGGCGATGCGGCCGGGTATACAGAACTTCCAGGAATTTAAGAAACAGTTCAAATCCAAATATTGGTCCGATGCCACACAACACATGATAAGGAGTGACATAGGATTGGGCAGATATGACCTGCACGGCAAGCAAACCCCAACCGCATATTTCCTTGGCAAAATAAATATAGCCAGACATTTAGAGCCTGCAATCCCTACGGAATGTTTAGTGCGGCTATTGGCCTACCACTATGGTGGCGAAATTACAAGAGGCCGAATAAATGGACGCATACAAACCATCGAGGAGATGTCAACATTATTGGCAGAGATGGAACAGGAGAAGAACTTCCTCCAGTATAGACGGAGGAATGATGAAATAAATAGAAATAATGGTCGCCGCGACGCCCCATATGAAAATAATGGACAACGACCAAACAATAATTATAACTACAACGGTAACCAATATCAGCGCGGTTACCAAAACCAGAATAACACCAATAACTATCCACGAAATAACGTAAATAATAACAACAATAACAACAACCACTACTACCGTAGCCCTCCTACAAATAATAACAACAATGGATACCAGCGTGCCAATGACAGAGACCACCAGTACCAGAACAACCGGGGTTATAATAACAACTATGATAATCGATACAGGCACAATAATAACGGCAATAATAACAGTCAAAATCAAACATATAGAAGACAAGTAAACTATGTAAGTGTTGACGACAGGGATGTGGGAAGACGTTGGTACCAGGGACGAGCAAACTATAATGGAAACCGTGGAAGAAGTTTTCAGGAGGAGAGTAACCAGCACTACCGCGATGAACATCGAAGAAGTAGAAGCTGCGATGACAACAGAAATAATCGAAATTCAGTGACGTTCAATAATAACGCCATTGAGGTACGAGAGGCGCAGAACAGAGACAGACCCAGTCAATCAGACAACAGGACTGAGGAGATCAGCCCTGATTTAAACGAACTGCGGCAGTGAAAATCCACCAGGTCCCATCACTGAACCGGCAATTTGGGTACTTACTAGGACGAGACAAAACGACTGACGATACGTTGACAATAGTGCTAAATCATTTCCTAAAGAATGTTAGAGAAGAGCTACTGAACGAAGACTCAATAACACCAAATAATTCAAATAATGAGATTGTTTATATCATCGCCCAAGTGAATGGACTGGAGACAAGATGTATGATAGATACGGGCGCAAACGTGTCGTTATTCGACAACAATGAATACCTCAAAATTCAAAAATATAGTAAGGCCATCTTACCAACTTTACCAATTCAAAATATAATTTTAATCGGAGCCACTGGAAGGCAAAACAAGTCAATAAGAAAACAGGTATCATTAACAGTGACCAGCAGAAATGTAGCTATACCTATGATTTTTCTAATAGCTAGTAATCTACCATTTAATCTACTAATAGGCTGTGATATTTTGAGAAAATACTCAGCAATAATTGACATGAGACAAGCCATAGTGTCATTAAAGGTGGATAATATAGAATGGACAGCAAGATTAGTAGAAAACAAAAATGTACCTTCATGCAACAGTATAAGAAAATTCAGTAATAACCAAGATGAGTCATGGAATGTAAGAAGGGAATACTTTGGGTGTGAAGATAGTTTATGGTTGGAAAAATTAGAAGAGATCCGACAATTTCGGTCAGTACAAAATGAATGTAATTTGACCACACAACAAATAGAAAAGTTAATTTCAATATATAATAAATACCGCTATGTTTTCTCTGATGTACCTGGCAAAGTAAAGGATTATCAATTTACATTACAATTCAAGGAGCCTGTCAATTTTAATAAAAAATCATATCCCATTGCTTATGCATTAAAGGAAGCAGTGAGGACTGAACTAGACAAAATGATAGCAGAAGATATTATTGAATATAGCTGTTCCCCATATACCAGTCCGTTAATAGCAGTTCCAAAGAAAGATGGCAAAGTACGACTCTGCTTAGATGCTAGAGAGATTAATAAGATCATAGTTAATGACAGAACATCTCCTGGAGAGATTGAGGAGATACTGAAAAAGTTCAATGGCATACAATTTATTAGCACCTGGGATACGGTATGTGGGTATTGGCAGGTGGAGCTACACCCAGATAGTCGAAAGTACGTCGCCTTTATTTTCGAAGGAAGGAACTATCAGTTCAAGAGACTACCGTTTGGACTGGTAAATTCAGTAGCTGTATTCGTAAGATGTATGGATCAGGTGTTGGGTCCAGATACTATTCCATATACCACAGTCTATGTTGATGACTTGTTGATTACTTCAGTGAATTGGGAAGACCATTGTGACAGAGTAGGACAAGTATTACAAAAACTATCAGACAATAACGTTACACTAAAACTTCAAAAATCTAAGCTTATTGCCAGTGAAGTTCAATTCCTGGGTTTTAACCTAACAAGACAAGGAATAACACCATCCAATGAAAAAATTGAAGCTATCCAGAAGTTCCCAAGTCCTAAAAATAAAAAGCAACTTCAATCATTTCTGGGACTTTGCAATTATTATAGGAAGTTTCAGAGAAATTATTCTGAAATGACAGCAAAGTTTTCTCCACAATTATCCTCTAAGAACAAATGGTCCTGGGGACAGGAACAAGACAATTTACTCCAAACGATCAAGCACAATTTCCTAAGTTCAGTTGTATTAAAACATCCTAATTTCAATCAACCTTTCTTCATGAACTGTGATGCCAGTGATATAAGTTTAGGATCTGTATTATATCAAGAAGATAGTGAGGGAGAACATCAGGTGGTGAGTTTTGCAAGCAGAATACTTAATGGATGTGAACGCAATTATAGTGTAACAGAAAAAGAATTATTAAGCGTTGTATTCGCTTGTGGGAAATTCAGAACCTACATTCTTGGATACCCGATAACTGTGAGGAGCGATCATAAGTCAATATCCTTCCTAAAAAATTGCAAGATCAACCATGGGAGATTGACAAGGTGGATACTCGCACTACAGGAGTACCATATAAATTGGGAGTATGTTCCAGGAAAACAGAATATTGCTGCAGATATATTGTCCCGGATTAACCTAGTACAACAAACTTTTGAAGGGGAAAAAGAAACAATCATCAAGGTATACACTATAATAAAAAACAAGTCAGATTTGGAAAACATCATGAAATCCATTGCACAACAACAAACCGAGGATACCAAAATCAACAATTTTAGACAAAGACTGATCCAACAGGATGAAAAAATCGCTGCATATTACTGTCTACATGAAGACATATTATTTTACAAACCAAATAATAACCAAGGCTCATGGAAGGTGGTGATACCTAAAGCTTTAGAAACAGAATTAATACTGGACTACCATAGCCGATATGGGCATATGGGTGCATTAAAAGTAATGAAGGCACTTGAGGAACACACTTACATTAAGAATATCAACAGAAGAGTTAGAGAATGTATTCGACAGTGTCACATCTGTCAATTGGCAAAATGCAATAATGAAAAAACAGAAGGAATTATGCAACCTATTACATCAACTGGTAAATTAGAGAGAGTATTTTTAGATGTGTGTGGTCCGTTACCTCGTAGTGGAGGGAGAAAACAGTATAAATTCATTATAATCATGTTCGACCATTACTCCAAGTTTACAAAACTATACCCCATTAATCGGGCAACTACAAAAAAGATTTTGCAAATAGTGATCCAACAATATATACCAGAGTTAGGAGCTCCACGATCAATTATTACCGATCACGGAACTCAGTTTCGAGGAAGGGTATGGAAGGAGACTTTGTTAAACTTAGGTGTCAAGACATATAAAACATCTGTCTATCACCCAAATAGCAACCCAGCGGAAAGAGTACTGAGGGAGGTCGGCCGTATACTCAGGACATATTGTTTTGATAAACACCAGAAGTGGAGTGACTACATTATACAAACTGAGAGCTTTATCAACTTAGCTTACCATGAAGCAATACAAGATACTCCATATACCATAATGCATGAAAGGCTACCACCCCGAGAAATTAGTGAAATAATCAATTTCCCAAACAACCCAGATTACCAGTTCGACAACGTAAGATTCCATAGCAAACTGAATGAACAAGTGGAGAAAAGAAGGAAAAAATACAAAATAACTCAGCAGAAGGTGATCCAGTACAAGATTGGAGACAAGGTATTGTTAAAAAACCGCGAACTGCCAAGTTCTAAGGAAGGAATAGCAAAAAAGCTATTATTACTGTATAATGGACCATATGTTGTTATAAAAAACAATAACAATAATACGTATGTCATTAGTGATGTGGAAACAAAAAAGATTAAGGGAACATACAACCAAGTTTCCTTAAAAATGTATTATGAACCTAATAAACAAAGTTTATAAAACAACAAAATTCTAAAGAAATAGTAAGAACAACTTACAACTAATGATTTATGAGAATTAATTTGGAATTGAAGAATTTATTATTAGAAAACCACAAAATTCTAAAGAAATAGTAAGATCAACTTACAACTAATTATTTATGAGAATTAATTTGGAATTGAAGAATTTATTATGATAAAACCTCAAAACACAAAGAACATAGCAAGCTCATCTAACCAACTTTGATAATCCAAAATATAACTTTAAATCAAGCCAAATAAACAAATTTGAATATCTCAGAATTCCAATAAATAGTACAACTTACAGTACAGTTTGATAATGTTATAATGAATCAAGCAGATAAACAACTGGGAATAAGTTTCCAAATTCTAAACAAAACAAGCACCTCTTATTAAACACCGTTATGAACTTATTATTGGAATATAAAAGAAAGATGCAACATCCATAAATTAGAAGAAACCATAGTGCTATAAAATGAATAAAAAAGGACAAGTGTAGACAGTCGACGATGAAAATAAGACAAGACTAGAAACAAATTTACTACAAATAACCTATCATGATTGTGAGAGAATCAACAACAACTGAAGATGCAAATACTTGTTATGTTTTAATTTAAATGAAGATAGTGAATGAAAGATGAAGATTAAGCAGTACTGATAAAGAAGGAAGGAAGATAGTACCAATATAAAATAAAAAATGTTATTAATACCGCCACAAGAAAATAAACATCTGAAAGAATCAATGGAAAGAAATATTTAGATCTGAGAAGTTAGACTGAGTGAACAATCCCAAGAATATATTATATTATTTTATTTATTTTAGTCGTGAATAGACTAGTGATTATTAAATGTGATTGACTGACGAGATAGCTCCAGCAATCGATATTATTTATGTATTATGTATTGTAAGGACAGCGGGGTATTAGGTCAAGAGAGCCCCCCGACTGATTCCAGAATATATGGTGATTAATTTGTTAGGGAAGTAACATGTTCCAGGGATAGAACACTTATAATTAAAGACAAGTATACCAGATCATAATAAGAATAACAAATGATAATATGAAAAAGAAGGTAATTGATAATTTCAACAAAAACAATATTTTATTAAAATGATCAAATTTGGTGGCAGGGTAATATGTAACATGACATTTGGAACAACATAATACCGTACCTGACTTAATGAAGACTTTGATTAAGAAGCTAACAAGAAGAACAATATCTTCAAAGATGATAGTGAAGAAGAACGACTAACAATTTTAGACTGACTAGTAAGACAACTGACCGTACCCAAATTAATGATTTAGGCTAAGTGATGCAGATATCTTCAAACCCCAACTATGACAATGAACTTTCAGTATTGACCAAACAAAGATTTATAAGGACAAATGGTTTATGAACCAGGACTATAAAGAAACAAATGGTTTCAGTTGATGTATCATTAAATCCAAATAATCAAAATACAAAGTGAGGGATAATAGACCCAAACATATAATATTATGTAAGAGAAATATTGTTAAATAATTAAGTTAATCAATGTAACAAAAATATAGATACACATGATTATAGATACAAGAACCATACAAAAAGTGTCACATATAGAGTTCATAGAGTTGTCCTGTAAACAACAAATTATAACATGGTCACAATTACATTCATAACAAGAGTAAAACCCAGATAAACAATAAATGTAACCAGATTATTAGAACTGTGTGTGAGGTAGAGCAACAGTGTTCACTTTATTGTAATTTTTGTAACACAAAACATCAGTAAGTATACGGATGTTTAAACCCATATGAATAGTCAATATGACATGGACAGTGTCAGAATAAGTCATAAATTAGCTGACAAAGGACTAAATAATTAGTATAGGATTTGTTTTATTAAATGTGCATGTTTTATGTTATAGCACAGTGTTTTATATAATAGTATTTGTGTTGTGTTTTTTGTAGGTAACAGATAAATGTGCATGTTTTATGTTATAGCACAGTGTTTTATATAATAGTATTTGTGTTGTGTTTTTTGTATGTAACAGATGATACAGTCAGTTTAAAGGGATGCCAATTTTATGATATTAATTCCATTTTTTGTTTATGTTGTGTTCACAAATATACCAATAGAGCTGATATTAAGCCATGGTAAATAAATTAATTAACCAAGCAGAATGGACAATACAAAGATGTTTTGTTAAAGGTCAAACACCTATACAGTTTGAGTAGAAAACAACTATTTGTACAAGGAGTTGGTATAATCATAGCCATGTGGACATGAATTTAAATATTAGAATAATATATATTTTGTGTTGTGAAAATGACGTTATATGTTAAACCATTTTGATGAATGTTAGAAGTTAATTTAATTGTTAGAGATGTTATAACATGATGATGAAAATAATACTATTACATAGGCCAGGTGAAGCCAAATTTAGTAAATTTTGAACAATTATATTAGAAATTTTGTAAAGCAAATGTGGATAGGTAGATGTATTTATAGGTAATAATGTATGCAAGGAATATAGAAACAAAATAACACATATCAAGTTATTTAAGAAAATTCCGAATAACAAAATTGTAACATCCATAGTTCTTAAGCAAAAACAGGCATGTTTGGTGTCTAAATATAACACATGTGAAGATCAAAATAATGCTGATAATGGTTTTAAAATCCCATTCAGTATAGAAAAGTTACGTTATTTTAAAGATTTTGGACAAATTTAGATTCTGAAATAATAAAAGTTTATGACAATGTCTATTCGGATTGACCAACCAGGTTCCAAGTTTACCCTTAGCAACCAGAAATTTCGGATAAATAAAATGAGACTTCTTTGACAACGATCTTAGCAGATAGACGCGTTCTTAAATCGTCTTACATTATATGTTATAAAGTGTGAAAAAACAATACAACTTGATAAATACTGTTAGAAGTACACTACACAAACTTTTTGTAATAACTGAAGACTACCCATTAGATGGATGAGAAGGAATAATCACCAGAAAGAAGATTTGAAGTGGACGAGAGACGAGGAGAAGATCTGACGTGTACGTGGGACCTATTTACGACCAAGAAGAGTACAAGAAAAGGATTTGGTGATCTGACATCTCATTATATCGTACTTCAACACATACACTTGTATACACGTATTTTAAGCAATAATCAACTGAATTACAGACACCATATAACACGAACACTAGAAACAACCACTAATAACACCATATAAGATTAACACCTTTTTATTCACAACAAGAACCTTTAATTCACTTAATAAATATCAAAGCCTGATATAGACATAACCTTTTTAAAACTGGCAACCACTATACGATTTCTGTGTGCACCTATCACTCTAACGTTGTAATATCCCATGATTGTGAACTTGTATTTTGATTAATAGTGTAATATTTTGTATAATTATAAATCCCCGAACCATATACGCCCTGAGATAATTGATATATTTTTATTTAAAACGATAACAAAAAGCATTGTTTTGATCTGAAGGAATACTGAACAGCTACTGCTGCCAACTGGTAAAGAAGACTTATATTTTGTACTACAATTGCGATTATTCTGTTTAAAAATTATTAAAACAAGTTAACCAGTGTTTTTTCCAAATAAAGGATTCCACAAGGATATATGTTTGATGATAATTGTGAGTCATTATTATTACCGTTACATTTAGTAAATAGAATTCACAGGTTGTAGCTGACCCGATAGTTGGCATCGGTGAGTGACGTCACGTAAAAGAAGCAGCGTAGTGGGAGTAAGCGGCAATTTACGAAATCATTCGCCGTTCGACATAATACATTTATAATTTACATCGACGACTCCAGTGCGAGTTGGTCGCTACATCATATATCCATATTACAAGTCGACATTTCTAACGGACGGTGTATTCAAGTGCACGCTACATAAATACAAGTAAACTGATCCACAATAACATTGTATGTAACGAAATATTCTCTGGTTACAAATAGACGAACCCGAGGTGAGGCTACATCTCGATCGTAAGTAACCCGATAACGAAAACACTTATTATATTCGTTACAGAATTGGCGCACCAACGTGTGAGGCGTGTAATTTAATATAAATTAAATTATTATTAATAGACAAATAAACCAAAATAAACAAGATGAGGAAGCGAGAGGTATCGCGAAAACGAGCGGCCGAAACCGAGAAGGTAGACGAGTTAAATATGGAAGATAAAGAAGCGACACCGGTCGAGGAAATAGAAATTATAACAAGAAAGGATCCGGAAAAACAACCAGAAGAAACCACACAAACGGAAGGCGAGAAGACGCAAGAAATGTTCAAACGTATGATGGAATCCATAGAGGAATTAAAAAAGGACAGTAAACAGTCTACGGAGAATACTAATAAAAACTTAGAAAAATTGAAGGAAGACTTGGGTAAGAAAATAGAGGAATCAAAAACGGAAAATAAACAGTCTACGGAGGAATTAAGCCGAAAATTGGAAGAGACTAATAAGACAATTGAAGAAAAAATGGGAGAATTGAAAGAGAATAGCAAGAAAATGGAGGAGAAAATTGACGCAAATAATAAAGCATTGAGGGAAGAATTGAAGGAAAATTACCAAGAGACCATGAAAAAATTAGGTGAACACAGAGAGTCATTAAAAGAAGAGTGGAATAACAAGATGGAAACTAATAGCCGGCAATTGCAGGAAGAATGGGACAAGAAGCTGGAAGAACCGGTAACTGAAATTAAAAGGGTGGAATCCGAGACCAAGGAAAAGTGTGAGCGGATGAACCAAGAGATACTGAGCGTCCGGGAAGAAACGAATGGACGAGTTGAAAATACCAGAACCAACCAAGCAGTGATGGGAGAGAGGTTGGAAGATATGAGTAATAGTCTCAATCGAGTACAAGACCAAACAACTGCTCATAGAGACGAAATCAATTCCTTAAAAAACAGACAGTGTACCGGTGTCCATACCACATGCGAGGAAAATCGAGAGGTGATCGATTTTCAAAACTATAGAAGAAACCCCATGTTATTTTTAGAACGAGTCGAAGAGAAGATAGCCAAAACCGGAGAAGACAGATGGTTTGTGATAAGGAGCATGTTGGACGAGATGTTCCGAAAGGTATATGACAATTGGTGGACGGCGATGCGGCCGGGTATACAGAACTTCCAGGAATTTAAGAAACAGTTCAAATCCAAATATTGGTCCGATGCCACACAACACATGATAAGGAGTGACATAGGATTGGGCAGATATGACCTGCACGGCAAG
This sequence comes from Magicicada septendecula, assembly GCA_034769895.1. Lineage (NCBI taxonomy): Eukaryota > Metazoa > Arthropoda > Insecta > Hemiptera > Cicadidae > Magicicada > Magicicada septendecula. Next base: position 546,528,213 of record CM068368.1, read on the forward strand.
CAAACCCCAACCGCATATTTCCTTGGCAAAATAAATATAGCCAGACATTTAGAGCCTGCAATCCCTACGGAATGTTTAGTGCGGCTATTGGCCTACCACTATGGTGGCGAAATTACAAGAGGCCGAATAAATGGACGCATACAAACCATCGAGGAGATGTCAACATTATTGGCAGAGATGGAACAGGAGAAGAACTTCCTCCAGTATAGACGGAGGAATGATGAAATAAATAGAAATAATGGTCGCCGCGACGCCCCATATGAAAATAATGGACAACGACCAAACAATAATTATAACTACAACGGTAACCAATATCAGCGCGGTTACCAAAACCAGAATAACACCAATAACTATCCACGAAATAACGTAAATAATAACAACAATAACAACAACCACTACTACCGTAGCCCTCCTACAAATAATAACAACAATGGATACCAGCGTGCCAATGACAGAGACCACCAGTACCAGAACAACCGGGGTTATAATAACAACTATGATAATCGATACAGGCACAATAATAACGGCAATAATAACAGTCAAAATCAAACATATAGAAGACAAGTAAACTATGTAAGTGTTGACGACAGGGATGTGGGAAGACGTTGGTACCAGGGACGAGCAAACTATAATGGAAACCGTGGAAGAAGTTTTCAGGAGGAGAGTAACCAGCACTACCGCGATGAACATCGAAGAAGTAGAAGCTGCGATGACAACAGAAATAATCGAAATTCAGTGACGTTCAATAATAACGCCATTGAGGTACGAGAGGCGCAGAACAGAGACAGACCCAGTCAATCAGACAACAGGACTGAGGAGATCAGCCCTGATTTAAACGAACTGCGGCAGTGAAAATCCACCAGGTCCCATCACTGAACCGGCAATTTGGGTACTTACTAGGACGAGACAAAACGACTGACGATACGTTGACAATAGTGCTAAATCATTTCCTGAAGAATGTTAGAGAAGAGCTACTGAACGAAGACTCAATAACACCAAATAATTCAAATAATGAGATTGTTTATATCATCGCCCAAGTGAATGGACTGGAGACAAGATGTATGATAGATACGGGCGCAAACGTGTCGTTATTCGACAACAATGAATACCTCAAAATTCAAAAATATAGTAAGGCCATCTTACCAACTTTACCAATTCAAAATATAATTTTAATCGGAGCCACTGGAAGGCAAAACAAGTCAATAAGAAAACAGGTATCATTAACAGTGACCAGCAGAAATGTAGCTATACCTATGATTTTTCTAATAGCTAGTAATCTACCATTTAATCTACTAATAGGCTGTGATATTTTGAGAAAATACTCAGCAATAATTGACATGAGACAAGCCATAGTGTCATTAAAGGTGGATAATATAGAATGGACAGCAAGATTAGTAGAAAACAAAAATGTACCTTCATGCAACACTATAAGAAAATTCAGTAATAACCAAGATGAGTCATGGAATGTAAGAAGGGAATACTTTGGGTGTGAAGATAGTTTATGGTTGGAAAAATTAGAAGAGATCCGACAATTTCGGTCAGTACAAAATGAATGTAATTTGACCACACAACAAATAGAAAAGTTAATTTCAATATATAATAAATACCGCTATGTTTTCTCTGATGTACCTGGCAAAGTAAAGGATTATCAATTTACATTACAATTCAAGGAGCCTGTCAATTTTAATAAAAAATCATATCCCGTTGCTTATGCATTAAAGGAAGCAGTGAGGACTGAACTAGACAAAATGATAGCAGAAGATATTATTGAATATAGCTGTTCCCCATATACCAGTCCGTTAATAGCAGTTCCAAAGAAAGATGGCAAAGTACGACTCTGCTTAGATGCTAGAGAGATTAATAAGATCATAGTTAATGACAGAACATCTCCTGGAGAGATTGAGGAGATACTGAAAAAGTTCAATGGCATACAATTTATTAGCACCTGGGATACGGTATGTGGGTATTGGCAGGTGGAGCTACACCCAGATAGTCGAAAGTACGTCGCCTTTATTTTCGAAGGAAGGAACTATCAGTTCAAGAGACTACCGTTTGGACTGGTAAATTCAGTAGCTGTATTCGTAAGATGTATGGATCAGGTGTTGGGTCCAGATACTATTCCATATACCACAGTCTATGTTGATGACTTGTTGATTACTTCAGTGAATTGGGAAGACCATTGTGACAGAGTAGGACAAGTATTACAAAAACTATCAGACAATAACGTTACACTAAAACTTCAAAAATCTAAGCTTATTGCCAGTGAAGTTCAATTCCTGGGTTTTAACCTAACAAGACAAGGAATAACACCATCCAATGAAAAAATTGAAGCTATCCAGAAGTTCCCAAGTCCTAAAAATAAAAAGCAACTTCAATCATTTCTGGGACTTTGCAATTATTATAGGAAGTTTCAGAGAAATTATTCTGAAATGACAGCAAAGTTTTCTCCACAATTATCCTCTAAGAACAAATGGTCCTGGGGACAGGAACAAGACAATTTACTCCAAACGATCAAGCACAATTTCCTAAGTTCAGTTGTATTAAAACATCCTAATTTCAATCAACCTTTCTTCATGAACTGTGATGCCAGTGATATAAGTTTAGGATCTGTATTATATCAAGAAGATAGTGAGGGAGAACATCAGGTGGTGAGTTTTGCAAGCAGAATACTTAATGGATGTGAACGCAATTATAGTGTAACAGAAAAAGAATTATTAAGCGTTGTATTCGCTTGTGGGAAATTCAGAACCTACATTCTTGGATACCCGATAACTGTGAGGAGCGATCATAAGTCAATATCCTTCCTAAAAAATTGCAAGATCAACCATGGGAGATTAACAAGGTGGATACTCGCACTACAGGAGTACCATATAAATTGGGAGTATGTTCCAGGAAAACAGAATATTGCTGCAGATATATTGTCCCGGATTAACCTAGTACAACAAACTTTTGAAGGGGAAAAAGAAACAATCATCAAGGTATACACTATAATAAAAAACAAGTCAGATTTGGAAAACATCATGAAATCCATTGCACAACAACAAACCGAGGATACCAAAATCAACAATTTTAGACAAAGACTGATCCAACAGGATGAAAAAATCGCTGCATATTACTGTCTACATGAAGACATATTATTTTACAAACCAAATAATAACCAAGGCTCATGGAAGGTGGTGATACCTAAAGCTTTAGAAACAGAATTAATACTGGACTACCATAGCCGATATGGGCATATGGGTGCATTAAAAGTAATGAAGGCACTTGAGGAACACACTTACATTAAGAATATCAACAGAAGAGTTAGAGAATGTATTCGACAGTGTCACATCTGTCAATTGGCAAAATGCAATAATGAAAAAACAGAAGGAATTATGCAACCTATTACATCAACTGGTAAATTAGAGAGAGTATTTTTAGATGTGTGTGGTCCGTTACCTCGTAGTGGAGGGAGAAAACAGTATAAATTCATTATAATCATGTTCGACCATTACTCCAAGTTTACAAAACTATACCCCATTAATCGGGCAACTACAAAAAAGATTTTGCAAATAGTGATCCAACAATATATACCAGAGTTAGGAGCTCCACGATCAATTATTACCGATCACGGAACTCAGTTTCGAGGAAGGGTATGGAAGGAGACTTTGTTAAACTTAGGTGTCAAGACATATAAAACATCTGTCTATCACCCAAATAGCAACCCAGCGGAAAGAGTACTGAGGGAGGTCGGCCGTATACTCAGGACATATTGTTTTGATAAACACCAGAAGTGGAGTGACTACATTATACAAACTGAGAGCTTTATCAACTTAGCTTACCATGAAGCAATACAAGATACTCCATATACCATAATGCATGAAAGGCTACCACCCCGAGAAATTAGTGAAATAATCAATTTCCCAAACAACCCAGATTACCAGTTCGACAACGTAAGATTCCATAGCAAACTGAATGAACAAGTGGAGAAAAGAAGGAAAAAATACAAAATAACTCAGCAGAAGGTGATCCAGTACAAGATTGGAGACAAGGTATTGTTAAAAAACCGCGAACTGCCAAGTTCTAAGGAAGGAATAGCAAAAAAGCTATTATTACTGTATAATGGACCATATGTTGTTATAAAAAACAATAACAATAATACGTATGTCATTAGTGATGTGGAAACAAAAAAGATTAAGGGAACATACAACCAAGTTTCCTTAAAAATGTATTATGAACCTAATAAACAAAGTTTATAAAACAACAAAATTCTAAAGAAATAGTAAGAACAACTTACAACTAATGATTTATGAGAATTAATTTGGAATTGAAGAATTTATTATTAGAAAACCACAAAATTCTAAAGAAATAGTAAGATCAACTTACAACTAATTATTTATGAGAATTAATTTGGAATTGAAGAATTTATTATGATAAAACCTCAAAACACAAAGAACATAGCAAGCTCATCTAACCAACTTTGATAATCCAAAATATAACTTTAAATCAAGCCAAATAAACAAATTTGAATATCTCAGAATTCCAATAAATAGTACAACTTACAGTACAGTTTGATAATGTTATAATGAATCAAGCAGATAAACAACTGGGAATAAGTTTCCAAATTCTAAACAAAACAAGCACCTCTTATTAAACACCGTTATGAACTTATTATTGGAATATAAAAGAAAGATGCAACATCCATAAATTAGAAGAAACCATAGTGCTATAAAATGAATAAAAAAGGACAAGTGTAGACAGTCGACGATGAAAATAAGACAAGACTAGAAACAAATTTACTACAAATAACCTATCATGATTGTGAGAGAATCAACAACAACTGAAGATGCAAATACTTGTTATGTTTTAATTTAAATGAAGATAGTGAATGAAAGATGAAGATTAAGCAGTACTGATAAAGAAGGAAGGAAGATAGTACCAATATAAAATAAAAAATGTTATTAATACCGCCACAAGAAAATAAACATCTGAAAGAATCAATGGAAAGAAATATTTAGATCTGAGAAGTTAGACTGAGTGAACAATCCCAAGAATATATTATATTATTTTATTTATTTTAGTCGTGAATAGACTAGTGATTATTAAATGTGATTGACTGACGAGATAGCTCCAGCAATCGATATTATTTATGTATTATGTATTGTAAGGACAGCGGGGTATTAGGTCAAGAGAGCCCCCCGACTGATTCCAGAATATATGGTGATTAATTTGTTAGGGAAGTAACATGTTCCAGGGATAGAACACTTATAATTAAAGACAAGTATACCAGATCATAATAAGAATAACAAATGATAATATGAAAAAGAAGGTAATTGATAATTTCAACAAAAACAATATTTTATTAAAATGATCAAATTTGGTGGCAGGGTAATATGTAACATGACATTTGGAACAACATAATACCGTACCTGACTTAATGAAGACTTTGATTAAGAAGCTAACAAGAAGAACAATATCTTCAAAGATGATAGTGAAGAAGAACGACTAACAATTTTAGACTGACTAGTAAGACAACTGACCGTACCCAAATTAATGATTTAGGCTAAGTGATGCAGATATCTTCAAACCCCAACTATGACAATGAACTTTCAGTATTGACCAAACAAAGATTTATAAGGACAAATGGTTTATGAACCAGGACTATAAAGAAACAAATGGTTTCAGTTGATGTATCATTAAATCCAAATAATCAAAATACAAAGTGAGGGATAATAGACCCAAACATATAATATTATGTAAGAGAAATATTGTTAAATAATTAAGTTAATCAATGTAACAAAAATATAGATACACATGATTATAGATACAAGAACCATACAAAAAGTGTCACATATAGAGTTCATAGAGTTGTCCTGTAAACAACAAATTATAACATGGTCACAATTACATTCATAACAAGAGTAAAACCCAGATAAACAATAAATGTAACCAGATTATTAGAACTGTGTGTGAGGTAGAGCAACAGTGTTCACTTTATTGTAATTTTTGTAACACAAAACATCAGTAAGTATACGGATGTTTAAACCCATATGAATAGTCAATATGACATGGACAGTGTCAGAATAAGTCATAAATTAGCTGACAAAGGACTAAATAATTAGTATAGGATTTGTTTTGTTAAATGTGCATGTTTTATGTTATAGCACAGTGTTTTATATAATAGTATTTGTGTTGTGTTTTTTGTAGGTAACAGATAAATGTGCATGTTTTATGTTATAGCACAGTGTTTTATATAATAGTATTTGTGTTGTGTTTTTTGTATGTAACAGATGATACAGTCAGTTTAAAGGGATGCCAATTTTATGATATTAATTCCATTTTTTGTTTATGTTGTGTTCACAAATATACCAATAGAGCTGATATTAAGCCATGGTAAATAAATTAATTAACCAAGCAGAATGGACAATACAAAGATGTTTTGTTAAAGGTCAAACACCTATACAGTTTGAGTAGAAAACAACTATTTGTACAAGGAGTTGGTATAATCATAGCCATGTGGACATGAATTTAAATATTAGAATAATATATATTTTGTGTTGTGAAAATGACGTTATATGTTAAACCATTTTGATGAATGTTAGAAGTTAATTTAATTGTTAGAGATGTTATAACATGATGATGAAAATAATACTATTACATAGGCCAGGTGAAGCCAAATTTAGTAAATTTTGAACAATTATATTAGAAATTTTGTAAAGCAAATGTGGAAAGGTAGATGTATTTATAGGTAATAATGTATGCAAGGAATATAGAAACAAAATAACACATATCAAGTTATTTAAGAAAATTCCGAATAACAAAATTGTAACATCCATAGTTCTTAAGCAAAAACAGGCATGTTTGGTGTCTAAATATAACACATGTGAAGATCAAAATAATGCTGATAATGGTTTTAAAATCCCATTCAGTATAGAAAAGTTACGTTATTTTAAAGATTTTGGACAAATTTAGATTCTGAAATAATAAAAGTTTATGACAATGTCTATTCGGATTGACCAACCAGGTTCCAAGTTTACCCTTAGCAACCAGAAATTTCGGATAAATAAAATGAGACTTCTTTGACAACGATCTTAGCAGATAGACGCGTTCTTAAATCGTCTTACATTATATGTTATAAAGTGTGAAAAAACAATACAACTTGATAAATACTGTTAGAAGTACACTACACAAACTTTTTGTAATAACTGAAGACTACCCATTAGATGGATGAGAAGGAATAATCACCAGAAAGAAGATTTGAAGTGGACGAGAGACGAGGAGAAGATCTGACGTGTACGTGGGACCTATTTACGACCAAGAAGAGTACAAGAAAAGGATTTGGTGATCTGACATCTCATTATATCGTACTTCAACACATACACTTGTATACACGTATTTTAAGCAATAATCAACTGAATTACAGACACCATATAACACGAACACTAGAAACAACCACTAATAACACCATATAAGATTAACACCTTTTTAATCACAACAAGAACCTTTAATTCACTTAATAAATATCAAAGCCTGATATAGACATAACCTTTTTAAAACTGGCAACCACTATACGATTTCTGTGTGCACCTATCACTCTAACGTTGTAATATCCCATGATTGTGAACTTGTATTTTGATTAATAGTGTAATATTTTGTATAATTATAAATCCCCGAACCATATACGCCCTGAGATAATTGATATATTTTTATTTAAAACGATAACAAAAAGCATTGTTTTGATCTGAAGGAATACTGAACAGCTACTGCTGCCAACTGGTAAAGAAGACTTATATTTTGTACTACAATTGCGATTATTCTGTTTAAAAATTATTAAAACAAGTTAACCAGTGTTTTTTCCAAATAAAGGATTCCACAAGGATATATGTTTGATGATAATTGTGAGTCATTATTATTACCGTTACATTTAGTAAATAGAATTCACAGGTTGTAGCTGACCCGATAGTTGGCATCGGTGAGTGACGTCACGTAAAAGAAGCAGCGTAGTGGGAGTAAGCGGCAATTTACGAAATCATTCGCCGTTCGACATAATACATTTATAATTTACATCGACGACTCCAGTGCGAGTTGGTCGCTACATCATATATCCATATTACAAGTCGACATTTCTAACGGACGGTGTATTCAAGTGCACGCTACATAAATACAAGTAAACTGATCCACAATAACATTGTATGTAACGAAATATTCTCTGGTTACAAATAGACGAACCCGAGGTGAGGCTACATCTCGATCGTAAGTAACCCGATAACGAAAACACTTATTATATTCGTTACAATATATATATATACTTGTTTTCATATAGCTTCTTATTATTCCGCACTTCCCTGAGTAGTCCGCAGGTACTGTATCACACTCCTGTTCAGCACTTTTCTTCAGTATAACGTCCTCACACAAAGAAGCTTTAAAGCCGTTACGCTTTAGCTGTTGCAATAGTTTGTATTTAAAATGGCAAATTAAAATATAATTTAAGACTGTTCCATTATCTGTACTTGAAAAAACATTCTAACACAAACTAAGCTAATTTGTGAAATAACAGTAAATACTTAAAAAGATTTAATACGGGCATACATGTATATATTTAAAATATGTGTTTTAATTTATGACTTTATCAACTCTAACTTGTATTAAATTGTATTCAGAAGTGTGTGTTTAGTATTGGCAATGTTTGTGTGTAGTAGCCTATCTGATAGTAATCACTTCGTTTACCGTTCTATTAGTGTGTGGATTCAAAATTTACCGGCATTGGAAATGAGAGAGAGAAAAGAGAAAATTAAATTGTGCACTGAAGGATATTCTCCGCGACAGGGATTTTATTTTTATTTTCTATTTTGTTAACTGGTAAATTTAAATACATCGTAAACATAGACTATATTAAATTAAAGAGGTAAAAAACATCTTAATAGTATGAAAATAATCACGCTTCACGAATGGCTTTTTTCAGTTATGAAATAAAGTCCTTATTCCCTTCAATTCATTTCACACAAGACTTGGAACTTTTACTGTGATTAGTATCATAAAAAGTTTAAAAGTACAACTTTAATTGTTCATTAACATATTTAGTTATAATTAAATAATATTTTAGTTTTTTTCACGACTCTGAAAGAATGATGAACAATTTTCATTTCCTACAAGTCACAATTTACGTTCTATTCGTGTTAATATACAATAATACTTATCAAGCAACATCATTACGAAATAGATTTTGTAAATATTTCTTGATACCTATTAATAATTTATTAGAAAACTTATTTAATAGGCCTACATTTGAAACTGAGCTAGTGAGAATCATATCTCACTGTAAACTGTACATCCAACGTCATTACACATACCTACATTATTACTTTAAACACGCACCCCTCCACACACATACACACACACACACACACATTTTATATTATTTTTCTAACCATACATCATTTGGATGTATATGTTTGTTGACTAACATTTCCACATTCTTATGGACGCCACATTGTGTGTGTGTGTGAATCTTCTTATATTGGCTTCGCATCCCAAAGGACCCAAAGGAAGTTTAGCTTGTCAACTATGTGTTCCAAATTATCTTCCACGTAGGACAACATTTTTTCCATGGTCGTCTTATTGGCTTTCAGTCTGATACTCTGTGAGTCATGCCATACATGGCCCTCCTTATATGAACCAACCGGTTCATTTTTCGGATTTTTACAAACTGTACTATACCAGATCCTAGTATCATGTCGTCCAGTTCATTAGCATTCTCCAATGTATGAATCATCATTTCTCTCATGCCCATAATCTTTCCTCAATTTTTGTGTTATAAAACGAATATATTTTTTCATCCCTAGTGGTTAGTGTTCATGTCTGTTAGAAGTCTTTATAGAGCTTTAGCTTAAGTTGCCTGCTTAGTAACTTGGATTTGTGTAAATGTGATATGCATAATATCAGAATAATAACGTTTGATCCAACGTATACTGCTGGACTGCAATCCGTTGCTACTGTAGTTAGTGTAGTGTTCGTCATACGCGTTTGTATAATTTAAAATTTTCTGTTACTATTAGTGCTGCTAATAAGACAAGAATGTTAAATCGAAGTCAGAGAAAGGCTCTTATTGGGGATTTAAACTACGTTCTCCTGAATTTAATAGTGATAAAGTGGAGTCGACATTAATTCCAGCGTTAGTCTGTAAATATCGATACACTCACGTCGAGGTGGTTTACATAGGATTATGTCATCGCACCTCACTTGTGTATCGAAATAATAAAAAAAAGCGGCGTTTCGATGATAACGATGACAACAGCTTTTATTCCAGATTCTATCTATTGTTTGCAAGAAGAAGAAAATTCAACCTTCGCAGTTGCATTATTCTATAATATGAACAAATACTTAATTTTATAGTTGGGACTGTATTGTGGAAGACCGAGCCGTCTGATCTAGGTCGCAATGACGGCAGTTGTATAACAGATGAGCACAATAGCGCACACATCTTCATGTGAAGGCCGGTGCAGTTTTGTTCCCACACCGACTGATTCACAGCAGTCACGATGTGCCCCTGCATTTATTGCCAGTTCTTTAAGCCAAACTGCATAATTCATTACGCCGATCGCAAGTTTAGTCAGTCAGTCTAATCTGTTATTTCTCAGTCTGATTTCTTACAAATACCCATTCAATTAGTTTTCCACAGATAGTGTCACCCGTAAAAAATAAAACTTGAAGCATTAAAAGTTTATACGTTTCAACCCCACTCAGGGGTCGTCTTCAGGAAAGTTCAGTTGTATTGTATGCCTAATTATAAAAACAAAAAAGTTCAAGCGGATCACAATAGAAGTGACAAAACTACTCTTGCAACCATGTGTTTAACGTTGAAATTAAGTTAACATTGCAAAGGCAGAAAGTTAAGCAGGTTATTTACACCTTTTCAGCATTACTTGTTATAACGTAACTGGTTGTAGGTTTTTGCTGCATTTGGTTTTGCCATAATAGAGTAATTGGCTTGCTTAATATTCTGTCTATTTGATATTATGGTTTAAAGAAAACCGACTTTTTTAAATCGATTGAGTTTATTATTTTTGTTTTACTGTACAGTTAATGGAATATAAAAGCAGTAACTTTTTATTACTAAGATTGTGTATTGATGTCCAATTTATTACACACGTTAATAAATATTATCTTTACCACCACAACACTCAGAGAAATTTTTACGTTGGAGATAAATTTAATAGAGTTGTTGACGTTGTAGTAACCAAACTACTTTTACAATTTATAATATTCATTTTCTTGTAGGCTCGAATGTAAAGGGTAAAAAACTACAAAGTAAAGTAACTGAGGTCTAGAACACAATTTGGTATACTTTTTTACTAAAGAAATGTCTCTTTGTGTTAAGGATTACTAATAAGTCAAATAAGGTTTTCAACAAATGTTTAAAACATCTATGAGTCAAAAGGCTTCGTCAAGTACAGGCTTCTAGGTGGGTGTATAAGCTTGACAAGATGTACAAAAACGTCCACATAAAAGTGACAAAATAAAAGATTGATAATTCTAAATGTAAGCTTTTTCTTAAACAAATCTCATTGACGCTCTTCCCTAATAATTATAATGATGGATTATTTATTGCGATTCTTAAAATTATTTACATTGTTATTGCGTTATTAGTTGTTTACGTTGCAACCTTATTATTATTTTAGCAATGTATTTGTTTAAATAAGATTTGGAGTTTTGAAGATATCTATTTGTAAGTGATAAATGTATCTTTGCATTAACTTTTTATTCGCCTGAAGACGACCCCTGATTCTATAGAGGTCGAAACGTCGCGTTTCTTAATTTTATCTCACGATGTCCGAAACCTTATTATTTGTAAGGATTATTTATTAACGAACTGTGATGTTTGTACGTAGGTATTTAGATTGACCAGGTTATCTAGGAAGAGTCGACTTGAACATTAAATTCGTATTACATTTTGTCGGCTTTGATTTTGTTACGTTGACCACATCCATTATAAATTACACTAAGTACATAGGTTTCCTATACCTATACGCTTACCACAAAACAAACCTATACCTTTTCCTACCGTTTATTGCCAAACACATTTATAATAAGTTGTACGTATTATTCACATAATCAACGACTAATTTTAGAAAATTATTATTTACAATATTACACTTGTAAGTTAAATATTTCTGTGATGAATACATTAATATATAAATTTAATAATGGCTCAGATACGACGAACAAAATATTTACACCTTAGTATTTTTCATAACGTCAATTTATTTATTTCTTTTTTTATGTTAGCATCTGGACAAGTGTCGCTGAGATTACAGGTTCAACGTTAGCCATGACAGACTGTTCATGGGAATACTTAAATTTTGATGTTGTTAGAAAACACGATTCTTAAGAATCTGTTACATATTAACATGAGTAGATTCTTATGCCTTCGTCAGTGAAAGTAAATTTGCAAATACCTCTTAAATTATTTTCATTAATTCATAAATTAATATAGGCCTACTAGTACCAGCATAACGCGTTAGATCATTTGACTGGCAATGCAGCTGATGTGGTTTCTCTCTTTTCATTTCCATCTCCCTCAAGTAAGAGAACCTCGGTATCATGTGTTTGGAATGATCGATACTTCGTAGCTTACATTAAAGGGAAAACTCGTATTATACGTCAGGGGTCTACATAGTACAGGCCCACGTTAACTTGATTATGGCACACTTAAGACTTGCGTGTGTTTGGGTGTGCGCGCGCGCTTTTGAAAAATATGTTTATGGTAACCTAGACTATTATTGTAAATGCCGGTAAGAGTCAGTTACTTGTTTACACGCTTGTGTTTTTTGTTTTTGTTTTTTTAAAGTAAGCTGTTCACCTCTTTTAAAAGTAACATTATCCTTGACAGAGTTAAGCAAAATTGCATTTACAATACAATCTCAGTCTAAAAGCAGGCTCAAACGATATGGATCCATTTAAGTTAGAAAATTATTAATTTTGATATTGAATGTCCAGAAATAATCGTTTCCTTGTCGTTGAGAAATGGATCTCTGATAATGAAATTAAATACAGTACCATGTTCGAGATATATGCTGTTCAATAATTGTACAGAAGTTTAATTAAGAAAGTTGTGTTAATGGTTATAATCACAAACAGAATTATCACTGTTGCACATTACTATAGAAAAATAATTCCGATTAGCGCTTTCAAGCTCCTCGTCAGATCGGAAATTATTTTTCTATAGTGGTGTGCAACAGTGATAATTCTGTTAATAATTGTACAATTTTTGTATTTTAAAATAATTAATTTTTTCGAATAGAACGTGTAGTGTCGAAAAGAAATTGTATTCGTATCTCAGAAGAATTTGTCTCTGCAAGGCTCTCTCTCATATGTGAGATAAACTCGTATGTTCTTTGTGGCCTGAGTTATGAACAGAACAAAGAATAGGGTATTTGCTTAACGAAACATGTTGATAAAATTCATTTTTAAAAACCTATCATGAAATACGAAATGAAATCTATGACAGTAAATGTCTGTAGATCAACATTATACATAGCAGTAAATTAAATATTATTGAAAAACACTTTTTAACTGATTGACTATAAAAAAGTTCAATCAAAATAATTGAATTAAGTGACTTGGACCCAACTTGGAACATTTGTTATGCTTATTATTGGAAAGGGAAACGATAGTTATGGTAATGTTAAAAGTGTTATATTTTTGCCTATTTGAATGCTATGTCTATACTCAGGCTGTAATTGTCATTAGTGCGTGGAAAACAAGCCAGTCTTCATAACCGATTTTTCATATATGTAATTCTATCAGTACTCCACTTACAATAGTTGTTTCTAAGCTTAAAATTATCCCGGATCACTGAGGGAAATGTAGATAAAGCGCATAACTTCCTTTCGTACAAATGGCCTCAAGCCACTAAGAAAAGGACAATTTATTTTGTAAATCCACTTCTTAACTAAAATGAATGTTATCTTATTTGGCTTATGTAATTTTTATTAACTAAAATCACGTCTGATACAATTCAACTCAACTCAGGTTACTAGCTACAGGTTACTAGCTACAGGTTACTAGCTTACTAAACCTGTAATTTTTGAGTTTGCGTTTGTTTCATCAGCTTCGCAATTTTCGGACTGATACTGCTGGCCAAAGCAAGTCGTATGTCGATTTCTTTACTTATTGTTTATCAGTCGGTCGCTATTACTCTCGTACATGCAGTATGTCTACGCCGCATTTTATATAGTAGACTAGATGAATTGTTTCTATTATTTATGCCTTGATAGTCCCACGAGCTCCTGGCTGTGCAAGGTTCGGGAAATGTGCCTGTTCCGATTCCTGCAGTATCTTGTCATCGTTCTTCCCACAGATTTTCAGTCTAGCGGTTTGTACACGTGCCGCAGCATATAACGTACTGTCTTACGTACTAACGTATACAGTACTACAACGTAAAACAAAATACTGATTACCGTATGTATAATGTATAACAAATAAGCGAAGATTTTCCTTACTATGTCGATAGTATTCTAATTTCATGTATAAGTCAGAACTGAAAGATTCCACACCGGTGGTTCGCTCCTCTACGAAGTGTTCATCCGTAATACGAAGACCTGTTAAGTTGGGGAACAAGTAGACTCCTTGCCTATATTTTGCGACACATTTTATAAACCAAGTAATTTCTACGTATTGCAAAGTTTACAGACTATGTGGACAGAATATTTTATACTGCAACCCGAATATTGATCAGAGAGATTGATAAGTAGATTTGTTATACGTTACAGTAATTTACGTATTTAAAAATAACGGAGTCATATGATTAAGATAAACAATTACATACTGAATTTGGCAAAATTAGAATTACTAGCAGCTTTTCACTAAGCAAGCAAATGGTGTTTTTATTAGTTAAAAATGGGAATAAAAGTTAAAACGTTTTAATAATATGTTCTGTGGTTAAACGTGTGTGCTGAGAAATTTAAATAAATCGTTTCTATAATCTGTGGCGCCTAGTAGACCAGTGGGTCCGACGCCTGGCCAATAATCTAGAGGTTACTGGTTCCATACCGGCAGCATCGTAAAATTAGGGTGTGGTTTTCAGCCCCCAGGCTGCTTTAGACTGTAGAAGTGAGTACTTGGGATAACTTCTTGAGGTAATAATGAGCGGACGAAGCGTAGTGTTGGCCATACTTCCTCCCTTGTAACGCCGAACGGCTTATATAAGATAGCCTACTCTGCCCAACTCCAAGCGGCACAACAGGATTATTATTACTAATGTCTTAACAAATGGAAATATGAGATATCTTATACAAGTTACGTGGGAGACGGAGATGATTAACTAATTAAATAATGTCGCGGCCAGCAACGTTGGAACTGTGTGTGTGTGTGTGTGTGTGTGTGTGTGTGTGTGTGTGTGTGTGTGTGTGTGTGTGTGTGTGTGTGTGTGTGTGTGTGTGTGTGTGTGTGTGTGTGTGTGTGTGTGTGTGTGTGTGTGTGTGTGTGTGTGTGTGTGTGTGTGTGTGTGTTTTACAGATTGAGATACGTATTCAGATCAAAAGTCTTTGTTAACATTCTGTGACAAGATGATTAGCACCTACTGATTACAAGAATCAACAACAGTCCGGAAGCGATACAGACTCGATGGCCACTCATGAGTGGAACTGATTGCTTAGAAATTAACGAACCTTATAGCCTGTACAAAATCATTTCATTGAGTACTGTATCACTTGTTGTTTTGATTAATGTACACGACCGATATGAATAATGGACTCGATAAGTCGTTTCACTTACGTCGATCTAACCTGTTGTATTTGCTCTCGCGTTATTCCATATACGATCGCGGCGGGGTATTAAAGGGAGTACGCAGTATTCGATTAATGTTGTCTCACTTCCTGGTGAAACACGACCGATCACCCGATGAACACTGCATCACGCCCAACTCAAACGTCGCTCAATAGAGCACGTCGTAAGACGTCTTAGTAACGATGTTAATAAATAATGATTATCAGAGCACGTGGACAAACCGGTTTATATGAAACACACGAAAACTAGAGGCTATAAGCTCGATTAGTATCTGATTGTCGGTGAATAATAATGAAGATCAATAAAGACACATTTATCACGGTTTGGAGATATAGCCTACTTACCGGAAAGTTTACCGGTACCTGTTAGCTACATCATGGGACTGGCGATTTGATTTCTGCTGCTTGCAAAATATCTTCCGTCCCTATACATCACGTCCCTAGCAGGCAAAGTATGGCAAACTGACGAATCTTATCCTGAGTAGTAATACATCTCTATTTTGCTCCGTCGTTAAGTTTTACACGCACACGCATACACACTACGGACATGAAGAGACACAACAAAATTAATCCTAGAACTCTGTTGATTGGAGGGAAAACTACAAATTATATGTTATTTTTAATATTACTTTCAAGCTATATAAATATAATTACTTGTACGTTTGCAAAATAAGATAATATCTATCAAATCACACTTTCATTAAAATAATATGAATATTATTATCAGTCTTACTAATTAATATCAAGAATATTTCAATAAAGTAAAATCAACTTTCAACTCTCTTTGATTTTTGTAATGGTAAGTTATTTATCCGATTAAGCATTACTGATTCTGAATGTCTGATACTGACATTAATACTGAATTCTATTTCTAATACTCCATATCAGTTGCTGAATTCTCGTTACTAATTTGTATTCTCTTGTAAAATATACTTAACGATTGTTTATTAGTAATAAAATCCCTTGTGGTGCCTAACAAGACTCATTTTGGCAGTTTCATCTGAATTCTGTAAACCAACCAATGTTTTAAGCTTCAAGTATAAGCCGATTCACAATCATTTCTATAACTTTGATAACGATACACGATCTCATGTAAACTATGTTTCTGAATTCATTGAATCCTGTTATACGAATCCTGGAAATATGATAATGTAGTTGCATTTTTCTTAATAAGATCTAATTCTAATAATTATTCTAATTCTAATAAAATTCTAGTAACGCAAGAGATATTTAAGAAATCTAGTGAATACACAAACCTGTTTGCCCTCCGCTGTGAAGGAAAATTCATAAAACTATGTCAGTATGGTAAGAAGTACATAATGATAAATATTTATTTTTCGAGTGGTACACTTAAACACTAATTTATATCCCTTTACAGGTACTTTTTGTGACGATTGTTACTCTCTGGTGTACGTTTGTTAAACTTATGAGTGAGAGCCTTTGTGTTTGATTTGATAACCAGGTACTGATCACCTTCATTCTCAAAAAACCTAGCGTTTATGTCAATATGTCTTTTCTTTATACCGGTTGCACTCAGCATTAACTTATAGACTTTGTCTATTGCACTTTACCTTACAAATTCTTCCGCATTTGACACTGTTGAGTTCTAGACCAATAAGCCTTGATATGGTAAATATGTAGCGGTGACCAGCAGCACGATCGTGAACGACTATCGTAATTAGGACAACCATTACTCTCTGACTACAATGTCCACCAAGCGTAGGTAGGAGTAGAGTTGAAATATTAAGACTAAGCTACCTGTCTTCACTGATATCACATGATTGTATCACATCTTTTTGGACACCAAAGAGAGGAGAGGATGGTGTGCTCTGAGGAACTTAAACAAGTGTTACCACCTAATTAATATTGGTGACACTAACGACAATGGTAACAGCTAGTAAATTTATTTCCGCAAGTTTCCAATGTGTACACTAATGTATTATTTTCGATAAATCATTTTATACAAATAGATGCTTAAACATTTTTGTCGTACAACTTGGACAATTATTGTACCGTACCGTACACGTACGTATTGTACGTATTGTACCGTATGGGATCGTAACATGACTAAACCTGTAAACAGTATATTCATATTTGTATTACTACTAGCTTTACTGTTTGTTCTGCTATCTTAAAATGTCCTAAAATTATGTACATTTATGTTGATTTAAGTACTTCATTTTGTTTCCGCTTGATTTAGTTTTATTTGTTGATCTGTTTCTGTGAAAAGCGCCGACTATCTACGTGTCCAGATTCAGAACCAATTCACAAAAAGGTATTGGACTTGGCCTAAAGTAACATCCCACTGTGATGTGTTCCACTGATGTGCTGTGTATTTGAATGTATCGTTTCTATGCGGTTAGGCTGAGTAGCCAAGAATACACTGTGTATTCTAGAGAAATGTTTGAAAAATCAGAAAATGAAGTATCAAAACTTAAATTTAGAAGAATACAAACTTTTTTCTTGTCACGAATGCCACTTTGCAAACCTGACAAATACAGCCTTACAATCTTAAACAAATTTACGAAAAAAAACATTATATTAATGTGTTTATGTTTCTCTCCTCCTTCTCATTTTTCATCATTATTCTCTTTCTAGTTATTGTATGTCTTATCATTTACTTATCCCTTTTAATTTCCACCTCTTTTTTCTTCTTTTTCCTCTATTTTCTTCCTTACTTTCCTTCTTTTCAGTTTTCCCCTTTTTGTTTTTCCACTGCTCCCCCTCTTCTTTAATACTTATTTCTCTATATTTTCTCAGCTTCTAATAGTCAAGTAGTCAACCCAATATCTTCAGGCATGTTTTATGTCTATTCACCAAACTAGTGCTTGCATCTTAATCTCTTTGTCCATCAAGTTTACTTCAAGAATAACTTTTTTGTTGTTCTCTTATTTGTGTCGTTATATATAGTCTTATCAATCCCACATAATAATCACGGGAACATGACAATCAGGTTTTGTGTTTACAGTTAAAACAATTGCAATAGAAATATCAATTAAACTAAATCTGCACATTTATCTAATTATGTAACATTACTGTGAACTATTATCAAACACGATTATTCTGCCTGTTCTATGCAACACCAGTGCTTGATGAAATGTATATGGCCTCGTGTTTTTTAAACCAACTGTTGTACTGGTCTAGACGAAGTATCGTTTTTAAGCTGAAACGTAACGGGATGTTAGAATACCCACATTCATTATGTTGCTTGACGTTCCCGGTAGCCATCTTTGTTGAGTGTATGTACCTGGCCAACGTAGTTATCCTTAACTATTCGATAACAAGAACGGAACATAAAACGCTGTCAGGTTATGTTCCTGACATTCGCTCCTGAGAATTCAGTTTAAGTTTATACGCGGAACGGTTTATTTTGCACTAGGTAGTAATCTACAAACATTGTTCTTGTGAAACAATGTGATCATTAAATAAGCAGCTGTAAAAGAGATGGTATACGCAGCTGCAGTTTCAAATGTCATGATGATATACACTATTCTAGCACATAAATTATTCCTAGCGTAGAACTGTATTTTGTAGCCGTAAAATTAATACCACCCATTCGTATGTTGTATGCTTAGGGAATTGTTTTCGTTTAGTAGAAATTTCTAAATTCTACCCATCTTACTTAGTGAATGTCAACGGCCATTGTTCTTTGTTTGCCGTTTTGGTAGACTATGGGTACCTACTTCCTCAGCAAAGTCATATGTAAAGTATTATTAACGTTTTTAAATTCTTTTAAGTTTTCATATACTATAACAGTTGAGAATTCAACTTCAATAACTTCTAATAAGTAGGCGAAACTTGAGAAAGAAAATGTTCAAAATCAGGACAATAACGTTGTGAAATCAGGATAATAAGAATGGTACTGAAATTAGAAAGAGAATATAGTAAACGGTAGCTTGAAGAAGATTTTCCTAACCACTCTCTTGAATTATTTTGCCTCTCTATTATACTAAATTTTCTAACCCTCTCTATTCAACCAATATCTGTTAGCAGGAATTTTGGCGCATTTTTAGTGTTAGTGAGAAATTTGTAAATTAGAAAGGAGCGCAATTCGAGTAAGTGTAAGTAAGCAATTCTAAGCACGCCTTGTCGCTCAAAATTATACTGATATCCTTAGAGGAGCAAAAGTCAGCAGAGAGCAAGTCCAGTAGTGCTCGTCGCACAGCCTGCTGCCGGTCTCAGTCACTGCGCCAACGTTAGGTCCTATGAACAGGGCTGCCATCATGCCAGGATTGTAGTATTTAACAGGGATGTCAGAAAATGGCAGTCAGTTATTTGGGTCCCCACTCCAGGCGCTACGGCTCTTATAATCTGTGTATAATATCTAATGGTGCTTCTATGTTCTGCGAACCGTTTATCATTTATGGATCTTTCGTTTCTTATTTGTAAACATTTCCTCCTGCGATCAAATCTGTAAATCGATTACTTAACGATTAGTGTAAATAACTGGTTGCTTAAAACCCTGTTGAACCACATGTACCCAAAAGAAATTATTTACAATGTAAAGTTGTATCCTAACTTAAAGGTTTTCTTTGTTCTCCTTATTGATTTATAATTATACACTTTATCTTCAGCTGTTCTACTCTTGTATTATTGTATTTAACTTTGCTTGTATTTAAATTTTTGTTGTAAATCTCGGTTATTTGGTTTTGGTGAATCCTAATAGCGCATAAGATAATTTACAAGTTTAGTGAATATGCGAAAGTTGTGGAGGAAAATTCATAAAACTATATCTGGAACAGGAAACGTGGTAGACCCTGTAATATACGGTGAATCTGTGATGTTTACTTGGTATATTTTGTACTCAAGGAGCGAGGATTTCTATCAGTCAAAAGCACTGAGTGTCGCACACGAAAACCGAATGAGATAGTATATGAAGTTCCTTTTCTATCGTTTCCTACTGACTCAGGTTTTATGAGCGACTGATTTAGTTTAGAACAGTGAAAGCATTATAGAATAGATTAATTATTAATTTTTTAACAATAATTTTCTTTATGTTATCTATTTAATGTCTCGCGTGTGGGAGCCAATTTATAATAATTTTTATTTTGTGCTGTTTATTTTATTCAGCATAAATTAATTGACATATTTTAATTTATGTGTATTTTCTCTTTTTAATTAATTAAGCCCAACTTTTGTTGTGGTGCCAATTTAACATTTTAATATGCCCGACGTTGTGTGCGTCAATTTAACAATAATTTTGTTTACGCCCAGCTGTGGACGCCAATTTGACATTATTTTTAATTACTGTTATATTGTCTATTTATGCTCTTTATCTCAGGGTAAAATATAAATAAATGCTCAATTCTTCTTATAAATAGTTTTTCTATTTATTACAATTAGATATGATTGATTATCATACTTTATCATTGACACATGAACTATATAAATTCTAATCAATATATAAACATATTCATTTTCATAAATCTTATTTCATTACTCATATTCATAGCTCTAATAATTTAAATATTGTAATTCTTATTCAAAGACAAAACTTTTAATAATAATTTTCTTAAATTTAATATATTACGACATTGTTAATTATTAATCTAGATTCATTTAAAATCGGTGCTCATAGATAAATTTAATTTCCATAATTTCCTAATATTATTTAATTTTGTTTTAATTAAAATTTTATCTTAATCCTTTAATTAAATCTTATGAGTTCTTTAAGTGAACAGACAGTGGACCTAATACTAATTATGGCATGAAAATTTTACTTGTGGTATGTATCCAAATCTGGTAGCGGTTCATATGGTGTGGTTGGCATGTTGATCGTCTGGCGTAACTGCGATATTTCCCTCTGGATTAGCAGATTGTAACGTGGTCTCCTTGGAGTCACACAAGACACTGCACAACACCAAACTTCACTCACTCGGAATTAGTTCGTGTTAATTGTTATTATAGTTATCCGCTTCTACAGGCATTATTGATTATTATTTACTAACTGCGTTATGGTTTGAATTACTGTTATTTACGGGTTTAGTTCGTCTCGTAATGTTACTCGATGATAAAGTTATTGTTGCGTATTTGCACAACTAAATTACAGCGTTATTTGATTATCATTTGTGTTGTATTAATTCACTTGTACGTCACTAGTAAAATTACAGTTTTTCTCTTTACCGAAATTTGTTCTAGTACTAGCTTACTTTTCTAACCATCGTACCGAATTTCTCTAAGTCCAATAACTATGGAATCTCGGTCGCGGACTTACACTCTCGTTTCCGTCAAAATGTTTAGTTAAAACTCCACGAGCGCGCCTTTCTCGCGTCCCTATATCGAATTCCATATTTCTCCCACTTACTTCTGATTTTCTTACGCTGTTTTCTAATTGGTTCTACTTTACGACTCTTCAGATTTAGAGACCACCTATTTTTCCGAAAGAACTTCTCTGATAGGCCTTTGGATTCCCACCAGATTCCTTCCCTAGGTCACTACACTGAGGTCGTTGTCGCTGCTAGATACTGTAGCAATAATTCTTGCCTGTCACTTTTTTGGAGTAAACAAAGAAACCCTTAACTTTCTCGTCAAGTATTGTTTTCGTGCACTTGGTTGTTCTAATGGCATCAACTATTGTTACTTAAAGGCCTCACCAAACTTCCTTTGTATGTCCGTTTCTTTGTCTCTGTTTCTAACAACACTTCTTGCTTGTGTTCGGACATTACTCCGAGCTTTCTCTCTTCTCAGTAAGGTCGAAGTCCTGTCGCTGACCGTTTGAGTCTTTCAATAACATGTACTTTCAATAACCCTTTTTTGTTTCGCTATATGCAGCTGGCGTGTATACGTATTCTGGTCTATTGTTAATACCTACAGCTGCTCTTCAAATGAGTTCGTTTACTTTTGTGCCCTTTTTTCTACGGATTTGAGGTAGTTGTCAAAGTTTAACTTTTCTTAGTATGGAGAGCGATGAACTCAGCCTATTTGCCGTGAGCGTGTTGGGGCTGATATATGATTTTATTGCCTGTCAGTCACCTCTGCGTTTCACACAACAATTCCCTGTTACGGCGCTTAAAGGTACATCTCTACTCAAAATAAGAAATTTTCAAAATTTCTGATTTTGGCGTTATAATTTACATACTTAATCTTTGAAGTAATATGATGTAATATCTTGCATTGACTTATTTTACCTCTAGATATTAGAGAACATTTGATAAAAAGTGATAGTGTGGGGCCAGAAAGATTTTCTCCAGTGAGCTATTAGAGTGAAATAAAAATAAACTCAAGAAGGCTATTTTACAACCTCCCCTGTACCTGACACAGTCATTGTAAGAAATAGTTCTAGTACTGAGCCGTTACAAACTATAATAATAGTTCACAATTAATGCTCAACACACACACACACACACACACACACACACACACACACACACACACACAATGCTTATTTATTATATTTTTTGTTTTAATGTTTTGTTTTAAATTCTGATAATACATACATGATCGACGTTAGACATATGACTTATGTCCGTCCATTAATTTGCAGCAGTTCAACTATTAAATATTATGATAATTACACAAAACATAAGAAAGGTTTTTATACAAAATGTAAGGAAAAAGTTTGTTTGGATGGCCGTATTTTTACGGCGGAGAGAATTAAATAAGGTTAGCCAGATAAAGTGGGGAAACTTGTTTTAAATTATCATTTTTTTTTTGTGATACCACCTCATTTAGCTCAGATTGTTATACGCAAAGGCAGGTAAATTCAAGAGCTTTGCACGTAGTAGAAATAAAGATGTGATACGATGGAGCTGAAAACTGCATAATGACAACACGCAAGCAGCTTTAGAAACCGAAGACATATCTTTGTTACAAAGCAGATGGAGGTCTATTAAGATATAGGTCAATGCATGTCTTTAGATGAGGTACTGAAACAAATGATAGAGTATGCTCGTCATGGAAGAGGACATTCTGGCTGAAAGAGGCTATTACAATATAGTTCGAAAAGTCAGTAATACATAATACGGAAGGCAGACGATAATCACGACTTCCATTCAAACGCTTCTGATGTTCTTATTTCTGGCGACACAGCTTCTCCCGTTATACTGTACTTCATCTGCTTATACTTTGAAAACTTTCTCGACTCATATACGTACTGTAATAATTTCTCTCTTCTGAAATACTGTTATTAATCCATCACCATTATTTTTTGTATATCATCTTTGCTTGCAGACTCATAATGAATCTTCTATGTTCAGCTCTTATAAAACAATGAGTACGTAGGTCTTCTCTAGGTGTATTGCTTAATCTATCTAACAACAGTCCTGCAGTATACAGGCAAAATATGTTGTCTTATAAAGTGCTTGTTTATATAATAAATATTGGGTAATTAAGAAGATTCCGGGTACAGGAAGATTGACCGATTGAAATTTCATTAGTAAAACAGTTGAAACTGACTTTACTCAAGATCCACATTACTAAATCCTTACGTCAGTTAACATTATTACTTAACTTATAACAGATTTACATTATTCTATGAAAATTGTAAGACATTAGTATTTATATGTATGTTCTAGTTTTGTCTTATAAACCAGATTACACATTTTGTGTAACTTTGTATGTGTTTACTCTGTTTAATTCTTGTTTGAACTCGTTTACCAGATTCGGCTATTGTATATCAACTTCTATGACTGTAGTACCAAATCCATCTACGTGTGTTGTAACTGTTACGTTTCGATGACGCAAACATTGTCTTGTTTCTGTCATTTCAATTTTAGCTCATAGTCTCTTCAGAATCACTTTATGATCTTATAAAAATATTTCGTCTTTTGTATATCTCTAGGTTTGTTTGATCAACCACGGCTCTTTCCAAACCATTATTTTTTCATTCACTTCTCTTAACATCTCCAGACATTTCTCTTAAAATCAGATTTGTGTACTTCTACCAAATTTGCGAAATTATATTTTCCGAATTTGCAAACAGGCAAAACTTTCCTTGTTAATCGGTTCCGGTAGAGAAGATACATTAGAATAATGTTCTTATTTAGAAACTATGTTGATTTTTGGGGGTTGGAATAATACTGTATTCTGTTTGGTATACAAGAGGAATGTGAACAGTTCAAACATTAACATTAGCAGATCTAACAATGTACTTATTGCGCTTACATACGTCATATTTAAGTTAAACCTTATTACTTAAATCCAGTTTTATGTAGATTTATTCTCATGTAATTTTTCTTTATTTGACATTGTCTTAATTCTGTATTTGCAAAGTCTTAAAAATTAGTCTTAAAAATCATTAATCTGTAATACAATTTTGTACTCACCTCTCTGACATGCCAGTTTTCTTTTAAGTCTATAAATCTGCATTTCAGTAATAAAAGATGAAAAATGAATTTTGACCAATTATGTGTTTGGATATTGAGCATAAATATTCTTGAATATTTCAAATTTATGAAACCATTACAATCGACAGATTGAAAACTTTCAACCATACATTTTATACTATTTAAATAATATATCTTTAATAAACACAGAATAAATCTTTTTAGACTTTAGTTTTAATTGTTTAAAGTGTCGTTTCTCACTTGCTGTTTTAGCTGTCCACGTTGTGTATACTCCTGTTTACTAACAATAATTTTCACATACGTAAAACCATAATTCTCAACAAAAGCTCTCCCGTGGATCTTGTTTATAAAATTTTCTCAATTTTAGGCTTTTCCTTTCAAAGATTTTTTTTAATGTAACGCACGTTGTAAAGCGATCTTTGGTAACACGATTCTCACATAACAGAAAACAAAGCTGTTGTGCTTCCACGTCTTGTTTATTCTGCCACATTTCGGTAGGTGTCATGTAGTATCACGTATGGTATGAAGAACTGCTTTTGTGTAAACATTTTTTCTCGATCTCACATATGGAAGACTTTCCTGTTTCGCAAACAAGCTACTGTATACTATGAAAATAAAAAGTAAGGAAAACAGGAAGAAAAACTGACAAGACTCCACAGACATCATTAATTTACCCACGTTAATTTAAGGGAATAAGAGATATTGTGCATTTTTGGCAGTGTGTTATATTTTAGGACCCTGAGACACAATATACGAAGAAGGATATTGGAAATTTAATTAATAGATTTTGTGTATCAATATTGAAAGCACCGATATTATTCATTACTAAAAAATTGAGTAACTTTTTGGTGATCAAAAATTCTTAACCATCTTCAAGTTAAACTAACACTAAAATATAATAAACAAAAATGAAATGAAATATATTCGGTCATACAAAAGGCAGAGTCACATAAATATTCAACTTATTATTACGCATTGTGCTATATGGTACCTACTGTATAACAAGTTTATTTGTATTGTGTAGATCACAAGGTAGTCAAGATGGAATATCCTGCTCATCTTAGACACTGCAGCGTAATGTAAACTACACTAGGCTTGTGTACAGTTGGCTTTATTCATGAATGAACCTGACAATCCATTCACTATTCTCTTCAACTGGTTTAAATACTTTTATCATTTTATCGGGCCTCAGATACACCCGTCTTTTCAATCTTCTTCCAAAGCATCCAAATTTGCATTCATATGTCCTGATAGGTCGTTTTATCGTCTTGGACGTACAAGTGTTTTGAGTTATATTGTACCAACTTTACACCATACAGAGCCTGAAGGAATAGAATGCCTCGCTATCTTCACAAATCTCATCTGCCTGTATGGGTTGTATCATGTTACCGTTACATTGCTGCCTAGGTAGATACGTCAACCTTGATGTTGTCATCTCAAATGTTACATTTCTGACCCAATCTCTTCCCCGTTCCCACTTCCATCGCCTTGCTTTAGTACTGTCAATGCAGTTCGTACAAAACAATATAAAAACATCTAAACACACTTTACACAACCCACAGAACTCTGAACAACATACAAAAGGAACCTGAGACGTTCCATATTCTAATGTGGTGACGAGAGTAGTCTAATTATCGAAGGAAATTTTCTTCAAATTATCTTAATTCAAAATTGTAATTTAGGCCAATAATTAAAACAGAACAGAAAATTTGTTTTTACATTATTCTAGGACCACTTATAACCAATTAATAACCACTTATAACCGCTTCATTCTTATAACCAATTTGGAATCATTAAATGAATCTGAATAAACCGTATCTGATTAATAAAACACACACACACACACCGGTATCAGTTTGTTTACTTAACTTCACAAAAGTCGGTAATTACCATTATAACTTTATTCTAATGAAATTCCGTTGAATGTACTCTACTACTTATTACGTAAAACAGAAGTACAAAACTATAAATTTCAGAAAGAGTTATGAAACCAAATTAGAACATTATTAATCATCTGACAAAAACTGGATCGTGTTCGGTACGTATCCTACAAAGTTAAGATTGAAGGAAAAAAGTTAGGCCAAAATCGTGTACATATACAAAATGTAATGTAGGCCTACGTACTAAAACAAATATTAGTAAATTATTTTTTACCGGTATTAATAAAATGTGTATTGTGAATTTAGCCGAATAGAAAGTAAAAGCGCACAAAAAAGTTAAATTATATGTGCCATAGAAGAGAAAGTCAGATATTAGTTGGACACGGAAATATGTAAGACAAATTAAAGTGAAGAAGAAAATATAACTTAGATTACGTGATTTATAGTGAATCGCCTCCAAAACTAAAATTACTATAATTAGGTGTTTAAGTGTACCAAAATCAAAACACGTTTACTGTGCACAGTGCAGTTTTTTTTAAATAATTAACTACAGTATGTAACATTGCGACTAACGGCACATAATGTATTTCAAACGATGTTGTAACATGTATGATTCAGATCGGTAGGTCGTGTGTGGACGTAATACAAATCCACACCGTTACACCGATTGCCACCAAATTTTGCACAGGTAACCTTTGCCACCAAACAAGTAAATGAACAAATGATATTTGGCGGTATCGGAACTGTACATTTATCCATTCTTGCAGTTTTTAATGTTTTTAATATGCGATTGTATCGATATATTTTGTAATTTTGTATACTCCTCCTCCTCCTCCTATGGCGCAACAGCCCAAGTCGGGTCCTGACCTCCACCAATCTCCGCCTCCAATTCACTCTATCCACTGCCACCCTCCTCCAGTTTCTTATCCCCATGTCTCTAACTTCCCACCTCTTCCTCGGTCTACCTCTAGGTCTCGTTCCCTCCCGTGTACCCAGCAAAGCCCTCTTGGGGTTCTATTTTTTTTTTTTTTTTTTTGTTTGTTACAGATACGTCTATATATTTTGTAATTCTTCGTATTGTTTAAATTAGCAGCCATCCTTACTATTTCTTTTATGAAATTGCTAACTGCTATAATTTTTTATTGTTCGACTAAGCTTTTCGTCATTACTGACATCTTCAGGTCTTAAACCTGAAGGTTGTTTAAGACCTGAAGATGTCAGTAATGACGAAAAGCTTAGTCGAACAATAAAAAATTATAGCAGTTAGCAATTTCATAAAAGAAATAGTATTTTGTAATTGTCTTAAACGATTATAAAATTTCTGTTTATATGTATTTCTGATGATGCAATGAGTAAGTAATGAAATTTATTAAATACAAATTACAAATAAATAAACAAAAGCTATTTAGCAGGATCGGAACTGTACATTTATCCATTCCTGCAGTACATTTTCGTTGTTTTATATAATATGCCATCGTATCGATGTATTACGATGTGGAAAAGAAGGAGTGTACTAATTGTAAATTATCCTATTACTTAATGCAAAGCGAAAATACGTGTTGTTTGTGAGGTTAGGTGACAACGGTTTTTGGTTTTTAGTTTACTGCTGAAATGAATAAAACCCATGTTTGAGGAAAACATAACGTTTAATGTGTTATACAATGCTTCTAACACAGTAACACTTAAAATAAAGAATTTAGCGTTTTTGATTTAAACGGGTACTTTTAAATCTCGAAAGGCTGTTGCACCAACATAATAATTTAGTACAAGTTAAAATAGTACAAGTGTTGAAAACAGCTTAGGAGAGAGTTTAACTAATGAGTACAAAATTGTTATACGAGCTGACAGAACGCCATATAGACACAGATAATAAAAATTATATTAAAATACTTATTAAAAGCCAAATATTCGCGTGCGAAGCCGCGGGTAACAGCTAGTATTATATAAGAGTATAAAATAAAATATTACCTTTTTCCTTCTGTTTTCCTTCATGATGTATTTGTCATATATGATTATGAAAGAAAATGTGTGTGTGTGTGTGTGTGTGTGTTTATATTATATTATAATTACAATTATATATATAGTGAGAGAGAGAGAGAGAGAGAGAGAGAGAGAGAGAGAGAGAGAGAGAGAGAGAGAGAGGGGGGGGGGGAGAGATAGACTGACAGAGACTGAGACAAACGTTTGCTCCCGTGAGGGCACACCGTGCATTCAAGTTTCCAACGCTCTACATTCAAGGAATGTGAGCGCCGCGCGTTACGGATTCGTTACGGAGATCACAGAACTGACGATGATGCAAATTGATAAGTGGTTCGATTTCTTCCGACACGCTGATTAACATTTATGCGTTGTTGATTACGACGAATGGCACTCGTCAGGCGTACAACAGTTTAACACCGTCGTCATGTGAAACGTGAGACGCAAATTTCTTATGTAACTCAGGTTAATGAATGTGTCTGTCGTATGCGAGTCCCGCTTCCGTGTCCCTATACACTCACACCGTTTATATGGATTCTTGATGTTAATAAGTCTCCTGATGTGTCATTAAGCCCACTTTTATTTCTACCGTGCCTGTCAGAATTTGGCAGACATTACGGTGTCCGCCTTTGCGAAATGCAACACAGTAAAAGCTGACAGGTAATCTTCATTAAATGAATTATGTTTCAAATTGTGATTTGTTTCATTTGTTTTAATATGCATAGAGGAGTGTGTATATGAGTGTGTGTGTGTGTGTGTGTGTGTGTGTGTGTGTGTGTGTGTGTGTGTGTGTGTGTGTGTGTGTGTGTGTGTGTGTGTGTGTGAGAGAGAGAGAGGCATTTTGAGAGGGGTGGGAGGGAGGTTCACTAAAATCGGAGTGCAGTTTAATGGAAATCAGCATTCTTTGTTATTTAAAAAGATTATTTTTAATATTCTATCAATTTGAAACTACAATAATGACATAAATTATCAACTGAATGATGCATATTCCAATGTTTTCATATGTGTATGTGTATACCTATGTGTTTTTCTTGTGTGCCGCGCGCGCGTGTGTACGAGCTGTAAAATTTAAGACATGTTCTTCTAGTAATTCTAAATAATACTTATTCAATTAACTCGAATTCGATA
Source organism: Magicicada septendecula (assembly GCA_034769895.1). NCBI lineage: Eukaryota > Metazoa > Arthropoda > Insecta > Hemiptera > Cicadidae > Magicicada > Magicicada septendecula. The sequence continues at coordinate 546,558,246 of CM068368.1, forward strand.
TACTTTCGAAATAATAAATATTCTGTTGTCCATAATGTTTTACCATAGTTTTTTCGGTGTAGGCCTACTATGACTGATAAAATTGGCACAGACTTTTATAAATTATTTTTTGTACAGAATTCTGTTAATACGTAAGTGAAACACAAACATGCTGTTTACATTGTTAATTTGGATAGCTTTTCGTTGTTTAATCTCACAGCGAGATAACAACTTTCCATTGTCACTGTATTAATCATGTTTTCTTTCTTGGTTCTTTTTACCATACAGCACTAACTCATCTGAAAAATCTGAAAAATCACAGGTATGAAAAGTGATTCTTGTCCATTTTTATTGCACGCTCAAATCGTACGACTTCAAATCACTCCAAATACGCACAAATCGCGCCTCCAAATTGATTACGAACCCCCCCACACACACAAATACAATATACAAGTTATATTAATTTATTACCACTTCCATGAAATTACTTTATGTAAAATCGATGTAATTTCTTGAAAAAAGTAATATTAAATTGATATAACAATTTACACCACTAATATTGAAAAAGTACAGTAAAAATGAAAAGTGTGAAACACTCTACACGCGCGCACGCACACACACATACACAAATCACATAGATATTTTATATACTGAATCAAATATGTCTCATTATAGTTGTCTCTAGCATATGAATTTCTACAGTTGAATAATTGCATGTGGGCGCGCATGTGATAAAAGTAGAATAATATCACGTGAATTATGTGCATAGCCAGCTAGTAAGTAATTAATTTTGTCTCCTTTTGCTATTCCTTAGACGACAGTAAATTTTAATTGATTAAGACTTCAATTCGTCTCGTGCTCTCATAGCTAGCGATAATTAAAAGTGTGTCTGTACTGTGTAGTTAATTGCGTCATTAGGTGCTTCAGTACAACAGACGGTTAACAGTCTAATTAGTAGTAAAGCCTTTTCAGTATATTTTTTAATTGTAAATACTTTCCTCGAATAAAAAAACAGCAATTTTATATAATGTACTGATTACACAGTTTTATGTGAATTTAAATACTTCCAAAACGAAAGCTGACTCATGAACAAGATAGGTGGAAGTATTTGGATAGTATCTTCCAATACGTATGTGCGATCGCTTCCACTATCTTGCGAGTTGCCTGTCACATGGAGTTGTGCAAAACTAAACAATTGACCCTCCATTCGTAATTGCGAAGGTTACATCTTATCTAGTTTAACATATTTCACAGTCATTTTAGGTCAGAGTGCATCAGTGGCGTAACTGCGGGGGATCAATCCCCCCTCAGAGCTATTACAAATTGCACCAAACTTCCATAATCACTTAATCTAGATTTATTTCTAAGCCAGTTGCGTCTGTTAAAAAAAGGGGGATAAATAATTGAGATATAAAGGGAATTACAATATATGACATTCGTGTTCGCAGCGTTACGTACATTTTATACAGCGTATTTATACAATTAATTATTGGAAGAATTCTGAAATGCTCATTTATCTTGACAAAAATGGGGAGTCCAACCTCAAGGTAGTCTCATTCCTCCACAAGCAGCAGCTGCTAGTTACGCCACTGAACTACACGATTTAAGCTCTAAAACACCCAAGTATCTTACATACCTTTTCCTCTTAATCAGCATCTCCTTTTAAAGTTACTGATCCTCAGGTTAAAGTCATTATTTAACTTTTGGAAAAAGTCTGAAGTAAGTTATTAATGTTACGAAGAATCATTCACAGCTAGGAAATTCGACAATTTCCAAAGATTTTTTTGCCTTGTATTTTGCTCTCGATAATTGTTCCGTCCTTATTGTTCCCGGATTGTTGTTTAAGGTTTCCATTCCTTAATCATAAAAGTGAGTTTCGTTTCGCTACTCTTTGTTCTTCCTTAATCTTTTGTGTGAGCAGATTTTTCTGTCTATCCAGAAAATTGTCAACGTTTCCCAGTACAATCATCATATCACATTCTATCACAATTTCTGACCACATTCTACTTACTTATTTTTATGTACGCATAATAATTAAGTCTACATTACATTTGCTAATGTTCTCAACGTATGTAAAGAAATATGAACCACTAACCTGACCAGAGTTACCAACCGGTTCGGCTGCGCAGGTTGGACTTCAGATATTAATTTAAGTCATCTACACGAAACGAGGGATTTACTAACGTTCACAAAGCAAAAAGTACTATATTATTGTTCTGCTTAGAACTACTCATCAGTAAAGATAAGTTTTGTCGACTTATTAAAACCTGTTTAACTACCAACTCCGTTAAATTGTTATTACACACATTAGGCTACACATTAGGTTTCTCGCATTAGGCTATTACTTTTGCTACACAGAATGCATAATTTTCCAGTTTCCTTTGAGAGTAATTGCATTGTGTTATAGAAGGAATATTATTAAGATTATATTTACCTGAAGTGCAACTTGGCTCCTGCTGTGATGTTCTTGCGGCATAATAAAACTTACACTGCTTTTGATTTATAATGTTATACCTAATAAGCAGGCAAAATTCCATAATCACTTAATCTAGGTTTATTTCTAAGCCAGTTCCGTCTATTAAAAAAGGCGTGTAAATAATGGAGATGTAAACTGAATTACAACATCTGGAATTTATTGGTTAGATTTATAAGCATCAAACTAAATATATTACACATTATACGCTTTCGTCCAATTGACCAGCTAACGGAGAATGAACTAAAAACCAACACATCTAGTATCTATGTCATGAATACATACACTAAAAGCATTAAAGACAATCCCTCCTCTTCATGGAACAATGTCCTGAACTCCACAACGTATAGGACGTTCTTAATATAAATTGGTCTGAGACGACACCAACGTTCATGGCCCATCCGTTAGTAAACCACGTTACAACTCAATTAAATAGTATTCCACAGAACATTTCCATATATGGTCTCACTGGTTGGTGTATCTTCCTCACGCAGCTTACGTTGTTTGTATTACACAAACTTCATATCTTAAACATAAAGCTCAGAGCTCTTAGTCTTTTACCGGTAAGTCCAGATTATAAGAGAAAACCTAGTTTTTAAGAAAGTAAATTGAAGGTTTGTGTACCATTCCAATATGTTACATAAATTCTGGAATTAGTGCCAAAGTGTATGTATTATGATAATAATAGTAATTACATATTATACAAATTTTGTTATTTGCACTAGTAAAGTAAACCTAAAAGGTTTAGATTTAAGACATAATTATTATTTTACTGTATTTAATATTACTAGAGCACGTGCGTGACCTTAATTTCAGACGCTTGACAGTTTCTTTGTTCAAAAATTTTGATATCGACTTACACAAGTCTTAAGTATAGTGGAAAAAGGAGTTTGTTAGCATGTGTGTATCTGTCTATGGTCGTTTATTATATGCTTACGTCAGACTGAGGAGGATAGGCTATTTAGGTAACACAAAACATTAGATTATTGTAGCACAACATAACATAATGTAACACAAACATTGTTAATGTTTCCATACAAAATCATATGTTTACAGTAGAACAGCCATATGTTTGTGTTATAGGTTAGATTTAGGTTTCACTTTTATTTCGATAATCTGCCGATGTCATACTTCCCTGCTGTGTTAGAAATCTGGCATCTTTCCAGCCGTTAAACTCGTAACACTTGTCAAACGCGAAAAATTAAGTAAACAATAATTTGTCTGAATCCTAAATATTATCATTGCTACTACGCATAACTAGCATAACAGAGATGACGTTTGTAGAATATTTTCATGAAGTGTTAGTGTAGACCTACTGGAATGTAAGTAACACAAATAAATAAAAATTGAGCGCGAACGAGCGTGTTTCTAAATATTTCTTTCAAGCAAAAATTAGTAAGCTGACGTTGTTATCGTTTGATATAAATTGGTTCGTACAGCTGTAACGTAGTCCTTACCGATCGCGACGAACTAATAGCGTATTTCGTCTTCATAGTAATATTATCATTCGAACTGAGGTAAGTAGGAACCTCAATGATCAATGATTTTTCTTGATAAGTAGGAACTTTCATCAAAACCATAATTTTGTGAATTGCACTAAAATCTGTTTCTCTCTTCAGTTTCAGGTAACCAGTGACAACTTTAACAACTAACAGGTTTCGTTTATTCAGTAAGCATAATAATTTTATTAATATAATAATTAATAATACGTTCGTACAAAATCATATGAATTAAAACTAATGTAGTGTACACTGGTAATTGTAACACACAAGTTTCTTGAAGTTAAAATGCGATAATCAGAATTATTATTATCTAATTTACAACCGTTGCATGCTTGACTGGAAATTTCCAGTATCATTAGAGACTTAAACGTTCAACAAAAGTTATATAATTACTTTTACGGTTATGTTCTTAAAATTATAATGAATATGTTTAATTTTGATTGTATGTGTGCTGTGTTTAGCGTTGCCTCCTTTTAACAGAAGAAGTCAAGTTTCCGTTTCAATTCTTGACAGTTGAACACAAGAATAAAATGTAAGATACATTAAACTGATGTTGTTTCATTTAATTGATACACTAATACTTATTAGTAATACATTTTATTTTTTATTGACATTTACGTAGACTTCCTAAATATTTGAAGGTGATAGATTTGATTTAATGTTTTATATTAACAAATGTTTATGTAGTTGCGAACAAACGTTTGTAAAGGAATGTTGTTGTTTGCAGAAGTCTGTAATGCAAATATTGAAATAGAAATCTACATATAACTTTGATACTCCATATATTTAAAGAGGCAATGCATGAAGCAATATAACTGCCTTGAAATTTGTTCTTATCTGTGACATAACTTTGCAAATTAAATACAGTAAAACAAACACGTTTACGATTCTAACAAAATGACATCTTATAGAAAAAAGGAAACCCCATGAATAATACTTAACAAAGTTAATAATTTAACTAATAACCTTAGTTAGACTGCTAGATGAATGTCATATATAGTAATATATAAATGACACACCAATTTTACTTGTAAATGTTTAATTTTGTCAACATTAAGCTAAATTAGAATGAAACAATAAAGTATTAACTTATTAACGAAGAAAACGGAGAATACCTGATTTGAGAATATCTGATAGGGAAAAGTGAAATTACGTATATATTTGTAAGTTATGTCAAAAAATAATTCATTTTCGCACTTGTATGAACGACTGTATATTTCTTAAATTGTGTATATTTTTAAAACAGCGCGTTGCAACAACAATAATGGCATGCACTTGCTACAAAACAAACAAATAACAATTAGTACTGTTATGAAAGTTATCCGACCCATGTACCAGGCTAGACAATTGCAGAGGAGAAAATCGTTTGTAGAGTAGGAGAGTAGAAACGACACCTAGATGTCTAATTAGATAGACACAGAAGTAAAGGAACGCTAACACGCTACACGCCGTCTGTTGTTTCACCAAAGGAGGACATACAATTGATGACCTTATGTAGCGCCGTACCTCGCACAATAGCCAGTGTCATAACCGGTGTTGTAGTTTATTGCAAAAATCGCTGTCACTGACAGTGATGTAATTTGAAGCGAGAGAGTGTACTGTATGCACTCCTGTACAGACATTGACCGCCCGCCTTGCTGACACCACGTACAAGCATTTACCGCTGTGTCTAGCTTGATTACAAGCAATACAACCTGTTCTTTAGTCGTGAGTTATTTAATTTTTTTCCAGTTCCACTTAGTCAACTCACGCAAAAGCCTACTTTCATAGGCTTTCCCGCACACTATGGTAACGTAGTCATACTTTACGAGTTCTGTATCCCATTTGGTGGTGCTCTCTCATAGACTGAGTGTATAGATTCTGTCAAGGGCAAGTATCTCATCCGATAATGTTCTCGTAGCGTATGATGCTCTGACAGATATTGAGCTCCAATCTACGTTCACCAATTATGTTAATAGATTTTCACACACATGCGCCCTCTGCCTCCTTTCTGCGCATACTCATAGAAAGTATTCTTAATTTTTTTTCTATTTCAGTTGTAAGCAACCAAATAAATTAATGTTTTCCCAGCATCAAAGCTTCCAGATTCTGCGATTAAACGTCTGTTGTTTTATTCCGATTAGGGTAATCGAATTTTAAGAGTAGTCACTCATTCACTTTTTAGGATGGTACACATGCATATTCCTTCATCTTCTCAATTAGTTTTCAAAAAAATGTTTAGGGCGGTGAGCATTCGTTCAGTTGAATAGAAAAAGTTTTGAGAAAGTTTAGTAAGATGTTGGCAATAAATTTATCATTAAATATAAATGACACGATGGAAAATTCGAAAATTTTGAATTCATGCAAAAAACCTTACACTGATATACTGACAGTTCGGCTGATTTCAGATGGTCTATTACTTTTTGAAAAAATCTGTTTTATATCATCCCAATCTTGAACGACAAAACTTAAAACCTTACTAAGGGAAGACTCCACCTATTTTCAACACCGAACTCTATTCACCTGCCTATCGTACTCTCGGGCACATAAGTTCTTTTAGCGTAGCGATAAAAAAAGAAAGACAGAATGCCACTAAGTGAAGCAATGAAAATTCTGCATTCTTGTAACTTACAAATTCTTTGTTTCAAAACTAAACTCAAGCGGTGGTCTAAGCAATGAACAAAAATAATAAAGTAAATGAACAACGAACAAATAAGTCAGTTCTTTCATTTTCATTTACAGGCCGCGTAAGTAGCTAGCCATAACACTAGCCACATCATAACACACGCTATTAATTTGTTAGAGCAAGAACACTTGAAAATCGTATCCAATAAATTAAATAATACTTATTCTGTATGGCCAGCCCTAACATTATATATACCAAGAAATCGTTCGGCTAACACACCTCTTGTATTAGCATAACGTACAAAAGCAACAAACTGAGGTTTTGGGAGCAATATCTACAGTACCATCAACTTGGACAGAAAAAAGTCAGTCTCCAACTATGACTTAATAAATTAATTTACACATCCTGCTACACATTTAATTAATTAATTTTGAGTAGTTTTGAAATCACTACTAAACACAGTCTGAAATTTTTCATACTCCTGTTTAATTTCTACTGGACTGCTCTCAACTAACAATTTAAGGAGCTCTTTAAAATCCCCCTTATTTAGCAAATCAGTAGCTTCTCTGTAGCCCCTAAATTCTAACTCTTGTTTAGAAAGGAACAAAATAACACTAATTGGTAAAGGGATTAAAAGCCATTTCAATAGGACATTTTCATTAAATTTTGAAACTAACAGACGGATAATTTCCCTCAAAGCATTTGATATCCGGCTTTGTTTATTTTTAGTTCTTTTAGTCCGACTGAATTCTTTATATTTTCTAACGAACCATCATGTTTTTGAAATGAACATGTAGCAGTTGATATAGGCCTACTGTCAAAACCCACTTGATTCTACGTATCTTTCTTAACACCAATTAAAAGGCATGGCCAAAAAAGTTTTGAAAAATACGACTTCCACACAGCCAAGGATAATTAATATATATTTGTCCGTTTAGACGAATTCTGAAAATTTCGTGAGTCTTGTTGTTTACAACTAGTAGAAATAGCGTGTCTTATGGAAGAAAGGCTAGGTTGAAGTTGTTGGTACAATAATAAGTCTTTTATATCAGCCTCTTTCCATATGGAGAAATGAGTTTCCAATACACAACACATTAAATAGTGTCCTGGTCCCATTTTGAAATCAAACTCGCATGCTTAAAATATACATATTTTTTATATATATTTAAATATTTATAATAACTTTACCTCAAGATGTTTCTTCCTTATTTGGAACATGTTTCGGGACACTTAGTGTTCCCATCCTCAGCCTTCTTAATTTTAAAATTAAAAGCTGAGGATGGGAACACTAAGTGTCCCGAAACATGTTCCAAATAAGGAAAAAACATCTTGAGGTAAAGTTATTATAAATATTAAATATACATCAAGAATTAGACTGCAGCAAAAGTGTTTGAATATATATATATATATATATATATATATATATATATATATATATATTGTTACAACACAAAAAGCCGCCCCAATACCAGAGAAAAACTATAATGAATTAACTATATTAAACTAAGGAAAAGAAAATGACTATGACGAGACAAATGACTATGACCCAACCCAAGTGATTGACCCAATAAAGAAAATAAAATGAGAAGGTATAAACTCAAATAATGATAAAAAAAGGCACAAACAAATAATAAATGTCTAGTAACAAGTATTAAAATAAAATAAAATAATATTAGTTAAAGTACACTAACCAGATTAATAGATATTGTATGTTATTAATAACCCTATGATGATAAGAAAATCAAAACATAAAATTGTTAACGGACTAACTATCAATTGTGTATAAAATAATAAAAACTCAAAAGTGAGAGATAGGTAGGAAGTGAAAGTGATAAACCGTGTAAGTGTTAGAAGTTAGAAGTGAGAGAGTAAACAATTCACAATAATAAGAAAAAGGAAACAAAGATAATAAAACAAATTGTAAAAGATGGATAGACCATTAATATAATAGGGTTAATTAATAATAAACTAGTACTATGAGTACAATGAAAATAAGACATCCTATGTTAATAAAAATATCCCAGGGATGATTATCAAGATAAAATAAATGGTGTTATAAGGTTATTCACCAAAATTGTTATTTGTTCAATTAAAAGAGTTGAGTTTGTAAGAAGGAATATGGCTGAAAAGTAAACAGCCCATAAACCTAATTTTTGTGTTATGTTTTATAGTAATATTAAGTGATGAACAAGTTATAAGAAATGGCAATAGATATAAGAAAGGAGATAAATTTTATAAACATAATATTATTCATTAGAGTAAAGACAGAAAAAGAAAATAAGAGAATAACAGACAAGCAATGATTTTGTAAATTAATAAGAACATTCAATTACAGTATTGTAAAACAGCCCAAATTAATTCGAAAAGGTAAATAAGTCATAAGTGGCACCAAGCAAAACATATGTAAATAAAAAATAATCTTCAATTTGTGTAAAATAAGAAGATATAGTCAATTACTACTTAGGCCTATAAAATGTCTAACTGTATAAAGTCAAAGTAAACAAATTGTACGAAATTCTACTGTATTGGAAAATTCAGGGCAAGTAACTCATTAATTACAATTTGTGAACCATATTAAGATGTCAAAATTAGATTAAAAACACAAAATAAGAAAGAAATGTAACAATATAATATTAGCATTTTTGTCAAAACTTTAATACATGAACAAACCCAGCTTTGTGGGATGTCAAAATGATCTTTGAAAGAAAATAGAAACAGTTATGATAATATCTAATCCATAAATAAGAAGACAGAATAATAATAGCCATCAGAAAATATTTATTAATTTTGAATAAATAAATAAATAAATAAATGTAATCAACCAATGAGAGTATAGACAGTTGCCATAATAACGGAACGTTATTTAATTTAATTCCGTTATAAAACATTAGTCCATTATTGACGATCAAGAGATACAAAAGCCAAACCATATTCGACTCAATTTTCAATTAAAATAATAATAAACACTGCAATATTTAACGAGATGTGGATGCAAGAAGTCTAATAAAGAATTAGTTAATCCAAGAGAGCTAATAAACCAGATTTTAATATTCAAAACTACTTATTTTATCCAAATTAATTGAAAAAGAAGCCAGATGCAACCCAAAGTATAAATGATGGAAGATTAATGATCGTATCAACCCAACCTAACTAAGAACAAAGTGACTCTTCACCAGAATTCAACAAGATTTGTTAAGTATTTCTGAACTACCCGAATTTACGAACTAAATTAATTAACTTTTCTCACAACACAAAAAACTCTCACTCCGAACTTGGTAACTAAATTTCTTTCAAGGAGTGATCGATAATAAATATTAAACTTGTATGTAAACATAATTTTAACCTGTGTACGAAGTACGAAATTATAACAAACACTTTTTAACACTTAAAAAACGAATTGTATTTAACTTTAATAGTATATAAGTACCATTGATGTAAGGTAGTGTACTTTATTAACATCTTATTAATATTTTTTCGTAATCAAAAGGACTCAATGATTTAATGAACTGTAGAAAATAAACTTTGATGGAAACCATGTCGACTTAGAAACGATTCAATCAACTTAGCCAACCTTGAGATATTGTCTATTTACTGCCGGAGCAACATTATTTAATAACAGTATATTTTTGTATCTAACTGAATAACTATTAACTATTTCACGTTAATAAACTAGTACCGATTAGTAATAACCGTCCTTTATTTCATTTTAAATTGTATTATAAAGTTTGTGTACTTTAGCGATGATCAAAATTGTCTGCCAGCATTAGCCGTCGGCAGTACGACGAACTGCAAGCGAGATTCAAATGCCCGCCAGTTTGCGAGGGTAATTTGAATTAGTCATTACCGCATAGAACGACCGCTCAGTTTAACTTTTTTAATTGTTTTCATTAATAATTTGGCGCCGCCCGGGAAATAAAGATACTCATTAAAGGACAGGTAAGGATTACACTCGTGAAGCTATCGGTACTGGTAATTCGTGAGTTCGCGACGGACATCGTCAGCGTGAAAAATTAGGAAAAGCACAACGGTTAGAGATAAACACAAAGTAACGACTACGACGTGTGGGGCTAACACACATAAAACACACTTTTACAGAGACGATACAAAGATTTACGCGTTACAAATTGACGCCAACAACGTGTGGCAGAATAATTACATACAGAAAGAAGCGTCGTAAGAGAGTTACACGTTACAATATATATACTGTAACGAGATGTTTCCCTCTACATAAAGAATATACCCTAACCTAAATAATTATCTTATCATAATAATGAAGAACAGAATAATAATTATGTAAGGAACCTGTATAATGTAAAATCTGTGTTAAATAGTAAATTTAAGATAAATGTAAAATAAAAGATAAGACCAAATTACTAAATATAACTATCTGGAACTTAATAATAAATAACTCTAGTAAACTACATAAGTAATGTTGAAAAAATTAGGTGAAAGCCTATTCAGCAGAACTTATATGGTTTACCAATCAGGAAACTTTATAAACTAGATAAAATTTGATGTAAAAGAACTATAGAGTCAGAGAATAATCATATCTGAGTGTGAATCAAGTCACAACAACAATTCAGAGAATGATTAGTATAAAATAAGTGAATAATAACAGTTTTAATGGTATATAAAAGTGTTATGATGTAAGTTAAGTTAGTTTATGCACCATACTTATATGTTAAAGCAAGACCAAGAAATAAATTTGTTTTGACCAAGATCAAGAAGATGGTAGGATAAATAATTTAATGATAAAAAGTATGAAAAACAAACAGAATAATAAATAAGACAATTATAGTTAACTATTGATGTTTAGGAACTAAATAATAATGTAAATAGTAAGAAACTGATGAGACAAAAGCCTAAATATACTGGGTAGGAAAAATGATAATTTATGTAAATAAAACCTGTTATATCATATAGTATGGATTATAAAATGATGTATGTTAGTAGAGTAAGAAAGTAATAAGAAGAAATGTCAATAATAGACCAGGCATAATGTGAATAATAAGTTGTCAACTTTGACAAACACTTCATACAGCTAATGTGGAAGTTTATAATGGACAGTTCAAGGAAAAAAGCTTGTAGTGAAGTACTGTATAAAATATATTGTAAAAGTTCAAGTAGACCATAAGTGATATTTAAGAGTTGTTACTTTATAGTAGAATTAAGTAATTTTAATTTGAGAAACGAATTAAGGTCCCAATGAGCATGGACATGATAAGGGCTAGATGGCAATACTAGGTTTTTATAATAAATTGATGTTTATAGTTATTATCACTATTGTTAAACCATATAATGTTAAGGTAAAACCAATTATACAACTAAGAATTAAATGGTGGAACAGAAAAATTAATATTTTATAAAGAATACTAGACTAAATCAATCTGTAAAAATTGTTATTTTTATTATTACTGAACAGAACCATGCCTTAAAAAGTCTCAAAATGATCAGCACAAAAAATGCTGTTTAATGGTAATAATATACTTTTAATTGTAAGTAGCATCAGGACATTATTTCAATTCTAAAAAATTTTATAAATTTGTTCAGAAAAAGTGACGCTTAGTTGATAATCTTGTACCCAAAGACTGACGCTTAAAACGAAAGTTTTGTAATTAAAAACGGAATAGTTAATATTTCCACCAATCACAATCGTTCACCTGCCAGGTGAATTTACCCATAACGCACCGGAAAGAAGTCAGTTGTTCGCCGGTCATCACGCAGTAAAGAACACCTCCACTGTAACACGGAAGAAGTAATTAATCTCCAACCCAAAGTGTAAACTATATTCTCGTCATCAAAATTTTGTAACCGAGTGAGGTTATGTGCAGTGTCAACAAACCACGGTCTAACCTACAAATGGGAACGTAACCCAACAGTGAACGTCAAGCGTTGTGAAGTGGTTTTAATCATTAAAGGAAATTACAGTGAATTATAAAGAGAATTTAAAGAAAAGGAAAGTATAGTGTTTATTTTGTGAATTAATAATGAACTTAATAATTAATGATCACGATCCCATAGTAACTTGTAATAGACACTTGTGAACTTATGTTTATATTATCACTGTATATAAACACTAACACTATTAATATTATTTCATGTTTAACTATTGTATTTTGTTTTAGTATTCAATGTTTAACTAAATAACTTAGCCAAACTAGGTTAACACCAACACCGGACACTGTCCAAAATACGAACTGTTCGTCACTTTATATTTTAAGTTATTGTTTTATAATATCATATTTAATTTTGGATTGTAATGTTTTGTTCTTCAAAAAAGACAATTTTTGCTTATTATTGTGGTCAAAAGAACTCATTAGGGTTATATTGTCAGAACGTAAACAATAGCCTACATCTCTGAGATTTTTGAACTCATGCTACCAACTGTTGAGCTATCAATACAACGAGCCTGATCAATTCATATTATGAGAGATGTTCTTCATTTTAATAGTAGAAGAATAAAATTTTAAAAGAAAGTAAACGAAAAGTGAAAGGAATTAATGGTGTATGAATTATTATTTTTTTATAATTAACATTTTATAATCAACTTTGAACATTAGTGTTTACTTCAACTCCAGAAGAATACGTTGGCAGTACTTATGTTGGGACAACCCGAGTTATTTAAATGATTTAACTAGGTCAGTGAACTCTAATAAGATAAAGAGAATAGATCAGATAAAACCAGAATCCTCATTACTACAAACTTTTAGTATCTAAAGTATTTAAAAAATAAATAAAAGCCATTTAGAACCATCTAGTTAAATACCAGTGAGCACAAGGGCATAATTCTAGTTATTTTATAAACTGACCAACCTATTTGATTTATAATTAATCTTAGTGAATCGTCTTAGCCAACCTGAGAGGAAGTAACCAGAAAATCATTTAATAATTAAACCATTAATTAACCAAATCATTACATGTAAGCAGGGCTTCATTTCAGGGGGAACGCGCCGGAACGGCGTTCCGCAATCTCTTGGATTCAAAAATAAATTACCGAAAAAAATATATGAAAAGAAAAGCTTAATTATTACAAAAATGTACTATTACTTTTTAAATTGTGCCCTTCATCAGCCCCGTTACAAAACTAAACATTTGTCAAAATCAGACACCAGCACTAATCTTTATTTCAATTACATATCGTTCATATGAGTGACATGTTTTCGATTGTCGTGCGGCTAACCTGACGATGAAGCTCTTTAAAATTATCAGTAAACTTTATTACCTTTTTAGATACAAGTTTATACGTATGTTACATATTTTATAAGGCTTTAAAAATGTAGACCTCCTTTGTAATAACCTGATGTAAACTTATACACTAATATAAATTATAAGTAAGTATATTTGTGTGTGTACAACTTTTAAATTAATGCGTTCCGGCACCTATAAATTTAGAAATCAAGCACTGCATGTAAGTAAAGACCATTACTACACAATAAATATTTTTAACTATTACAAATTGGCACCAACAAAGAGGGGCTTTAAACCAATTCATAAGATTCAAAATAAGAAGTATTTTTCAAATTGGCAATCAACGTGAGGCGTAAAGGCCTAACACAACCCACTATTCATTAAGATTGAAAAATTAGTATTTTACAAAATGGCGCTTACAACGTGAGGCATAAGTAAGTAATTATTAGTAGTAATAAAAGTCTCGTTTTACAATATATATAATTAATATTTAAAAGATTAAGATTCTGCTTCTGATGATGGGGATGAAATTGCATAACAATGCGTTATGCAAATTGAAAAATAATTTATAATTGCAGTGAAAGTATATTAATATTGACACTATTATTGTAATTAAAAGAGATATTTCATAAAATCATACACAGACCCACTGCAGTATTAGAACAATCTTAACGCCACTAAAGCCAGTAAACGAAGTTCTACCGAAGCGGTAAGGCTATACCCAACTGTGGATCACCCCCATCCGGCAACATTCCACTAGCTCAGCCCACAGTGGTTGCCATGGCAACCACATCTACACTATGGAAAATATATAAGCCGGTATTCGCGGGCTGTACCTGGCTGGCTTTCGCTGTAATTAGTTGTTCGTCGTTCTAGTATGTTTCATTGTTAGAGTTTTTAAGTCAGTAAGTTTAGTAATTTAGTGGCAAAAATATATAAAGTAATCATATTACAGAAACTATGTTAAATGTATGTAGGCGCCAAGTACAACCGGGTTGTACCTGGTTCCCCTGAATAGCTGTCACTGGTGGATACTAATCAGTAAGCAGTTTATTAGCACATCGATGATACTACAACTTTTTCCATGATTCATTCTGTATGCCTCGTATATTTTATGCAGAAATTAAGTGGCTATCTGGATTTGGTTTTCTGTTTCTGTTCACTAGCCATCTGTTGTTTCCTAGATACAGTCAATTGAAGTACGTTAGTTTTCCTGTAACAGTTTTATTTTAAATATATTTTGAATCCAGAAATTTAACGTCCGCAAAGATCGCCGATTTTTAATAGTGATAACTTATTTTCACATGTTTTATAATTTTTGCCATATTGTCACGGGATTACAATATACGTGGTATCTGTCTCGTAGGGTTGTTTGTTTCAGTGCTTAGACATATTATGTTACTCTACTTGAACCCATTCAAAATCGACTCGACGAATGTAGTACATCTGGAATCTTTTTACATGCCACAGGTATGTAAACAGTATTCGGCAGGTGTAGTTCAGCAGTGCGCGACGTAGTTTGGCGTGGTTACGGGTTTTATTCAGCGACAGACTGCGCACTGTTTTTGCAAGACACATCTAGTGTCTGTGTAGACCACTGAATTTTATCTAACTTTGTAACTTTAATGAATTTTTTGTGTTTAGTGCGAATCAGTTTTTGTGTGTGTAACTACAACTATGTATTTTAGGGTCTTTTGCAATACGAGTCAGTTTCTTACATTGAAGTGTTACAACGTACGCATGTCGAGTTTTCTGGCTTTCATTAATTTGTTACACTGAAAAAAATCACGACCTATTCTATCCTCGTAACAATATATAGTACCCGATTTTGTATTTTCGGTATATATAGAGATTAATTCCTTCAATATTAACAGTAATGACTTACGGGGTAAATAATATATTCTTATTCCGTTCTGTTCCTTTATTTCTTTGTCTCACCGTTAATGATTCAGTGCCTTTGTTGTTTCCCTACCTGCACTGATTTTTGGTATCTTCTGAGCCGTGTTAAAATTCTGACCCGTGCTAAAGGTTTTTAGTATAACTTGTTCTATTCCTATATTGTAACCTCTTTCCATTACCAAATAACAAGTATTTCTAATATATTTCTCAACTTTCAATTCTGACATTATTCTATAAATCATCTTATCGTATAAAAGTATCATGTTTATAACGGCAAAGTATTCAGTGATCAATAATGCGTTAAATGTGTTAAATCGTTTTAACGTTTCTGATAATATTCTAAAGTTTAATTTTATTGTTTTTAAGATACTTTATTACGTTTTTACAACTTTCTTGGCGCTCCCGTACATAGGCCACTTTCATAGGACAACAGCTGCTCATGGCGGGAAGTCTTCTTGACGTTCCCGTACATACGCCACTTTCATAGGACAACAGTTGCTCGTGGCGGGTAGTCTTCTTGACGTCCCCGTACATACGCTACTTTCATAGGACAACAGTTGCTCGTGGCGGGTAGTCTTCTTGACGTTCCCCTACATACGCCACTTTCATAGGACAACATTTGCTCGATGCGGGTAGTCTTCTTGACGTTCCCGTACATACGCCACTTTCATAGGACAACATTTGCTCGTGGCGGGTAGTCTTCTTGACTTTCCCGTACATACGCCACTTTCATAGGACAACATTTGCTCGTGGCGGGTAGTCTTCTTGACGTTCCCGTACATACGCTACTTTCATAGGACAACAGTTGCTCGTGGCGGGTAGTCTTCTTGACTTTCCCGTACATACGCCACTTTCATAGGACAACAGTTGCTCGTGGCGGGTAGTCTTCCTGACGTTCCCGTACATACGCCACTTTCATAGGACAACATTTGCTCGTGGTGGGGAATCTTCTGGACGTTCCCGAACATACGCTACTTTCATAGGACAACAGTTGCTCGTGGCGGGTAGTCTTCTTGACTTTCTCGTACATACGCCACTTTCATAGGACAACATTTGCTCGTGGCGGGTAGTCTTCTTGACGTTCCCGTACATACGCTACTTTCATAGGACAACAGTTGCTCGTGGCGGGTAGTCTTCATGATGTTCCCGTACATACGCCACTTTCATAGGACAACAGTTGCTCGTGGCGGGTAGTCTTCTTGACGTTCCCGTACATACGCTACTTTCATAGGACAACAGTTGCTTGTGGCGGGTAGTCTTCTTGACGTTCCCGTACACACGCTACCTACTTTCATAGGACAACAGTTGCTCGTGGCGGGTAGTCTTCTTGACGTTCCCGTACATACCCTACTTTCATAGGACAACATTTGCTCGTGGCGGGTAGTCTTCTTGACTTTCCCGTACATACGCCACTTTCCAAGGACAACATTTGCTCGTGGCGGGTAGTCTTCTTGACGTTCCCGTACATACGCTACCTACTTTCATAGGACAAAAGTTGCTCGCGGCGGGTAGTCTTCTTGACGTTCCCGTACATACGCTACTTTCATAGGACAACAGTTGCTCGTGGCGGGTAGTCTTCTTGACGTTCCCGTACATACGCCACTTTCATAGGACAACAGTTGCTCGTGGCGGGTAGTCTTCTTGACGTTCCCGTACATACGCTACTTTCATAGGACAACAGTTGCTCGTGGCGGGTAGTCTTCTTGACGTTCCCGTACATACGCCACTTTCATAGGACAACATTTGCTCGTGGCGGGTAGTCTTCTTGACGTTCCCGTACATACGCTACTTTCATAGGACAACAGTTGCTCGTGGCGGGTAGTCTTCATGATGTTCCCGTACATACGCCACTTTCATAGGACAACAGTTGCTCGTGGCGGGTAGTCTTCTTGACGTTCCCGTACATACGCTACTTTCATAGGACAACAGTTGCTTGTGGCGGGTAGTCTTCTTGACGTTCCCGTACACACGCTACCTACTTTCATAGGACAACAGTTGCTCGTGGCGGGTAGTCTTCTTGACGTTCCCGTACATACCCTACTTTCATAGGACAACATTTGCTCGTGGCGGGTAGTCTTCTTGACTTTCCCGTACATACGCCACTTTCCAAGGACAACATTTGCTCGTGGCGGGTAGTCTTCTTGACGTTCCCGTACATACGCTACCTACTTTCATAGGACAAAAGTTGCTCGCGGCGGGTAGTCTTCTTGACGTTCCCGTACATACGCTACTTTCATAGGACAACAGTTGCTCGTGGCGGGTAGTCTTCTTGACGTTCCCGTACATACGCCACTTTCATAGGACAACAGTTGCTCGTGGCGGGTAGTCTTCTTGACGTTCCCGTACATACGCTACTTTCATAGGACAACAGTTGCTCGTGGCGGGTAGTCTTCTTGATGTTCCCGTACACACGCTACCTACTTTCATAGGACAACAGTTGCTCGTGGCGGGTAGTCTTCTTGACGTTTCCGTACATACGCTACTTTCATAGGACAACAGTTGCTCGTGGCGGGTAGTCTTCTTGACTTTCCCGTACATACGCCACTTTCATAGGACAACAGTTGCTCGTGGCGGGTAGTCTTCTTGACTTTCCCGTACATACGCCACTTTTATAGGACAACAATTCCTCGTGGCGGCTACACTCTTCTAGAGGTTCCCATTCAGCTACTTCGCGCATGAAAAACAGGCACGTTTGCTTTCCATGACCAGAGCTCTCTGAAGTTACATCTTGAATGCAAGATTTATTAAGGCCCGGATATTCCATTTCTTCAATTCTAACAGAAATTTTTTGTATTAACTCAACTGCGTATCTCCGCTTGTGATTGTTAAGCACTCCGTACGTACAATAAAACAAACAAGTATACCAGGACTACGGGCAACCGATGACTTACTGGCGTTTAGTAGAAGCGTACCAACGGCACGGCTCAGTAGGAGACCATGAGTAAACTGACTCGGTGCTTATGATGGTCCAGGAAGCATTCTCCGCATGTAGTTTTAAAAATGTTACACTGTTCCAAAACTTATAATTTTTGACGATCTTAAGTTTCTGTCAGTATATGTTATTATCGTAAATGTAGTAAGGTTCTTAATGGGTTCCTGCTGGGCAGCAGTTAGCGCTTCCAAGGATTCACCAAGAGTGGAGTTCATAGTGGCGTGACATAATCTCGTTCTGCTGCTCGTAATGCGATTGCTTGCATGAGAGACCATTAAAGCCATATCCAGTAGTTATTTAATTAACTTTGTGTAACAACAGACACACAGAAAGGAAGCTGCTGTTTCGGATACTCATTAGTCTAGAAAAAAAAGTAAATAAATAAAAAAATGTGTAACTTTTTCATACTCTACGATTCTTTAAAGATTCATTGATAGGGAAATTAACTTTTACGTAATGTTTAATAGTACCGCCAAAATTATGAAAAACAGGTCGAAAGTTCCTGTCACGCGTAAAGATTTAAAAGAAAAAATACCTTAAGACGTTCCCCTTTCCTGCCTCATAAGTAGAACTAAAAAATCTCTCTCTCTCTCTCTCTCTCTCTCTCTCTCTTTCTCTCCCTCTCTCTATTTATGCACCTAACCATTCAAAGAATTTCGACGAAACCGAAACATCGAAGCATGATAATGTTTTTAGGCTTTTGAAACGTATAATGTGGATTACGTTTGGTGGATTACGTAAATCATTTCCAAACCACAGACGATCACAAACAGAGCATGTAAAACCAAATTTTATTCTCACTAAAACGTTTGCTAACCTCAATGTCAGCAGCGATTATTTATGTCTTGATGCGTTTACATATTATCAAATTTCTAGACTGTGAGGAATCGAAAGTGTGGAAGCGTTACGTTTTTCGATGACGTTTTTGTGGAATGACCCCCAGCCTAAAAACATTATCATGTTAAAATATATAACTACATTTCCTTTTCCTGGAAATGCTTTTAACTTCTTCCCAACACCTGAAGTGCAAATGTTTTATAGTCTAGCACGATGTTTGATAGAAGTTGATTTGTTGGTTTTAATTTTGTAAGTTTCACAAATAGATATAAATAAGTTTTACTGTGTAGTATACCTTATTAGCGTGAAATGGTTTTCTGATCTTGATAGGTGTAGCTAAATTATGATTCCATACTTTGGAAGCATAACTCACATAGACACTACGATTAATTTAAATTGGAAAATATAAATATCGACAGCAGAAAGGCAAATAAATATAATTAGTAGAAAACAAGTTAGATCAAGTTAAAGTAATTATAATGTAAAATAGGAAAGAATGGTCAAGTTAATGATAGTAGCTGAGAGCTACGAAGATCACGAAGTCACAGAAAGGCGATAGTCGATGATGGCTTCGATGATAATCTCTGTGATTTAATACTACCAATAAAGCACAATGTCTATAAAGATAATAATTGATCAGATTGAATTTTGTTTCTTACTAGAAATATTTATATACCGTATTATTATTACCAAACAGTTGGTAAATCGATTTGTTTTATTACAATGCTGCCATATATTTACTAATGTGTTTATCGTAATAACAGCAGTTAGCTTGAAGCGTTCATACGCTTTATGGTCTTTAAAACTCCGATAGTAATTATGTAGTAATTGGCACTTAAAATCGCCAGTCCGAACAAATCTATTTATTTTAATTTAGAAGTTTGCATCACGATTATAAATTATTGAAGTTTCCTGTATGTAAAATCCCTCACGTTTTTTATTTTTTTAGTCAGACTGACCTTGTAACAAAACCATAATCATAATTTAAACTAAAATTTATGTATACATACTCCTCAAGTGAATATGATAATCCTTAAATTAGATTTAGAACAAAAATTACATCGACTTCCCTTAGCATCAACATAGTAACACATCATTTGTGTGACAGAGGATCCCACCAGGGTGTACCTTTTAATCATGTAGGCCTAAACGTTACAGTTGGATAAAACCAAAATCGACCTAAAATATATCACCTGAGATGGTTTCCAATTAGAGAAGCAAAAGATTTGATCAGTGCACTGTATATCATTAATATTCCGACGTCCTTGTTTGTCACCTGTTTAGCCTATACCTTTTCGTACGTTTGTTTTTTCGATACACAGATTACTTGTAGATACATAGAAATTTGTGGAATACGCATATTGTCTGTAATGACGTCATTCATTTAAATACTGTATACATACTTGTTTTCATATTTCCTCACTTTTAATTGTCTGGCCTGGTTTATGGCTTTACTCATCTTAGACATTCCATTTCAGCTGGAGTAAAATTAATCACTCGGTTTAGGCATAAAAGTAATTTTTCACTTTAGCAGTGTTATTTATTAGACGTTTCAAAGTAAAAGGCTCTCATTTCTTCCGATCCATCATTTGTTGCACGAGCACTTAATCCGTTATGTTATTATTACTATGTTACACCATAAAATAGTGTGTGTTATTCACGTAACATATGGCAATGAGTTAACCACTCAATTTGTTTAGTGGTGTACGTATCGTAGACAGCCAACCACTATACATTCGGTTTGTTTGTTAATCTCCAGTTATCTCCATTCAGGGGGTAACATTTACACCTCCCTCAATTCTACATTAAAAAAGAGGTAACTTTATCAATTATATTTACATTTACATTTATCAATCATTTGCATTTATCAACATGTCTAATTCTTATATTTGGTTTTATTTGGACGGTTAGCTAATGTCACTATTAGCCTACTGGTGTTGATTTCCAGTTCCTATGCATATTTTTCTGTTGGGTAGTTTACGTGTAAAATGTCTAATATCAAATGTTCTGAACACAACTTAAGTTCTTTATTAATCTCCAATTTATGTTTATAGGTTTGTAGGTGTATAGTGTATTTTATAACGATTTATAATACAACGGCTCTAACCACATATTGTATTACATTGGGCGTAATAAAGTGATTTATGATACATGGGCTCTAAGCGCATATTGTATTATATAAAGTGTAACAGAGAGATTTATCTGGCCGTTATCGTTTCGGTCCCTCGTCTCCATTTGGTCCATTTGTTTCCTTCGTTTGTAAATGGTGAATTTACAGGCACCGCTTGAAAGTACCAATGAGCAACTCAAATCAATAATGTTATTCGAATCAAAAAATACGAAACGTTTCTGTTACTATCTTATTCAAAGAGAGAGGGGTCTCATGTTGGTATCTTATCTTGGTTAGACATCACGTCACAAACTATCGACTGCAGGCATTCCAACAACTAATTTCATTAGAGGTCTGAGAGAAAGTACTCATAAAAAGTTTCAATTAATTTGCTATTGGTATTTTATATTATAAATGTGGTCTGTTTATTTTTACAACTTATTCTCATCCATGCTAATTGACTTTTATTATGACTTTGTATTTCACAATAGGATTACGTTATTCTTTATTCACGTAATTGCGGTTGGCAAAAATCGATTACAGAGAATTCGTTTTGCTTACTCTTCCCTCGGCATACCTTACTCTCTTCGGCTACAAAAATTAATTAACATTTCGTATTAGTATTTCGCATTAATTAAACAAATGTTAGTTAAATTGCACACAGATCAGTACAGCTGTGGCTAGACGAAAACTCAGACGAACCACAACACACACTCTGACCTAAATTCTCACTCTTATGATGTTGATATATATAATAGTCTAGTAATTTACCTTTTCACTTAAAGAGAAAACTATGTGACGTGCAGGCGTATTGTCTTCACCATTTCAAAAAGCTATTTCCGCTTATGACATCATTTGGCTCAAAAGTTGGATCAATTCACACTGACTATTAAATTGTAGTTACTTTTCAATATTTGTATTATACGGACAAGATGTAATCTTATCTTTTGGTGAGAACTAGCAAAACTAAATGTGTGACAATATAAACTCATTTCTGCAGAGTAAAAAATACGTAGGTTAATAAAAAGGAAGCCAGTGCAACGTTAAATGCCGGTTACTAAACAGGTCAGAGTGAGTAGGCCGGTCTCTGAAACAGATTCATAACTAACTAGTCTGAAATCGGTATGTATCCTATGGAAGTGATCCGAAACATTGCTTCTTGGGTAAGGTGTGGATATAGTCTGGACAAATTCATTTATATTTATGCGGTAACACACCCAATAGTTACGACAAAATACAATGAAAACACATACAGTGACGGCAGCGAGCGATGAATTCAATGTGCTCCTGACCGGTTACAGTTCCACCCACTGGTAGTATACACTCGCAGAGTAACAATTGGACACGATTTAAGCTTCCATAGTTATAACCACTCCGTTTATAACGGTTCGTCAATTCTTTATGGCATTACAAAATACATAAACTGTTGCAATCGAGGAGATTTGTGTATGCCTTCAATTACAATTTGTGAAGTGCAGAAAAAACAGCGTTTGAAACGTTCCTAGCGTATGACTACGTTTTCTTAAACAACCAACGTATAACGTATACCACTTTCGCGTTTTTTATTTAAGAAATCAGTGTTCTATAATTTTGTGTTTATGTGCATACGCGCATGTGATACGTTCCGGTAAAAAATTTTAATCTGAGTAGAGTGAAAGACTTGAAATTGCACCACGTCATCAAACATACCTGGAGTAACCTGTATTTTATATACTCTGAGTCCCGATTCCGGTCTTATTGGATTAGTGTCTTTGGCTTCCCTTTTATTTTTTGCTTCGTCTGTTCTTTTGGTACCTTCTTTGTGTGAACAATGATGTGTGCTTCTTTATATCTGTTAGCAATTAAATTTACGTAGAGACTTTTTAGATTGGGCACAAATCTTCCGTGAACAAATTTTCGAAACTTATTTTATCGCAAACTGCACATACCATTGCCACTGTCAGTTCTTATTGTTTCCAGAAGAAAGGAAAACGGATGTAGAGCAAACTATATTTAACAAATCTTGGCTAAGATTCTCTATAGACATTTTTCCATAATAACTCGCCAGTGAGTAATAAACAAAATTTTCATTCTCTAGAAAATAAATATTTGTGATCGATCTGAATACTTGTAAGTTCGTTCCACATTCCGTTTCGCTTTGTGAACGTTAAAGGACATATAGTATATAATTACAAACAACATTATAATTCATAGAACAATAAAAATATATTCTTGTAAAAAGTTTTGTTATTATTAATAATAATACTAATAATAATAAAATATATATATGTATATACTGTATATACAATTTAATACCTAAACATATATTTAAAGATGGATTACAATTTATCAGCATGGCCGGTATGAAGTGTTGGTTGCGAACATTCAAATAATGTAGTCTAATATATGCATAAATTGTTTATGCATATCATGTTATATGTCTTGTTTACAAATTGAGCATTTCATTTGTATTTATTATAGGCATTATTT
The DNA here is from genome assembly GCA_034769895.1 of Magicicada septendecula. Classification (NCBI taxonomy): domain Eukaryota; kingdom Metazoa; phylum Arthropoda; class Insecta; order Hemiptera; family Cicadidae; genus Magicicada; species Magicicada septendecula. Next base: position 546,582,240 of record CM068368.1, read on the forward strand.
ATTATTAATATGCATACTTATTTACGCATTTTTGTAGGTATAGTTTGCAATCAGATGTAGGGGATTTATATGCTAATAAAGTAAACACGCATATGTAAATATGCGTGCATATTATGTAAACAGGCCTGCACTTAACTGTATTATATAAGAAAGAACCATACGTATGTTTAATAATATTATGTATTAAACAGCTTCGATGATTTAATTTGAATACACACAAATTATTTTCAGAAAACGGGCACGCTGAGATTTTATGACGACAAGCATTTTTAACATATAGAACATATTTATAACTTCAACTAGAACTATTTTCTGATAAATTTAGTTCATCAGTTAAAATTGGATGAACAGAGCAGAATAATTAAAGATAAACTAATAGGCAAAAAATGTAATTAGTAGGCCTATAGAAGCGGTCTCAGATATTTATTATAATATGTACTGGTTTTTTAGATATTACTTAATTTTCTATATTATTTAGTGACCAAAGAACGGTAAATTTAAATTGTAAACCTGTATCTTCTTAAGTTTGCCGGAATTCGATTGCGTCTAGATTTCGATGATGACTTGCAAGACTTCGTGACAAAGCAATCAGGAACTCATTAAGACGAGCATTGCCAAAATGGAGACAGACAAGGCACGCGTCACAGCCTTCAGGAAAAGAAAGGAAAAACATTTTTTAATTATTATTTGTTGCGACTTGAAAGCCGTCCGTTCCTTTGTCTCAGCAGTGAGTATTACGACTGGCCAAACAGCACGTCGATGGTGTCAATAGAAAGATGACAATCCACATAACGTGTTCTTACACAATCACATGCAATGGACTCTTTTGTTTTCATTTGTCTTTACGTTTGGTTAAGTAACGCTAAGGCGTTTCAAAAGGAAAAGTCACAAGGAACGAACACTTTCATGTCAGTTCTTCAGAAGGTACAGGCTTTGAGGTGTATTGGTAATATGTTGTCTTGACATTTGACAATGTTTTATATTTTGAACATCGTATTTGAAAATGTGACAAAATTTCAAGTGAGAATGTTCTCAAATGTAAACATCCACTGCTACGAAAACCATTAGTTACCGACTTTTTGATACCAACGGAAAATGCATTTATCAGTGGAAAGAATATTATGTGCATGTAAAAATGCTAATGTGATATAACGTAGGAGAACATGTGGCAGATAACTGTATACTGCAGCAAAATGTATTTGCATATTCATCCAGGGCAACATTTTTGAATGTAAACAATATTGAAACTGTTACAAATAATTTTAAGCGTAAACGTAAGCGTGAACCGACAAGCTGATAACAATCCTTGACCTGTCGTTTTGAATACCTGTCGATTTTAAGCTGTGTGTGTTCTGCCGATCCATACTTGTGTGTACTACGAGGGGGATCATCTCAGTGTACATATCTATTTTAATGTATTTTAGGTGTGTTAGTGAATTCTGGTTCAGACATGAATGAATTAAATATGTTTCTTTACTGGAATTCTCATGTTACAAAATATTTATCGCCAATCAAACGATGTCATTGAAAAACGTGCATATCGACTCCTGTATAGCCGCAAATTTATTGCAAAGTGTGAGGAAATAACTGAATTATGTAAACTAAAATGAATTACTCCTAACACGTTTGTAATTAATTACGTTCTATACACATATGTGTGCATAGAACATTGTGTCACAAGTTAAACACTAATAAAATTTGTTACTTGTTAAAAGAGTGTTGATTGCAAATACTGTCACCCTGTTTGGGCTCCAGCACACTTTTCGCTTCCTCTAGGTTAAGTAGACTAGTCTTAAATTTTGCGTAACGGCCTAGTAGCCGTTACAAATGGTAGCAGAGCGTGGTTATAACATCTATATGTGCTGACCTGAAAATGGCAGGATTTGCAATTGGGTTTAAGAGTTTAAAATATTTTTGGGTCTGAAAGGAAGGTTGAAAATTGAGTGTTAGCGTGTTGAGTATTTCTATATTTCATATTTATAAAAGGAAATGTGTTGGAATGGATTTTTTTATCAGTGTTTGTGACAATTAATTATTTAATAAATCTATAAAATATTTGATATTTTATGGGAAGATGTGTTATTACAATTATCTTTGTTATTGCAGATTATGTCCTTAAATGTTATTATTAAATTGTAAAACCGGAGGTAACATTATATAATTTTGTCGAGTCACACACATTTATATGCTTGTATGCGATGTATATTAATTCAAGTTTGCTTATGGGGGGGGGTGTTGAAACTAGTTCCCGGTTTGGCTTAGTTTAGGGTGTACCGATTAAACCGGGTGCTTTCTATTTTAGGGTTTATGTATGTTTTATGTTAGTTTTGGATTATGTTCTGCACCCGCCTGACTCTGTCAGACTTGTCGGTGTTGGTCATAACCTGTCCGGCCCTGTTAGGGATTTATCTGATTTGTTGAAAGCTATATGGTCTAATGATACCTCAGCTCTTGAGTGATTGTCCTAATGGGTTTTATTTAAAATTATTGAGTTACTGGGCCGCGCGATCGGAGTTAGCCTGATCAAGATATATTCAAGTATTTTTTGAGAATGCGGTTATGGTCGGACCATGGACCCTTGCTGTTGACACATTGAGTTTTGGATTTCGAATTTTGCTTGAGTATTTTTAAAATTCTCTAGAGTGAGAAGTGCTTAGTTAATTTAATGGATTGTACTTATTTATTGGGTGTTGTGTAATAATATTTATTCTAGTGTTATTGATGTTGCGTGTTGTTTGTTTGGTGAATTCGGGGAGCTGGCTCTGCTTTTCGTCTTCACCCCTTTCTCTTGCTTCGCTAGGGACCTGAAAGCCACTTGCATGAAGTCAAGTTCTTCCTCTTCTGAGTAGTGTTCTCTTGTGATTTTATATATATATATCCAGCCAACACACAAATACTTCACCAGACGCAAGATCGCGAAGGCTGAGGATGAGAGCACGGGTGCTCTCAAAACATGTTCCAAATAAGGAAAAATAACATCTTGAGGTAATATAAATATAAAATTTAAATACTTTATATATATCAAGAAACGAACTGTAGCAGAAAGTGATTGAATGAATAAATATATATATATATATACTGTATATATATATATATATATTATACTGTATATCCATTTGATAGCATTATCTGGCGGGTCAGAAAATGAACCCCGATTTATATGTGAAATATGAGCTCGAGTTTGAGGTTAGGTCCCGGGGGAATTAGCCGCAGGGAGACGTTGCCTCCTTGAGGAAGCAGTTTAGGGAGTCGATCGCCGCGGGAAACGAGGCTTCCGGAGTCAAGCTAAGCGATGTGGCCGCGGAGATGGTGTTGTGCCGGGAAAAGTGGGAGGAGCTTCGGGAATTAAGCGGCTTGCACGAACTCGGCAACTTTTACCTGCTCTGGTAAAATCAAACGCACGAATTCGGCAACTGTCCCAAAACCGTCCCCTGAGCAAACGCACGAACTCGGCAACTGGGGGAGGGGAGGTGAGTAAAGGCCTACTTCCAAGAAAAATCACTAGCGCAAGGGATAGTAGAAAAATACTAGGAATAAATTTGTCTCGTCCTTATAAAACTTAAATTAAAACGAATATTTTGTAAAATAGTTTTGAATTCTGTTTTAGCCATCAAAAGCCTCCAAAATATTGAAATATATGTCTTTCAGCAGGCTGAATACAAGTGGAATATAAGAACCCCCAGCATAACTGTGGATAGTAAATATCTGCTGAAAATGCTTTGGCGCATACTCAAAAGTGCCATTCATCAGAAAAGTTTCCTGTTCACGGATAGATATTTTAGATTCGAATCTGTTGAAAAAACTACAAAACCTTTTTCTATGTCATTTTTTAGAAGAAAATTTCTTCTTTTGTGGTTGTTATATCCATTTGATTTAAAGCCAACTGGAGATCAGTTGCAGATTTAGGTAGTTTTGGCAGGCTCTTTAACCTAGCACGAGTTATATTGTTTCTAATCAATCTGACATCGTGTCTCGTTAGTGTGTCTAGGGTTGACGGACTGTCTCCTACTTCCTTCCGAATAAGCTTAGATGGTCTTTCGTCTAAGCTTTCACCTTTCCTTTTGATTGAGTTTGAAATTGATTTCCTATTTATATCTTTTCCTTGAAATGGGTCATGATCGTGAATACCTTCTAAGCGTGAGAATAAGTTTTCACTACCTACAGTAAAAAGTTTAACACTACACTTAGAGTTTCTCCCACAGCACCTCCATCCACGTTCTTCTGTCCCTTTAACAAAACGATACGGCTTGAATTTAAAATTATTGCACATGAGGTGAACATTACCGCGCTCACTAAAAATAGTCTGTAACACATGCCTCTCTTCCATTTCTCAATATTTAATAAATAAATAACTAAATAAAATAAATACCACTTTAACAGCACGCTTATAAAATTGACACACTCTATGCTACAATAAGTGTTAACTATTAGGTATCACCCACCCGACTGACCTGTAAACGCCTCTCCAAGTGACTAATTCATTCCAGCAAGACTTGTAAAATCCAACGTTAGTCTCCTCCCTGCATTGCGATGACTCAAGGTCGCGTCAGAGAATCGGCCTTAGATGAACCCACCCCCTTGCTCCTGCTACCTGAGGAGAGAGTTGCCGAGTTCGTACGTGGGATTAACTGACCCTTTTCCCCAAACGTATTTTTTGCTACTTAGAGTTGCCGAGTTCGAGTCTGCCCGAATTAAGTGAGGCCCTCGAGTAGGCCCCATCAACCTCAAGGGCCAGACAGAGACTGCGGCAGCGGTTGCAACATCTCTTCGACCGCCTAAGGAACATCGAGGCCCAACCTGGGACGAGTGAGATAAGGACGGCTGTAGTATCACTGAAAGACCTGGTGACAGCGGTACTACACGACCCGCAGACGATTCAGCACCGAACTCCTGAAGCAACTCCCCGGCCTCCAGTCTCAGAGTCGGAAGATAGGCAAGAGCGAGCGGTACACCTACCTGTTTTCTCGGGGATGGCGGCGGCTTGCTATCACAAGTTGCCCAGCCCCCTGACCAATATCATCCAGCAACTTCCAGTTGTCGACGGGCTGGATGCAGATAAACTATTGCGATTTTTTGGGACTCTTTTTCAGTTATCGGACTTCCCGGGGATGTCTGATAAATCTCTGCTCGAGCTCATATATCCATACAGCCGAGGTCCCATGGCTGAGCGGGTCACACATACTATAAAATGTGGTGGCAGTGTAGACTCTTTTCATGGAGAGGTGTTGGACTCTTTCATACCCGGGCGACTGCGAGAACAATTGCGTCAAAAGCATTTTTATAGGGTCGAATCTAATGGCGAAAGCCTAGCTAATTTCGTGTGTAGTATCCGCGATTCGGCCTGGATTTTGAGATTGGGATTGTCCGAGCTAGAAGTAATTCAAGTAATTTTGGAGGGCGTGACGCCACAAGAAAAGTCGCGCTTGGTTTTCGCGGAGCGTCCGCGTTGCTTTGCTGACCTGGACCGGCTGTGTGTGATGTCCAGGGCAATCCAGACGAATGATGAAGCTAGAGGTCCCAGGGTTGCGCGTGACCCTGATTACAGGACGGGTGAACGACGCGCCGTTCAATCCCAGGATAATCCGAGGGCATCTAGGTCAGTCCGCCAGCGTGAGGGGTGGTAATTCCCCTAACATGATTTGTTTCAAATGTAATAGGCCGGGCCACATTAGCCGATATTGCCCCAGAGCTAGGTCGAGTCCAACGTCCTCTCCAAAGGGGTCCAATTCAAAAAACGGAGCAACCAGGGGAAGATAAGGTGTTTATTGCCTTCCCTTCTCCGTCGCGGGTCTTCACAAGTACGTGCCTCCAGGCAGGCATTAGGTCCAACTTCTTCCGGCAACAAGGTCCTCCAAACCATCGCTAACGCCACTTCTGTATGCCACTTTCTGATGTTGGAGTTGAAAAGGAGTCAACCAGAGCTTTAGTTGACTCCGGATCAGCACGATCCATCATTTCGTCCAGAGTGTGCGAGGACCTTAACAACAAGGGTTTACTTAAAGGGTCGGAAGAGTATTCCATAGTGTGCTGGACGGCATCCAGGAAAATTCTGCCCATCTCCCGGGTAGTTTCCACCCATCAAGTTCAAGGTCCAGGGATTTTCTTGGATGTGGAGCTTTTGGTTTCTCCGGCTCTGGGAGTCGATTGTATTATTGGTGCAGACTTCATCTTTAAGAGTGGTCTCATCCTTGACATCCAAGAGCACCAATGTTATTTTAAATTTAATCGGGGAGTGGTGATTCCTTTCCTTGGATATCAGGGAACTAGGGAGTATATCCAAGAGATAGAGTGCCCCGACACATCTAGAGACCATCTCAATCCGTCCCAGCAGTCCGCCTTACATCAGTTGTGTGAGCAGTTCCCTTCTGTATTAACTCCCACCCTTGGGCTCACACATCTCTTGGAGTATAAAATCCGCCTCACGGACTCCAAGGTAGCACGCTCCCACCTTTACAAGTTTGCCCCTCCAAAAATGGCCATTCTGAGAGAGAAGGTTCAAGAGTTATTAGACCAAGGGGTAACTGAACCTTCTAATTCCATCTATGCCAGTCCAGGATTCCTTGTACCCAAGCCTGGAGGTAAGCACCGGATGGTTGTGGACTATCGGAAATTGAACGCGAATATTAAAGTTGATTCCGTCCCTCTCACGGATCTGCACTCGGCATTCGATTGGTTCAGTAAGGCGAGGTATCTCACCATCATTGACCTCAACTCTACATATCATCAGATTCCACTTGCTAAAGAAAGTAGGCCCTATACGGCGTTCTGTGTTCCATGAAATCTGTATCAGTACACCCGAGTTCCCATGGGCTTGGCCGTGGGGGCGCAAACCCTCACTCGCCTACTTGTCACCGTTTTCCACGATGTCAAGTTAAGCTTTGTGTTTAATTATGTAGACGATTTACTTGTGTACAACGAGAACTTTGAAGAGCATATCGGTCATCTTCATGAGGTGATGTGCAGGTTGAGGAGTGCCGGACTTACTGTCAACCCTGAAAATGTCAAGTTTGCTCAAACCCAAATTTTTTTCTGGGGCACCTTATTTCACATAAGGGTGTCACTGTGGACCCAAGTGAGAACACAGGGCATCAGGGATTTTCCCCCACCTAAGGATGCCAAGGGCATCGCGAGTTTTGTGGGCATGGTGAATTTGTATCGACGCTTCATCCCGAATGCTGCAGAAATTGCTGCCCCACTTAATGAATTACGTAAAAAAGGGGCTAAATTCGAATGGGGAGAAAAGCAACAGAAGGCTTTTGAGGCGCTTAAGGAGGCAATCATGTCTCCGCCAGTGTTGTGGATGCATGATTTTTCTAACCAGTTTGTCCTGCAGACGGACTCAAGTTCGGTTGCGCTCGGGGTTGTTCTTTCCCAGGTTGTTGATGGTGCTAGGCAGCCAGTGACATTTATATCTCGGACCTTGACCCAACAAGAAAAGAACTCATCTGTCTATGAACTAGAGTGTTTGGCAGTGGTATACGCTCTACATAAGGCCAGGCGTTTCCTGGAATATGCTGAGTTCCTGCTTGAGACCGATAATCAGGCCCTATCTTGGCTTCTTGCTCATCCCCGGCAACTGGGTAAAATTGGATGATGGGTGGTGAAAATATCATCCTTTAAATTCAAGGTGCAACACATTAGGGGAACTCAGAATGTGGTTGCTGACGCTTTGTCCCGCATGTTTTCCCTACCCAGTGAAGTTCAATCTGAGCAACTCTGTGCCTTATTATTAGACTTTCCGCTAGCCTTTACTGATGTGTTACAGTTAGATGATGAAGAGTTGGGTCCTATCATCCATAAGTTAAAAGAGGGTAACGTACAGGCCCCATATTTCTTGTCCAAGGGCGTCCTATGTTGCAAAGAAAGAAAAGGACGAGTCCCTAAAATCGTGCTGCCTAGCAAGTTAGTGCCCATGGTGTTCAGCTACTATCACAATTCCCCAATAGGTGGACATAAGGGAATTTCAAAGGCCATTTCTAGTATTAGGAAGCATTTTATCTGGAAGGGCATGGATAGGGATATTGCTGCTAGGGTTAAGACGTGTCATCTTTGTGGGTTAAGCAAGCCTGCCGAAAACACTAAGTTGGGTTTCTTGTCATAGGACGTGGCGAGCAGACCAATGGAGAAGTTGTTCATCGACTACGTGGGACCCTTCCCACGTAGCAAGTCAGGTAATTCTTTCCTGCTTGTGTGTGTGGATGCTTTCTGTAAGTTTGTCTGGCTATTGCCCTTACGGCAGGCAAACGCTCGGTTAACCATTCTACCACTCCAGACCAACATCTTTCAGCATTTCGGACTTCCGGCCATCATTGTCTCTGACAATGGTCCACAATTCATTTCGGGCGAATTCCGGCGAATGTGCTTCGCAAACGGTATCCGACATGTAACCACTTCCCCTTACTACCCTCAGTTGTCCCACGCGGAAAGATTCAACAGGAATCTTAGATCTGCTCTGATTGCTTACCACGCAGAGCAACAGAATTGTTGGGACCAGAATCTTAAGTGGTTACAGTTAGCCTTCAATACGGCCCTCCATAAGAGTCATAAGGCCGTTCCCTTTGAGGTCATGTTTGGATTCTCGTCCACACTTCCATTGGCAAACTTGTGGAAAATTGAAGATCTTCTGCCTAATACTCCCGACATTAGGACTGCAGACAGGTGGAAAGAAGCCCGGAAGAATCTGCTCCGTGCGCACGAGCATGTCCGTGTTCATTACAATCAGGGGCGAATTCCTAATCCCTTTAAGGTTGGGGATTTAGACTATTGCCAGAGCCACCCGATCAGCTCAGCCGTGAACAAAAGAGCCGCCAAGTTGTGCTATCGTTGGTCCGGTCCATACCGCATTCTGAGGTTTGTGTCACCAGTGACGGTGAGGCTGGGAGATCCCAACAGTGATATTGAGAAGTTGACCACTCACATATCAAAGTTAAAGTTTTGCCATAGGGCATAGATAGGTGAGTGGAGGTAGAAAGGTTGTCTTTGTTAAAGTATTGATTCGGCTCTTGGGTTCTCAGTTTGTGAGTTTGGGAGGCCTTAGGAGGTCAGAGCTCAAGTACGCGTACGAATTCTTGCCTTTTTTTCTTCTTCTTTCTGTCTTCTTTCTTGCTGGCCCTGGCCAGGTCAGCATACAGTTCCCACGCGATTATACACAAACACACCCAGGTACACATGCACCCACACAGTTTCATTTCTTCCTTCTTCTTGACTCGTTTTCCTCTGAGCCTCTGTCTTCCTGAGAACGGTCTATTTTCCTGAGACTCCCGAAGTAGCCAAGATAATTGTAGTTGTCTTTGTGAAATAGCCAGGAGGTGCTGTTGATTGATTCGTTTTTTGGGGGGCAACCAGGTTGCCCTTTTGGGGTGGGGGTGTGCCGGGGTTTGAATTTCCCGGCGCGGTTATTTCTATTCAGTGCTGCCAACGCGCTTGGCAGTTGTGCTTGCCACGGCCACCTCGATCATTAAGATATGATTGCCACGGCCGTGTCTAGGCTCCGGCGACGCGATCTAGTAGGCCTAGTCAACCGTGTCAGCTGCTCGCTGTACGTTGTTAGTAAGCAGGTTACCAAAGATTATTATCTGCAAATTGTTACAGGTCGTTTTATGCAAGATGAGTGACCAACTAATTCTGGCCTAGTCCTCATTCCTCTGCCAACCTTCGAGGAGAACGTCCAATGGTCTGACGGCCCAGGGTTTAAGTGCAGATCTTTTCACATGAGTTCGTAATCTGGTAAAGGCTTTCAGGGTCCCTGCACCAGCCAGGAGAAAGAGGAAGGAGCGGTAGTCACACATGGAGTGGAAAACAGCGTATGTGATCTAACTACTGGTTTGCACATCAATTCCGCATTTGTGCAAAAAACAGGCGAAAAGGCAATGTGTGTGAAAATGACTCTATGCACGCTTGACCCAAGTTTAATAGGTTAAAGACGAAATATCCGATATGTCGATTTACACCAGACTATAGCTACCTCGGACAATTTATAACATGGGGCAGACGCTAATAATTTATTCACGCCGCTCTGCTTTTCAACATAGACTCGTCATCATCAGTATCATCATCATCATCATCATGCAGTAGTAAGATGGAAAATCATTAATCCGCTGGGAAGTAGTACAATCATCATCATCATCGTTATTCATAAGCCACGCACATACGCAAAATTATAGTAGCTTCGCAGCGGTAACACACCGGTATACGCAGGTAAAAAATAGACAATTGTTTTTAAAACAAGGAACTTATGAAGAACAGAATTATGATCTAACAAAGTAAATAATAGTTCTTTTTGCTTGGAGTAAATATTATTTTATTAAACTATTAATAGTTAATTTTCAATTGTATTTAATAAATACAATAATACGTTTGTACATGATTTGCTTGGTTAAAAAATTCATTATTCAAATTTGATAATTACGTCAGACACCCAAACAAGTTAAATATTTGAATAATTGTTTTCATATATGTGTTTTATGTTTTGATGTTTATATAATATTTCATTCTTGTGAGAACCATAGGCCTATACGATGTGTAATATGTTTTCATTGTAGCTTCTTCCAAAAAGGAAATATTCTAAATTCATATTTTGGAATTTTAATATTTAATTATTTTTTAAAACAATTATTAATAAAAAGCTGATTTTATTTTTCAATACATAATTAGTTATTTCATGCCATCAAAGCCTCATTCCTCTATATATTAAAACAAAAATGTGTACTGTGCAGCAGTTATACTTAGCGCAACGAACACACAAAATCGTACGACCTAGCCGGTGGTTTAAAGAATGCCGGTGGTTCAGTATTAACGCAGAATTGTATTTATAATAATGTGATATTGTGCTAGAACGTTTACGGATAAAAAATAGACAAAGTGGTGCATGGAGGTTTTCAAGAAATAGCCAAAAGGAATGGAGTTTCCAATAAGAGGTTTTCAAAAGCTGATACCATAACATATAAAAATTATACCTAACATTAATATTAAAGCACCTGAGAGGGGAACATGGAAAAAAAGACCAAGTAACCAACAGTTATATCGATTGGCTACAGAAACAAATTACCAGGAAGTAAAGACACTAAATATACGTTTCTACAATCACACAAGCAGCCTTCAATCTCCCCTTACAATTGAGCGTGAATTACAGAGTACTTGCGCGCGCGCGCATGTAAATTTATGCGCATCACATATCAGTTCATAGAAATATAGTTAAGTGTTTAAGAGGTAATCCGTAAAGTGCGATTGTATACTTTAAGTGTCGATTATTTACACTGGGATTCTATATTGTGTATCTGTTTCCAAATTCAAAGTTCGGTTCACTGACCAAGGATTAGGAAAGGTCAACCGTGTGTCACCACTTATGCTTTGACATGATTTGTGACTCAGTGCAATAAAATATGTAAACCATTATTCGTTGAAAAAATGCTATAGTCAAAAATATGTCTAACGCCTCCTTGAATTGGTCGGATTTATCTTAAAAATTATTTGGCAAAACTGCAGAAAAACAACAGTGCTCAAACTAGGTAACAGTACGGATTTGTATCTACTGTACTTTACTGCATATGGCTGCATTACCTGATACACAAGCTGCATAAAAGGAAAAGCTGAAAACAGATCAAACAATTTTTATAAGCTGGGCGAAAGGACTCGACCAAATATGAAGTAAAAAATTAGAGAAAAATCTGAAACCAGAGCGTCACCAGAAAGGGTATACTACTGTGTTATAAGAAGCCATGAAAGCCTATTAAAAATGTTAATTTAAATAAAACACATACTGAAAGGATGAAAGAGAACCCCAGTACTAGTCGTCAGAATGTTATTTCTTTAGTGGATGACGACGATAACGATATTTATGAGTAATAGTTGCTCTGTTGATTAAATTACTGATAACTGCTAAGTAAAATGTATTATACGTTTCTAGTAATATACGATATGTTACAATATGCCTCTATAAATTTGTCCTTTTTTGTATAAACTGGTCAGTATAAACTCTATGTATGTTAGAGCTAAGTGAGTTTGTTGTTTCTCGCAATTGACTTTAACTTCGTTTTTCGTACAGCCACCATCATCAAGACTTTTATCTTCCACTTATGTCTGTTTCTTCTTATTTATTCTCTTCTAAGTCCTATTTAATACTATCATTTCACTAAAAATTTTGTGTATTTTATCTTACTCCATAAGTTTTATCTGACCGTTTCACTGATATTTTATTCGTTACCTGTACTGTACCTGAACAGAGCTTACGATACTGTGATATATTCTAGTATTTTTTTCCCAATAGAAATTCGTAATTAATCGTAATGCAGACGAGCACGCCGTCGTGCAGCAAACATCTGGTTGTATGATCTCATATGCCAGATAGATAAACGTTCTGATAAACTTTTTCGTGAACTCGACTTAGTAAGAGTATGTTTTATTTTGGAAAGGGAATAAGGTGAAGAGAAAGCTAACACGTATGTTACGTGATAGGTCACACAGACGTGCGCGGTCAAAGGAATAGGATACGAGAGGAAGGATGTTACACTTTACAGTAAGTAAACTACAACGGAAGAAGCTACGTTCGTAACGAGTTGCGTATGTCATAATCGTTTCATACTAAGTGGAAAATACATAATGAAATATACTTGTATATAGATTTGTCTCCATCGTAGCTCTCTATAAGAGGACACATTAACATCAGCACTTGCACATGAAGTTTAACGAATACTTCCTTACTCATCCTCCACTGGCACTTCTAAAGAGCTATAGTTCACTGTTCAATGTTACTCAATGTCTTAACATATTGTAGAGTAGCTCCAGGTGCCCTGTGACTGACTTGACTATCTTGTCTTGTAAAATCTCTTCCTTACGTCCATTTTATTTTGTTTTAATTGTGTAAGTGATATCATCTGTCAAGTTTAGTTTGATCTTTTTAATGGCTTTCCTGCTTCTCTTTGTTATTTGTATGTCTATTCCATAATCCGCAGTGTTTGAATCATCGGTGTTACATAATTAATTGTAAAGTAAGGGAACTTACATAATCAAATCGTAATGCCAATTCGATGCTGTTGCTGATATAATGTTTCCTATGCGGAAGATCACACACTAAAAAGTCTGGGAGAAGCCAAAAACGCAAAAACGTGTTAGCCTGTTATCTGTATAGACTATCTGTCAAATAAACATAATACAGGCGTTCAGTGTCACATTCGATATAACTCCGAAATGAATTCTTTGTGTCGCATGGTGTTGTTGAAATGACAATTCAAAAAAAGAACTACAGACCGTAATAAAAAAGAAAATAAATGGAATGTAAAAGAAGGATAAGAAAAAATGTTAAGATCTAACTAGTAAATGTTTTCCGCCCTAGATAAATTGTCGCCGTAATGAGACAAATTACAAATAGGAATGGGCATTGTCGAAAGCGATTGGATTGTAAACCTAAAGTTACCGTAAGTGGAAGCTGATAAAACAATGACAAAGACGAGACGGATACGTTTTCGTCTTTGTCAGATCCATACAGATGCATACACGCACGCACGCACACGCACATATGTGCCCAAAAGCACTTACCTACGTGAGTGTATTTCATATATAGTGTTTCATAATACATCCTATATCATAAATCCTGTTTACCCTCAAGATAAATATTACTCCTTAGACATGTTCCATGTAAACAGAAGTATACATTAGATGATTCGCAGAAGTAGGCCTACACTTTCATACGTTAAATTTAATAAATGATGATAGTTAACAAACGAGACGGTAAGCAATCTTAATAAATAAAAGAAAACCCTGTTTTCCGCACTTGACTTGTTAAAATGTCAATTTCTCCGACCAGTTTAACCATTGGCAGTAGGATAAGAAGAGGTTAATCCGCGCGTCTTGAAGAGTTTCAACCTTGAACTTTCATACACCACAGAAAGTCACGTATTTTATGTCTTTTTAAAATATCACTATGTATTTATACTTGCTAGTACCTTGAGATGGCTCATCCGCAGATAGTAATAATCAAGCTCAGGCGTATCAAATGCTATTACACCGTAAGGTCGCCAAACACTGTTACGTGACCTTAACTTGCACTGGCAGTAACCGCTAAGGTGTAATTTATCCGCTGTACCGTGATCTTAAACTCGTTATTGTATCTTTGGCCGTTCCTTTTTGGTAATGACAAGATTATTAATATAGATGAGCAACAGTTTTTAAAACAATTATTTTTATTTTTCGAACACTCATGCGTTTTATAATAGAGCACAGCTGGCTATGAAATTAAACATTGGTGTGACAGGGTTTGTCACGAAGTCTTGAGTCTTCAATGGACAAACATTTATATTCTAATCTTGTTATTTGAATTAGCAGTCTCTGTAACTCCAACTTCGTCATGCTTATTTGCTAAACTGCTAAATGTCATGTTATGGACGAGGCCTTTCAGAGTTTCCACCATTTTCAACTCATAAACCAGGTCCTAAATGATGGAAACACTGAAAGGCCTCGTCCAGAACATGGCATTTAGCAGTTTAGCAAATAACCACGACGAGGTTGGATTTATATTCTAGCAGATTTTTCTTAAAAAGGATTTAAATTGTGGTCGATGTGTTACGTAAATATATATTGTATTAAAGATAACCTTTAACTTTATAAACAATAGGCCTCTATATTTTTAAAACCCTACGAATCCTTAATACTTAATGAATAATCTTAGATTGACTAGTAAGAAACTCTATCATTCAGCTAATAATTATGTTTGCCTGGTATTTTCCTCACTTTGAAACTCAGCCTGACATGTAAGATATGCCATAATGCATATGCATTTCTACACATTGTTGGTCTATCTCGACAGGTAGACAGTGCCGGAACTGTGCGCCCCGTACTACTATAAGCCTACTACTTTATTCTCCACGCTGCTAATTAGTCAGAGTACGGTTCTGTTGATTTATCTCTTATTTTTGTTGGCATAACACTATTTATATTTGGAAATAAAACGTAAGCAAATATCTAACAAAGAAAGGAATAAAGGAACCAATAAAAAAGGAAAATTCTCTTATCCGAAAATTTACACTTACTAAAAACTGGCAATTGGCAAACCAGTTTACGGATGCCGAACTGTGCAGAATCAGCACTGCCAACTCGTAAGGAATCAAATAATTTTCACTAAAGTCAAAATGCACATTATAATGATAAATTTGTTTTCGCGTTTCAAGAAAGAGCTATGGAACAGAAAAAATATCAAATTATACATTGGTGTAAATTTAAAACTTGAAACGCCTAGTTGTTTGCAGAGATGCGACTGGCGACGGGTAAGTGTAGTCGGTGATTTATGGTAATAAAACGTGCAGAAGTAAACAAACTTCACACTCGTTGTGGCGTAATTTCGTAATTACGTAACAGTAAATAAAACAGTTACGTGTTTGTGTACATGTTGCTGTCTTCCCTTAATTTCACAATTACGTTCATTAATTTGTATAATGTACGGAATTATTCATGTACGTCGTCCAGCGCGTCGCTGCCTCATAACTCAGAAGGTATGAGGGGGTTTTATGTCACGAGCAAAGAGAACATTTTTGTTTACCACCGTTCGCAACGATTATAAATTAGCATGTCTCTGACAGACTTTCATTCCTAGTGCAATTTTATTTCTTGTTTGCTCTCTCTCTCTCTCTCTCTCTCTCTCTCTCTCTCTCTCTCTCTCTCTCTCTCTCTCTCTC
Organism: Magicicada septendecula; assembly: GCA_034769895.1. Taxonomy (NCBI): domain Eukaryota; kingdom Metazoa; phylum Arthropoda; class Insecta; order Hemiptera; family Cicadidae; genus Magicicada; species Magicicada septendecula. The sequence goes on from CM068368.1 coordinate 546,597,905, forward strand.
TCTCTCTCCCCCACGCGCGATGTGATAATAAGACTGAGATTTTCTTGTCGACAATGATGTTCAACTATCTTAGTTTACATCAAAATGCAGTTATTCGTACGAGCGCACTCGTATCTATAAGATGTACAAAATAATTATGTCACATTGACAGTTCGATGTATTACTTCCAGTTTTAGAATTTATTAGACGAAAATATTCGCGAGAAATATTAACATACCTCTTGGCAGAAAAATTACTTTTCACATCTGTGATTAGATAACGGACGACAGACTATAGCAATTGATATTCATTCACAAACATGAGACCACGAATATTACACATCCGTACAAAGTAGGCTACGTATACATGTCTCAGTTAATAATAGTACACAATTTGTAGGTATCCTTATTAGCAGTTAGTGTCCTTATTCGTGCCATAATTCACAGTATTTGAAAAGAGACTCTGTGTGTGTGTGTGTGTGAGAGAGAGAGACATTACTATATTTTTTGTATTCTTCTATTCCTTTTGTAAATAACACTCTTCATGTTCTCAAATCTTTGAGTAGAGTAATTAAAGAAATGAAACTGTTTTAATATATCTACTCTAAATAAACTTCAGTGTGAGCATAGATACATGAACAGAACAAGGTGTAAACTACACTGTCTTGAACTTTCATATCAAATTCCAGAAGTATTGCTCACCAAGTTGAATTGCAAATATTGTATAAATTTTTGATGCTTTTTAATCTAAGTAAACGCTAAATATAATAAATGTATAATTATGTGTAATATGATCATATATTACTATATGGTACTGCAATTGGACCATTACTTAAAGTGCGTTCAATGTATTGTAATAATTACGTTTACAAGATACATTCATTGCTTGCAATATAAGTTTTACATTATTACGTAAACAATGCCACACTAAATTTCAAAAATGTATTCCCTTATCAGGGGTATTCTGATAAACACAAATATCTGTAATAACAAAATTTACTAAAAATAAAACATAACTACGAAGTGTACACTTTCTATTTTACTTAGACAGCTTTATCTAACTGTAACCCGAAGTAGCCTACGTGATTATACGTTTGACAAAGTAGATTAGGAAGAGCATTAATAATGTTTACAGAAATAAAAATAGGACACACTGGGGCCAACACTTGGATAAGTATTATGTGTAACAGCATGTTTTTGAGGATAAAACATAAGTCTTAGGAAAAATTATACAATATCGGTTTCACGTACATACAAAATAAATAAAAAATACACAAGGACATATGGTCTACTTACAATAAACATTTGGTATTTGGCAAGCATACAGCAGAATAACAGGGTTAGAGGAAACACGCCTAAGCAGATTACATTTATAAATTGTCCCTCATGCCAGTGCGCCAAATGTCTTTTATTTCTTTTTTGTGAAATTCGATGACGATGAATAATTATTCATTTGAAGTAAGAAATAGTAAGAAATAGATTCATCTAAAATGCAGTAATAATATGAAAATCCGAATAACCAGCAGACGACTATAACCATTAAGTTAAAATATAATAATAAATCATGAAAAGTGCATTGCTGATAAATTAATAATGAACTTGCAACCAAATCCTGTTACCGTTTTCAGTATTCCCTCATTCTGCTTCAATTCTACGAGAATCGATCAAATATAAACGGGACTTTTTGAGAAACCGTTTGTTGGTTTAATATATGTTCGTAGACAAGTCTTTTTAGACTTGTTCGTAGCTAGTTGCGTACCATACCTTGCACTTCTTTGACACTCGAAAATATGTCTTACCTAAGTCTTTTTTGAGAGATACAAACAAACGAAAACATGGTGGTAAAATCCGAACTATAGGGGAGATGATCCAAAGCTGTCCAGTCCAGTTCTTCTAATTTTACTTGCAGCAGCAATGTGAGGCCGGGCGTTATTGTGAAAAAGCAAGACGCTGCGGGTCGGAATCCTGCGCTTTTTGGACCGATAGCATCTCTAACTTTGCTCAAGAGAGTGAAGCATTCACTTTTCTTTGTTCGAGTAGAAAATTGACGTACACAACAGCTTTAGCAACCCAATAGACACTCGTGAGAACCTTCCCAGCAGACAAACGTGTTTTTTCCTTCACTGGAGATATTTCGTTTATTGCACGTCACTCCAAACTCAACTTCTTGGTTTCAGGAATATAGTGGTGTGGCTGATTTACCACATGCGAGAATGTGCATCAAACATAAGTTTCCCTTCGCTGCAAAGCGATCCAAAAGCCTCTAAGAAATTTCACATCTTACAGCCTTGTAATTTCCATTCAGTACCCTATTCTTGGCGTAATTTTAAACTTTAATGATGTCTGCACGTTTCCAAAAGTTATGCTTAACAAAATGATGTCTTAACCTACTTAAGTTAGTGCACTAATTTCGCGAAAAGTTATTCGTCGATAGTTTTGAATAAGTTCTTTAACTTTCAAAATGTTCAGCGATGAAATGCTGCTTCTCGGACGATATGTGTCAGTAAGGTTAGAACGTTATTTCCGACCTTCACAGAAAAATTTAGCGATTTATATACTTGAGCCTTTGAAAGTGTGAAAAGTGTTGCCATTCCCGAGTTGTGCACGCAATCTGTGTAAATTTCAGCTGATTTAACACCGTTGTACACTAAAAACATAATAATTACTAATAATTGCACGCTGCGCAACGGAGACATGCAACTACCGTTCACGCATAGCGTCAGTAAATAAATAAGCGACTATAGAAACAAGCGCGTAGCGCTGCGAACTAGACACAACTACCAACTGCTCACTGATGCCAATATTAACGAGAGTTAAAACTAGTGCTAATTTCAAAAGTCTCGTTTATATTTGATTGTATCTCGTACAACAGACGATATTGTGACTACAAAGAAAACGTTCCTTTCTTCTGATTTTGTGTCTAAAACAGAAGTACATGTAATAATTAAGTGAAAAGTTTTAAAAAATTGTTATTATTGGCATAGTAAGAAACGTGGACACCGTATTACCCTAACTACTGCCTTGCCTACGTCCATGTATCTACTAGGTGCATTATCTCGTCGCTTCTGTAATAGTGCCTGTCGCTACAATTGAGAACAGTCGCTAAGTTGCAAACGAATATTTTACATCTTTTTGGAAATGCCATGTCAACTGTGGGCAAGTCACTACAGATTTTTGTAACCACGAAACATAACGGAGTCGGAATATACGTATAGTAGTAGATATATTGCTGGCAGTTTGTCACGTCGTTCGACCGTGACCGCAGTGACTGCAGTAGATGCGATGAAAGCAATGAAAATATTGCTGACGACTTACCGAGAATTGAAGGAATAGAATTAAGCAAGTTCATGTTTAGTTTTGTCAACATGAAATTATGTTCTGCATTGCGGACACTGTTAACGTACAGGTCGTAATGATCTCTTGGCGATTGCTGGTAAAGTTCAAGGTCAACCTTGCTAGAGTACAGCGCGCCTGTACAGTGAATTGTGTAACTGGATTTGGAATGAGCAGGAACATGCGAATTCTGATTTACCGAGTTCTTTTAATTGGTTTTGCAAAGCGATTTGCGCAGATCATTTGTCTGCAGCCGAATCGTAATAACAACAACATGCTACAAACATGAAAAAGTAGATGTCTTCGTTTAATCCTTTAAAAATCAGTACTTTTCAAAGTTCTAAATTTCCAAATTCATCCCAAGTGAGTTGCGGTTTTGAAAGTGGTTGGTTTTTCATTTCCAGGAAGCAGTCAAACTGTGATTTTAATCGCACTGAAATCGTTGGTGCTCGATCTGAGCTTCGTACATGAAAAATTCCATTCTGTGCTGAAAGAAACAATAATTGCTTAACGTAACCACTGAAATGAGGAAACAGAAATCAGATATACACTGTTTTTAGTCATGGCGGAAAAGTTATGACTTCACGGCTGGATTTGATAAAACAACTGATACGCTTAATGAAAGTCAATAGTGAAAGTACGCTGAACGCACGGTGCAAATCTAAAGACTACGGAAAGCATTTAACTGATATTTCAAACAATCCGTTGTCATACTCCTATAAGCCCTAGATAAAGCAGATAGCGGTGTCTAAGGATTGCTTACAATACAGTAATACCGCTCGTCTGTAGTCAGGTGGACATAATAACACTTTGGGTCAACGATGCATTTATAGACCCACGTTGTACACGTTATTCTTAAATGTTGTATACTTCTTTGTACATATTTTACGACAAACAAAGCTACGGTCTGTTACACTAATGAATATTAAAATAATTTAGATTATTATTAAGCGCTGTTTGTATTATCTTATGCTAATGAACGATTCATGTTATGGAATGGTACATGCATGGACGATCTCACAATTTCAGTTGGCCGTATTTTAACAATTATAAAGTAATAATAAACTTCCACATGGCGTAATCAGTCTCTCGATACTGCATCGGTTGTGGACGTGTGCCAGCATTTCCGTACAGAACAACAGTTACCCAACGGAAGTCAACTGATAAATGTTAAAAAACTTATTATTCCGTGTCTCAATTTGATATCTTCCGAGCTGTTTGGTATGAGAATGATACGTATCTCACAAAAGTAATCTTTATTCTCCTTATTTTGCACACTGCAGATTTGAAATTACCTGGAATAAAGCCATTTTTACTTCCCACATGTAAAATCACTAATCTGTTACCCGCACTGTAATTCTGTAACACACCAGAAACCTCATTTGACTGCCAACATTATTTACAGTTATATTACTGTCAACCCATGTTTCATCTTAAAAAAAATATGTTTCTCCCAGATTCCCGAAAGCTTTTAATTTGCACAAGGTACTTGTAACGCATCAATACAATTTCTGGTTTTTCAATTAACACTTTTCTTTTACTTCTACATTTCTTCTATTTGAATCCCACACTTTTAAGCACTCGCGTTAATGATTTAGCGTCCCATGGAAAATGGATTCTTTCTTTCACGACAGGTAGGAGTTTTTTAACAACAGGCGTTTTGATTTTTATAAAAATCTTGTACAATTATCGAAATCATCAAGAAACAGTTTCTATTTTTCACATGTTTTACGTTTTTTCCCCGGTGTGGAGAGTTTTCCATCTAGACTGCATTTTCTTTGCTTCCGCAAGTACATAATGAAGCTTTCCGATTTATCACAGTAATACGCAGCTCGTTTTGTTGCTTGATTAAGTGGGTATGTCAGCGAATTTTATCGTTTATCGTCTTCATCACATTTTCAATTATATTACTAATTACTTCGCGACCTTCACTATGAATAACGAAACTTTTTTCTTTGTTTCGATGATCCTTGAAGAGATATTGTGAACAGACAGTTACAAATAAACAAATAACAGGATAATTCACTCACTAACAGAATGTAGGCTAACTAAAAGTACATTAATCCTACGATAGTTCACAAATTCGTATTTTTAATGTTACTATAACACAACTACTTAAAATGGACTAAGTTGTAAACACAATGCCAATAATACGTAGTCTTTAAACGCACTTACTACCGTAACGGTAAAAAGCGGACTGCAATAATATTACAAACTGGTAGTCTGCCTTTGTGATGGATGTCATTTTGCACTCTGAACAGGGCTGATGAATCATTGGCCTTGACAAACAAACAATACTAACACAGACATACACACAACACAATCACGCATACTTTATCCCCTCCATCAGAGACTTGGAGTTCAGTCTAATGCAGTAAACACCAATGGCTGATCCAAGTTTGTTTGGTTCTCGTCAAAAACCTCTTGCGTAACCTTATCTTCAGCCACTTTGCCCTCGAGCGCTTCTATCAGCTCAGGAACAAGCAAGAGTTTTGTCTCGACACCCATAGTTGGCTTTTCAATCACTTAACTTATTTGTATTTCCTCTGCTATTTCTTCCTCCATTTCCGCTTGCAATAGGGAGGGTTCCTCTTGACCAGACCTGTTGACTTTTTCTTCGACTAATGCCACTCGCTTAACGAATGGTTGGTAGACCCTGCCATTTTAGCCATGCAAAGCTTTATCTTCTCTTGGCCAACCTTCAGGACATTCTCTCTTAAGTCCACAACGAATCCGTAGGCATTCATAACGTCCGTGCCAAGAATCACTTCATCGACAATGTCTGCAACGAGCATTTGGTGGCTAAACTCGAGAAGACCCAGGCGTACACGTACGTCTACCTTTCCTAGCACCTTGACGGGGCTTCCAGTCACAGTCTGTATTGTACAAGAGCTAATTAGAGGCTGGCGGTTGCTAAGTCAGGGCGCACAATGGACACTGTTGCGCCCGTGTCAACTGTAAATGATGTTGGTTTACCTTCCGCAAGTCCATTAACAATCAAATTTCCACTGGTCTTATGTATCGTGGAAACTGTGAGCTGTTCTGGGGCTTTACTTCTCCAATTGGTGCGATCACTCTCTTCTCTCGGTGTCTTCTTCTTCCAACAGTCTACCTGTAGATGACCACGTTTTCCACAGTTGTAACATTTCGGTCTTCTGTCTTTTTCAAATCGTTGCGACTCTCTTGAACTTTTGAATTGTTTGTCCGACAACATTGTTTTTCTGTACCCATCGTAACGGCAATGTGATACAGGGATCTTCTGACTGCAATGTGATGGCACAAACCCATTAATGTAGCGGACGCTGACTTGCCAGCTTCAAACTCTAGGGCGTGAACAAGAGCTTCTGAGCTATTTCGGTGCCTTCCCATTCGTAACACTTGCTGAAGTTCACAATCTCCGATGCCATCAATAAATGTCTGCACCGCAAATAGGTGCAGTGCGGTGGACCTACGAAAATCTTCTGGTGCTTCAGGATAGGCCTATCTAATCAATCTGTCAATACTTGCTTCAAACTCTTGAAGACTCTCCACGGAACGTTGTCGTCTTGTTCTCAACTGACCGTAGTACACATCTCGCAAATGTTTATCACCATACCGTAATTCTAGAGCTTTTATCAACTCGGCATATATGTTCTGGCTGTTAGGTGGCACTTTCTGTAGTAGTTCTGCCGCGGGTCCTTTTAATGCGAGAACGAGTGTGACTGCCTTGTCTTTCTCTGTCCAATTATTTGCGCATGCAGCAGCTTCAAATTGGCGGAGGTACGTTGCCCAGTGACTGCTTCCGTCAAAGGTTGGAGCTTGGACATGAACTGTCCCTACTGCAGGCAAAGTTACTTTCTCTGTTGATTTATTTTCTGTGTCTTTTTCTGTCTTTGTCATTGGTACAGACTGTTCAGAAATTTGTTTTGGTTGTATTTTCATAAACTGTTCAACTTCATTTTTAATTTGCTCTTTTATATTTGCCATTGAGTTTTCTACTGCGGATATTTTATTTGACACAGATTCTTCTATGACAGATATTTTTGTAGACATCGATTCTTCAACAATCGAAACAGATTTTTCTACTTCAGCTATTTTTAATGTCATTGATTCTTGTACCTCCGATATTTTATTAACTTGTTTATTAAGCTCACCTCGTAGGAGACCCAACTCTGCAGCGGTTTGTTCTTGTGTCTGCTTTTGCTCCTGTATTAACTCCTTGATGTCTTCTGTTTCAGCTTACGTTCCTCTGCCTCCTGCTTACGTTCTTCTTTTTGTCTTTCTTCTGTTTCTAGCATTAGTGCTTTCTGACGTTCCTCAGCCTCTTCTCTTTCCTCCCTTCGTTTTCCATCCTGTCGTTTTTCTGCTTCTTCCGCCTCCTGTCGGCGTCTTTTCTCTACTTCCTCTCTTTCTTGTCTTCGTTCTTCTTTTGTATCTTCCCGTGTCTGCCGCAGCAGCGCTTGGAAAGCTTCCATCATCTGACTGGCATCCATTGTTTACCGATTAGTTACGAATTACCTCGTCTTGTACAAAGTGTCCACTGTTTCCACTGTTAACCGTTCTATCCCACTTCTGACACCACTGTTACGACGGTCTACTTGATCGTCGTAGGTACAGTGGAAAACAAAATAAGTACAAGACACCAATTGAGTCACTAATTACTAGCTTCAATTTTCACAGTTAAACAGTTCGTAATTAACAACACAGTCTCTTATAACAAATCAAATAAAAATAAAATTGTTCACACTCAAATAATGTCAACTAATATTAAAACACAATTGTATTACAATATACCGTCCGATTATAAAACACAACACTTAACTAATAACCACTTGAACGCGCACAGTAATATCGCCCGATAATAACTCTCGAACCCCACTATAAATATATCGCTACTATACTGAACTTAAGGCCGCTGCTGCCATGCATTTATACCTCAGTTCAAGTCCAGAACGTTCCAAATTGCGTCTTAGCGCCCGTGTGAACTATGTAATTAACTGCGGCCTTGACACAGTCCGCGCGGCTGGCGGCTTCGAGAAAACTCTCGCGGATGCGTTGACAGTCATACGTGATGCCACATACATTAGAGCGAGATTCTTCTGGCACATTCGACAAACACGTAGATTGTTCTGTGATGTCGTAACAATATTAAATACCATGCCTATTATATGAATTCACCTAAAAATGTCATTAATGTTGTGATCGTGTCATCGACCTCAAGTGTGTTTTGCCTCGTTGCATCGGCATAACGTTTGTGTTGAGGAAAACCATTGGTGTATGTTGTGTGTATATGTAGTTGTGGTTATTGGTTGTATCGTTGTACGTTGCTGGTTGTTGTTATTTTTGTTAGTTCCTTGGATGAGATTTCTGTAATGCTCGCACTCTTAATAACTGGCAGGATGATTGCCTTTACAAAACACGCATTTGGCAGGGGTTTCTCTAAGGTTTTTGCAGTCTGTTGTGCTGTGTGACCCTGCACAGTTGACACAAACTAATCGTATAGTAGAGTAGGATTTGGAGTCGACGTACTGTTGGCATCGTTTCTGAATGATACTAGTTGTAATTGAGTGCGGTTGTATACCTTTGTTTTGTTATTTTATAAACGTCTCTGTTATTGCCTACTGGCTCAAGGTCTACAAGGAACATGTTTAATGGCTCCTTAGTGACTCTACAACGTGCGTTAATTATATTTCTGATTTTGTGTCCGAGATTCAATAAGTCCTGTTTAATGTCTGCTATATTTGTTGAGTGACGTAAACATCTGATTAATATTCTGAATGCCCCCGTTCTTCTTTTAATTGGTATGCGTGGTGAAATATAACCTTTTCTTTGACTAGTTTACGGTAGGATTCGGGTGAATGGCAGTTTACTATGACAACCTTATCAGGCAAAGATTTGGTATGGTGCTGTTCGTCTTCTACGATGTTCCTAATTTGTTGCACCATGGCGCTATAATTTGTAACGACAGGTATGCAAATTGGAGGGGGATTTGATGGTTTTGTCATTGCCACTGACGATTTGTCAGGCGAAGCTACTTCAGTTCCTTGTCTAACGGAGCGAACCGATTGTTTTTTCTGTTTTGTACTCATGGCATGTTTGTTTCATATATCGGACTTTTCTTCTTTTGGTATTCCTAACTTTTATCAGTCGCCAGCCATTCTTTTAATTTGGGTGAGTTACACTGTCCTCGTCGCTGGTGAATGACATTGGCACTAAAATCTGGTGAGATTGTCGGTTGAATGGGTCATGTTAGGTGTTGAATTTGTTGGTACATTGCTGAAAAATAGTTTGTGGAAGCCTGTTGGATTGGCGTAAATTGATGAGATGAATTCGGCAAGCCTATGTTGTGTGTTATCGGCTGAAATTGCATATCGGGTAGTTGAATCAGCCCAGCCGATCGTTATACTGTTTACTATGGACTGTATTTTTTTATCAGGGCATGTACCAAACTAAGCATTATTTTCTTAGTCAGTGGCTGTGTGTGTAGTACATACACAAACACACGTCTTCACACCCACGAGCGCACGTACGCGCAAGGGAACAAAGTATAGAGGGGGCACCTCTGAAGTAGATGAGAGTTTGTTTATGGCTTAAAGAATAGACTGAATTCTTAAGTTACTACTTACAATAATAATAGCACTGAACACAGCGACTTGGTTATCGCTATTTACAAGGCGAACCAATACTGATCCGTCCACGACAACGTCTCATGACGAACTGAGGGTAATGTGACATTGTGGGTGTTTTCCGTATTCTATCGGTTCACTATAAACAAGTTAGTTAAGTGTGTGTGTGTGTGTGTGTGTGTGTGTGTGTGTGTGTGTGTGTGTGTGTGAGAGAGAGAGAGAGAGAGAGAGAGAGAGAGAGAGAGAGAGAGAGAGAGAGAGAGAGAGCTTTTATTAAAGTGGTATAATTTTTAAAGTCTTGGGGACTAATTTTAGTATAAACGTCAGCAATACTTTATACGTCATAGAAATATCAAGGTCATTCAGATGGATGATGCTTGGCTAAAACGTATATCATCTATTTAGCAGACAATGCTTTGCAGAATCGGCATTCGTTACCACAAATACAACCTCTGGCGACGGTAAGTGAACAATATGTCAACACAGATATGCTTCATTGAAATTCTGGCTTGACCGCTTTTAATAGTTGACTGTGCGTGCGCGCGCGCGCGCGTGTAACATAATGGTCTGCGCTGCATTCTTCACTCAGAAGTGTCATTATGATATAATTTAGAAAGTCTGTACGTGCGCGCGCCTGCGAGAAGGAGAGAGTATCATCATCTTGATAAGCAGTACAATCTGCAGAATGTGCTCATTCAGTCGCGTATCTAGTTTCCAGTTTTCTCTGGTTGCTTAAATATCAACGTTTATTTTTTGGCTCACACACGAGCGCGCGCAAGGATGAATGTATTATTATATAAATATTTTAATATTTAATTCAGACTTTCTCCGACACGTGTTCCGCGAAAGTCATCTCTACCCTAAAGGGAGAGGAATTGCATAATAATGACCATGCGAGCTCCACACGGACCGTCTATTCGGTACGGTCATCTTCTCGTGTCACACAGTTCGTCACTTTCATTTTTTTTTGTCAATTCAAGAAATCGATCATTGTCATAATCGAACTTATGTTTATGTGTTCCCTTCTTCTTCTTTTTTCTGTATATCATGGATAAAGCGTGTTGCCTATTGCCACACACTATTTCACTACCTGTGATTAAACTTCCTTTTCCGTGATATGTCTTATCCACTTTCATCTTTAACTTTTGGTTTTGTATATTATTACTTTTTTGAAATTCAATTCCTCCGCATAGCTTTCCATTCATATTCATTGAATCATGTTGTTATAGAATATATATATATATATATTTTAATCCTTGAAGGCTTAGTAGAATGTGGGTTTAGCGTTTGGCTAGTAATCTAGAGGTCCTAGATTGGATTCCCGGGCATACCATAAAAATCTAAATTATTTTTTTTAGGCCGTACGTCGACTGAGCCTGTGGAAATGAGTAACAGGAATACTTTTTGGAGTAGTAACGGGCGGCTGACCACACTACCGTCCTTGTATACCGAACGGATCAAATGCAGACTACCCTACCTAACTTCTAGACGGCTTAGGCGGAGCCGTTGTTGTTATTAATTAATCCTTACCCTGGATTCTCCGTACCTCTCAATTTCCGTTGGTTCTGTGGAAAAATTTTCGTTTCTCTTATTAACACGTTTTTTCCCTCAGATGTAAATCTCAGAATCGTAGAGTTAGCTGGTGTGCCATTTTGTTGTACGATCTTATAACTGTAAGCATAACAGTCTTATACCTCAGCCGTCTATGCATTGCTTTTATATAATTGAATATATTAAGTATGGTACGTCGTTATTTTGATAATTGAAGCTATGAATGATGCAAAAATTTGTTTCTTCGTAAAATAGAGCTGTCGTAGAATTTGGTCCAGGCTTAAACGTCTTTATTTAAAAATCAAGGGATTTAGCCGCTTTTGGAAACTTTTTTCTCATTATTTTTAAAAGCATCGACCAGTTATCGTCAAGAAATTGCAGAACGGATATTATATATGAATATGAATGTTACCGTACATACCCATGAATGTTACCGTACATACCCAGAAGCAATTAACCGGTTGCATTGGTTTCAAATAGTTAATCAACCATAGGTCTTAAAACTTTCTGTCATCTTGAGAGATGCTTGATACAAGCTATAATAGCTTTATACAAGCTACATCAAGCTATATACAAGTATATTAAAAACTAAACCGTTAAGTGTTAGCGGAGATTAAGTAACAAGTTTCTGAAGGACGTCCTCGACACAATCAGGACGAGTTTGTCATCATTATCGTCACATCCATTGTCATGTCGTCCTGTCATCACTGTTATTTTTTCTGTCATAATCGTCAACAATTTAAATATCTTTTGTGTATACTTAAATATGAATTTTATTGATTTTCATTTAAAGCCTGTTATAACAACAACCCAAGTGTATTAATAGTTCTTCATAGTTTATTGGTTTTACTTGAATCGTAAGTTCCGTTTTCTTAATTGACTCACAAGCGGCCATACTGGAAAAAGCAACAATGCCCCAACTGACTGCTTGCGCACGGTCCAATGTCGCACCATGCTTGAGAAACTGTTAAAATGTGGATGGCATGTGTGGCTGCAATGGGTTCCTAGCCACGTAGGCATCCTGGGAAACGTAAGAGCAGACGATTTGGCCAAAAAAGGAGCTGAAGCAGACCAACCAGTAGCCCCTATGACCTTGAAAGCTGCAAGAAACTTAATTAGCCGCTCCATAAGCAACCACACCAGAGAGATGATGAAGGAGCTGAGTGCAAACAAGAGATGGGAACGCCTGGCATCACAAGGTCCAATCTCCAGAAATCTAGAAAGATCGGAAGCGGTTGCAAGATTCCGACTAACAACTGGCCATGACTACCTACAAAGCCATCTGCACCGCATCGGGGTAGCAGAAGACAACAACTTCCCCCTATGGCACTCAGGCATGATGGATAGTGAACACCTGATGACGTGCATTGATCTCTCTGATACACCCCTGGATCCTGTTCATGCTACTGGGAGACTCGACGTCGCATGGCTGAGAGGCCAAGGACAGGCGTTGGATAAAGTAAAGTAAAGTAAGTACTTGAATCGTAAGTGATGTGCTTTTTAAATACAAATCTCATTACATTATGTTCGCACCCACGTATGTGACACTTGATGTCTCGCTACACCAACGTTATATAAATATAATGTAGTATAAACATTAATCAGATTTTGATTGTTTTGAACTGCAGTACCCAGTTGACAAAAACATCGGTTATGATAATTTTGCGGTAAGAATTTGTTCATAATGACGCTGTCGTAAATGGAATACTCGCATGTATTTAAATTATTCTACATTGTCATTGTCTTCTGCACAGTAATGACTTATTGGGAGTGTTTTAATTAAATACCAGTTGTGCATAAAAACCATAAACGAGATTTTTTGCATTCAAAAAATTATCTTATCAAATCTTCGGACTAATATTAATGTTTTGTGTTACGCATGACCTTGATGTTTCGTGCTTCCTATTTTATTTTTAGCATTCTTTGTTCGCACATGTTTTGTGATCACATTTTCTAATTTCCTTGATTTCCTTTACTTCAGCAGAACGATTCAAGCTGTCTTACCAAAACACCGCCCACTGGATTTTTCCAACAAGTCTAAAGCTAACTGAAATGAAAACTGGAATCTGTGAATTTTGGAGTTAATGTTCTATAAATATTTTACGCAGTTTGATTTTTCACATATCGCAAAACGTGTACGCACGTTTTATTAAACCTTAGAATTTCTTATTGTTTCAGATTGAAAATTGACTGTACCTTAATTTAATATAACCTAATTTTAATTGGTGGTGTTTCGTGGTCTCAGGTGTGCTGTACGTTGAGATTGATCTTGTCATTCTATTTGTGTTTCTAATTTTCATCTCTTTTTATATAATGTTATATATGACAGTTAATCTGGACCATGTTTCCCACCATGTCAATACTACTTTAATTCTGAGAAATAGTCGATTTTGTGACCGAATTCAAAATAGAGATTCTCGGCTTCAAAGATTCAAATTCGAATCTGCTCTGAATAGTTGAAACATCCTAAGTACACTTAGTACTTTATCTAAAGTAAAGTACCAAGCCAAAGTCTAGTATACGCTATAATACAGCAGTTGCTAGGAGAAAGGTGACATTCGAACTTCATCATTGTCTAGATTTACAATCTGCTTGAAAGTTGATTAATTACATAATATAACCAACTAGACATTCATACACGAGAACAATAATTATCTAAATCTTTAAACAAAATTTCTAATCTCTTCTCATGTCAGGTAACCGGAAAGGTAGGCCTACCTTGTGAAAATTAGCCACATTTATGTAGTTGAAGTTATAAGATAATTTTAAGAATCGTAGTCAATGGAACGAGAAGCAGGTCTCAGAAGCGTCACTATTTTGGCGTTAAAGAACGGTAACATTCATATCTCGGTAAAAAAATTACTGGCCTTTGTGTCTTTATTTCGATTAGATTGTATTAACGTTGTAAGACATTAAGAACGTTGTAAGTTAACGTTGTAAGACAAAACATTCTTGGTAAGAGTCACATGTGTAACCCCTCTTTAACTTAGGCAGTTAAAAAAAAGATTATTTTTTTTGAAATTTTTTTTTTTTTTTTAAAAGAGGGGCCACAAGTTAATTAGGACTAGACTAAAGCCTAGAGAAGCCAAAAATGCGCTGGATCCAGTGAGACGGGACTTGCAATGAAAACTCATAAATTAAACAATCAATAAATCCCTTTTATTATTCCATCTCGCTTGGTAAACAAAATTAATAACAAAATCAATAAACCTAACAGTCAGAAATTTATTATCCCCTTAAATGGTTAATTAAAATAATTTATTCACCTTCAACAATGTCACCTGAAAATAATTATTAACACCTATAAAATATATTTGCTATCTCTCTTTAAAAATGAATTAAAATTTAAAATCATTACTGTTCTTGAAATAAAGTTTCCTGTAAAATATTAATAATATAAAATTTATTTTATATGTTCTCTTTAAAATGATCGATTGAACTTAATGGAGATAAATTGTATAGACTCCTTGATAATATTAATTATAATAATAAATTCTCAAACAAATTAATTAAAAATTAAATGGTGAAAATTCATATACTTGTTGTTAAAGTTAATTAAAATAAATTATTTTCTTAAAGAAATAATCAGCAGAGAATAATTGAGATAGAATAAACACTTGTTATAAAAAATTAAAAGGATATATATATATAATCCTATGTTTCCACTTTCTTTTATAAAAACCCTATATCTAAACTCCCCACCAAAAATACACCTAAATGTACAATACATATAACCCCCCAAAATACACACACAAATATACAAAACATCACATGTTCCACAATACAATACAATTATACAAAGTTCTCTTGCCACGCCCTTTTCTTACCCCCATGAGGTATATTAAAAATTTTTTTATAGACATCCCTGTTAGGATTACAATATTTACTTGGTTCACATCAGGTGTATTAGCTTATGCTTAAGCAACTTCAGTAGTCCCCAGGACATAATAAATTCCAAAATTTGGCTAAGTGCCTAATACTGTTATAAAATTCTACCCACTGGGCTGTTATACTGTAAGAAATAAAAATTTAGAAACCAATGAACACCCCCCAGTTATCATAATTAATTAATAGAATTTATATATATAGAAACATTGCTAAATTGTGAAAATAGAAATATGTCATGAATATTATAACCCTTTTAAAAAGTACTTTTGGCCCAGAGACCGACATGTTAGTTTGCCAGTTGATGCATAATTTAACCTGTCTGAACAACACGTTCCATACTGTATGAACAGGCATCAGCTCAGGATTAAACTTGTGAAAATCCACCTAACTACCCCAGAAATTTCTATAGCATATGAACCAAACTGAATTTAAAATTTAGAAAAATATATATATATAATGAACACTAAATTGAACCCGAGAAATTACCAATTAAATGAATGACTTAAAAGCTGTAAAGAAACACATATACTGAAATAAGAGGGAATTATACGTTTGAAGGTTGAACTGTCTAAAATACATGCCAGTCTCTGAGCTGACAATTTTACAACAAATTTAATAAAATATACAAATAATTTTACACCCAGTTCACACACTAAACTGTCCCGTTAATTGGGGATCCAATTAAATGTTTAAAAACTTGAAGGTGTTGTGGTTGATAGATAGAACTGGTTCACTGGGTATTATTGAGTGCTGACTCTACGTGTACATAATATATTGGTTTTGTATCACCTGATTTTTGTCCATGGGGTTGAGGTGGCAATCTCGTGGCCTACATTACAGGTGTTGGTGTGGCTTCCTGGCCATTGCTCTGGTCGATGAAGTGAGAGCTTTATGGTGTTACAGGTTCAGGTCATGTTGGGCTTTTTCTCGACATGTTCGGTAGACCCGCAGTCGTGTATATCTTAGCCTATCATAGGTGGTATGATGGTTGACGAAAATATTTCTTCATCTTCCGGAGTAGCAAGAAAATGCGGCCATCAGCCACGGGCTTTTATGTGAGACGAAGTTAAATAGAATCACTTCCTCCGTTCTCGTTTGCCTACGGCATCTGTCACCAGATGCCAGCACGTCTCAGGCACTTAATCAGCTTAGAATTAGTGCCTTATCTTCGCTACAAGAGCGCAGCAGCGATTAAAGCGCTACAAATTAGTTCTGCGTTTAACTACAGGCCGTTATATACTGGTTTTGCGCCGTCTCTCCACTAGAGTTCGGCACACCCTCACCCCAAAAGGGCAACATAGTTGCCCCAAGGCTAACTCACAGCCTCTTGGCTAGTCCTAGGAAATCTCAGAAATTTAATCGCTCTCGGGAGAACAGAGGCTCAGGGTGAAAACGAAGTACGAGGAAAGAAGAGGAAGTGTAGAGTGTGAGGGTACTGCATGATGACTTGATCAGGGTCAGCATCCGGCACAAGAGAAAGAAGGAGAAAAGATGAAAGACGTCGAAATCAAGAGCACCGTCTGAGTTCTGACCTCCCAAGGCCTCCCAAACCGAGACCCAACTAAGGACAACTACTAACCCCCCCTTTCTCACAGGACTGGAAAATCTCAACGCCACTGCGACCATCCCCACGCGACCCTCTCCGCCAGGCCAACCCCACAGGACCGCCCCAACACGTCACACTCTCTGGTGACCACCACCTACTCCTCCTGCTGCCACTCACATACGCGTCCGGAGACCAAAACAAGGTATCTATTACCTTGATATGTGAGTGCTCATAACACTACTGTCCACATCTGGACTAATCAGCCATATGCTGCAAAACAAGGCATCACATCCTTGACATATTAGACTGGCCCTAAAAAAAAACATCCCTACACTAGGGCGGACGGCCCCGATTAGCCGGACAGAGAAAACCGCATAGAGGGCACGCGAACATCAATCCCTTCATTTCTCTTCAATACACTGCATAACTATCAAGGGGGGTTTACTTCAGCACAACTTCGTCTAACGACCCACATTTAATTCAAAAATCTACCAGAGAAATCACCCAGGGAATGCGGCATGGCCAGGACCCTACAATAATCAACATTAAACTACTACAAAAGAACAAGAAAACTACACCACCTTATCACACTCCATCATAAAACGACAACTAACAATCTAACACTAACATCCCTACACCAACCTAGTCACCACTCTTCCAACTAACTTCTTTTCTAACTCCTTTGATATTTTTTTTTCTCTTTCCTTTTCTAATTTTTTATTTGTTTTTTGGTTTTTTGTTTTCTAAGGGGAGGGGTAGGAAAATTGGGAAGATGAAAAGGGCAAGGATCATTGAAAGTTCAACAGCTAGGACTAAGGATAAGGACACGGTTCCCTCCGAAAATAAGGATGGGTGGAGAAAACCAAGGCTCGCGGAGGCAAGGGCGCAACCCTGAAGTAGATGAACACCACTGGGACTGTGGGGAACATCTACCCGCTACCCGTTAACCGCTACTTCTCACCTTTTTGTGACGAACTTTAGGAACTCGTTCCTTTTGGACACCTCTCTCTGAGAAACTATCTCGTTTTGAGCTGTACTGATTTGTTTCTCCTGAATTAGAATCAAGGTAACTTACCTGACTACTCTTACCCCGATTTGGATTATCCTCAACCTCTAACTCCTCTGCTTTTACCTTCTTCTCTTCTACAATTTCCCCTGGTTCTCTTTCTTCCACCTCTTCCTTTTTTCCTCTACATAATCCAAATCACCATCTCGACACTGCACATCTTCATCCTCTAGTTGCTCACCTGGTCCGCCTGAAACTTCTTTCCATTCCTCGGAATCCTCAACACTACTTACAGAAAGCGTCTGCACATCTTCACACACTACATCATTCTCACTCACACACTCCACAACGCTGCCTCCCAGTTTCTCCTCAACTTCTACCTCATCTACCTCTACCACACTTGCAGCCTGGACATCCACTTGTCCATCCGCAACCTCAGAAACACTTGCAGCCTCCCTAACACATACACTTATACTCCCCTGCGTAGCATGTGCAGACCACTCTTCTGCCTCCTCCTTCGATTCCACTTCTTCACCACTTTCAGCAACTAGAACTTCCTCAACATTTCCCAACCTGGAATCCAGCTGTCCAGGTCCATGTGCAATGTCTAAATTAAATTCTACTGACGATGGTAAAACTCCACCATCAAGTGACTTCTCATCTCCCGACGTAGGCGATGATGATGTTACCGGATCTGGATCCCTCACGAACAACACAGGAACAAATTCTGCGACATCTGGATTCAACCATGACGTCCTCTCTGAGTCCTGTATTGATCCATAGAAGTTACTTCGCTTTTCTGCTTTCTCCTCACCTGCTTCATCCACAACTCTATTAGGCACTGGTAATTCCTCTGGAAGCTTTAAAGTTTCCTTACTCTCCAAATAGGAATAACCCCTACTTGCCGATGTTGGTTTACTAATGTAACTTCTTCTTTCCCGGTTCGTTTCGTATTTATTTATTTTATCTGCTGTAACCGTTGTTACAGTCCTCTCACTTGCCACCCCCTTGTAGCCTCCCTTACTTCCTGAATATTCAGTTTTTCTCCAACCGCCATGTTTGTCCTTGTTAGCTCTCCCTGACAGACCACTGGAGTATTGGACATCTGTATCAGCTCTTCCCTGGTACTCGTCCCCTGCTCGGACAGTATTCGAAACCACACATAACCGGCATAGATCCGCGAAACAACGTGGACGTTCCGCGAATATCAAACGCGATCTCTCTTGGGGATTCAGTCCTTCCAGAATTACTTGTATGACTTCCGTCTCGGGCAACCCTAATCTTAATACCCGGGCAGCTTTCCGTATGTCCTGCACGAAGTCCCCCAACGCCTCTCCGTTGGCCTGTAAACGATAGAATGAATCTAACCTAAGCTGGGAACGTCGTCGATGTGGTATGAAGTAATCCAACACTTCCCCATGAAAAGCGTCGACAGTGCCGCCCCGACGCAGAGTGTTGGTGACCAACCCTGCCAACGAACCCTGGCAATACGGGTATATAAGGGACAAGACCTCCCCATCGGATACACCCGGATAATCTGCCAACTGCAGGACAAGATCCAAGAAGACCAGCAACCCATCCTCATCAAATCCATCTACCACCGAAAGTTTCTGGAGAACTCCTGAAAGGGGGTGGGGCAATTTCTGAAAGCATACCGCCGCCAGAATTACACAATTCACAATACACTATCAACAAAACATAACTCCCACAAAAACCTAACACCCTACAAACTAATGACAATAATACACAGGAATCAGAAAAACTCGAGTACTAAACCTTCCTTCAAGTAGACTGCGGGTCCACCTACCGTTGCGAGGACCCAGCCCACTGACCTGAACTGCTCTCACTCAACGACTCTACACAAAATGGAACGCGACACACACACTAACACACAACACGACAAAAACACCGACCAACGAAAAATATTTAAAAATATTTTCAATATTTCTTCGGCTACCGTATATCGGAGGAGACCGACTGCCGATCGGGCCATACCGCATAATTAAAACACCTCCCCAAATATGGGCAAGGTAATACTCCAACCATCTCCACCCAGGCACAGATCTGCGATAAGTCCCGTTTCCCAAGGAATGTCCCCTTCTAAAATTTCTCACCACGTGGCACTATCAACTATTCAAGGCGGGCAGTACATGTACATATATAACACAAAACCTTAAACCTAGCAAAAATATTCACCTTTAGATATAGGGCCTTTCAAAATTTTTCTAAGTTCCATTAGAACTCCCACAATGTTTCCTAAGTTTGCAAGCCCCGTCACACCCACAGGACCCACGGGTTGACCCTAATCTCAACCACGCTCTGCTACCAAATGTAGTAACCCCTCTTTAACTTAGGCAGTTAAAAAAAAAGATTTTTTTTTTTTTTTTTTTTAAGAGGGGCCACAAGTTAATTAGGACTAGACTAAAGCCTAGAGAAGCCAAAAATGCGCTGGATCCAGTGAGACGGGACTTGCAATGAAAACTCATAAATTAAACAATTAATAAATCCCTTTTATTATTCCATCTCGCTTGGTAAACAAAATTAATAACAAAATCAATAAACCTAACAGTCAGAAATTCATTATCCCCTTAAATGGTTAATTAAAATAATTTATTCACCTTCAACAATGTCACCTGAAAATAATTATTAACACCTATAAAATATATTTGCTATCTGTCTTTAAAAATGAATTAAAATTTAAAATCATTACTGTTCTTGAAATAAAGTTTCCTGTAAAATATTAATAATATAAAATTTATTTTATATGTTCTCTTTAAAATGATCCATTGAACTTAATGGAGATAAATTGTATAGACTCCTTGATAATATTAATTATAATAATAAATTCTGAAACAAATTAATTAAAAATTAAATGGTGAAAATTCATATACTTGTTATTAAAGTTAATTAAAATAAATTATTTTCTTAAAGAAATAATCAGCAGAGAATAATTGAGATAGAATAAACACTTGTTATAAAAATTAAAAGGATATATATATATAATCCTATGTTTCCACTTTCTTTTATAAAAACCCTATATCTAAACTCGCCACCAAAAATACACCTAAATGTACAATACATATAACCCCCCAAAATACACACACAAATATACAAAACATCACATGTTCCACAATACAATACAATTATACAAAGATCTCTTGCCACGCCCTTTTCTTACCCCCATGAGGTATATTAATAATTCTTTTATAGACATCCCTGTTAGGATTACAATATTTACTTGGTTCATTACACATCAGGTGTATTAGCTTATGCTTAAGCAACTTCAGTAGTCCCCAGGACATAATAAATTCCAAAATTTGGCTAAGTGCCTAATACTGTTATAAAATTCTGCCCACTGGGCTGTTATACTGTAAGAAATAAAAATTTAGAAACCAATGAACACCCCCCAGTTATCATAATTAATTAATAGAATTTATATATATAGAAACATTGCTAAATTGTGAAAATAGAAATATGTCATGAATATTATAACCCTTTTAAAAAGTACTTTTGGCCCAGAGACCGACATGTTAGTTTGCCAGTTGATGCATAATTTAACCTGTCTGAACAACACGTTCCATACTGTATGAACAGGCATCAGCTCAGGATTAAACTTGTGAAAATCCACCTAACTACCCCAGAAATTTCTATAGCATATGAACCAAACTGAATTTAAAATTTAGAAAAATATATATATATAATGAACACTAAATTGAACCCGAGAAATTACCAATTAAATGAATGACTTAAAAGCTGTAAAGAAACACATATACTGAAATAAGAGGGAATTATACGTTTGAAGGTTGAACTGTCTAAAATACATGCCAGTCTCTGAGCTGACAATTTTACAACAAATTTAATAAAATATACAAATAATTTTACACCCAGTTCACACACTAAACTGTCCCGTTAATTGGGGATCCAATTAAATGTTTAAAAACTTGAAGGTGTTGTGGTTGATAGATAGAACTGGTTCACTGGGTATTATTGAGTGCTGACTCTACGTGTACATAATATATTGGTTTTGTATCACCTGATTTTTGTCCATGGGGTTGAGGTGGCAATCTCGTGGCCTACATTACAGGTGTTGGTGTGGCTTCCTGGCCATTGCTCCGGTCGATGAAGTGAGAGCTTTATGGTGTTACAGGTTCAGGTCATGTTGGGCTTTTTCTCGACATGTTCGGTAGACCCGCAGTCGTGTATATCTTAGCCTATCATAGGTGGTATGATGGTTGACGAAAATATTTCTTCATCTTCCGGAGTAGCAAGAAAATGCGGCCATCAGCCACGGGCTTTTATGTGAGACGAAGTTAAATAGAATCACTTCCTCCGTTCTCGTTTGCCTACGGCATCTGTCACCAGATGCCAGCACGTCTCAGGCACTTAATCAGCTTAGAATTAGTGCATTATCTTCGCTACAAGAGCGCAGCAGCGATTAAAGCGCTACAAATTAGTTCTGCGTTTAACTACAGGCCGTTATATACTGGTTTTGCGCCGTCTCTCCACTAGAGTTCGGCACACATGTTCTCCTTAGATTATCCAAACAAAGCAAGTTTAAGGCTAAGTTGGGTAAACTTATTATTACCTTTAAAACAGTAGGCAGTAGGCTCAAAGAAGATAAAGCTGTATAATTTATTTCGCCCGTGTAGTGTACATATGGAATAATAAGACAAACATTAACCACTTGTATACTTAAAGCTCGCTAACCAAAAATGGAAAGTATAGATCTAAGGTGACATCAAGTTAACAAACTGCTAATTCGTAAAAGAATGCAGTATTTCGTTATCATCATAGTTTGATTTATGTCGACTTTTCCTATTTTTTTTCAAATTTCTGTCTTTCTAGGTCTTTTCTCAAGCTCATATCCTTGTATTTGTCTTCTTTCTTTTTCTTTGACTGTGTGGACTTTTTCTGCTTTTATGTTGCCAATTCAGTACTTGTTTATGGATTCTGTGACCAGCCACTCGTTGGACGTGTCGATACAAAATTAGTTGTTTATTCCTGATATCATCTATAACTGAATGTATAACTCCCATATTTTCCCCAGTCTATCCATTCTGACTCCAAACATCCTTTCTCTTCTAACCCTTCTGCTGCTGCAATACTTTCAGCACCTTGACTTTACGTTTCAATAGCATTGCCTCAGAACTATAAGTCATAATACTTTATACCACAGCATTAAAAATCTGCTGTTTAATCTTCTTTGTAATTTTATCGTGATACGGGATAATTCATTCGTTGCGGTTAATAAGTTTAGATGTCTAGATGGAACTTTTGTCACCCAATCGTCTAGATAACATGGATACAAAAGAAATAGGGCATACTATGCTAACAGTAGACGACTGTGAAGCAAACTCATTAATAACAACACAAAAATGAAAATATATAAGACACTTATTAGACCGGTTGTTATTTATGGAAGTGAGACGTGCATTAAGAATTTAAAAAACATTTTACGACGTAGGCCTACTTGTAGCTCGTTTAAGAAAGATGATGAATGGAAACTAATAAGAAATAACGAGGAGATAGATGAGATATTGAAGCATGAGAACATGCTTGATTTATAAAAGTTCAACATACACAATGGCTAGGTCACATAGAACGAATGCATGGTCTATATACCAAAGAAAATCCTTAGAGCATAGGTGTATAAAAGCAGAAACAGGGACTCCGTTGGGCTATAGTGCCGCCGAAGAAGAAGAAGAAGAATGTTGTTATGCCATAGGGTATTGCTGAATAAGCCAATAGCTTTCATTCTGTAGCCATTAGCCCAGCACCTGAATGCCAGATACCGTAGTTGAGTGCTCGCCCTTAGGAGAAGTTTAGAGACGAGACTTGAGATAGAATCAGTGAAGACTTGTTCCGTCGATGGTCGAATCGGAACACCAAACTGCTGGTAGTCAACCAGACCGGAAATCACCTCATCCCTTCTTTAATATAAACCATTTTTGCCCATTTTTGTTCCCCTTGTAACAGACAAAATTAATTAATTTTTAACGAGTCAGGATTCACTCAATTCAATTTATGAGAAATAGTCAATTGATTGCATCTTTCTTTGATTATAGTACTCGGTTGTCTGTTGTAAACATCCCCCCTCCTACAATATACACAAACTAATACGTTACTAATTGCCTACGACGACGTGTTGTCAGAAGTTTGTTATTGAAAGTTGGAATATTTTCGGCGTGGCTTGCTTTCGATTTCCAATGTGTGATTGGCGTGAATATTTATTTCAAAGCCGTTTAACAAGATAAAATATAGTCGTCGATGTGAAGTATTTCTCGTACAATCCAGTTTAACTATCAAAATGAATGCTGTAACGCCGCGTGAAGCCGAAGCTGCGAGTCTAGTAATTACTATCGTATGTCATGTAAAAATTACTCTAATACGTTAAATACAGTTATATTCATTTATCAGATTGGTCGTAATGGTGGAATCCGTAATTAAGACTACACTGAAGTTCTACGCTTTACTTAAACACGTGTTTTTTGTTTTAAACCCGCAATGTTAGATTGCAAAAAATCGCAAGGTTTTGCGCGCGCGCGCGCGCGCGCGTGTGTGTGTTAACAGCTATTGCAAACGAATTTTAAATAATGACAGGAATCACGCTCGTGCTGTTACCGGCTGTTTTAGAAGAAACAAGTTCCATCACACGTAATTTGGAAATTGGTTTTAATTTATCAGACTGGGAACGTGTGAACATGTTTTGCATACACAAACTTAATTATTTCTACATAATTTTTTTTCTTTGTATATATTTTGTCTTACGCTAAATATACTGAAGGCAGATTTAGACACTTTACAGATAATACACACACCGTACGAGAAGTGGAATATGTAAAAAAAAATCGAGATTGTATAAGCAGACAATAATATACGTCTACAATTAAACAATTTTTAAATGTATTTAAAACTATCGTGCTAGATTTGTTGTATCATGCTGGGTATTTCAAATCATTTATATCGTCTGCAGCCGATTTCGGGGCCGGTCGGCACCGAGTATACCGTTCGAATGCTTCTAACGCGACATCCTATTTACGAGAAAGAGCATCGAGTTTTGTGTAACAGTTTTAGGCCATCGAACCACATAAGGTATCTCATTAACATGAGGTCGTTTGAATCTGGTCTGTCGCTGGTCTATGCGGGTTGGCAAACTGGCAGACCACGCCACTACACCTCAAGTCGTCTCATCTCTTATAAAATGTAAGCCTTGAATCCATTTTTCCCTATTAATCGATCAAATTAGTCATTATTTATCGAGTCAGAACTCTCAGTCGGCTCAATTTATGGATTTCCAATTGGCGAACTGCATCCGTTAAAATTCAAGGTAAAATTGGGAATAGATATAACGATAAATCTGGTGAGAGAAGCTACTAACGACTAAAAGTACAGAAAGAGAAGTGCAATTGATACCCGTTCTTATCAGACATGTCGAGTTTTTTCGTCAACATAATTAAACTGTTTAAAACATTAATATTAATTAAGTTTTTACACATTACGTAAAGCTACAGACAGTTAACATATCATATTAAACGATAAATACAATTTAGTGGTTAAGTCTAACTTTTGCTAAACTTGTGTTGCTACCACTAATACTCACTTACACTTCCATGGGCGCTTTAAAGCCTCTCGGCTCATCTTCAGATGGAAACAACTAGCAGTCTAATAAGACAAAACAATAAACACATCTATCCTCATATGTACCGCATGAAGTCTTTTACATAGTTTTTAACATTTTGACGCCAACATGTTTAAGAAAAAGTCAAAATAAAACATCGACTGCATCACAACATAACTGGAACAATTTACGCCAGGTACCTTCCCATCTTCTCCAGCATTCTTTATATCAGGTAATCTTACGTTAGATAGTTGGCTCCTTCCATCTCTACACTGCTGATTTGTACAAGTCATTAACATTGACAAATATTGATCATGCCTCCATTCACGTGTTTTCTTCACTTTTCCTACAGCGCTTCATTCCTCTGCAGTGTAGAAGAGTATCACTGGCGTCCGTCATACCGATATTACCATATATGGATTCTGGCCCTTTTCTTCTTTAGTTACCTGGCGTTATATAAAACTTACATAACTTTATCTTGATGCCTTCCTGTGAAGGGAACCTGTCTCATTGCCTTACATCAATACAAGTATTGCCACTGTTACTAAATGTGGACATTTGTCTATTTGCTTCTTTTTTTTTTTGTTACGTAAGTTTTAATAACGTTTTAATCTGAGCAAAAGCAATCTGGTTGAACTGACATAGGAGGTTAATAAGAGTTGACAGTTATTTTAAAATTTAAACATAAATGGTTTCGATTCGGCTAGCTTAAGATGACGACACAACTTGCTGAAGTAGACAAAATAAGGAGACCAACCACCAACTACTCACATAACTGGATACCGCTAGGAGAAATAATCGTACGGACTCTCCGGTTCTTCATGTTGAATAAATCAAAAAAAGGAAATAGATGTAGGGAAAGTCTTAAACTACCTACATTTTCTTACACATCATAAATATAAAAAACTGAGTTTGCATAATTATTGCCGCTGAACACGCTGAACCTCTTACCTAAAAAAGACATTAGTGAAATTGAATTTTAAATATTAAACATAATTAAGATCTTTTAATGAATTACGAATTCAAGAATTCAATTAAGCAAACTTGTAATAATGATTATATTATTATTTAATTTTGATTTATTATGTTATAAATATATTAAAAGTATATATTATATTTTAAAATCTATAAACAACTTACAGAAAAAGGAAAAAGTTATATTTATGTTAATAAATTATATTATTAGCTTACATTTTCTTGGTTAATATAATCCATCTGTTTTATCGTTTAAGATTATAGATTTGTGAACCATCTGTAACAGTAACCTAGACAAATGATATTATTGTTGATTGATTTACTAGTTGAGTAAACCAAACTAGAAAGAAACACCAATACTCACAGACACACAGATAAAGTTACCCCCCACACACACACACACATACACACACACACACACACACACACACAACACTTGTACAGGGGATTAGGAGATTCTCCTTTGTTTGAATGAAACAAACAAATAAAAGGGACATTAGATGGTATAAAACTAAGAATGTAGGGATCACTCATTTCTCCAGCGGTGTGTTGTGATAGTGTCTCACGACGCGCAGTTAGACCGTGACTCCAGCTAACCATAACTAGAAGTTCTATCTAACAGAGTCGACTGTAAACGTTAAAGCAGTCAGGCATAATGATGAACGTATTGCCTTACTTCTTCTGAATTGCTCTGTTTTGATGTACACAGATTATTATCCGTACAGACGATGAGCAGGTATAAATATAAATCTGATTAGGAGATTCTTTCGAAATGTTAATTTTATATATGGTATACTACAGACCATATGCTATAAAAACTATATGTATTTTTGATTTTGATTCCGATAACACACACACACACACACACACACAATATTATACACAATGAAACTAACTTCTGTATAAATAGTATATGATTACATATGAACCATATAAATCGTCAATTCCATTATTTGCTGCGACTGAAAGCTTATTGAAAGCTACTAGACCATGACGTAATTTATGGGTTATTAGAATGTAAACTTTACAACTGTTTCTGATCCCGCATTCCATTGACTCCGGTATGCAAGTCATTCTGCGATTACACTTATTTCTCCAAGAATGCGAGAAAAGTCATAATAATTCATTAAAGTATGTATGTAATCTACTTATAAATTCGACGTGAACTACAGAAATATTTCATACCACCTTTATGACAATCATCATTTAAATATTTGTTGAAGTCCCTATTACAGTTTAACAAATATCCAACGAAATTTTAATTTTTCGTCTCTGATCATGAGTGAGTGATGTGATTGTCTCTGTATACAAAGTCGGTGTCTCTTTCCCGTTCGTTTTCCAGTCTCTTTCTCCATTAGAGTCGAACAATAACAAGTCGTTACGCAATGTGATACATTTCTTAACAAACTTTGCAGTACTTTACGAAATAACGCACCCAATTTTTCCTTATCGTTCAATCTTGTCGTTCACTTCAGACGTTTTGTTCTGCCCATATTTCTTTATTTGTAAGCTAAACTTACTTTACGTTGCTTGAACTCAGAAACCTTGTTGTTGTGACACGGGCTTCAACGTCGTAGACAGTACAAGCGACTCTTGGGTAATGAAACAGATAAGGTACACACTTGACCAATTACCTTCAAACTATCTCCATCGCATATGTTCCGTGCACGTACATTTTCAGATATCCATTCAAATGTTTCGTTATTGAGGATATGTTTCATAATTTTATGCTAAGCTCACGGTTGAGTATAACGCCGCAACAGTCTCCACTGTGTGGTACGGGGAAGTTAGCTGTTCATGCAAACAACAACAAAGTGTAGCATTTCTTAAAATTAAGTAGAATGTATTAGACATAGGCTAAAACTACGGGAGAAAAGCTGAAGACTTCAAATCGTTAAAGAAAAATTCTAATAACAAGAGATAATAATTCAACTGAGTAGATATTTTCGTAGAATAAGAATATCAAACTTAGTATAGCTGTAAGGTTATGTTATTCTAGCTTGTACACACCCTTGTCCAGCGACGTACCTAGAATTTGGGTTTGGGGGGGGGTTAAGAAAAACAATTTAAGACTAATCAACATTACTATCTTCAAAGTCGCTGAAAAACGCATGATAACATCTTGAAATCAGTTCGATTTACCAGTAAATGGCAATAACACAATCAAAAATAGCGTTATTTAAACATCGTTAAAAGTTACTTATTGACTGAATTGATTTTCCTATATTTCATATTTCAAACGCATACCCTAAAGCTGTGTAATAAACCAGTTTCTATATTAGCTGCCATTATATTCGTACACAGCTGGAAACAATAAAATACAATTGCCTAAAAATTAACATAATAACAAAATTTGTCAACTTTTTCAATCCTCTGGGGTGCGGTCCCGTTCACCACGTAAATAAGTCCGCCCCGTTTCCCCGGTCAGTCCCCCCCCCCATAAATACTCCCCTGACCCTGTCAACAGTCCGTTCATCTCGACTTTTATTGTACTTTGTATATCGTTGAGACACGAGAAATGGTGTCTTGTGTGCGCATAAGCCGAGGCCGTTATGTTCAAGAATTTGATCAATATGCAGAACGTCAATCTATATGCCGCCCCAACCCGTGGCGGCGATAGCGTAGGGTGAGTAAAAGAACAGACAGACAGACCTTGGATAATTATATTTTACAAAAAATATGAATCTATAATGCGAAATTTTAAAAATATTTTCTGTCATGTGGGCGACCACCGAGCTGACCTCACCTTTCTAGTATTGTATAAGTGCAAACATTTTGTCAGTATTTGCATGGGATTGTGAATTCATTCAACTTCTAAATTGACAAAACGGTCCGAACAAAAGGTATCGTGGAGGCGGGCCGAGCTGTGGTAGCGGGATCGTGAATGTCACACCCATACTCGCATTGTCCTTCGAATTACTACTGTGTGACAAATGTAAAAAATCTGCCAATGTACACTGACGGGAAATGTAATGTTTACATAAAGTTCTCTATACTAATAGCAGTAACAGTGATTCGTTAGCTAAGTGTTTTGCAATGACCGTAATCAGCCGCACTGCACCGCCTACGTGGGAACATACGGAAAAGGGGCAAGGGGAGAAAACTGGATGACGTGGCAGTGAAAGATCAGATCAGGGTGGAATACGCAGTATATACTGTCTGGCCGCGACTGGATGATCGTAGCTGCTCCCTCCACCACGCGGCCGCTTGTAAGCGAGGTAGGGTAAAATGTGTGTACTATCCGTTTGGTTTACCCCCACTTAGCCTACCGTAGTACCCGGCCATGCTTCTCCCACCTTACACTATGCTCGATCATCGAATCGTGGCCATACAGTACACTTCAGTCAGCTGAAACACCGTTGCCACTATTCGTGATCTATGACGTAGTGTTATCCAGAATGGTATAATATGGTGTAATAAAATCTCGATTTGCACCCATAATGATTGTTATCATTTATTCAACATTACCACTTTTTTATAGACACCCACCCGCAAAAAAGTGTTATTTTGTGAGTTTAGAGTTCCAAAGCGTGGCGTTATTGTTTGGTAAAGCTAGAGTAAACAATTAGCCCGAGACAATAGTAGTGACTTTCATAATTCAGGCAAAGTTAAGAAAAAGACTTAAGAGTAGATTAATACTATTTTAAATTGTAACAAAGACAACACAATCGTCAGTATATTTTTCGTAATTTATGGTCATTACAAGACAACAGCGAAAAATGGCGGAAAATATAAACCACAACTAAACACTGACAACGTATTAGTAGATGATAATAATCAGCTGAGGGAAGAAAATAATACTAGTTATGATATAAATGATAATAATATTGTAGATTTAGAACATTCTCAGACAACAAATAGTAATGGAGGAGACACATCATAAGATAAGAAGGCGCGAGGACAGGGATCACAAGTAGAAAATAAAATAATTAGACAATATATTTGAGCTGGTACAAGTGATAACTGTCTCCCAACAGACAATAATCGCTGCATAACAAACTCAGCACCAAGAAATGAAACCAGAAATTAAGCATTTAGCTGAGGAACAAGAAAAGAAAAACAAAAATTATATTAAAGCTTATTTTGAAAATTACATGGAAAACCTAAATGAAGAAATTGATTAGCGGCTACAGAAAAGAGAAAAGAAACAAGAAGGCCAATATAAGAACATTAATACAGAGTTAATCTATTGAAAAGGAAATAAAGGACCAAGTAAAAGTTGTTCGTGAAGAAAACCGAAACACTTTTCAAGACCTTAAAGAAGAAATTCAAAGTTCAAGTACGAACCAGTTTTAAATTCAAGAGAAAATAACGGCGGTAGCTGAAGTAAAGGGACGCCGGATGGACGAAATGAAAGCGATAATAAGTAAAATGCTGAGGAATAGTAACGCTTATGAAAATGAATGAAGGCATGTAGGCGGGTGATAGGTAGTACAAGAGATGGAGCAAAGGAGGTATCATACAACGGAGAGAATGAATTTTTATGAGAAGTGCAAGATATCTATGATAAATACTACGCTCCAAATGAAGTAAGTTGGATAGTCCGACACTCAGCCTTCCCGGGCTGTTTGGCTGTGGTCCAATGTTTTCTGCAAAACCAGACGTTTCGGCAGTGCCATCGACTGCCATCATCAGTGAAAATTGAGTGCGCTAACGTGAGGTGGTATACGTTAGTGACCACAGTACTATGGTTAAGGCTGAAGAAAGAAATAGTTTCTATGAAAATATTTCATTTAGAAAATGATTTTAAATATAAATCTTAGAACATGTAAGTCATGTATGGTTCTCCATACCGATATTTAAAATAGTAGCTTATGTGCAACTAAGGTCAGTGAATGGAAATAGCAAACTGTGATAAAATTTAACGTAACTTAAAGAGAAATATAAAAATAACATAAATACAAATAGAAATAGAAATAAACAGATTTTTTCATAAGTGCAAACCGAGTATTGTGTAAAAATTATTTCTACATTTATAATTACAAAATATGTGTACAGATTACTGCAAGAAGTATACTGCTGTAGTATCACCGAAATCCTCTTACGTTTAACAATAAAAAAGGAAAAGTTTTGGGGATCATGAAACTGAAACGCGTCTGACATGACCCATTTAACAAGGAAGATTAAAAACTCAAAGAAGATTTATGCTAACAAAAATTTTGGCTAGTAGGTTTCATTACTGCTTAAGCGAGAACTGAAATTGCTTCACAGAATTGCCGTACGGAAAATAGAGGTTTTTCATTCAAGAAAATTACAAATATCCAGAGCGGGCCATAAGTCGATTAACACAAGGGGCTAGCGGCCGTGAAGTAATACACAATGAAACCTTTTGTAAGGTTCGGTTCATTAACTAGATACGATTCCCATGTTTCCACAGAATTTAAGCCTTGTATACTGAATACTTAATAGGCTCACACACAGTGAATGATTTTGTGTGACTTTGTGTGTGCGTAAATGTTACACATAGAATAACACCAAATGTTATACATGTATTATTATTATATCAATAAAATATAGGCCTAATCGTAACATTTGTACCTATTAATATTTATTTTATATCTATTAACTATTTCTATTTTGCACTTATAAACAGTTCGTGATGATAACGACAAATTTTGTCAAAATGTGAAACAGTGTTTTAAAATTGTGCGTAGTCAATAACAGGGTCTCGAAAATCTTTCGTCACAAAACCCTTTCAAAAAACGTTTAAATGTAATGAAAAAATGCATTTTAGTCAAGCTAAAATTGTGACTTATAATTGAATCACCTGTATAAAATTGAAATATATAATTATATTAAATACCTAAAACTCAATTCAGTTGAAACTAGGCTAAAATTGTGACTTATAATTGAATCACCTGTATAAAATTGAAATATATAATTATATTGAATACCTAAAACTCAATCAGTTGAAGCTAAGCTGAAATTGTGATTTATAATTGAATCACCTTTATAAAATTGAAATATATAATTATATTGAATACCTAAAACTCAATTCAGTTGAAACTAAGCTGAAATTGTGATTTATAATTGAATCACCTGTATATAATTAAAAATATATAATTATATTAAATACGTAAAACTCAATACAGTTGAAACTAAGTATAAAAATACACACGCACACACACACACTAAATGGTAAACGGCTTTAAAAAAAGGTGTTTATTAAAGTTATATTTCTCAGAAACTCTTGTGACAATGTTGTTATCAGTCTAACTAGAGTTAGTTTACCAGTTGAAAAGTAGTTTTAGAATCATTCCTAGACCAATGATATTTTTTGAAAGTAAGAATTCTAGACCGAATGATTTCTCCACTCAAGCGTACTGTATATTTGCGGGCAACCGATATATTTACTGCACATTTGCACACTACTAACACGAACGGTCTCCACGCATTCTTCAGCAATACACTAGCTTCCATATGTACAGCTTAAGCGTAGATTAATCTAACGTTCGTTAGATTAATTAACAGAACAAACTTAATCGAATTAATTGTTGTTTATTTTCTTGTTTCATCCCGGACGATTGTCAGCTGTTAGTTCCCATCGGCCTTTGACTCTAGTAATTGTAATTGGCTCTGAATTCATATGGCAAAAACAGAAATTCTTGTCGTCCGTTTATTTGTCTACAACGAACAATAGTCAGTTGTTACCACACGGTGTTTTGTTTATTCTTATTATGGATTAAAAATGTTAGTAGTTTGGATTCTTTGTTTTTAGTTTAATCATATTTCTGTTTGCCTTTCACTCGCTAGGTCGACGACCTAGCCGTGTGAGCTTTTGTACTAATCGGGGTGATATAATATAAGAATCATATTATATCGGGATGAGAGTTAAGAAGGATAATATTCGTTTAGAAAATATCAACGTACCGGTACCTACAAGTAATGCACAGTTTGAAAATTGCTGGCCACAATTATAAGTCCCTGGACTCAATCAAAAAATATAAAAACACGACAAAAACAAAAATATGTCAGATTTTTCATTAAAAACAGCATCTATACGTTAGAAATGGTTTCTTAAAAACTGTTTACCCAATTAATTATGATATGTCCAGGTACCCTGCTATATTTATTACTATAGCTACGTATTCTCTGCAGAATAAAGTGGAATGTTGTGGAGTGTGAATAAAGTTAAGTGTATATGAAAACCGATTTCATTACGTCGGTATACAGAGGAATATAGACATACATCGTAACATATTCTGAAGGTGACAGGTTGAAACAGTGATAATAAATAAAATATTAAAAATCTGTATTCTTGTAAAAAAACAAATATAATTTATATATCGTACCATTGCTAACCGAAACAAGGCCCAAAAAACAGAAATATGTGCATGCTAATTGGGGATCTGGCAAATGCCTTTAGTAATGTAAGCTGTAGCAAGAAGTTAAAATTAGAAAAGGTAAACTAAAATCCAGAGAAAGAAGTACTTCGACCAAGTAAAAAATAATAAAATGACTAAGTACGTGTAATTTAAAACAGAAGACAAGAAGGGCAGAATAAAGAACATAGTAAGAGAAGACTGTTTTCGGCCACGTCTCCTGTTGAAACATGAATGGTGAAGAGGTGCTGAAGGTGTAAAAATACAATAAGAAAATATTGCACTATTAAATTTTCTGCTGATTACTTGTTACTCGCTTGGATGAAACTGAAGTAATTGGAGAACTGAAGTATTAGAATTTTTGTTAAATATCAGTCAGACGTAAATGAAATGCTGGAAAAAAGAGACTTCCACTAGAGGAAGATAATTTTAGTGTCATCTACGTGGAACTAGGAATAAAATTTTAAAAATTATAAAGTACGACGTTTGGAAATTATAGACTTGAAGAATTTTACCTTTCAGAACTTTTTAAGAATTAAATGTATTGATAATTTAAGAAATAAAGAGTTTTTAGAAAGATAAGAGGAAAAATAAGTTATGGTGGAAGGACATTACTAATATTTGAAGATCTCATATTAATACATGATTATTTCATACAGTGAATGACTAGTAAAAGGAATAAATTAGTAAAGAAGTACATGAAACAGATTTGTTTGTGCCCTGGCAGGACAGACGGTTCTTCAAGTCAGACGACGAAAGAACTATCCAACTCCAGTTACTATCTACCTGAAAAGAAAAATTGTATATTTGATTAAAACGTGGAAGTACAATATCGTATATGAGATAGACGTATATCTGTTGTATAGTTCTCTACGTCTGTACTCATGACAAAAATACACACGAA
Source organism: Magicicada septendecula (assembly GCA_034769895.1). Taxonomy (NCBI): domain Eukaryota; kingdom Metazoa; phylum Arthropoda; class Insecta; order Hemiptera; family Cicadidae; genus Magicicada; species Magicicada septendecula. The sequence goes on from CM068368.1 coordinate 546,632,631, forward strand.
GTAACATTATAAAAAAACTATAACTGTAACTATAACCTGAACTTTATAAAATGCATTTTCTTCTTTACAACAGTAAGTAGATAAACAGACCGAATAAAAAATTATACAAAATTTTAACACAAGGAACCACATATATGTAATCGCACATACGCACGTTCAGTAAATTATTTATAATAATTATTTTGTAACTTGAAAGGAATACGTCGCTCAAAGAACCATCGTTATCAAATCTACTGGGTCAGAAATTAGCGATTCGACGTATAGATAGCGCCAACGTTGGCGTTGTTCAAGCTATCATTAATTGACAGTGGATCGCTGGTCGTATGTAAAAGGTGGACATTTTAATTTGCAAGATGCAATGCTGCGAATTACCCACGGACGAACGGTAACACAGAAACAGTGATACTCATATGAAGCATGAATTTCTGAAGAGAACAATTCGTGATAGTTTTACGTATGTGTATGAGTATAGTGATTAGTAAGGGGCATTAGCGTAACAGGTTTCAATGTAATTAACAAAAATGGCCATTATAACATACACTTTTTGAAGTTATTAAACAGTAGTTATGATTATCTAAACGACTCATTATTTGTTATTAGAATGTAGAAACGTTGCATGCGAAGATTATGCGGTAATTATCCACGCGAGGACCTTGGGAGTCTCGTTCCGAGCAACAAAACTTTCCTTCTAACCTTCAGATCGTGTCCCATCAACTAGCTACCGCAAACTACGTACATACCGCACAAGTTATAATTATTTTCAATTAATAATTAATGTCCTATTCTTTTTATTTCAGTTTCCAAGGTCTTGTTGATAGATCTTGATCGCTACATCTGATGAAAAGGTCATTAATCTAATAAACAATAAAGCAGTGCGCGCTGTGTCATTTCTAGATCACTATCTCTATCAGTCCAAGGACTGACTAATCTTCAAACGTAGGATGTGTCCGCTTTGAAAGCAGTTTTAATTGTACTTCTAACTGCAAAAATTAAATCTATTTAAAAGGCATCTGTCATCTGTGTTATAAAAAAATATCTGTTAATTAAATTTTTCTAATAATTTTCAATTTCAACAATTTAATTAGAGTATTGCAATTTAACGGATTGTATCGAACGAATCTATGTTAAATGATTCAAATGATCCCAGCAAGTTTTGTTACCGTCGACAGAATTCTGCAGTTTATCACGTTGAATTTTCACCATTCCGTCAGACTGGTAAGACATCTTCACTGGCAGATTTGACCTATTCGCTCATATTTTGTTCTTTCTTTTCCAGTAACGGGAATTTTATGGACACGGTATTAAAGATAATCCATAAGCTTTCCCAAGATAGTACGTTGTATCGTAGGATTTTATTTTTTCTAATATATGGCCAATGTCAGTTGTCTACCTGATTTCTGAATTTCAAGAGCCAGAAGAGAGCACTGTGTCTGTTCGAATCAAAATAATCCCCATCCTACAGGTAAATGTGTCAGTGTTCTAAAGTCGTGAAAGAGAAGCGACTGTACACATATTACACAATACTTTATACGTGCTTTGGAAATCTTCTTGTTATAAACTTTTACTAGCTCATCATTTACTTGGGGAAAGACCGCACTTAGACCAGTACTGGTCGCGCTGTGTTTAAGATTAACACAGAATGCCCTTCAGATATCGGGTCTGCACAGAATGCTATTGTTTATATCTTAAAAACTTATTCACACTTTCTTGACCACGTCTCATGTGATTGTTTGTGGAATACTAACAAACTGCATGCTCTCGTAGCTTCGTAACATTATAATAAACTAGATCTTGAATAACTGTGTACACGTTGGCAAATTTATGTAGGCTTACAGTAACGAACTGATTTTTTAATATTAAACTAATGTATTTGGTTACCTCACACGAGATAAGCAATATAAATTAACCTGAGAAGGGGAAGTGTTTTCCGAACACGACATATTAACTGCAACATAAAATGATAAAATCGCTAGATATATCTACAAAAATTATTAAAGTCATTTAATACTTTTAAGAATATAATTTAACATGGAGAGTACAGAAAGTTTAAAAGTTTTCCTATGTACTATTACTTGTTATCTGTATGTGTACAGACACGCTCGTATGATCACAATAACAATAACAACCACAAAACTAATTCTGTGGGGAAAGTGATGGTTCGCTGTCACCTTGACTTAAACGTATGCAAGCGGCCGTAAACATCGTCTATATATAGGCATCGCTTATCGCCTGAGACATCTTCCATGGCATTCGTGATCAACTGAGTTTGTACTTGGTATTATAAGCAAAGAACACCTATAATTTATCTGATACATATTTATTATGTAGTCTGTACACTGCCCTTGAAATAACGAAAATATTAATGTCAGTGGAGCCGTGAGATTGCACAAAAACACCTTCAGTACTTACACGGAAATTACTGTTATCATCAATACTGGTCGAATCGAGCAACAAGTTTTGCGTAGGTGAAATCAGGATTCACACGATTGCTCATAAACACATTCTTTGAAATTGTACTGCTGTATTAATTCAGAAAACGTTCAGGAACAGTCAACACAACAAGGGCGACTGGGTTACGACTAGACAAAATGGAACTTGAGAAGTTGTTACTTTAGTCAATTTTAATATTCTCTTTAAACCCCACTAATTTCTTCAAATTTATTCGACGCCAATATTCTAAATCAACAATTGTACTCACAGATGCAGTAACCTTTAGTCAAAATTCACAATTCTCCATCCTTCCATTGTGTGACTTACAATTCAGTAAAATGTCAATATATTCACTGACTTAGAGTCATTAATTCATTACTCATCTAATATTACATCGATCGGACACATAGCCTTTGTAATTACGTAGTTGCTAATCGTCTAGTCAACCAATTAATGCAATCAGTTACTATGATTCTAATACCCGCTCATTTTTATCATAGTAAACATGATGCTTGATATTCGTAGAATGAAAAGTACAGATTCTTTCCAAAATAATTTTCCGTTCCATCACTGAAGGTGAAAAAATGTTTTGAACGATTCCAGAAATTTATTTTCTTTCTCTTACGTTCTATTTTTTCATTTTATTTACTACATTGATGAAACAATATTGACAGACAGTTACGTGTTAGATGTAATTTGTTCTAACTGTTTAACATTCAATTAAATACACGTGATATAACTGATGCAGTTCACAAATAAAAAAATGGGAATCTCCAACAGTACCCCCAAATCAATGTGACCGGAACCGATCATTTCTACTTCAGTCACATCTAACAAGTACCTACCCACTTAACAAACTGTCTACTTCATATTAAATTTAACGGCTTCAGTTAAGTTCATGATAGGCTCATGAATTTGATGAACACCTAAATAACAATCATCAGATCCCGAGATGAGTCCCTTTCTGCTACCATTTATTTATATATTTATAGTAGATCAAATTGTTCAACATTCCTACTGGACTCTGCGGTCGACTCTTCTTTCTTACAACTTTGGCGGTAATTGCGGTAATGGTTTTCTATATGGGGAGTTTTTTAGTTTCCTTTTCACGTCATACACAGCGAACATTCTTAAATGATGTGCACATACGAAGAGGGGGAGTTTTTCCTAATTATTTTTTTTAACTTCATATGGTTTTATCATATTTATTTTCGTTTTTTATGACTTCCAATGAGTTAAAAACGGATATAATGACTTCAAAAGAATGAATTCATCATTTTAGGCCCTGAGTCATCATTTTAGGTCAATTATTTCCAAGTGAACAACGCATTTTCAAGGAATTATAATAGGAATGAATATGCGTTGTTGATTATTGAAAAATTGACTGAGAATTACTTCATGTTAGTACTCCGTGTTAGTACACAAAAATTATTACTTCAACTTCAACAATGTTTACTTTGTTGACGTTTCCGTTGATTACTCGCAACAACCTTCAAGAAAATAGGACAACACTAGGCCTACTGTAAAAATTAATAGGCACTACTCACGAAGTACGTAATGATTATATCGCATTCTAAACGCAGTTAACACATGTAATCGTCACAGACTAATTGTGGTTACTGGACGTAGATCACTGTCACACTACGCTGATGACACATGAAAACATGTGTGTGATGTCACACAGCATTTAGCAACACATGAAAATATGTTTAATAGCAATAGAAGTGAGTAGCTTTTGTGAAGTTATACAGTTGCGGTATAACTTTATAGGCCTACTTGAGACACAACATAAATGAAAAATATGGCGGTTACCGGGTTACTGGCATCAGTAGTTAGGTTTAACATTCTGTTAGGGAGGATATCAAACATCTTTGAAAAGTTATAAAAATTTCACAACTTATGGCCCTCAAACCTAGTCTATATGCAGATTGTTCCGAAAGAGTAGAAATATTGTTAATCAGGCAAAGCATTTGTAAAGAATTTATAACAATTTGTATAATAATAAAAATAAACAATTATTATGTACACCCACTGTACCATTATTATCACTGAAATAGTGTAGGAGGTGCAAGATAGTCTGTCAGCTCAGCCGCCTTGATACTCATTGCCATCGGCTGAGGAGATCTGGCTGCTATAAAATGTACGTTGATTTTATGGTTCTATCGGAAATTGATTACGGGACATTTACGTTTGCAAACAGGTGCCGTACCATTGGACTGCATGGTGCATCAATAAACATATTAAGATGATGTATAATTTGTATATAGGTACTAATGGGGACAACAGGAAAAGAGTATAGCACCACGAGTGGTTACCTCAGATTTGTGAAAGGTGAAATAATACATCCAAACGTGTCGATTGTAAATCATTTACTGTAAGGAAATGGTGGCGAACACGAAAACAACCTGTAAACGAATTTATTTAGGGTAGTATGTCTTCATCGGCTGGTATTTACAGATGCGATGACCTTACATTCACTCAACCAAATAAACTATCACGAAAGCATCCTCGTCTGATTCACACACACACACACACACACACACACACACACACACACACACACACACACACACACACACACACACACACACACACACACACACACACACACACACAAACAGGCGCACGTTTAAGTTTAATCCGGACGACAGAACAAATTCTTTCTCGTTTCAGCGGTTTATAAAATGTGATTCAGCATTTAGTATCGATCGGATGGAGGATTTATTCACGTAATGAACGGTCGGCATAATAGTTCTGTGGTGTATTTTATGCTAATTACCTGCAGACTATGTTTTATACAATAGCACAGAGAGTCAGAGAGAAAAAGGTTTTCAGCGGTGCGTCGCGTTCATCATTACGTAGACATTAAACTATTAGAATGTACAGTATTTTGTCTTGTCAGATAACCGGCACAGTACGTAACTCCTCGATCTCATCAGGCAATTCTCATAAAAGGAGACAAAGGGAGAATTGATATTATATATAGACATTGTGAGAGAACGACGAGAGAGAGTCAGAGTGAGGGAGAGGGGGAAGAGAGTGTGAGGGAGAGAAAGAGAGAGAAGGAGGTTAATAAAGCAGACGAATGGTAAGCAAAATCAGCAAAATAACTGAAAATATGGGAGTGCAAAACTTTTAAAAAATGACAGAGTAGGCGACGTCGACCTGTTCACGAGATGGAAGGAAAAAAAGCAGAAACGCGTGCGTGCGTGTGTGTACTGTAACAGGTGAATAATACGTTTGTTTGTTTGTCCATATTCCGTACAAAGCATAATGGAATCCGTTGTCCGTCACGTGGATGTGTTCGGGTTTTCATATTCTATTTCTTACGTGTTCATGGTTGGGTAATGTAACAGGTTTTCAACTATACAATATTTTCCAAGTAAGTAACAGCTTAGCTCAGCAAACAGCCATTGACACCGGGTCACAGAATTACCGCAACGCCTGAGCAGTACAGCCTGCTTAGCTACAGTCTGTGCTAGACGCGATTAAGTAGGATATACGCATGCTCTACGCTCACATCCTAGTTCATTAAAATACGCTTTATTCAGTTCGTTCCCTTTCTCTGTAATTACTCATGTATCCTTTTCTTTCTTTCTATTTCTTTACCCACCGTTTCTTCTTCTTGCCTTCTAAATCCGTTGTTGCAGCCGCCTTGCATCTATTACAGTTATTAAGGATGTACGCCTTCCAACTTCAATCCGGAAACTTGTGGAAAGTCATACTCGTAAATCTTACTGACTGCTCTTTAAACAGCAGCTTTCCACATCTATTTATCCAGCTGTGCGCCCATTTCCCCCTCAACTTTTCCGTTTAATACCCGTAGTCACACATTAAATATTCCCACCATTGGTAATGATTTCTACTCCTTTACTTTCTCATTATCCCTTCAGACATTTTCTGGATGTGCTCATCTTGCACGTCCATGAAATACACCGCGTTCGTCGTTTACTCCAGCTTTCATGTTTCAAATATTTCTCTCCGACTGATTTGGAATTTAGAAAACAAATCCCTGCTCATTTCAGAATACTGTAAGTTTTTTGTTTTATTTGTGTCCGGTGTCTCTTGTCGGAAGTAGTTTTTTTTATAAATATGTATTCAAAGAAATCAAGAGTTGAAATATACAGTAAATGAAGATTTATTAAATAACGGTAAATCGCGTCAGAAAATTAATAACTGTATTAAGGGAAATATTAAATACCCTGCCGTTTGTAATACAACCATTTATACAATAAAATAGTTATCCTGTTGTGCTGATTATCTTGAAAGTTAAAAATAAATAATTAAATAGGACGCATCTCGCTCATAAGAGAAACCGTTGATGTCTTTCTGCTTTCTTCCCTTTAGTTAGTTCGCCAAATATGTGTATTTCCCTTAAAAGAAAAGAATCGGTGAAGAAATGAGCAAACGTTGACGTGTTGCAGCGTGCGAACATCCTTGTTACTTCGCCGGGATTTTCGGTCCCATATAAGGAATGAAGAATCACAACGGATGTACAGAGTGGATATTCCTTGTACTTGGCGTGCCTGACCTAGATTTATTACCACACGCATACTGCAGCGTCTATCAAGGGAAGGTGAACGTGATTTTTCTGTAACGCATCGTTTTACCAGAATTCATCACGCCATCGCAGGCATGTTGCATTTTGTTTCTCACAGCGGTGGAATACTTCTAACACAATACGTAGTACAGGTACATATTGTGACAAGTAATGTGAAGTCCTATAGAATAACTTTTTTCAATAGTAGTGAGTTAAATAGGAAACAACCACCTGTCTAACTCCTTACAATCTTTATTATGCCTTATAATTGCTGTAGTTATGTTTAAACTTTAATTTAGCTGCTCAAAAGCCACAAATTTGGAAACGTCAATTTAGCGTAGCCAGAATAACGCAGATTATTACCAGGCCTAAATGTATGCACGAATAAATGTTCATCCATACTGGTTGAGTGGTTACTCATCCATACTGGTCGTGAACATAAATTTAACTAAACTGAACTAAATTCGTAAAGTCGTAAAAGTCAGCGAAATTAATTGATTAACGCGAAAATAACGATAATTAAACATCTCATTAGTGGACTTAAGTAGACGATTGGTTATATTGTCAGTTGTTCGGTCTCCAATCCCGAACCTCTTGCAATAAAATCTGACAGGTAGCAGTTTATTGTAGCTAAATGTATTTAGCCATGTATCTGATATAATGTAGGCCTAGTAAATGTTAATCTGGTCCTGCTGGGAACGATATTTTGGATATATGTATATCTAATACTTAATAAGTACAGAAAGACGATTGCACAAGAACATTACCAACAATTAACAATCCACTAAAAATAATAGTAAAACAACAAATGTTAAAAAGCTAACAAAATATTTAAATTTCCTGCATAATAAAGTAAAATTCACATGACACTTAATAAGGACATGCTTAGAACTCGCTCTCAAACACGCGCACACTCAAATAATGTAATTCCGTATCAGTAGAGTGCGTTGAAGTATGCCAAAACGACTACAGTGCCATACAGCGGTAACAGAAGGTCTCTTCCAATAACATTAATTGCATATGTACTGTTTAGTAGGTGTTAACGTCGACGAGGAACTGGCTGCATGTAATTACAGTACAACACTCCCAACAGTGCCCACTACACATCGTATAATTTGCATACAATATTCGCTTTTAATTAACCATTGCCGATTTTGACGCATAAAAAACTGTCATAAATCATAAACTGCAGTTAACGTTTGACTGGAGAAAACGTTTCGGCTGAAGATGCGGGGCAGATAACCATTCACTAATCACAGTCAACGTAACTTCTACTCAGCCAGACATTATCCAACTACACGTTAATACACGTTAATAGACACTCCTCTTCACTGTTAAAATTTATTGCTAATAATATTGTTACTATAGTCGTTATTACTGCTATTATAACATACGTATTATTATCCTGTAACCTCTCTCCCCCTCCCCCCTCCCTCTCTCTCTCTCTCTCTCTCTCTCTCTCTCTCTCTCTCTCTCTCTCTCTCTCCTTCTTTCCCCCTCTCTCACTCTCTCTTTCTCTCTTCTCTTCTCTTTACTCTCTACTTTTGTTATTTCTCCCTCTTTCTTATCTCTTTAGCTGTTTCGTTCTCTCTCGTTCTTACTTTTGTCTCACTCCCTCCCTCCCCTCTTTCTTCATTACGTAACGATTCCCTTATACATGTTTTTATTAACTTTCAATAAACACATATATTTATTGTATGTATTTGAGCTGTAAAAATGTTCAATAACTTAATGGCGTTAGTGATATAATTACTCTTTCATTTATAACACTAATTATGTACACAGACACGATTTTGCACTACTCAATTACAGACTGTTCATTCCAAAGCTTCTTTACTTCCTACTCTTTAAATTTCTTATCTATTGTCTGTTCTATAATAAAAACGTTATTATTCTTCTTTACAATAAATGTTCTTTCTTTGCATCAAATAAAATTTCTGGCTGTAGATATCTCTTTAGCAAATATTCAAGCGCATCTATTGCCCTACGCTTTGAAGAATGCCGTTTCAGTCTAACAATAAAACCGTTTCGATGGAAAGGAATTCTGAAAATTAAAAACTAAGGAAATGTTTCAATTTCGAGAGGATTTATCTTTGTGGGCTATGTGGCTCGATGCGTCTGAGACGATCTACAATAGTAAGCCTAGTAGGCCTGTAAAGCTTCCGTCAGGAGTTTTTGTTTTGACAGAATCTTCCGGTCTAAGACAGAATATTTGTTTTTTAAGTGGCCGTTACACCGGCCTCCTCTCCTCTCTCGGACGACATCGGCGCGGAGTCAGCCGGAAGGAACGGCTGAAGAATAGAACCGGCGTTCTTGCGTCTTCGCCCTCCAGTTCCGCGCCAGCGATGGATTTCGCTGGGCCGGCAGCCGACTCTACAACCGGTGCCGGAAGAAGAGGAGGACTGCAGTACGCGACGAACAGCGGGCGCAGCCGCCGAACATCTCAGCGCGGCACTACCAACATCACCGTTCTCGCCACTCGGTCCTTTTTAGGGCCACCAAAATAACTAGAGTGTACGATGGCGCCATTTGTCATGCGGCAAGCCTTTTGTCCGGTGACAATATATCCCATTCAATTAACATCATCGTGTTTTTTCATTGTGACTGTGGGTTACAGTTTAGGAGCCCTAGGCTCTAATGAAGCTTATTTCAAACGTCGAACAACAGATTTCAAAACTTATATTACTTCATAAAGGTTTCATTATTAATATTTGCCTTTTCGGATTTTGTAAACAACCAGTACTGTTGTTAATTTCTGAAACAGTACAATATATTATTAGTTCTTCAACTTTCAACTACATTAAAGGTTTGAATAATCAATAAAGATCCTTGTTGATAATGCTGTTGTTAATTCTGCTATTAAAACTTTAATTGTTTTTAAAAACAGTGAATACGATTTACTTAATGTTCAACTGTACAACGAATCTTTAAAATTCCATTATTTATCGAAGATTAAATTCAAACTTATAAGGTCCACATTATTTTTCGCATAATAAGGACTGTCTGTTTTACATAATTTCGGAGTTTTACTGCACATGTTTCAATTACTTATCCTGCAATCCATATGGTCGCCAAATTTCTCTTCACGGTAACTGAAGTGAAATTTAAATCTCATACATCAGTAAAGTTTAATATTTATTAATTCTTTTACATTTTATTTGCTGTATTTAAATGCTGAATTTTCTATTATATTTTTATGGCGGTTTCTTGTCTCCAATTTTCCACGTTTCTCCGTCAGTCCAATCACCTGCCTACATCTTGTTTATTATGGATGTTTCTTCAGCAATATTTCTTAATAATTTTTATACTAAACATTTGTTCTTGGTCTTGGTTTTCCTCTGTTATTGCTGTCTCAAACACACAATGAAATACTTCCTATATTCAGGTATTCAGGTAGTTAATTCTTTGGTTCTTTTGTTTTGAGCCTCAAACAAAGCAGTAATCTACTTTTACTGCGCTTAATAAGACTAATAAATCCTTGAACTGAGACAAGAAGAAAAAACGAAACGTATAAATATGACTCTCTTAATTGATAACAGTGTTGTCTTAACGCGGAAGTCGTAACAGTACCGGTACCTCTAATTGTCATAGACTGAGCGCCTACTTACAATCTGGAGCGGCCAGACAGAAACGAATATATTAATTACTTATAGAGTATGTACGATTAAACGTATTAGTGCTAATTGTCAATTCGTGACCGGTTCGTACCACAAGGAAGAACAATGCAATAAATTTCTGTTGTGTTTTACTATCGATAATAACGTCGGCAACAATTTACCGCAAAGTATTGTGTGGTCAGTCTCTTAATCGTTTTCACTGTTCACACGCTGTGTCATTAATTCATTAAGTATGCGCTGCTGTTACGGTTAAATTACTCGATCTTGAACTTCTGGTGATTACAGACAATTCGTAATTGCCGTAACAGTTAAGTAGTTGTCTTGTGTACTATGGATTTTATACCTCGCTGCTTCTTACACTTTTAGTTTGAACTATGATTGTGTAATGGTTCGTTTTTAGAATATCGTTTGGACTTTATGCTAACAATTTCTAATTATAGTCTGTTGTGAAAGATTTTTGTCGTTATTAAAATCTAGAAGGGTATATCATAAGCTGACGTTGAGAAGTTGCAGAAAAAAGTTGTTTAGCATATATGGTGGCGTGCAAGGCAAGAAGCGTTTGTACTGAAATGTGCGTTGTCAACTATTATATAGGTGACATCTTGCATGGTTTGAACATTTTATGAATCTGTTACCACAGATCTATGAAATATTATATTGAAGGAGACCCTGCAGGAAAAGAAGAGAAGGACGGCAGACAAATAATTCGGAGGGCGAAGGAGTTAGAAGCCGTATTAATCCTGAGGATTTTCTGTAGTTCATTCAGGGTATCGAGCAGTAGCGGACGATGTAACTTCACTTGTATGTGATTTTATTCACACGAATTGTCAACGTCACCACTACAATTGTGAAATCTTTGGATTACATATTGTTACGCCGGTCGAACTGATCGTCGTATGGTACACTGGAAAACAAAATACAGACACCAATGAGTCACTAATCACCAGCTTTAATTAATCACAAATAACAGTTTGTTATTCAACAAGATTATACTCGTACAATAATTCAAATTCAATTTGTCCACACGCAATAATAATGTCAACTAATAGAGTCCTGCACAATAATGACTTTTCACTAATGACCGCTTGAAACGCACTGAGTAATCGTCCGAAGTAAATTAAAAACTAAGCGGCAGGTGTGGGCTATTTATAGTCTGCAGGGTTCCATAATATGCTTCCTTAACAAGCACTCGAAAATTCTAGAGGATACTTCAGTGCGGCCTTGGCAGAAACACACACCGGCTGGGCTAGTTAAGAATCTTATAGAACGACACTATCGAATGTACGAGAATGTTTCGTATTATGTAACAATATTATATATTTATATAACCAAAATCACAGCCTGGATTTGTTCTACTTTTGTATTTTCTTTACAGTTTTTCATTTGGTCTTAAGGAGATAATAATAAAACGTACAATTCTTACATTCACTGATTAATAATGCTTTACTTTGATAAATTATATTGCTTCTATGGGTTAGTTGTAAAAAATTTTTGTTTATTATAACTGTTCATATTTTGTAAGGAAGTTATTATGTAAGTATGTAAAGCAAGACTGTAAGCTTTTTAAATCATTATATTTTTTTTTAGTTTTTAGAATTTGGCTTCCTAGTTTATATGAGGCCTACGTACCATTAGTGAGAATAATGCAAAGCCCGTTATCCCAAATGGTTAGAAATTTCTGAGGAGAACTTCAGGATATCCCTGTTTAATCAAAGATAAGACACTAATCCATTATGGGGACCACTTCAAAATAGAGTATCAGGATTGTTATTCAACCCTCACCCACTATGGCGGCCTACAGAACGATGTTTACTCGAATGGAGCTCTTTACCTATTCTTAAAATTAAGACTCAGAGCATGTCAAAAATGAAACGTACATCCGACTGCGATTTCTGTCTTTTTAGATCTCATAGATATATCTAGGTTTTAATATGAAGCAAGGAGATTAATATAGCTGGCTTGGTATAGTAACGAACTGAATTAAAAGAAACAAGTAGTCTTGCCTATCATGACTATCATCTTTGTGTCAATTATTGCTATATTACTGACTACCATGTCAATTATTGCATAGACAGACCGTTTGAAACAACATTAATGATGATGATGATGATGATTCTCATAATTACAGTCATCATGCAGGGCTTGATATCTCTCTTCCAGTGATAGTTTCGCAGACGATCTTTTTTTTTGCAGGAATATGTTGTGTCCATCACTTATTTCTAGTCAAACTTTTGATCTAGATCTTCTCTCTAGGATGTTTTGCCGTTACATTTAACCTAACATTGCTGAGTGCTGGATGGATACTGTCCATTCTTGCATGAGACTCGAACTCTCGTCTCCTTGAACCGGTGACAAAACCCTGACCATTAGACTTTCGTGAGGGAAAAAACGATTAAAAATGATGATAATAATAATTATTATTATTGTTATAAAATAATAATAATAATTTAAAGTAAGAGATAACTTCCTCAGAAACTCTATGCATTGTTTATGACAATATTGGCGTCAGTTTGTATATTCCCGTTGACGTTTCCACATGGTACGGTATCGTTCTCTCAAATAAAACCTGACGAGGAACTGGGTTAACCAAATATTAAACTATATATTTATCAGAACCTTTAGCAAACAAGGCCGTGTAATGCAGCGGCTTTAACGTGAAAACAGCAGTGTCACTACGTATAAGTTACATGTAGAAACCAGTGGTAAGGCCATCTTTCAGATAAAGTGCTGTAGAGCGCCGTGCATCAAGGTTCCGGTCACGCGTTTTCCGCTTCATCCATCCGTCCACAGCCTATAATAATGTGAATTATGTACACTGTGAAGGTCTACTAATTAGCCTCTACTACACGTTCTGACCGCTCTCTGCTCTTATTTATTGATTGTTATTTTTGTCCGACATTCACACGGTTAGAATTGTTAGAATTATTCTCATCACGCATCGAAGGCAAAAAGGAAAATTTATATTCTTAAAATCAACTTAATTAAAATTTATTTTATTTACTTCGAGCAGTGTTATCTTGTGATGTGTCAAAGTTAAAATCAGTGACGATTCTTACCTGAAAAATATTTCGACATCCCTCTCATAAATACGCACAAAATCCAGAGCAGAAAGGAATTCGCTGAGCTACACGTCTGACGGAGAAGATAATTATTGACGAGGACGCATCACCAACAAGGTGGAATCGAATAGGCCTATTTACTGAAATACTGTGAATTCTAAATACTGTTTATTCTTTTATCTTTTATATTAACATGACCTCTTATCTGTCTTATCAAGAGGAAAGTATTTTCGTGGAAATTACTGTGGCATTAGGGTAATAACATGTGGTCGTTGGGCATGAAAGTTCGTAATTCTTTAGTCCAAAACCTGGATTCTTCGTGCGTCTTCATTCTTCTTCCGATTTTGTAAAGAACTGGTGAACACGGTGTAAGTGATCCATCTCTACGTACTCATAACATTACAGCTTGCGTACCGCTGAAGATTAAACGAAAATAAAAGCGACACTATAAATGGCATTTTTGCACAACTTTAAAACGAAAACTCTCTGATTTTTGTTCTGAACAATTATTACAGTACCAATATCAATAGTGACAACATCATCAATAACAACAACAATAAGAATATAATAATTTTATAATAATCATAATGGATTAGGCTGGATAGGCTGTCGACGCCAAATGCTTCTTTGATTGTTCCTAAAGTCAAGTAAGAAGATTGATTACGCTGCAAGTAAACAATGATAATCACTGTAATCAGTACAACTGTTATTCTATTCGTGGATAGTTCATTCCGAGTCTCGTTACTTCTGATTCGTTATCTTCTTGTGCTTAAATTTAAGCTATTGACAAGCTGATTTCATCTGTAATAAAATCAGGAAGAGCAGCTGAATGGAATTTTTTGACAAATTTCCATGCCCTACGGAAGCAGCGGAGCGGTGTGTGAAGCTAGCGACAGAAGGGTCACAAAAAGTCGTTGGTGCCAAGTCCAGGGATGGGTTCATCAGAACGGCGCTTCTTTCACGATCCATCATACCACGTTTTTTTTCACAAATCAGAGTTTAAAACAGAACGTACCAAAAATAATGAGTAAAAGACTATTGACATAATGGCATAGCTTGTACTTACTTACTTACTTACTTAATCCTTAGCTTTTCTACCTTTCGGTGTAAAGCTATGTTGGAGTTGAGTCCTCTGAGGTCGTCTTTTTCCACATATCCCTCCATTTCATTCTATCTCCTGCGAGCTCCTTTATTTTCTCCCATTTTACTCCTTTTCTTTCTGCAGAGCTTTCTCGGTCGTCTCTTTCTGTTACCTGTTTCTCTGTATTCAAACACTAGCTTTACCAGTCTTTCCTCCCCCATCCTCATTACATGTCCCAGCCATCTGAGTTGTGCTTGTTCTACTGTTATTGCTACAGTATCTAACTTTTTCCTAAATATTTCATTTCGAATTCTATCTTTTTTTGTCTTCCCTTCTATTTTTCGAAGAAACCTCATTTCAATACTAGTTAGCTTGCTTTTTATTCTCTCATTTGTTGTCCATGTTTCTCTTCCGTAAGTTAATACTGGCTTCATGATTTTTCTGACTATTTCTGTTTTTATCCTAGTGGGTATTTCTTTTTCACCCAGGAAACTTGATTTAATACTATTGAATAATCTTCCTGTTTTCGCTACTCTTTCATTTATTTCTTCCTCTAAATTCCCTTTTGCTGTTAATCACTACTCCCAGATATGGCATAGCTTGTAACATTTATCAAAATGTAAAATTTGTAATTTTAATGTTAAAAATGTATTTTATCAGGTGCAATGCGCGACCAATAAGAGTTAAAATATCTATAAGTTTTAATTTATTTATCTTCTCTGTGCTATTCTTTACTTATCTAAAGCTGTAGCATTTGACTTACATAGAAAAATTTTGTTTTTTTTTTTAATTACGAGAAATTGTTAAAATTGATCAGTTTTTATGATTTTCGGGGGTGTTGCGCGACCGGAAGATATTAACCGATTTTTTATTTCACTTATCTGTCCTAGGGGCAAGTTTTCCGCGGTATAGCGAATCGAAAAAAAAATATTTTTCGGCCCATTCTAACACACACATAACAGACAAATGGAACGGATTACGATGGACATCTTCCCTAGCGACATGATTTACCAATTGGATATCCTTTTACTCAACAGCATTTATTCATCAGTTCATAAATGCTTAAGTATGGTACCAAACACGATATGCATATGACGTAATGAGCAAATAATCTTGGGTGCGTAAAATTTTGTAATTCTGAATGCCGTGTGTAACTGTGGTAGTTACATGTTACTTGGGCTTGTTTTCAATAAAATTTCATGTAGCGTCAAGTAACACTGTTATCGTGGGAATGTAACAACAATGTGTAATAAACAGGTGTGCCACAGTTCGGTTGTGAGTGTGTATGTGTGCAGGGGATAGCCGGAGACAAAACCAACAACTCCAGCTACCTCCCGAAAGCCTGCTGGCTATAAGCTTACTTAAAGTGCACGTTACGTTGTGGATATATCTCCAGTAGTCACAACCTGATGAAGCAAATCGGTCTGCATATCTTTTCTCTCCTGTCCTCTGTCGCATTCTCTCTTTTCCTGTCTTCCTCTTTCTTTTTCTGTTATGATCAAAGTTATGTTATTCCTGACATTTTTGTCGTTTCAAGCAGCTCTTCCTGCTACTGTCGTCAGTGGGAGTAGATCTGAGCTTTAACGGCACTTGCCATAATACATGCCATAATGGTGGTTTTTTTCTAGTGTAGCAGACATTTGTTACCAAGGTTCAGAAACAACAGAAAATTGTCTGAAATTCATAGTATGAAAGAATTATGTCTCTTCAGAATACTAGATGACCGTCATGAGTGACAGACCACTTCGTTCTAATCGAATTACTTTAAGCACTTTATCAGTTCGGCATTCTAAAATTCTACAGTAGGCTACAAGAATATACCGAGCTTCAACTAGAGTTCCCGTCATTGGGTTCGGGATCGGATGATCTGCTAGGATAACGTTGTGGTTTGTCCATGTAGCCCACCTTCCATCTCCCACAAAATGCTGTGTACAAAACTTAAAAATGCGGTGTTTCAGGAACATTTATTACGTCATAGGGTTTATGTTCTATTCAGGTTAATGTTACTTTTTCACCGAAGGTTGTTTTTACTCAAGCAATTATACTCTTAATTACTTTTCTATTTAGTTACCCTTTCACACACTCCACGTATAGGTTGAGCGTTTAGCCATCCAGCTTACGAATTATGGATTGTCTGGGGTTAGGCAGTTACCGACCGCAATTACAATGCCAAGTTAAGCGCACAGTCGTAATTCCAGTATATAAATATAAAATTATTTACGCCACTACACGTTTACTGTCACTGCAAGTGTAATTTAATGCGTGTACATAAGCTACGCAGGTCGTAAAATTCTATGTTTCGTTTTTATATATTTGACCTTAATGAGGGTAACTACAGTTAATTGCAGATTATTACGTAACTAGTATCCTTAGCGGAGTGTTCATACGAATGCCTAAGATTCTAAATGATTCTGTGATCTCCGTGGCAAGAATTCGCATAATAGATATGTCTAGCCTGATATTATTCCCGTTTAACTGCAAAAACGGGACAACATTAAGATACACATAAGAACATTTAGCAGTAGTAAAAAGAATTTTAGAACAGTCTAAGGTAGTGATCGCCTGTACACACCTACATGCGTACGTACGTATTATTAATGGCTTTACTTTGAGTTGAATTCCATGTATAGCTTTCAGTCTGAAATAACGTTATATTATATTAAACCCGTCAAAATAAAAGTATTATCACACGTACACACGGGGCGAGCACATTAAGGTGTGTGTGTGTGTGTGTGTGTTTTATTACATATTTATTACAACTATAAAATTATGCCACTTACAAATGTCTACGAATATCAACGTACCACAGAGCAATGTATCTACGATTTAAGCGGATCACCACTACAATAAATCGTGGCATGTCAGTCGCTTTTCAACAGAAAGTACAAAATACTGCTAAACGCATACTGAAAAATAGAATAAAAACGTACGCTAGCCTTACAAAATTTATGTAGAAAATAGATACGATAAAACACAATAAGGAACACAGAAATTAGAATAGAACCGCACATGTCTTAAATTACGAAGGGACAATACAAATCAAAATACCATAAGGAATAATACTTAATGGTAAATGGGAAATGTTCAAATTTGAATGAATTGTGAATGCTTACAAAAAAAAAGATATTAAAATGCCATGTAGAACAAATATTAATGACATAACAAAAAATAAAACATCACATAACAACACAGACGCACTAAATAACAGAATAATGATGAAGTAGAGTATAAGCAATTAAAACAAAACTTAAGTGAGTCATATAAAACACAGTTTAAAGATATCACGTTAAAAATGTTAAAACCTATATAATTCAGCTTATGTGCACCCTTCTAAAATAATAGGCGATTGAATTCCCAGATATTAACAATAACAATGAAAACAAATGATCACGCAAAGGCACCATCATTACATACATAATGTACAAGATACAGGAATGTACCCACATTTGCAGACAAATAATAGAGAACCAGTGTAACAAATATATTGAAATCAATCAAAAGAATGGCATAGTTTATATAATACAAGGCACTGCTTTCATGCATAGCATAAAGATTTCCTCAAAACCATTGAAGAAGACAATATCCGACATAATGACACAAATACTCTACCATGCATACGTATTTCAACAGAATGTTTTGTTCAACGTTAAATGTAAAGACTGTGCGTTTGCACAAGACTGGTTACGATATTATGTGATAACGATAAGGTAAATAAGAAAATGTTTTGTCTACTTTGTTCAATATTTCGAAAAATCCCAAGTAAGGCAATGCACATATTACTGTAGTATAATATAGGCTATTGTAACATGAATAAAATACGAGAGTTAACGATATAAAAATGTTAGTAACACATGCTTCAGTAGATATGTTCGTTTCTCATCCTATTGATACCTGCCACAGTAATCTTTGGCGTTTACGGAATAAAGCGAGTTTGACGTATCATGTAATGTCATCAACACTTGTTGGAGAATGTTGTTTTTCCAAAAAAAAAAGTGATTACACCAAACGCGCGCATACGATGTAATTTGATGATGTAATAATTAATACAGGTAAAACGTAACTGTACGTGCTTGAAAAAAATGCTCCGCTAAAACGCCGTCAGAACAGTTAATTTTGACGTACATATTACAACTTCGTAACCAGCTTAATTTAGCAACGGCAATTGTGTTCGCTATAATCAATATTACGTTACACAATATTGTTTTGAAAGAATTAAAATTGCATAATTGTTACCTGATTATACATCCTTATATTCCCAAGAAAAGGATATTCTAATAATCTAAATTTAAATTAAAGAAGTAAAAAAGTTGAAAAACATGTTTGAATTTGTATCCAAGTCACTTATTTACAAAATCTGTATAATATTTACTGTATTTCTTCCGTCGTGTGACTTCGTGTTGCGTTCGATTGATTTTTGTATATGTTTATTTATTTATACATAAATATGTTTCGAAACGCATAAATCAATCGAACGCAACACGAAGTCACACGACTGAAGAAATACGGTAAATATTATACAGATTTAGTAAAAACGTGTTTGGAAAATCAGTTTCAAGTAAACTTATCTTCCTATGTTTATTGTTTTGTGTATCTTCGAAACAAAAAACCCACGTAAATAAAGTTTTATCATCATATTTATTTGTTTTGTTCAGCATAAAATACTGATGACACCTCCGTCACAAACAGAGAGGACGCAAATTTACGGAAATGACTGAGTCTGAACAATACTGTTCCTTCATAGCTCTCTTAAAAAAAATTTCTAAATCAGTGGGAGTGTTGACGGTGAATGTCAGCCAGAACTAGAACACGTTTCAAGTGTTTCATAGTTTTTAATTTATGATATTCGAGACCAGTCTATTTCGTCGTAGCTACGTCGGTCGCGGTGACGGTCCCGTGAAATTGTTCGACCGCCGCGCCGTCTCTCTGTTACAAATAAAGCATTTCCTTAAGCGTCAACGATTGTATTTGGAGCGTCCGCGCGTTTTAATAATTTTTATATCTACACACGCACAAAAAATACATATGTAAAAAAAGTTATTAAAAAAAGCTAAGATTCCAAGGCTTACTTGATCTTGTTCAAGGTTATGTGACGTCATTTATAACGATGGCTGTGATGCTCTTCTGTTTTTGTTTGCAGTTGACTGTAAGGAAACCAGCCATGCGGATCATAAATTCTTCTTCTGTCGTTTGGATGTTCAAAATACTGGTCGCGGTAAGTAGTAAATTTTCTTCAATTAATATTCATGAAATTCTAACAGTTAATAATTTACTTGTAAAATTTATTTATATTGAATTTGTAGAAGTATATTCTATTACTCTGATAAATAATATACGATACTTGACAAGAATCAATTGAACGGTGTTAACTAGTTTTGCAAATGCGTTATATTTTTAAAACGAACAAAGGGTTTATTAATAAATCTAAGTATTAAACATTTATTATATATAATAAATTACATGATAACAATAATAATTATTGTGTAGTGGCAATATAATTATGTGGCAGAAAATTATTTTTTAAATATTTTTAATTAAGTAACAGTTACTTAACGAAACATTTAATGGAAAAATATGAACTTATTTTTAAAAGTAGACAGCAAAATCATTTATTTGAAACGTTTTTTAAAACAAGGTCCCATGTAAGACTTTGATTAACTGAAATTTAATTTTGAAAATAGCGCTTGTGAAATATTTTAATCATAGAAACTTTATTGTGGTTTGCATACATATACACACAAAAGTAAATGTCACTATTATTTTCGTTGTAGCAGCTGACCTGTTATAAAATAAATTATAAAACTAATGAAAGCAGTGTACAAAATTAAACAACAGTGGATCAGTACATTTTTAGTTACGAGAAACAATAACGACAACAAAAGAGGAGCGAAATGCGATCGTAAACCTCCAGATCTTAAGACAGACTGAAATGTTCAAGAATAATTCAGCAGAATGTTAGCATATGACCACAATGTTAGCATAAGTGGATTTCTGTATAATTAAGAGAATATCATTATCAATTTATGTGTTCAATCTATTTCACACTGAAGGTGTTTTTATTGTAAGTGTCTTAATATAGTTTGAATATATATAAACTGCGGTTAAATAGGACTTGTTGAAACCCGATTTATAGCGGCCCTAGTCAACTACTTGTGATATTATTTCAATTTATTGTACACCTGTGTGATAGGGTACTGTACTCTGGGATAGGATAGTTTATTGTACAACTGTCTATAGGATATTGACATATTTTATCTGAGTAGGCCTACTAGTATTTTTCTAATTATGCAGTAGTTATCCATTTCAAATCAGGAACCATTATCAACAAAATAGATTCAAAGCCGTTTTAAATAACATAATTAATTATTTAACTGTACTTTTTAATTTGTAAATTTTATATAATTTAGTAGCAAATATCTTAATTAATTGTTAAAAATATACGTTACGGAATATGATATACTCGGTAACCGAATTTTTAATTATTGATATTGCTTATTGATAATTCTTGATATTACCAATTAAATTATCTGATTTAATTATCTGAATTGTATGTATTAAGCACTGGCATTTGCGGCTTGCAGTTACAACACGGCTATTAGGACTATCTTTTATAAATTTTTATTTTAAACAATAAATTATTTTAACTTAGAATTTCCGTACTTACTATAATACTTCTGCACTATACATTTTTTTTTCACGATACCAACATTTCGTTATAGCTTAGGAAATTCAGCTTCACTCTAATACTACCGAATTACTTCTAATATTTTTTATCTAAGTATATATACCAAAATTTTCACTGTGATGAACCTTACGACGAAGGTGGCGGTAAAAGAAATAGGATTGAGATGTTAGTATATAAATATAGTGACGATTCTAAGTAACTAGAATGATCTAGTTATTCTGTACTCATTCGTACAGAACTTGAAAACATCGTATTTTTTGAATTATTAATAATATTTCGAAGCAAATAAAATAATGAGAATTAGAAGATTGAAAATGAGTAGTTTAGAAAAAACAGATTAACTACATAAATACTATGAACAAATATATGTTCCTAACGTTATTATGTTTATGATAATGTATTATGAATCGTTTATTGTGTATAATATATTGTGTAAACATACATAAATATGATTCTTCGCGCGGTACGTTATTAATGTAGTGTGTTTTTAATGATGTTAGTAAAAGTTTTTATTTACGTTGACAAGTTCTTCATGTACAAAGACTAATGCCACGCGTTGGGCAGCCAAATACAAAGATATTATGCCCCGCGTTGGGCAGCCAAATACAAAGATAATTGGGGATTAATTATGCCAACAATAATTAATTAATTATGTAATTATACTAATTTGTAAAATGAGATCGTGTAATCACTCAATTAGGTTACTCATATCAACTGATTGAAGCTAAGTGATACGTTAGTTCTTTTATGTTAGCAAAATTACTGCATGGAGACTCTAATTATTGTATAAATTAATAAAAACTACCATAAATCATTCAAGTGCCATTACTTTCTTGTTCTGAGGTAACTTTGACAATAATGAACGCATATATTCTGGATAAAATAAACACTTATTTATTAACATCATCAAATAAAGAGACTTCAATATATAAATATGGATGATTCCCTGTAAATACATTCAAAAAAAGAACACATGTATATATATCAATTTACAATGCGAATCCAATACATTGTTTGCTGGAAAACATACACATACATATATAGTACAATCGATATATAGAAAAACACAAATGGTCAAACAATAAATCTTATACTAATGCGTTCATTGCTTGCCTCAGATGAATAGCGTTAATTATATTTATCATATTCAATTTAAATACTCAAGGGGTGTTTCTTGAAAAGAGACAGGACAGTAGAGTTCTTATGATAAGAATAGCATAAAGATTACTTGTAAAGCGATTTATCCGATATTTCCATCGGTGTAACTCCTTCTCGTTGGTGGTCCATCTGTGTGAAGTTGCGTAGCTGTGACGTCACTAACACTCAACACACGCGGATCAGATTCACTCGCGCTGTGTGTATTTTCTGTTGATACGGCTGTTACTGTTAGAGTCTATGAAATCATGTGTCGTGTGGGTAAGTTCATCATTAACTATGGTGTATATATCTGTCTGTCTATTGTTGAACTTCTTGTGTGTACATTAATGTATAGTGTCTTTGATACCGTGGTGTAATTGTTCCAAATTATATTATATCGCTTCGCCGCACTGTACAACGTTACGATTTCGTTGTCCGGTAATACATTAACAATAGTTCTGCGCGTCGGTTATTGATGAAACTGCGATTGGTTAGTTCAGTTCTGAATTTGAGTATAATAAAGAACTCTAGAGTTATTAAGCACTGGCGTGTGTCGCATGATTTACTCGCTGTAGATACACTATTACCGGATGCTCGCCAATATCGAAATGTTTAAGTCACTTAATTATATACCGCATAGCAGAGTTTCAAAGTCCCACTGCTGTCCGTATGTTAATCGAACTGTATTAAGACTTAGAAGATTTAGTTCCGTGAAGACTGTTAAAGTATACGATTGAGAAATTTATAAGAAGATTCTCGAACTTTGTATTAAGACTGTTGAAAAATGTATGAAGACTGTCGAAAATTATAAGTAGACCGTCCTCCCGCGTGCTCTGCAAACAGTTTTTATCAAGCATCGTTTACCACAATGCAATCTTCTGGAAGGCACGCCTCAGGTCGAACATGATAGGACAGAAGAACTCCTACCCTTATGCAAGACTATCGTTCTTCACTTCTCATTCGACGTTCCCGTTGCCATGATGACGACGGTCCTCTCCACCTGTTCTCTGGGTAGATGCTGGGTTGTGATTGGGTATCCTGTCTCCCCACAAGTTCGCGTCGAAAGCCTCCGTACTCTTTTCCTGGAACAGGAGCAATTTCTCGGCTGTCGATCAGGTCTTTGTCTAAGCGTACTCCGGACCCTGCTGCAGTTCTCACGCGAACAATGTGTCGTATTTCGTTATTGTTTCACTATCCTTGACCCTTTTCCGATAGCTATCCTGACGCAGCGTGTCGTCGTTTCCAAAACGGCACTCCTTCTCCCTGTCGTAAATATCAGTTGTCGCCAGTAAGACGTTCCCCCGCTGTACACAAGTTCGATTCCATTCTTTAGATATCGATGTCAGTTCTCATACAGGGTAAATACTATTGTGTACTTACGCCCTTTTCTTACTACTGGTACACTTCAAATTACCCTTGCAGTGTGTCCGTCACAGTTTCTCTGTAAATTGGTACTTGACATAGTTTCTTTTATCTTGCATGTTGCAGGCTGTAAATCTCGGTTGAGTCGAGTCTGTCACGGCCAACCTTATTCCCATTGTAAAGTTATGTGAAGCGTATTCGTATTGTCCGAAGCAAACGTTCAGTTGACACATCGTAAAACTGTTCTTTATTTATTGCTCGTGGCTCGTGTAGGGGTGTCTTGCTGTATGTAACGTCTTTTCGGTCATACTATTAAAAAATTTTAATTCTTGGTTGTTACACATGTGAGAACGAAAAGTTTTTAAACCTGAAGATGGGAACATGTTTCCCGAAACATGTCGTGTATGACATATAACGAAGTCGCAAGATGGAAAGGAAATAAGGTAAAACTATAAGTTTTATACATAAATACTTTATTTATGAGCATATACCGCAAAGTCATAATTAATATTTTCTCGGATTCTTAAAAAATCTTATTTTTGAATTAAAACCATTTACCTGAGAATTATTTTCATTCGAACGTCTCCTGAAACTCGAATAATATTCTCATTAACCTATATGGATAAGCAGAGTTTTTTTTCTTTTTCACGTTCTGTATTAGATGCAGTGCCTGCTTTCTTGGCCACACCAGATGTTTTCAGTTCTCTGGTTTACACACGTTTATTCTTAAAGATACTTTATCTCGCTCATCCAGTTATATGTTTAATGGATGTAGTTTCCTTTATACGCACCTGTCTCGCTGTGCGTGTTCAGTACGTTCAAACCGTCCCTAAAATGAATACTTCTCACTTCATCTGCACGTGCGAAGTAATCATAACTCCACGTCATGTACACGAACTTCTTCGTCACGGACTTCTGTGGTGCTAACCACTGAAGATACACCGATGTGTGTCTGTGTAGGTACCGATAAATATTATAAAATCTAATCCTATTACCTGGATACGTTTAAGCTGACTAGGCTCAGGTATACTTTAATATACCTTGACTTGCTATATGTCACATATTACCTTGGCTTTGTAGGTTCATATATAGGCTCATATATATTACTTGGCAAGTAGTATCATATTTGCCTTTTTTATTGGTTCTTTTTTTATCATTTTATTACAAAAAGTTCGCATCCAAGGTAGTTAAGATATCCACTTGCTTAGTAATCTTACTTTATATGAAAATTTAATCGTAGTTGTTTACTTCGTACAATAGAGTAAATATCATTCAGTCTTTGCACAACCAATAAATTTCTGCAGTTCGTCCTATTTTTCACTCAGAAAAGTAAAAAATTAACAAAAGATTAGACTGAAAATGTTATTGTGTTAATGTACTTGTTTATGCATATTTTAATATTCGCATTAGAAATAAACTATATACATGACTATATTACGGAGAGTACTAGGAAAGACAAGGATTGTCAAACAATAGTATAAGAGAAACGTGTAATGTAACAGATATGAATTCTTGGATTGCTGAAAAAAGAAGGATGTGGAATGAACACATAACAAGAATGAATGACACAAGGCTAGTGAAAAAGCTAAGAGACTGCCAACCAAACACCAAGAGGAGCATTGGTCGGCCAAGGGAGAGGTGGAGTGACAGCCTGTAGGACCGTTGTTATAGAACAGGACAGAGTCCTAACTAGGAAGTTAAAGAAGAAGAAGAAGAAGAAGAAGAAGAAGAAGAAGAAGAAGAAGAAGACATTACAAATAGTGTATGATACTCTGTACTGGTTAGGGGCCACGATGGGAGTTGTCAAACGAATTTATTCTTTATTGTAACAGTGTCAGAACAAAAAGTGTATATAAACCTCTGTTTCCTGACTGAGCTTTATGCGTGTTACTAAAAGTTAGCCGTTTAGTAAGAAAAAGTTTAAGAGTTAAACACATTTCATTCTACAGAGCTTTCCTCAAATCAGAATTGCGTGTATTTAGACTCCAATTGTTTATTGATCATTTCACTTGGTATATAAATATTAAATCAAACATGACAAATAAAGTAGGCCTACTTCAAACGTAACGACCTTACAATTTTAGGTCATGATTATTTCACGACTGTTGTCGGGCCAATCTCTCATACCTGTTTAAAAAGGGAGAGATTATTTTCGAACCAATCCCGATGAACACCCGATGTTTCACGCTTTGGTAACCTGTTTTGACAGATGTTTAGTGTTCCTTTCGCCGCACCGGTGTTTCGTGAAATATTATTGAAAATTTCACGTTTTGGTTCTAACTACACGGAGTAGCTTTTCCAGTGTCATGCAAATAATAAATGCAGTTATTAATTATTAAAGTACATTACCACATTTATATTTTATGCATTCTTTAAATTGACAGTGCTTTACAGCAAGTACTAGAAATAGCTGAAATTCAACCGTCATTTTTAAACGAAAAAAACGATGGTGGTTTCCTAATGTGTCGAAAAGAACGTGTTCGATATTGACTTATAATTACCTATGTCAATGACAATATGTTGTTGCCCTGCCCTAGAGAATCGATACAAATACAACAGTAACATTTAAAACTTGTGGACTGAGACAAGTGAACTCTAGTTCTGTAATCTTTCTTGACCTTGAATATCTACTAAGTTGCATCAGTTGTTTAGATTTGAATATGTAAAGATTGTTCGATTAAATTCTCCTCACCTAAGCAACGCGCGCGCGCGCGCGCGCGGCACACACATACACGCGCGGACGCACGAACACAGTCCATTGAGCGCATACGTAAACATACAGCTGCCCGCGTATTTCGCCTTGAGTAAAATGAATTATTTTTCTAATGTAGTCTATGTGAATATATGGCAGGCGGCCAAAGTAGCCCCTGTAAACAAAGAAAGCAATATTAATAATGAAGAAAAAATGGAAACAAAATACGCGTCATTTATACTCTGTATGCAAAAGTAATTTTGAGTACGGTTTTATAATGGCGCGCGTCATGTGTGTGTGTGTGTGTGTGTGTGTGTGTGTGTGTGTGTGTGTGTGTGTGTGTGTGTACCTCGCACGTGCTGCTCGCAATACGCATGTAACCACACACGCACGAAAACACACACACATACTCGCACGCACGCACATATTTATTTTTTATAGACCTACGTATAGTATAGAATGTATTTTTGTCTACTAACGACAGATGAAATATGTTGTATAAAAGCAAATATAGGTGCTGTGAGCGACGTAAGAAGGTCATGAACTTCCACCAGCACTGGACAGACAGTGATTACTACCTGCTTCCAACGTTATCGGTTGTCCAATCAGTGTCAGTTTTCGGACTCGACTCGCAGAAACACTGTCACGACACTAGTTACTACCGCAGTCATTAACAGCGGTAATATAAACGTCATTACACAATTCATAAATATGTAATGCTATAATTGTGTTCAATACAAGTTGCGTAACAAGTTATGAGTGTTTATAGTTACTGTAGGATTGGCCGCGCAGCTCGTAATGCTACAAAACGTTGTGTTGCCTTCTCTAGTCATAAATTAAATATAGGCTAAATTAACGCCTTCGGTGTTGCCTTCTCTAGTCATAAATTAAATATAGGCTAAATTAACGCTTTCGGATTATACACGCGCTCACATCTGCATACAACTAGTACATAATATAAGCGTCTGTTACTTGTCTGAATGAGACTATGTATGCACTGTACTTGTGTCTTCTTATGTTATCGTGGATAAAGTGTGTTATGCTGTCATTTCGGATGGTTTCCTGCGTGATCTTGCTTCAGCTTACAGACGCTCACACGCAATGCGTCGGTAGCGTCAACCTCCTCCAGACCCTTTCGTATTCCCAGCCTGAAAGAAATTCGATGATTCTATCGGCCGCCAGGAACAAAACAACAATACCTGGCAACAAACTAAAAAGGAATACCAAACAAATAAACACACACACCGCGCACACACGCACGCACACACGCACACACATAGTCGTAAAGAACTTATATGCTGAAGGCTGCTTAAAAATAACTACACTCTTGTTATACCTCTGTATAGAGTATGTAAGTATAAGTAGTGAAGCATCTCTGTATAATATAAGTAAGTATAAAAGCTACTTACTTCGTAGTCAAGAATCGCATTTATTTTTAAAATTATTATTAAAGTTTGTTCATTACAGATCCTAAAAAAACACCCGTGTATAGGAAACAAAATAATCAAACAAATTATTTTATTTTAATTTCAGTGATATTATGACTCAAAATCGAATATATTGACATGCACTTGAAAATGTCTCTATAAATATTAATCTGGTGTTTCAGTGTGTTTTTTTTTTTTTGCCATTGCTGTTTCAAAGTAATGCTACTAATATGAGTATTATAATAGAACACATGGTACACATGAGTCACATGTAGGATTACACGGGCTCCCCAGAACTACAACCGTACGTCCGGCCTACATCTTGGCCTCGTGGGGGGTGGGCAACAGCTGTTACTTTTTATTTGGCTAACAGAGTACTGGTAGGTGAGTTTGACAAAGTTGTGTATACTGCTCAAAAACACACGGTAACCCATGGTGGAACCGATCGTGCCAATGGGTGGATGGCTCTACGTTAGTGAGTCGCGAACGATAGCCTCAGGGCATCAGGATGCACTATTTAGTTGAATTTAGTCCAAGCCGTGGTTCTCGAGGGCTCTGCCGCAGTGGTCTGTCACTTACCCGGTACTCGTGTGGCAAAAAGTGTTAGGTTCTCAAATTAATTCTGGGGTTGAGAGATCCCTTAAAAACCCTCGTAAAGAAAAAATCCCTCCTCTGAAGGTGAAGAGAAGGAGGCATTGAACGACTATTGTGACGATTTTATTCTTAATAAAAATAAAAAGGAGAGAAATTTATTTTCTTTAATTAAAATCTCACATTTAAACAAAGTATAAACGCTTAAAGTAAATGATAAAGTAACACCGAAATAATACAAAAATAAAGAGTTTAAAACCAAAAGGAATGCGAGAATAAAATTAAGAAAACACCCCTTTAATTATTAACCATGCTTAGACATGCGGAAACCGGCATCAACACGCAGAATAACCCGTAAATAAAACTAATAAAAGTAGGAAATTACCACTCGATATAAAAAACATAAAGGTATACAATAATTAATTACGAAGTAAAGGATACCGTAGTATAATTAAATATGTCAAAGATTAAACCGGTAGATATTAATCGGAATGTGGAACTACTTTTATGGTGAAGCGTAAACGACGCGAAGTTACTTTACCTGCCCCAATAAACAAACCCCACTTGCAATGGAGCGCTCACGCCGTAAGCTGCGCACAGCGGTAATGTGCACCAATATTGTGGTTTTTCCAAGTGAATAATCTCAGTTAATATATATATATATATGCACTCTGTACACTCTTAATCAAAATGTATCGTTAAATAGTTGGATCGCGACGCAGAGATAAATATGTTGAAAGCTAGTAAAAGAATAACTAAATTGTGCGCCGATGACATCTCTACCAAATCTTAAATAAGATAATTATGTAATTAATACAGTACTAGGACCCTAAGGTGAAATTCAACTAATAAATAATTATGTAAAGTGAATACCAGTGAAACAAACTTTTGCATTAATTATTCTAACAACGAAATATTACTACCAGTCGTCTAAGAGGAGAGTACCAGACCCAGAATGATCTAATACACGTCAGGAACTTCACCGTCACCGGATACTAAGATACCGACAGACCTTCAGGAAACACACCGAGGACCGAGGAGCCGAATCTGCATCAACTACAGGATACCACAAGTGACATGGAGGCTTGACTTCCGTGGTTATGAGATACTAAAATTATAACCAACAAAAGACAATTTAATTAACACTTTAAGACTTTTAAAAACAGACATTATATGTAAGATGTAGTCTGTAATCTGATAAAACTATTTGTAGTAAAAGAGTAAAAGTTTAAACTGTAAAGCATTATTGTTTTAAAAGGTAAATAAAGTCCATTCTTCTAATGGCACAATTTCAAGATAGTATATGGGGAGGTGACCATTATTAACATACTGTATTCAATCCCGGATCCGTGGAAAAGTTAAACCGATGTACATCTTTATTTTGAGGTCCCTTCTGAAAGAATAAAATATATAATCATCTTGTAAACTGGAAACTGTTGAACCATATATGTTGAGAACTTTAAGTAGAGCAATTAATGTTATTATGTAATAAAGAGATGTCATGGTACAAAACAACAAAACTGAGTGAATAAATCTGCAGAAACCTCTGTCAATGTTCCTCAATTATAGGACCCGATATTAAATATATACTCCTAAATGCTTAATTTTTGTTTAATTAGAAGTTGGTTAAGACTATGGCAGCCTGTGTAATTGATCTGAACCAATTAACCACAGGTTCCCGATATTATAACGTAGGAGACGTTATACTATACATGAGGGGAAGTTTTTGGCGCCGTCGGCCAGAATGCCTGCGGTGCGCAAGTATCTGATTGTGAAAAGAAAGGAGGGGGACTTCACGAAAGTGAACCCCTTTTTAATGGAAAAATCCGTTATTGCTTGTGCTCGATGATCATCGTCTGTTATAGACATCTGGAAAACGGCTGGGGCTCTGTTTATCAAGATCCAAACCGACCAGCAAGGGGCAAGACTGCTTATGTTGAAAAAGATGGGCGAGATAGAGGTTGAAGTTAATCCCCACGCCACTCTGAATACCACATAGGGACTGGTGGTGTGCCGTGACTTGCTGATGAACTGCACTGAAGAGGAGATTACAACCGAATTAGCACCTCAAGGAATTGTACCATGTCGGAGGCTGACCGTACGCAGGGAGGGACAAACATTTCCTTCCGCCTCTCACATCTCCGCTTTTAATAAAACAACACTGCCGGAGAAAATAAGAGCAGGTATGCATCGGCTGAGCGTGAGACCTTTTATCCCTCAGCCCATGCAGTGCTTTCAGTCTCTACGTTTTGTGCACAAGCCATCCAGATGCGCCCGAGTCAAGACTTGTTTTTCTGGGGAAGTCAGCCTAGACCGACGTAATTATTTAACTGCGGTCACCAACACTCACA
Organism: Magicicada septendecula; assembly: GCA_034769895.1. NCBI lineage: Eukaryota > Metazoa > Arthropoda > Insecta > Hemiptera > Cicadidae > Magicicada > Magicicada septendecula. Next base: position 546,663,600 of record CM068368.1, read on the forward strand.
TAGGTTAAGCAACTGCCCTGTATAAAGGTATAAGCAAGAGTTAGCCATTTAAGAAGGTGAAAACATTAAAGAAAATCAGCTACCTCGAAGTTAAAAGCGATATATGCCCCACAAACCAGTGCAAAGTAAGGCTGTCAAGTCTACTCCGGCGACCATGACAAACTATAACAAAAGAAATAATGCCGGTAGTGAGTGCCTCATCGAGCATTATTTAGCCGAAAAGCAGCCGACAACACAAGCAAGCACAGTAGTAACAGGTAAAGGACATTCAGAGTGGATCTACAACTAGCGAGACGCACAGTCCGCCCGCCAAGAAGGGCGAAACCAAACATTGTGGCTGCCAACTCCAGTCGCGGTGAGAGAGTGAGGAGATACCGCCGTCCATCGTCCCACCCTCCCAAATACACCAAGGACTTTTTAAATAGAAACTGGGGACAAGGCCTGTCCATGACGACCAGGAGATGAAGTCCTGATCGGAGTTCAGCTCGATTACTGGCGCCAGTGATCTCACTGACCTCGGGGACCTGGCGTAACTCGGCAATCTGTAAAAATAGAAGAAGAAAGGCTGGACGAAAGGGAATCCAAGAAAGCAAGCATGGACCGTAGCGACTGATTCTTCAACATCCAGGATGGAGAACATTCTTCACAGCAATATCAAGGGTTGCACTTCGCATTATTTCGAACTGAAAATGCTACCTGCCAGGCATACACCGATGTCCGTGTACCTGCAGGAAACACATTTTGTAACCCCTCTTTGACTTAGGCAGTAAAAAAAAAGATTATTTTTTTTGAAATTTTTTTTTTTTTTTTTTTTGTAAAGAGGGGCCACAAGTTAATTAGAACTAGGCTAAAGCCTAGAGAAGCCAAAAATGCGCTGGATCCAGTGAGACGGGACTTGCAATGAAAACTCATGAATTAAACAATTAACAAATCCCTTTTATTATTCTATCTCAGTAAACAAATTAATAATAAAATAAATAAACCCAACAATCATAATCTATAATTCCCTTAAATAGTCAATTAAATAAAGTATACTTTCTCAACAAGGCCACCTGAAAATATTTATTAAAACCAAGAAAATAATTGGCTATGTCACTTTACAAATGAATTGAAATTTAAAACCATTACTAACCTTGAAATAAAGTTTCCATTAAAATATTAATAATATATATAATTTATTTTATATGTTCCTTGTAGAATGCTCCATTGAACTTAATGAAGATAAATGGTATAGATTCCTTGCTAATATTAATTATAATAATAAATTCTCCAACAAATTAAATAAATTTTAAAGGGTGACAATTCATATACTTGTTATTAAAGTTAAATAAAATAAATTATTTTCTTAAAGAAATGATCAGCAATGATTAATTGAGATAGAATACCTGTTATAAAAAATGAAAAGGATATACCTACATAATTCCATGTATCAACTTTCTTTTATAAAAAGACAACCAAACAAACCCTATATCTAAAGTCCCCACCCAAAATACACTAAATGCACAATACTTATAACCCCCAAAATGCACACACAAATATACAAACATAAGAGGTTCCACAATACAAATACATTATACAATACCATACAATACAATATACATAAGGATCTCTTGCCACGCCCCTTTTTATATTACCCCCATGGTGTATATAAATTCTTACTTCTTTTATAATTATCCCTGTTAGAATTACAATTTACTTTTATATTACCCCCATGATGTTGGTTGATTACACATCACGTGTATTAGAGAATGCTTAAGCCTTCAGTAGTCCCCAGGACATAATAACTTTCAAAATTTTGGCTAAGTGCCTAATGCTGTTATCTAATTCTGCCCCACTGGGCTCTATTACTGTGAGAAATTAAAAAATATTTAAAACAATGAACACCCCCCAGTCATCATAAATAATTTAAAGAATTTATATATATTGAAACATTGTCAAGTAATAAAAATAGAAATATTGCATAATATTATAACCCTATGAAAAATACTTTTGGCCCAGAGACCGACATGTTAATTGCCAGTTGATGCATCTTTTAACTTGTCTCAACAACAAGTTCAAAACTGTATCAACAGGCATTCCTTCTGGTTGAAACTTGTGGAAAATGCACCTACCTACCCCCAGAAATTTCTATACAATATGAATTAAACTGATTTTTAAATTCAGAATATATATATATATATATATATATATATATTACTAAATTGAACACGATAAATTACCAATAGAAAGAATGACTTAAAATCTGTAAAGAAACCCATATAATGAAATAAGAGGAAATTATATGTTGAATGTTGAACTGTTTAAGACATGCCAGTCTCTGAGCTGACAATTTTACCAGAAATTTAATAAAATTTACAATTAATTTTACACCCAGTTCACACACTAAACTTTCCCATGAATTGGGGATCCAATTAACTGTTTAAAACTTGAAATGTTGTAGTTGATAGATATATATAGAACTGGTCACTGGGTATTATTGAGTGCTGACTCTGTGTACATAATAATTGGTTTTGTATCATCTGATTTTGTCCATGAAGGGTTTTTTTAAGGTGGCAATCTCGTGGTCTACATTATAGGTGTTGGTGTGGCCTTCTGGCGATTCCTCCGGTAGCGAAAGAGGAGAGCTTTAAGGTGTTAATAGTTCAGCCATGTTGTAGGTCTTGTTCTCGTCTATGCGGTGGACCCTAATTACACACCATTATATATATTAGCCAGAGTACACAACACAATGCCCCACTAAAGTTTGCACCCCCCCAAAATACATATATAAGCTAACATAGCTTTAGGGCCACTTAAATTTAACTTGACAAATTTATATGGCCAACATGCCCTATTTGAAAATCTTTAGAACAGTAATTCTTCATAATATTAACTTCACCCAATGCGGGTTACCATGTTTGCAATTTGACAATTAATTATGGCTTTGTACCATTTCATAGACTTTATACATAGTGTGAATATGTAGCTACCACGTGGTTGAGAGGTTACTTCAGATTACATAGTCTTTACTATAGTAATTAATATAAATTGGACATTATTTACTTTCAAAACGTGCCTCAATAAGTTTCTAGATATTAATAAAGTTTTACTGTTAATTCTAGTAAAACTTGCATGCCATCTAAACCAACTACGATTGTGCAATAACCTAGGGACGTAACACGAAGCTGGTTACATTCATGTTAAGATATATTTTAAACTTACATTTTTGTATTTAAATTTACTTTACTTTTTAGTGCCGAAGTTCTGACAAGTGAATTTAATATAATTTTATAATGTTTTAAAAATTTTACCTTCAAATTGTATATTGCACAACCGCATGAGGTTGCATACAGGTGAACAGAAATCAACTTACTTAGGCTTATTAAAAACAGTTTTCTCTAGTGACATATTATATTCTATAAACATGAAAGTATAAACGACACTTACCGCAACCGTGTATAGAACTATCTAATCATAGTATGAAGGCTTGAAGGTGTATTAAATCTTCATTCTCTACCGGAGTGAAAATGGACGCGACCGCCAACCACGAAGTTTTTGTGAGAAGAACGTTAAATAGAAGTCCCTGCTTCTTTCTCGTTTGCCTACGGCCTTTGTCGCCAGAAAGCAGCACCTGGAGTTTTCATACTGCGGGTAGGCACCAGGTGCCGACACCGATCAACGCTGTCTAGACTTACTTAGTAGGGCTTATCTTCACGGAAAGAGTGCAGCACGAATTAACAACTATAATTCCGTACTGCCTATAACTACAGGCCGTATATTCAGTGGGTTTGCGCTGTCTCTCCGCTAGAGATCGGCCCAACCTCCAATTGTTAATTACTGAATTCTTGCCGAATCTTTCAGGCTCGGCACAATTTGAGGACGCAAGAACGATTTAATACGAAGGTATATGAGTCCTTCTACTGTAATGTGACTCTAAACATCAGAGCTAGGTGAGGTGTTATATTTCTTAGACGTATAACGCTCGTTATGCAACAGTAGCAATCAGTTTATTATAGGCACTGAAGATGACGATCTATTGGTTAAACTTACCAGGTTCTGAGTGGTGAGGAGAATATCTGCATGATCTGGTCGAGCAGCTACCATCTCCATCTCCATTACTCCTTGTTGGGGACTTTTACGCCCATACGCCCACCTGGGGTTATTTTAGGACGAAGAGCGCTGGATTAAGAAATGAGGACGTATTTCTCACTAACGTGCTTGTCTTTTTAAACACAGGCGAGAAGACACGCTTCAACGTTGGAAGTGGTACATTCTCGGCTTTTGATTTTTTCATCTGTAGTCCGAGTCTTGCCCCGCGTTTGTTGTGGGGAGTGCTCCCAGACCTTTGCATCACTTTTAAGTGACATCGAGCCGCCGCTCGTAGAACAACACTCGCTGCAAAACGATTGAGCTGGGAAACCTACGTCGCGACCCGACCCCAGTGACAGAAGTATGGAAGAAGATTAGAGCAATCTCTGGCACATCAGTGTATCTCATGCACACAAACGGTGGTGAATTGATTTGCAACCCCGATGATATTGCTGACACCTTGGCTGGAAGATAAAACAGAAAGTTATCCTCTCAGTTTCCTCGTAAGGAAAGATGAAGTCGAACATGACCTTGACTTCGAATGTTAAGTGTACAGGAGCTACAATGTAGCTTTCACGATGAGGGAATTACAGTCCGCTGGCCGCACTGCCGGTGACATTGCGGGGGGGGGGACGACATTCCTTACAGCATTATACGTCGACTGCCGGATGTAGCTATGGCTACATTACTGGCATTCTATAGCGTCACATGGACGCAAGGAGAGTATCCAAAACCACTGAAGCAGGCTTCTGTTTCGATATCCCGCTTCTGAAAGTCGGAAAGGATCCCCTCAAAGTAGATAACTATCGTCCAGTATTGTTGACGTGCCGGCTCACCTGGTGTCTGGAGAAACACGCCTTCTGACTCCACACCAGTGTAGGTTCTGGAGACACCATCCTACTACTGACAAACTGTTTTATCTGGAAAACGCAGTTCAGAACTGTTTCATCGAAGACAGACACATGGTTGCAGTATTCTTCGATTTGGAGAAAGCGTTAGACAAAACGCGGGGATTTAATACCATGCAACCTCTACATGATTGGCGGCTCGGAGGTAACCTGCCTAAATTTATCTCCAGCTTTCTCAGAAACAGGACTTCCGTGTTCGAGTCAGACAATCGCTGTCAGCCCCACACGAGCTGGAAAATGGAAGGATCCCCGTTGAGCGACACGCTCTTTACTATCGCCATCAACGGATTTTTTGAAGGTATAGAAACGCCTGTTGGGAATTGCTTGTACGCTGACGATCTTGCGCTGTTCAACTCGGCCAAAGCAACGGCGATGATCAAGCGTAACATGTAAGGAGCTATACACACACTGATAGAAAATGCTAACAACATAGGCTTGTCTTTTCTTTCTCGGCAACAAAGACGACCTGTGTCCACTTCTGTCGAAAGCGAGGAAGGCATCCGGACCCGACGTTAACAATAAACGCTATTTGGCTGCACTATAGGCCCATAATCAAATTTCTGGGCCTGAGCTTCGACAGACAATTGACATGGAATACGGATGTGTACAACCTGTCTGCGAGGTGCAAAGCCTCGTTAAACGCAATCAGGTGTATCTTCCATATGACCTGAGGAGCAGATAGAGGAGTTTTATTGCGCCTGTAGACCGCGCTGGTGCTATCCAAAATGAATTACGGATTCTGCCAGGAGGTCGTGCTTGAAAAAACTGGTTCGTTGTTCACAACGCTATGGTACGCTACGCTACAAGGGCGTTCCTCACTAACCCGGCAGAAAGCTTATATTGTGAAGCAGGAATGACGTTCTTACATCTGCGAGGTTCACCAGACCAACTGGGATTCGTGTGCTCGAAATAACCCGCCGCTATAACCGGTGCCGATGGTCCAAGCGTACGTTCCGTGCGAGTTCGTCGTTGTCGTTGTCGTTGTCGTTGTCATCGTCGTCGTCGTCGTCGCCACCGCCGCCACCACCACCACCACCACCACCACCACCACCATCATCATCATCATCATCATCATCATCACCACCACCACCATCATTTTATTTTTATTTTCTTCTTAGCCTTCTTTTTCTTCTCTTCCTTCTCCTCCATTTTCTTCGTTCCTCTCCAAACCCACTTTCCCTTTTCCCATCCCTTCTTGGTTCTTTTTCATGTTTGTCATCTCATTTCATACCCTCAGCCTCATGTTCTACCTATCTTCCACAATCCTTTTATTTTCAGTGGTTTTCCACTTTCTTCCTGCACTCTTAGATTACTCTTTCCTCCTCTCCTCTTACTTTTCTCTCGTCCTTCTCATTCACCTTTCCTTTTCCTTAGATTACTATTTTTCTTTAACATTTTTTTATTCATTTTCACATTTACATCCCCCCCCCCACGCACACAACATGCGCGCCATCTGCTTACATATCTGCTGTTTGCTTGCTACAATATCATGATACACTTTCAAAGATTAATTACCACTTTCATGATACACTTTCAAAGGACTAGTTGACTGAAATATTAAAACTCCGGAAGTGTTGTTTCCAGTTGACCTTGCGTCAGCATGTAGAGGATGTAAAACTGTTACAGCCGAGTTCAGCGAAGTCAGTCCCAGCTTGAATTACCACATCCTTCGGTTTATAAATGAAATCACCATCGTCCTATCCTACTTCTTCTTCTTCGTCTTTTTTAAATCTTATTCTTGGACTTTTTTCTTGATCATCTATTTCCGTTGTCTGCTACACTATCACAGCGTTGACGTCGCTCTTCTACAGTTTTATTTATTGCTGTACAGATAGTTTCCTTTAGCATTGTCTCTACCTTCTCTTTACTATTATATGAACACTTTCTTCCGTCGTACTTCATTAATATGTTTAACTCCGACTATACAGTGGAAAAAATTATTGCCTATTGAAAACATCGGAATTCTGTAGCGCAGTCGAAAGGCCTTTAACAATAGAATTGGGCCACAGACCTATAGCCCAGAGAGTTTAAATTTTACCAATATGATGCCGGTCATGAAAACTAAAGGTATACCATAGGACAAATATCACCTACCAACAACATTTACTTACTACTTCAGATTTGTTAACGATAATCAGTAGTAGCCTAGCAATATTTTATAAACAGTACTGGATTTATTAGAAACATGGTTAAACAAAGTTTTGTTGCTTTTGCATTTTTGAAAACATTTTTACATCCTTCTACATGCTGACGCAAGGTCAACTGGAAACAACACTTCCGGAGTTTTAATATTTCAGTCAACTAGTCCTTTGAAAGTGTATCATGAAAGTGGTAATTAATCTTTGAAAGTGTATCATGATATTGTAGCAAGCAAACAGCAGATATGTAAGCAGATGGCGCGCATGTTGTGTGCGTGGGGGGGGGGATGTAAATGTGAAAATGAATAAAAAAATGTTAAAGAAAAATAGTAATCTAAGGAAAAGGAAAGGTGAATGAGAAGGACGAGAGAAAAGTAAGAGGAGAGGAGGAAAGAGTAATCTAAGAGTGCAGGAAGAAAGTGGAAAACCACTGAAAATAAAAGGATTGTGGAAGATAGGTAGAACATGAGGCTGAGGGTATGAAATGAGATGACAAACATGAAAAAGAACCAAGAAGGGATGGGAAAAGGGAAAGTGGGTTTGGAGAGGAACGAAGAAAATGGAGGAGAAGGAAGAGAAGAAAAAGAAGGCTAAGAAGAAAATAAAAATAAAATGATGGTGGTGGTGGTGATGATGATGATGATGATGATGATGGTGGTGGTGGTGGTGGTGGTGGCGGCGGTGGCGACGACGACGACGACGATGACAACGACAACGACAAAGACGAACTCGCACGGAACGTACGCTTGGACCATCGGCACCGGTTATAGCGGCGGGTTATTTCGAGCACACGAATCCCAGTTGGTCTGGTGAACCTCGCAGATGTAAGAACGTCATTCCTGCTTCACAATATAAGCTTTCTGCCGGGTTAGTGAGGAACGCCCTTGTAGCGTAGCGTACCATAGCGTTGTGAACAACGAACCAGTTTTTTCAAGCACGACCTCCTGGCAGAATCCGTAATTCATTTTGGATAGCACCAGCGCGGTCTACAGGCGCAATAAAACTCCTCTATCTGCTCCTCAGGTCATATGGAAGATACACCTGATTGCGTTTAACGAGGCTTTGCACCTCGCAGACAGGTTGTACACATCCGTATTCCATGTCAATTGTCTGTCGAAGCTCAGGCCCAGAAATTTGATTATGGGCCTATAGTGCAGCCAAATAGCGTTTATTGTTAACGTCGGGTCCGGATGCCTTCCTCGCTTTCGACAGAAGTGGACACAGGTCGTCTTTGTTGCCGAGAAAGAAAAGACAAGCCTATGTTGTTAGCATTTTCTATCAGTGTGTGTATAGCTCCTTACATGTTACGCTTGATCATCGCCGTTGCTTTGGCCGAGTTGAACAGCGCAAGATCGTCAGCGTACAAGCAATTCCCAACAGGCGTTTCTATACCTTCAAAAAATCCGTTGATGGCGATAGTAAAGAGCGTGTCGCTCAACGGGGATCCTTCCATTTTCCAGCTCGTGTGGGGCTGACAGCGATTGTCTAACTCGAACACGGAAGTCCTGTTTCTGAGAAAGCTGGAGATAAATTTAGGCAGGTTACCTCCGAGCCGCCAAAACTAGCAACGTTTTATGTTTTAACATGGGTATTTTCTATGGCAAACGATAACAGCCGCAAATTCAAACATAATCAAATAATTTTTTGCATGCAACTCTGAATTGTAGAGTTCTCAAGACCTATTGTTTTTGGTGAAGATCTGTTAAGGGGAAGGGGTAGTTTACCGGCAACGTTTTTTTATCAAGGGTAATTTTTCCTATGGCAAACGATAACAGCCGCAAATTCCAACAGAATCAAATAATGTTCTGGATACAGCCCTGAATTGTAAAGTTGTCAAGACCTGTTGGTCTTGGTGAAGACGTTTCGGCAATGCCATCGACTGCCATCATCAGTGAAAATCGAGTGCGAAAACGTGAGGTGGTATACGTTAGTGACCACAGTACTGTAGTTAAGGCTGAAGCAATAGAAAGAAGTAGTTTCTATGGAAATATTTCATTTCGCATATGATTTTAAATATAAATCTTAGAACATGGAAGTCATGTATGGATCTCCATACCGATATTTTTTCATGTTTTGATGGTAGCACAATCCGAATCAGCCGTTATGTCGAACACGATTTTTTTCGCCATCACCATACTTCCATTTCCTTATGGAACATGGAAGTAAAAAGAATGGAGCGCTAGATATACGAGTAAGTACCGTAGTTTTAATACCGTTACTCACAGCCTGAGCTCATCATTGCTGTGTTTGACATTATTCATAAGTCTGGTAATAATACAATCCTGAATAATAAATAAACGTTTTCTTACTTATCAATGAATAACAGGCAATTAAAAATCCAGTAGTTTTAATAATTACACAGTTTTGAATTGGTTTCGGGTTGTTATCTTCTTTGTTAAAACTGTAATATGTTTATCACATTATTTGCCGGCGAGAGGGGGGCCAGAGCCCCGGGGCCCGGGGTCCCGAAGCGGGCCCGGCGCATAACAAGACTGTTTATTAACAGTGTAAAACCCATTTATTTACGATTATAGTTAAGAATAACGAATTGTAGGGTCAATTAATAAATCCTAAACCATTAACAATCCAACAGTAATGATTTTGGTAAGTTTTTCTTTGGGGGGGGCCAAAAATGTTTAGCCCCGGGGTCCGTGATCGCTCTCGCCGGCCCTGATTATATGTTAACAAACTTGTAGGAAGGCGCTAAACAAGAGGAATGGAAATACTAGTTTTGTTAACGTACAGGAAACCTTTTGTAAACCTATACGAACAAAATACGCAAGACGCATATGTCGTTAACGTTGATTATCAAGATCAAGAATATCTTAAAGAATCAGTCAGCTGAAAAATAAACTTAAATGAAATGTTACACCTTCGGTCTTTCAGAAATGAAACAAAAACTTGTTGATATTAAAGCGGTGAACGAGTAGTGACCTCGATGACGTAACATCGGGTGTGAAGCACTTTCCGCAACAAGTTTTAATATTAATACCGTGTTCTCACACGCACCACACGTACATGCTCATCACAGTATTGGTATTGGCAGCACACAGATACATAGACGCACACACTCCACCGCTTTCGCAAACACCGCACAAGTGAATAGTTTCTCGTAATCTGTATACAAATTACGTATTAGTTTTCATTGTGTAGTATTTTTCTGGCCGGTATACCAAGTTGAATTACATACAATACAAAACGGAATGTAAATGAACGGAATGGACTCTGTGTGTGTGTGTGTGTGTGCTCGTAGAGTGGAAACTGTAACTTCGTATAGGTTTACAAAAGGTTTCCTGTACGTTAACAAAACTAGTATTTCCATTCCTCTTGTTTAGCGCCTTCCTACAAGTTTGTTAACATATAATCAGGGCCGGCGAGAGCGATCACGGACCCCGGGGCTAAACATTTTTGGCCCCCCCCAAAGAAAAACTTACCAAAATCATTACTGTTGGATTGTTAATGGTTTAGGATTTATTAATTGACCCTACAATTCGTTATTCTTAACTATAATCGTAAATAAATGGGTTTTACACTGTTAATAAACAGTCTTGTTATGCGCCGGGCCCGCTTCGGGACCCCGGGCCCCGGGGCTCTGGCCCCCCTCTCGCCGGCAAATAATGTGATAAACATATTACAGTTTTAACAAAGAAGATAACAACCCGAAACCAATTCAAAACTGTGTAATTATTAAAACTACTGGATTTTTAATTGCCTGTTATTCATTGATAAGTAAGAAAACGTTTATTTATTATTCAGGATTGTATTATTACCAGACTTATGAATAATGTCAAACACAGCAATGATGAGCTCAGGCTGTGAGTAACGGTATTAAAACTACGGTACTTACTCGTATATCTAGCGCTCCATTCTTTTTACTTCCATGTTCCATAAGGAAATGGAAGTATGGTGATGGCGAAAAAAATCGTGTTCGACATAACGGCTGATTCGGATTGTGCTACCATCAAAACATGAAAAAATATCGGTATGGAGATCCATACATGACTTCCATGTTCTAAGATTTATATTTAAAATCATATGCGAAATGAAATATTTCCATAGAAACTACTTCTTTCTATTGCTTCAGCCTTAACTACAGTACTGTGGTCACTAACGTATACCACCTCACGTTTTCGCACTCGATTTTCACTGATGATGGCAGTCGATGGCATTGCCGAAACGTCTTCACCAAGACCAACAGGTCTTGACAACTTTACAATTCAGGGCTGTATCCAGAACATTATTTGATTCTGTTGGAATTTGCGGCTGTTATCGTTTGCCATAGGAAAAATTACCCTTGATAAAAAAACGTTGCCGGTAAACTACCCCTTCCCCTTAACAGATCTTCACCAAAAACAATAGGTCTTGAGAACTCTACAATTCAGAGTTGCATGCAAAAAATTATTTGATTATGTTTGAATTTGCGGCTGTTATCGTTTGCCATAGAAAATACCCATGTTAAAACATAAAACGTTGCTAGTAAACTACCCCTTTCCCTTAACCGATCTTCACCAAAACCAACAGATCTTGAGAACTCTCCAATTCAGGGCTGTATCCAAAACATTATTTGATTCTGTTTGAATTTGCGGCTGTTATCGTTTGCCATATAAAAAAATTACCCTTGATAAGAAAAATGTTGCAGGTAAACTACCCCTTCCCGTTAACCGATCTTCACCAAAAACAACAGGTCTTAAGTACTCTGCAAATCAGGACAGTGTGCAAACAATTATTTGATTTTGTTTGAATTTGCGGCTCTTATCGTTTCCCATAAAAAATACCCTTTTAAAACATAAAACGTTGCAGGTAAACTACCCCTTTCCCTTAACCGATCTTCACCAAAAACAATAGGTCTTGAGTACTCTATAAATCAGAGCTGTATGCAAAAATCATTTGATTCTGTTTGAATTTGCGGCTCTTATCATTTGCCATAGAAAATACCCTTTTAAAACATAAAACGTTGCAAGTAAACTACCCCTTTCCCTCAACCGATCTTCACCAAAAACAATAGGTCTTGAGTACTCTACACATCAGGGCTGTATGCAAAAAATTATTTGATTCTGTTTGAATTTGCGGCTCTTATCATTTGCCATAAAAAATACCCTTTTAAAACATAAAACGTTGCTGGTAAACTACCCCTTTCCCTCGACCGATCTTCACCAAAAACAGTAGGTCTTGAGAACTCTATAATTCAGGGCTGTATGCGAAACATTATTTTATTCTGTTTGAATTTGCGGCTGTTATCGTTTGCAATAGAAAAAAATTACCCTAATAAAAAAAACCGTTGCAGGTAAACTACCCCTTTCCCTCAACCGATCTTCACCAAACACAATAGGCCGTGAGTACTCTACAAATCAGGACTGTACGCAAAAAATTATTTGATTCTGTTTGAATTTGCGGTTGTTATCGTTTGCCATAGAAAACAAATCTATAGACACACACACACACACACACACACACACACACACACACACTTCGAAAAATGACTTTTTTTCATGTTTTGAGTGTAGTACAATCAGAATCTGCAATAATCTCGAACACGATTTTTTTTGCCATCACCATACTTCCATTTCCTTAAGGAACATGGAAGTAAAAGTCATTTTCGAAATGTGTGTGTGTGTGTGTGTGTGTGTGTGTGTGTGCGTGCGTGTGCGTGCGTGGAATTTTTTCTATGGCAAACGATAACAGCCGCAAATTCAAACAGAATCAAATAATTTTTTGCATACAGATCTAAATTGTAGAGGACTCAAAGTCTATTGATTTTGGTGACGATCGGTTAAGGGAAAGGGGTAGTTTACCAGCAACGTTTTACGTTTTAACAAGAGTAAAGTGCTTAATTTTGATAAATAAAGTATCCTGAAAAGAAGGTCATAATAATCCATTGTAGAAAGGTAGATGAAATATCTATAAATAAAAAGGGTAGTTGAAGGGGGGAGGGTGTAATTTTTTTTATAATTTAAAATGGTAGTTCATGATGGAGGAAGTAAATTTTCTATGTGTAATACGTTATTGACAGCAAAGAAGTAGTTTCTATGGAAACATTATTTTCACTTTTAAAAACATCTATATTTTTTCATTTTAATTTAAATCATGTATGAGAGAAAATATATCGTTCGTGGCAGGCAAGCATATCTCAATTATGTAATGTTTACGTTTCCATTTTATTATAATGATTACCGCAATAAAAGGCAGGCAAGACACACACACACAATTCGCGTTATTTCTGACCTCACTCATGTTTATTTTCTTACATTTGCACGCTTTTTAAATGGAAAGTGCCGAAACCCACACCAACACAACGCGTGCAAGCCGAAAAAGTGTCCAGCGTGGATAGCGATTTGCTTCCTGTGGATCGCTGGGCAGTGTAACTGCACGTGTTTACAGAGGAACGGTTCATAGACAGACTTTTCGTCTTTAGGGATTCAACCCTCTGCAAGATGCTCAGGGTCCATGAGTGACTTCGGAGCGCTTCGGGGGAGGGATGATTATCTGCGTAGTTCGGTTTCTTTATAAGAATGAAGTAAGCCTACCTAATTTTTATGGATGAGTGACTGAAAATAACATTATATTAAACGACTACCCCATAATAACAAAAATATCTATTAATAGTGAAATTAGTTTGAGGGTGGGCGATATTTTTTTAGAAATTACCGAACCGAATTCAAGTAAATTCTAAATTTTACAACATGGAAGTCATGTATGCTTCTCCATACCGATTTTTTTCTATGACGAGCGATAACTGCCGCACATTCAAACAGAATCAAATAATTTTTTTGTATACGTTCCTGAATTGTAAAGGACTCACCTGAATTGTTGATTTAGGTGAAGATCGGTTAAGGGAAAGGGGTAGTTTACCAGCAACATTACATGTTTTAACAAGAGTAATTTTTTCTAAGACGAACGGTAACTGCCGTAAATTCGAACAGAATCAAATATTTTTTTGCAAACGTCCCTGAATTGTAGACGACTCAAGGCCTATTGATTTTGGTGAAGATCGATTAATGGAAAGGGTAGTTTACCAGCAAAATTTTATGTTTGAACGAGAGTAAACTACTTAATTTTGATAAATAAAGTATCCTGAAAAGAAGATCGTAATAATCCACCGTAGAATCGTAGATGAAATATTTATAAATGAAGAGGCTAGTTTAAGGGAGGGGGTAATTTTCTATAAATGAAAATGATAGTTGAAGGAGGAGGGGATAATTTTTATTTATATGTCATGTGTGTACTGCGTTATCGGCAACAAAGAAGTACAGTATTTCTTGTTAAAATTCCTTCCCGGGCTGTTTGGCGTGGTCCAATTTTTTCTACAAAACCAGACGTTTCGGCAGTGCTATCGACTGCCATCAGCAGTGAAAATCGAGTGCGCTAACGTGAGGTGGTATACGTTAATGACCGCAGTACTGTGGTTAAGGCTGAAGAAAGAAGTAGTTTCTATGGGAATATTTCATTTCGAAAATGATTTTAAATATAAATCTTAGAACATGGAAGTCCTGTATGTTGGTTGTCCATACCGATATTTTTTTAAGTTTTAGGACCGACTAATTCGATGTTTTTAGCTATCAACATGGCGTTAGCAACCCAAATTACAGATCATGAGACTCTTAAGCCGCACGAAAAATCTGTCGACTGATAACACAATACACCGAATAAAACAGGAATAGGATTTTGCTTTTTATTGGCGGTGTGAGGAAGAAAGGCTTTTTCACATTCTGGCCAATCAACATCGGTAGACCGTGTTGATAATAAGCAGTAACCATAACCAAACATAATAACCACTATGCCTTGCCAGATATCTTGATAGTCATAAATAAGTCAGTTGTTCACGCTTCAGAACACTATATAATGCAAAAACACTGTTCACCCCTATAGCCACTATTCATATTCATATATTCATAATCCAATCATATTCATATTTTATTCAAGGTATAGGCTAGTTTTCACTATCAGATTGCATAATGCTTTGGCTTTACCCTAAGTTTCCAATCAAATGTTGAAACAATTTTTCTTCTCTGCTGTAAAATCTCTTCATGACAACAATGATCGGTCAACAATACTTATTTTTGTAATATCACTACTTATTCTCTATCAGAAACCTTCTCTCCCACTATTCTCGAACGTTGGTTACTTTTATAGATTTATGGTATATTTATAGTTTTGTTGAAACAAAAGTTTTTACGACGTTCCAACAAATTAAATAATTAAATTTAAAATATTTTAATAGGAATTGTAAAAAAATTGTTTTGCGTAATCAAGACAATTCCTTTATAGTAATGTCGGCACCAATAACGGAAAGTGAGGACATCAGTTTCATCGAAGTGACATCTCTACACTGTAAATTGCTAGGTATTATTTTCACTTTTTTAATAAAATGTTTATAAAATATAACTAAAGATTGTCAGTTCTCCAAAATATATCCGTATCCGAATTCTGAATTTTTTCATTTCCGCATCCGATTATTATATACGAGTATATAATAATTACATAGTAGTGACTGAAACATAACATAATTATTTCACGCTTGAAGAGAGCTCAATTCTGAAGACGTAATAGCTGTCGGAACCGAAGAGCGCGATCAGATATAATTAACTTCAAAGAACGTATTATGCTTGTTTGTCTGATAAAATTCATCATTATAAATAAAAAATATCAGTCGAAGGAAACTGATTACTGTGTGTCTCTACGGTTTCAAATGTTCTTCCTTTCCTTTCAGGCTACAAATTATTTCTTCTTTTCTTCATCTATTTTTCTTTCACGTCCTACCTAGCTATTACACCTGTTTGTGATAACGTATAAATCAACTAATCGTATCGATCTCCATTTTTATTAATAAATGTTTATCTAACTTATCTATCATAGTTTTTCGTTCCCCAACAATCTATAAGGAAGACACAGTTCATTGCTTTAAAGTCAGCTTTAATATACTGTTCATACCTTCAAACGACTTTTGTAAAACATTGACCCTTACAGTTGTGACAATAGTCAACAATCGCTTCATGTAATAAACATCTATTATCGTCGCCAGCACGGAAAGGATATTAAATTATCGATGCTATTGATGTTTACAAGGATAGTGCTTGACTGAACAAATGGTAGTGGTCGTGCTCGTGACGAAACGCTGAATGACGTCACAGAACTGGCGGTTTCACGATTGCTGACAGATTATCGCCGTAATTGATTCAATTTCCATTCTCGCGGCTGTGTTATGAAATTCAAGGCAGTAAATGAGCACGATTAGTCTATCAGATAATTCAAGTCAGCGTGTTGGTTAAATTCGGATGGGAGGGAAGACGATAAATTCTAAATATTAATTAAATTGGGATGGCGTTCTACAAGCAGCTTTCGTAGCATTTAAATGTCTTCACAGAAACATTCGTGTGTTACACAACCAAGGCAGGTCTGTGTTCTCGTACTTTGCACAGAATAGCATCATTTTACTTCCGTGATTCGCATCAAACAGAGGTAAAGTTGTGGCCTCAGAATTACAGTTCGAGGTAACTATACTCATAATCTGCGACATTTCCCCATATAAAAATTAGGACGTTACTAACGACGAGCGTGCGAGTTACTCTCTGTGTGTGTGTGTGTGTGTGTGTGTGTGTGTGTGTGTGTGTGTGTGTGTGTGTGTGTGTGTGTGTGTGTGTGTGTGTGTGTGTGTGTGTGTGTGTGTGTGTGTGTGTGTGTGTGTGTGTGTGTGTGTGTGTGTGTGTGTGTGTGTGTGTGTGCGGTTAGAGAAGCTGAAAAACGTTGCCGTTAAAATAAAACGTTAGGATGTTTGTATCTTTGATTTTCGTTTACCATTGATTTTATAACACAAATGTATTTTCTATCTATTGAATAGATAAAAGAAAACCGACAGGAATTCTCTAATCTGCCATCAATATCTTACATACAATGTAGTCTAGTCAAATTCTTCTTCTTCAAACCCTTTTACTGCAAATGTCATCTATTATCGATCTGGGTTTCATATCATTAAATGAAGCATGCAAATAATTACTTTTATTGTTTTTTTAAAATAATTGAAATATTCTTTGAGATGTCTTCCTCAAACTAAGAAAATAAAACGGTTTTCACATATTAACTTTTAACACACATTAAACTTTTTTCCTAAATGTTCATAAGAAAACGTTTACTGCAGAGTGCTTTCTGTCGGTAGACACGTCTCATGGAAGGTGTTGGTCCCATGGCTTAATTTTTATCATCTAGTTTAGAACTACAGACAATACACGAATGAACTCTGCTATGCTAACGTATGTGATGGTTGTGATGGTTAAATACAATGAACAACATAAATAATGTCTTCTGCTAATGAACAACGGCATCTGATTATAATTCAACAATATTTTATTGCAGACATTGGAATTTGTATTGATAGGGTCCAGTTTTTTGCTAAGATAGTATAATTATAACAAGGCACAAAATATACGTTCATTACGAATAGGCATACATAACAGTTTCACACCGTTTTTTTCGTGGAAACAAAGTGTGGAGCGTAGTGAGAAGAGAAGGAGAGAAGGGGTGTACACATTAACAAATGGCTCACTGGTTGTTGACTGCAAAACAACTAGGCTATACTAATCAATGTCTCGTAATTACAGGAAGATGACACATGAGTAAGTTGCAAATTATGACACATTGGGTTACTTTATGCAGTGGTCAGTACAGAAGTAGAGGATATAATCTTTGGAGAAAAACGCAGGTTGTAATACCCGAAGTAGAGTGTTGTAAAAGTGGGACGCGGGAAGTTTGGAGAACTGAAGAGATTAGCAGAAGACAGACAAGGCCGACGAGTTGCTTCAATCCAGTCCTGAGGCTGATTACGAAAGAAGGACAGTTATAAAACTCATAAATTGTACAACAAAACTTAATTGTTAATTTTAGAATATGTAAACGAAAGTACAAAAAAAATCGTTGTACCTGTAGCAGAATGTGAGACTAACGGTCAATGGGTAAACAATAACGGTGGTAGCTGATTCGATTATGTTGTTCTGTTGTTAATTTTAATGCATCATAAAGCAGTAATCTACAAAAATGGAACCAATCTACAATGGCGTCTGAACGCACACAATACACAACATATATGAACTTCGTATTACTTCTGAACGATGGTTACAAGGAAGAGCAGCAGTAGCAACGTGTGCGTGTGTGTGTCCAATGTTACGTTTCACACTGTGACGTAACGCACCTGTAACACGAGTAGGCTACATCTTTCTCCCAACTATCTGAGGACGCAACACCCGTTTACCTAGTAAAGTGGCCCGCTCACATTTTGGGTGAAATTCCTTCACACACGACCACTGACCCAAAGTAGTGATGCTCACTCTGTTTCACACACTTTTAGACAATTATGTGACGTAAGGAAAGACAATTAATTTTGTGTATAGCGTTTCTATTTAATGCGTCTTTACACTCTTATTCAGTGAAAGTAAAATGCTTTGTTCAGCTGAGAACAACGGTTATTAATCAGAACTCTACCATGGAGAACGTACATCCTCTGATACTGTCATTGTCAGCCTGTGCAACTATCCGTTGGATCCATGGACTCAATTTCCCACCGTCAGTTGTCTGACTTATAAAAACTAGCCAACGTTTCAACACGTGTCTACAATCCAAAAGTATTATAATTATTCTGACGTCTACTAATTTCTGTATCATCTTTACACTAACCCAACAGCAATATTCTCTGACAAAGCCGCTTTAGATATCAAACTGTTTTGTACTGGCTAAATGCCCAGCCGTTAGTCTGAACTCTGAAAATTTCTTCAGTGCTGACAAATGTAGTGAGGATACAAAATTGTTGGTACAGCTACTACTAGGGAATACCTAGGATTCTTTATTTTTATTAAATTTAATATGTTAAATAAGGAACTGTGATGCGCGTGACGTACGTAATGTTACTTCCTTCTTTATCTGCAACTAAAATGTCGTCGAGATTTCGTTCGAAGAAAATGTGACTGGTATAAACCACATGCATTAAATCAAATGTTGTTTTGTAATTTTTCGTTTTCATCGATTCAGCTAATATTGTGTTGCTTCTGATGTAATCTTAGTTTAGTGTAAAATAATTAATTATTTGTTTCACTATAAACGAAGTTACATTCCATGAAATGAAAATGGAAAGTAGCCTTGAGAAAACAATAGTTCAGGTCTGGAAAATCAGACGACAAGACATCAATTACATGATGATGTACTTTATGTTTTGTTACATCTGTAAACATTGTTGTCACTCATCACCGACGTATTTAATGGCGAACAGGTAACCTCGTACGAAATCTGAAGAATGTTGAATACTTACAGAAATGTATACCGCCTCGGATAATTTATTTTAATTATTTTTTGTATGTTCTATTTAATTTGGATTAGATATCTGAATAAGTAGACAATGCCCGGCTATAATAGTTTTTAAACTATGTAACGACGTTTAAATAAGATTAACTGCAAGTGTTTAATTACTTGGTATAAAAGACCTCAAAGAGATAATTGTGAAATTATACTGTTTCCATAATATTGTTTTCAACAAAGAGTTTTTTTTGTTCATCAGACTATTGTCAGCTGTATGTTTATTATTAATACTTTTTTGCTGTGGAATTATTGTTTCTTAGCTATATTTTGCTTCGTATTATTTTTAGGAAATCACGGTATTAAATTCAGTTGTTAATCATATTTAACAAATTCTTACTTTTGATTACTAATTCTGCTGACTACCTGTCTTTCCGTCGCCTAAAGAATGTTAAACCGTTGGGGTATGGAAAGGTAGGTAGTGTACTATAGAGAAATCCTTCGTTACCCGCGTGGGTTACATTCTTCGAAAGTATCGCATTTAACGAAACCGCGGCTAGAAGTTATCAGAAAAATAAACACAGTATTGCCCATAAAAAGCACGTTTATATTTTAATATTTTAGAAGTTTTGCCAATAACATTCAATAAAAATGAACTTGTTAAATGTATGCCACAATACACATAGGCCTATCTGTCCAACAAACACTACAATACATATGCAAATTAATACTAAAATGTTCCACTACATAATAAATACAGTAATTTTAAAGTTTAGAAATGCCTGAGTTTTAGTTAAATCTATTAAATTAATTTTGTTTTTAAATTAAACTTGTCGCTGTGTGTTTTTTCATATTACCTCGTACTGGTACTGTTCCTTGTTCGTCTCTGTACGGTAGTAGCAATTCCTCTATCCTCTGCTTGAACTTTAAACTGTGCCATGTGTTAGGACCAATAACAGTGAATGCTAGGAAATAATTTCGACGATCATTATTCATTTACTGATATTTAATAACTTTAAATTTGATTAATTGATTTTAATATATTTGATTAATGTGTTAATAGAACTTTAATACTTTTTCAGAAGTATTCATTCTATCTTTCATAATATATGTAGAGGATAGCATTAAGAAATGAGTAAAAGAATAAAAAATTGAATAAATATTAACCGCGGATATGCGAAACGGCAGATAAAATACGCGAATAACGAGGTATTGCTATAGCAAAATAAATAGAAAACTTCAAGAATGGTCTATCCAGAAGTCTCAGTTTGAAACTGAAGTTGTATCCTGTATACCAAATCCAGTGTCTGAAGTATAGAGTAAAACATTTATTCACTTTTATTCCTACTAAAAAAAGTCGCTAATTATTCGTTTAACGAAATAAAATTGGAGGTTACTCTCTATATAAGGACGATCCTTCAGGGAATAAGATTTAGGCCTAGTTATTTTGCGAAGCACCCTACTCTTGGAATCCACCAACTCCAACTTTTTCTTGCTAACTTCCTTAGTAAACCATAATAACGACTTGTTCTGTAATTTTACGTACATTCCGGGTAATAACTGTACATGGTTATGAAATATTTGTTTGCAATAATGTTTTTTGTAAATTTTTCTTTGCACTTCGATCTCCATTAACAGTGGTAGACGTTACATCTGTTTTTTGCATTCTATTGTTTTAATTCGATTCGATAATCATTACATCCTTGGCCTACCATCCATGGCATTAGCCTGTAAGTCTAAACCTGTCGCTTTAACTAAGAAGGAACCTAAAATACCGTACGATGTTCAACTAACTAATTGTTGTGGGGGTTTTCATAAATCGAGTTTGGTGCAGACTGGACAAATTCATTAAGATTGCACCTTTTCTTTAGTAGAGTGTAGTTATTTGGTTTAGTTAAATGTCACTCCATTTAGTTTATTTCATAAACGAAACTCCAATTTAATATTATTATTTTTAGCGAAATAAATCAATAGTTTTATACCTCATATTCATTGCTTAATTCTCTATGTGAATACCAAAACGGTACGTAAAGGTAATTTTTCAAAAAAAGGTAAAATAATTAATTAGTATATCACCAACTCACTAGCATAATTTAGCGTAAAAGTACATAAATATTCACTCACAAAGACTCTAAATGTAAGAGTCGAATATATGACTGATGCCCTTAGAAATATGGTAATACTTACACATGCATAGTCGAACAATGAGAAGACAAATTTCGTAACTACGCCTGCCCATATTGGCTCTGTCAGGAATCTACTATTGCATACCTTTTGCTTTAGAAACCTTTATCCGTAAACGATACATATTAGTCTGGCAAAATTCCCAGCAGAGAGACAATGTTAAGCAACCAATAACAGAGCGGCCCAGTTAGTTATGAAACATCTTCGTGGCGCTGTTGGAACTGGAGCGCCAGCAGTTATGTAAACTCGTGACACTTGTCATACACGAACCTGCGACGTATACGTATTTAGAATTCAATGCCACCATACTAGTTGTCTGACATTATTCCTTATAATAAAAAAATCGTTTCCTTCTTTCTCCAGAACTGAAACCCTTTGCGGGCCAAAGTCTGACTGTCAACGCTATTCCATTCTGGCAGTTCTCATTATTTTTACAAATCATAAACGAATCAATAAAGTGTCAGTGATAAGTAAAACTAGTATGCGTGCATTTTCTTTGGTATAACTAGTGAACAGTGTTTCTCCGTGAAATGTAGTGTTAAACTCTCTAATTTACACACTAAAATTCCACTGTACTGTGAATGAAGATAAGCACATACCACTTACACTACAGGCAGAGATCGTTTAGTAAGAGAGAGAGAGAGAGAGAGAGAGAGGAGAGTGTGACTGTGAGGGCGCGCTTTTATGTAATATTAATAGTAAATAATACTTGCTTTTTCTGTAGGTCTACAAGAATATATTTTTTACACAAGTATATTCAGATAATGACAGTTAATACTGTCGAACATTGTAAATACATAAAAAATATATTCTTGTATAGAAAAATCAAGTATTATTTATTATATTTAATAATAATAATAATAATGATAATAATAATATTTACAACAAGAATAATTCTGAAAAAATGTAATAAACGTATAATGTTATTATATCTATATCAGAATAGATACAACAACTTGTAGGTAATTGTAAAAAATTACGATAGACTGGGAGGGAGGGAGGTAGAGATCATCTACTAAATTCATGACTAGATCCATCACTATTTCAGACATATCCACAAACTTGAATTTAAGGAATAAATAAAATTAAAATAGAAAAAGATAACAATTTCTGTTTGTTCCTATAAACGCTAGTTAAAAAAAAATGTTTAGTTTGGGAATAACCTAAAGAATATATATATATATATATATATATATTATTTCTGTTGTCAACATCCCTTTTTCTCAACTAATACAAAGCCTACAGCGATGAATAAGGTATCAGTGGATAGAATTTGTTACCGACTTCTGACATAGCATACTCAGTTTACGTTAAAACACATTGTTTGTTTAAAATTTAAGTTAAAAGAAACAAGAAATTCAAGATGATTGCATTTTGACATCAAATATTGTATACAAAGAGGTATTGTAAATTGTAAATACGTTCACATTAATAAACTCTCTTTGCTATTTTGTGTATACACTTCGCTGAGTATTTAATTTCAACAACCCAACAAAAACTAAATCTTTTTTTTTTTTGGAGGGGGGAGGGGAAGGTTCAATGTGAGAAAGTTTCACACGGGTTTACTGGTATGTATATTTTAGGTATATTTTCAATACCTAGTATAGAAAATTTTAAATCAGTCATTACTGGTAGGGAAGTAATCAGGAAGACGTTTTAACTAAAATATTCGCATCACACGAAGCACACACAAAATTTTACATGTTACTTTATCGATTAAGGTGAAATGTAGGCTAAAGTGTTTGGCAGGAAGGGATCCCAACGTAGACATAGACATAGGAACCCAGATGCCACAGGGTGGTAATCAAAATACGGGTAAATTCAAATTTTTAATACGAGCTACTGTTAATTCATCAGTAAATAAATGACCGTAGCAATTATTTTTGCGGCCTGAAGTCTGATTATGACGACTCTTATTACCAATATTGTGCGCCGTATCATCCCAAAATATGTTGGCACAGTGATGAAAAAGTCAAACGTTTTCCCTCTAAATAGTAGTGACGTGTTTAGATTATGTCTCGGCAGCAGCAGTACCGTAGCCGTGTGGGCGTTTACTCAGCACACGGAACATAAACAATATACAACATGAGGTAGAAACGCATTTTCTACGATTGAAAAACAAAATAATGTAATGAAACATGAGTACTTGTTCTCTGTATAAATAAATATACGGATAATAAATTTACAATTCAAGTAGACCCACCATTTCCACATTTAAATATTTATTTTATAATTCTAAAAGAAACACATTAAAAATAATACCGTTTGCAACTTTAGTACTGAACTTTATTTCAATACGTAGCCAAGCACGGTAGTAAACGTCACAGGCACCTTTGAATGACTGTACGTCGTACGTTGTCGTTCTTCATCCAGTATATGGGATTAACTAAGTACAAACGTGCAGATTCTATCAATTTTGTTTTCTCGTAAAAACAAACTGTTGTTCCGAGTTGTCCAGCTTTGTGTTGAGACGTGTGTGAGATGTCCAAGGCATGTTGTTTCACGCCTTGTGACTCTTAGAAGGTCAATACTGACCACTTATTCCGTTAACGTTGAAGTTTTCGTCCTTCTTTGTAGTCTTCTTTATATTACCTCAATGAAGACTATGTATCAGTATGTAAAAGAATGTTCGGGAGTCTATAGATTTACAAAATTTTGAAAAATGTTTGTGTGACCATGAGAAAGTTATCAAACAGTATGTGGTACATTATTGTCATCACACACACACACACACACATATATAACTGACAATTCTGTGACAAAACGGATTATGTTAGCGATCTGATCAATACAATACAGGCCAGAAGATTTTCATACCAATTAAATGTTTCATTTAAAATCAATTGAGTATATCAATTGAGTACAGTATTAGTATACTTTATATACTAAAATATTTGTATACATATAGTATACGACATTAATATTTTATTATTAATTCTTAACATTTGAATCCAAACTGTTTTTGAAGATCAGACATTATCAGTCTATACTGCAATGCTAGCTGGTTCATGTGTTTTGGTATCCAGCCCTAGCTAGTATCAATATTACGAGTAAGCATATAGGGTCGCGAGACGTTTTCTTGGAAATGGTCATTTTAATTTTATAAACATTTTTAATTAATAAATGAATTATAGGAAAAATATTCTGAAGTGAATAATATTCGTGAATGTGTCGAGAAGAGAAAACCGAGAACGCCTAAATCGTTCTGTGTACTGTTAAATTCCAGCTTCAGTTAGTCACTTTATTAGGCTGCTATTCTCATACAAACTTAAGTGTACGTCGATATAATAATACAATAATCAATTTTACACAAAATAGTATTATAACTTCTTGGTGATCAGATTATGACATGTTATTGAAAATCAGGACAGATTAAATTAATAATGTTGGCCTGAGGAAATCATAAAATGTCAAATTCTTTTATTGGTCCAGCGATTTATAACTAAATGAATTAAATTTTATTTGTCAACATATTGCATCATATACATAAATACTAATGAAATGCTATAATAATTGACTATGCTATAATTCGTTGTTGTCTGATTCATTGTAAGTTAGTACAATATGAATTTAATTTTAGTATAATATGCTTACGTTGAAATATGAATTTTACGGAAAGGTATAAGATTGGAAAGGCATTAATGAGTAAGCGAGTAGCCGAAATTTGGAAACACAGTGGATGTTATTAGTTGTGCAACTGGATTAACTGGTTTCAGGCTTCAAACGAGGGACGCTTTATGAATTGGAGCCGGGTGTTGAATTAGCGTTATTAGCATGAGAAACCGATGCAGACGTTGCTCCTTCAGGCAATAAAATGACTCGTGAAAAGTCAACGTTCACAGCGCGCGAATTTATTGTGTTAGCCAAGTTATCGTTTGATTGTTGCTGTGTATCTGCGACTTCCTCCTTATACGTCTGCTTTCTTATACTACGAAATACAATACAATACCTTAAAGGTGTTTCTGATATCTTTCCTCTTGTCATTCTGTTACTTTATATAGATTTCATTACTTAAATCGGCCAAAATTTACGTTTATGCCCCTCAGATATTCATCACTTATCAACAGTTCTCTAATATTCTTTGGACGGTCGATTCTTTCTTGTTGGTTTGCATGCTAGATCTATTCATGAACATTCTTACATAATTTCTGAAGCGTATAATAGAGATGTGTCCACAATGCCTTTTGTAGGTAACTTATTTCCTCATCATTAACTATGGCTGCGGCTTTAGTTTTCCTAGCCATCTGAGGACGCTGCCCACCATAGTGCGTGATTGATTTCATTGTGTGTGTGTGTGTGTGTGTGTGTGTGTGTGTGTGTGTGTGTGTGTGTGTGTGTGTGTGTGTGTGTGTGTGTGTGTGTGTGTGTGTGTGTGTGTGTGTGTGTGTGTACTAATGCTCGTTTTTGTTGCCGTTGCAATTGTAGTACGTTAAGTCTCTGAAAATGCGTGTTACTATATACAGGATACCATCATTACATTTATATATTCATAAATAAATTAAAAATTTAAATAAGTAAGTAAACAAAGTAACTTCTTTTATTTATCTCATTTAAGGTAAGTTATAAATAACGGAACAATTTATGAAAAAATTCACCATTATTTTTTATCATACTTTAAATAATAATAATTTTATAAAAATATGCGTATCTAATGTCTAATGTCTAATAAACAGTTACTAGGTTCAATTCGCGAACAGCACGTATAACTAAGATGGACTTTTATGCCGTCAATTCGACTCACCTGTGGAAATTAGTAGTACCTATAATGGGATAAGTAATGGGCCGTTGAAGTTTAGTGCTGGCTTTACAGTCTTCCTGACAATTTACCCTGCTTTCCAAAACAATTTCGGCTGAATAAAGAGAAGCCGTTCGTCTTTATACTCTCATGAAAACACAGTGACTATCGTATTACTATAATCGTATCAAATATGCGGGGTAGATTATCAAAATGTATTATTAGTCATTTTTATAAATAAGAAATATACACAAGTAATTGTGTTGAGGAGTTCTCAGAATGCTTTTACTGGACGCTTCTGACTTTTTCAAATCAATCATACAATTATTTTATTTGATTCTGCAAACACTGGTGTAAAATAACTGCAGAATAAAAGTATCTAACCTGCGGGGTAAACCTGTTATCGATGAACATAAATTTGCCGCGCCAAACGTAACCTGACGCCATCTGGTGGCCATTTCACGAATTGTTAAAGATAAATGATATTAATGTTTTCACTTACAATTACTAAGTAATATTTTATGTTATTATTCTTAATTACAATTGTCTTTAATAAAGGTGTGTATGAATAGTGCCTACAGTTGTGAATTCGAGCGCAATGTGAACTCTATATAGACTAAATCAAGATTGATATAAATTAGTCATAATAATTATGTAGCCTAACCAAGAGAAAGTAAACAAGATTTCTGAAGGGCGTTCATGGCCATTCTCTCTGGTTTATACCTGCAGGTGTATTACATCTTTACGTAGGAATTCTCAGCACGTTAAATTTATTCTGAACAAACGACCTGTACTAAAAAAAAAAGAAAATTTATGAACCTCGTAATATAAGTTGATTTATTTTACTGTTAGAAACGTCCTTGCAACTCCTGTGTGTGTCACTGTATACATAGTTTTTAAATACATACGTACACGAATGCGTGCACAAACACACGCACACGCGCGCGCGTACGCGTATGTGTGTATGTACTTTTCCATTAAATATATATTGTAATTATTCAATTAAGTAAGTAGTAGGCCTATTTGGTTACTTGAATCAGTACACTGCCTACATTACTCAGGTTTATAACAGTATAAATTTTCCAAACATGTTGAAGCGATTTCAGGAAAACGTATTGGTTAATTATATTCTATCATTATGTTTATAGTCACCCACTACCAAATGTGTGCTGATTACATTATTTTTTTAATAATACAAATTCAGTTCACCACATTCATTTAGAATATAACTGCAGTGAGAGTAAACGAAGACTTCTGTACATATTCGATTACTTCGTTGCGAACAAGTCATTTCAAGTAAAATACCTGTTTACCTACTTGCATGTAGCCTGTGTATAAAACTTGTTTTCATGTTTTCTTCTCTTGTTGTACAAAGCCAGTTAATAAAAAAATAAAATAGGCCTATTTCAAAATCTAACAAATATAACAAAAAAAAATTCAAAATCAAACATCTAGTCTAACAAATGTTCCATAACGATTCTTCATTATTCCCAATCCTTTATTTTTATTAAAATATTTAAGCACTTATCATTTTCCATTTATTTGATTTCTGTCATCTATTGCCTACACTGACTAAAACGAACCTCCTTTCATAAAGATAGGTATTTGATAATATCTTCCTTTATTCCGTTTATATAACATACTGAATTCTTATTCATCCTTATTTAAAACCAGGTTCCAACTTTTCTGTTTCCAAAAGGGTAATATGTTCACATATACGAAATTCGACTCTTTCTTATGAATGCCGAGGTGGAATTGACTGAAACCATAACTGCTTAAAACGTATGCTCCAAACAAAGTTAATGTGGTTCGACTTTTTTAATTCCATGCCCTAAGTTTACAAAACCCTGCTCAATATCGTTATTACGTACAAGTGATGTCTGCATCTTGCTTTCTTCATCATTGTCGTACTGTTGAAAACAGTTGCGAATCATTTACCTTCAAGAATATGACTTGGTTAAACTAATCCTTTACCATCAAATAATTCTGATTACCTTCAACAATATGACTTGTAATTAAAAAAATAAAATAAAATAAAACTAATGACTGCGCCTGAATACGGTTCGTAGAATACGGTGGTTCGACCCGTCTTCTACTAAAACATGTAAATGTTTCCATCCTTACAGAGTACGTACTTTGATAAGATTCCAAATAATACGCGCCCAGAAAACTTTTACTACTATGGTAGTGCTGTTACGTGATGTGTGCAGGCAGGTGGGGACAGAAGAATGAAGTACGTATTGCAAGGACTGTACGCCGCTTACTCCACGGTAGCATGGAGCAAATTTATTTTTAATTAGTCTTAAGTTCATATATAACGTTTAAATATTTAGACAATTTCTGTTATCAAATCTACGTTGTGAAGTAATTGTATACAGTATTTGTTCTTCTTGGAATCCAGAGAAAATTTTATTTGCAACTATGCACAAGAATGAGAAAGGCGAATGTGCATGCTTACGTGTGCATACCGTATTTTTCACCGAAGTATATAATTCACTTTGGTAAACATATTGCAAAGAAGACGAGTCAGTATAATGACGCAACGGTCGTGTTGTTTAAAAGAATTCTTTACGGCATGGTGTTTAACGTGTACACAATTAAAGTCATTTGTGACTGTCTCTTTTAACGTAACTAACTCTGCTGCAAAAATGTCACACACGTTTTTCATGTGAAATAATTAAACAGTAATGTTTTCAAACTAAAACTTTTCCAGTCGCAACAAAGAACTGAATTGTTCCTCCGACCGTGGAGTTAATTGGACGTACAGAGAGTGAGAGTGAGAACGAAGAGAAGGATAATGAGAACACTGATAGAAATGCTGAACCTTAGTCGTGGAATTTTCCCCAGCGATTCTCGCTGCCAAACAATTGGTATAATTGTTCAAGACGGCCACATAAATCAACACGTAATGCAGCCTACACTCAGTAAGCTTATGCACTTCTGCCACGTTCAATTAACATGCCCGTAAATTGTTCCTCGTGTAGTGGCAATTGTGTTGAGGATCAGTAACAATTATCCACTGTATACATTGAATACTTTATCTGAAATAAAACAAAATAATGCCAATGGATGAAGGTAATTGAAAAAATACTACAAACGTTGGTTGTACCATCAAAATATTAGCGTAAAATGTCATTTTCATTCTCACGTCAATAATGAAAAGTTTTAATTCTGGTACCTAACTTGTAACGAAAAAGCGAAAGATAACTACTAAAAAGGAGACTAAGAAAATCAGTCGTTACATTTGCGTACAACTGAAACTACGGAATACATATTTAAAATATAACAGTAGACCTACAACGAAAACTGGACATACAGCCAAGACAAAAGAACGTAAGCTCTGGTGGCTGTCGTCAATATTATTAAAACTTGTCAGCTTGTTAGGCCGTGTTCTAAGCTCACCGCATAGGATATCAGATCTATATCCTCGATAGCCATCTGCAGCGTGAAACGAGATCGCAACTAAACTACCCGCATAGGACTAAATGGAAAGACAGTCTTACCTGGAGAGGAACTGAAGTTACAGTTAACAATGTAAAAATGACCCGATTAAGAAAATTGTAACTTTTGTTTCGTTCTTTTTAAAAATGATTATAAAACATTTATGCTCATATTCAGCGTGCGCGCGCGTGTGCTACTGATCCAAAATTTGTTGCTAAATATATTCTTTAATTATCTACCTAAAACCGTCTCTGTAGATGTCTCCGTTAGTTATGGTGGATGTTTTTCTCAAACATTTGTTTTCGAAGAGTTGGCAAGACAGCACTATATCAGGCAAGTTTGTAACTCTTTGATGTCACCTAACTCTAATGAAGCCGTCAGAATGACAATATTACACATAATGCACGCTACTGTGTTTGTTAACATAAAATTTGAAAATATTTCTGGTTTAAATTAAACAATAAATAAAGTGGAAACTAAAACATTGTAAAACACATAATGTAAGCTAATGAGCTCCTTAAGCTGCAGAACTCGCTCACTGTTTTGAACGAAATAGATTCATTGTTTAATGACTTTCCAAATATCAGAAAAAATACAAAAGCTCTGATTACTCTATAATTTGTGTTAACAAAACAACAACTGTAAAGCAGATAATCATTACTGCTTTAATTATTACAAATATAATAAGTACTAAAAATTCCGACTGCTGCATTGCATTGGATTTTTAGTTAAATTTACAAGCATAACGCCGAAGTGACTAATAATTTAGTCCTATATTTTAGGTTTATGTATGTTTTCATAGATATGTTTTTTAGGCCTACCTATAATAGGCATACTTTTCACAGATAGCTCATAACAATATAGCTTACAAACATATTAACTTTTTTTTTGCATAACATAACTTACAAGATTTTTGAAGACGGTCCAAACACACACGGTCTTTTTGAAGACAGATATTAATTTTGTCAAATTAGTAAAGATACCGAGTTTGTATTTTGAATAAAATTTTCATAATTTGATGCCTCATATAGACCTTTACAATTTTTTTCAAAACCGGTTTTTATTTTTAGCCTGTGGTGCACTAAAATTAAAAAATTATCAGTGTAAACACTATAATTGGATTTGAATTAAAATTTTCTTGAGTCTGATGACTGACATGAATTTTAATGTTTAGTTTTAACTTTCATAGTTTAGCTCTGGTGTTCTAAAATTTTGAAATTTCTAAGGTGGATCGTTGTACTCCGATTTTAATTTGATGCCACACTTGGATTTTTGCGAATTGTTTTCCAAATGTTGCTCCCTCACATTTTTGCCTCCTGCGCCATATTTTTGGAGGGATCAGTTTCAAAAACAAGGATCTGCGAGGTAAAAAGTGTGAACACGGATACTAAGTTTTACACGATTGTTGCCTTCAAAGGTTATCATATTACATCCTGTAAACAGACAAATAGACAAAGTTCAAACTGAGAGCTCATATTCAGTAATCTATCTTGTAAACCAGTTTGAAAATAATTGACCATAATACGTAATGTGTTAATGCGTGAGATTAGGTAAGAACGTTTGTTTAATGAAAACAAAACTCATGATTGACCATGTATAGAAAGTTTAAGAAGATTGTAGTGTAATAATATATTCGTTTAATAACGATTTCAATAGTTTAAGACATGGTGACAATCTAGCACCTATAAAAAACCACTAAAAGCAAACTGACCTAAGCATTGTTGGGACGTTAAAGCATTTTATTCTTCTTCACTCACAGACATGTTAAACCTACACTTAAAATGTTCATAATGTGTGTATTTTATTACTGTGAGATTTTGCGCGCGAAAACATTACGCTTTTTTTACAAATGTGTTGCGATTAAAACAGAGTACATATCTTTACGGACTGTATTGTAACCGTACAGACACGGTATACACAAACATTCTAAAAACATTGTAATTTTAGTGCAGGACCAGGGATAAGCGACAACCACAAACAAACTTCGATGACAAAAAATACATGTGTAAAATTTACAGTACAAAGAGAAAAGCGAGTTCTCTTGGAAAAAGGGAGACATATATAGTAACCTTACTTCGAGTTACGGTTTTTTTACGATTTACACAGATAGCATGTATTGTTTTAATGGTGTATTTGGTGTATTGGTTTACCTGAGTTCTTTCAGTTCACGTTAGGCCTAACAAAAACACTAGTTTTCGCTGCCACTAGGGTAGGTTTAACCTACCTAATATTGCTATAAATGTTTCGCATAAAACATATAGCTATTACAATGAGAAACGATTACAGCCGAAAACAAATAATTCTATAACATAAACCAATAAATTAACATTGTTTCTATTATTTAATAAAATTATAAGCGATAATTACTACATATCGATACCGAATATGGCATAATCGAAACCGAGAATTAGTGTAGGTACGGTCATCGGAAAAGTGCCTAAAAACATAATTATTAAATATTATGAATGAATATTATGAACGACCTTTGGCCCTCTTCTGTATTCAATAACTAAAGCGCTTACGCTAATGACAAGGAAATTACCTTTATCTTTACTTCCGTAAAGGTAATTACAAGCGATGAGATGGAAAACAAGCAGACAAGTAGGAAAAAATAGCAGTCTCTTTAACTGTATAAAAAATAGCTACAGACGTCATGCGTTTGATTCCTGTTGTAGTGTACTACGTGATGCGACGACAAATGCAAACAAAAGAAGAAACGACAAGATTTACAATTTGACAAAAAACGTTCATTAGTGACATGTTCCTAAATAACACAAGCCTTTCAGATTTAGAATGTGACGTGCATAAATAATGTTTTCCTGTGTGCATACCACTGCAACGTTACATACAGACAAAGCTTATTGTCTCCTCTTCCTAGAAACGTTTATTGTTTTCCAAGCAATACAGGTCGCCCCCGTGTTGTGGAGCCACCCTGTACGGACCAAATCCAGTCGTGGCCTTGTTTCTCTTTTATTATATTTTATTTTTTGTTCTTAACATAACAATGCTTTATCGGCCGAGATTTACAGCGTTGACATTGAGGCGATTTTACGCACACCCACAAAGTGGAGGTCGTTGGCGGGTTCTTGTCGCTACTGTAAATATGTAATTCGAATTAGGTGACAAATCTTGCTTGAAGTTTTAATCTTTTGTAGAGACGAAAGCCGAACATAAATTTTAATAAGACAGACTATCCTTGAATTTTTCGTTTGATTTTATTCATTTTTGATATTCGCTTGAATTAAGTTAAATGATTTTTTGTTTCTGTCTCGAGTATGAAATATGTGTTCCCGATCCTTTATTTTAATTATTTAAAATTGTTTTCACCGTTAGTAACAACAAATTTTCTTTGTCCGGTTAATTTGTTTACTGGCAGGAGAATTGGATTTAAATTCGATTCTCACGTGACAGAAGACCGTGGGATGAATTTGATTCTCACTTCAATTTAATCTTTCTTTATACACGTAGTAAAATGATACACTACAGATTCATACACAAGTAGTCCCAAAAGTAATTTTTCTCTTATAGGAGAATATGTCGTCTTGGTTGTAATGTACTCAGCTGAGTTGTATGATCGTAACCATCAAACTGTAGCTTTCACATTGTCCCCATGACTTACCCGTATCAGTTTACGTTATGCGGTAGGTTACTAAGCTCCTGTATTAAGTACTAAAAGATTATTTTTTCTCTTACACAATTCAGCCTACAAGTTGAATTAGAATATACAAGTTATATTGAAACAATATAATACATCTGTAAAAGCTTTAATATATTCCAGGTTATTTTAATTTCACCACGTTAGTTAAAACAATATATCTATTCAACGTCCATGTTTTATAGACTTGCTGACAACTCTTTATTTAAAAAAAACTTCGTGCTCAAGTCGACTCACATATTCTGTCCCTAATAGAAGCGTTGTTGTTGTTGTTTTCTTTTTACATTTAGTAATAGCATGCGAGTAGTAGCAAAAAGTCAAAGTGCGTTTTTCAGTTCCCAGATCGACTGGGCCTGTGAAATGACTAATAATGGGAGGCTGAAGTCTTGGCAAACTATCTTCCTTGCCTGCTAAACAGTTTACAAGGCAGATACTCTACTGATTTATAAGCTACGTTGGGGTACAAAGTAAGCCATTGTTATTGCTTTTCTATTTTTTACTTTTTGTGTTAATTTGCAGTTAGACGAGCGATATGATTAAATGATAACGTACGAGTACTGACGTTATACATCAGTGCTGACGTTAATAACAGAGTTTTATTGTAATGTGAAGCGTTCGTTATTAAATTATTGTTAAAGATAAGAGCGTGATTTAAACTGGCCGCGAGTCTGTAACGTTAACCTTGATATCGTATCCAGATGTCCGCCCGCCTTCTACCAAATATCCTACATGTGTAATCATCCCACGTTAGACGCGCTGTTTCGCTTGTCTAGTGACAGCCGCTTGTGAAACTGAGATTGTCAGTAGGAAGTCCCATCCTATGTTCTATCCAACGTATAAAGTTATATCTAATCTCGCGTTATATTTCGATTGTTCGAAAAACGTTCGCTGTCCGTGACTCATACGACATCCCATGAGACAGCAAAACAGAAAAACCTTAAAACACATCGTCTCTCGAAATCTTTTATCGTATTTCTGTGAATGTGAGAACGCGGGTTTATTATGTGTAGGCGTATTATGTGAAAGAGAAATAAACTAATCATATTCATAACGTAACACGTAACAACTTGCTGGAATCTTCTTCTTTTTCGTCTACGGCTATGATTCCGTGTGGGCTTGGCTTCCTGTACTACAGACAGACGCCTCCTTTTATCCTCAATTTCCTACTCCTATTATCTTTAATACTCCTCCATGTCTGCTAACCAACTTTTTTTGGTCTTCCTCTTCTTCTGGTCTGAAACGGTCTTCACTCGGTTATTTTTCTGGTGTTCGTAGTCGGATAGAATATAGCAATTTTTGAATCTGATTAAGGAAGTATTTATTAAGGCACTGATTATTTATTATTCTTCGTTATTTATTATTAAGGCATTTAACGGCCAGTTTATCTTAAATTGCCTTGAACCGTCTTGTTCTTGGATCGTCTCGCATTTTATTTTCAGCGTTTTCCTTTACGAAGGTTAAGTCCTCTTCATTTCTTTTACGTAATGTCCAAGTTCTACCAGCGAAAGTACAACCATATTAGTTAAAAATATTTTATACAATAA
The DNA here is from genome assembly GCA_034769895.1 of Magicicada septendecula. NCBI lineage: Eukaryota > Metazoa > Arthropoda > Insecta > Hemiptera > Cicadidae > Magicicada > Magicicada septendecula. The sequence continues at coordinate 546,698,546 of CM068368.1, forward strand.
TTTCGTAGATGTATGCAGTGGTTTGTTACCATTGTAACGCCTGTTTTAAATGTTCCTTGCTGGTTTTAATTTACTTGCATACGGAACTATTTGTATTTAAAACCGACGGCAGAAAAACTGTCGTGTTTTGTCCATCGTGCTATCCATTGTGTTTAAAAAAACTGCAGTGGGTGATGTCTAGTGTGGACAGTAGTAGTCTGCTCACTAATTTCCGAGCAGCGAATATGTAGCATTTACTATGAGCAACGTCATACTTATAGATTTTTTTATAGACTACAGACGAAACATAACTTAAAAATTTAGCGATGATTACGTATGGAGGCGTTTGAAAATGAAAACAATAATGTATCGACTTAATAAGTTTAAATAAAACAATAAACGATAGAAAAACGATTCTGTTACATATATTAGTTTCAACTCCTCTTTGCTTCTACTCTTGTTTTTCGTTCCGGTTAAAAGAATGGCAGAAGAGTTTTCGAAGCATTTACGAAATTCTACGGACAGGTTAAAAATCACTTAAACTTGTAAGGAGCGACTTCGTCAGACCGAAGAGGAGATGGGTCCCGATTGCCTATTCCTTGGAATGGTGAAGGTGATAATGTTAACCCAATAACAGAAGAGGATATCAAGTAAATCATACGAATTCACAGTAACATAACTGAGGAATTTAATAAACAGTTTCAGGTGTTCTTTCGCTTAACACCCTCCTGGTCTCGAATAGATTATTTTACAAAGCTGGTCAACTAGAACATAAATTAAAATTATTTCAGTTGTAATAGTTATCATAGTTCTTCCCGTTAAGTTTAAAACATTTTCAGAGCTATAAACATTCCAGATTTTTTTGATTTTTTCGATCTGCAAAATAATTTAGAATTATATTTTAAAGATGGGAATAGTCCATGAACTTTACACACGAATTCTTATGAACTGTACCACATGTTTGTCATATGTTCCCATATTTAAAGTCTATAATGTCTACTTTAAAATTTAAAATAGACATTGCGTGTTTGTCTGATATATACTTATATGTGTATACATGCACGCGCGTTATTAATGACCATAACAAAATCATAATAGTTTAGTTACATAACAAAAATTTGAGGATGTATGATTTATGTTAAAGGGATTGTACTGTTCTTTGAAAGTAAAGACATAAATAAAAAATGTGGATGAATTAGTGGAAATCTTGCAATAACACCAGCGACTAGTCTTCGTAAACCCTTTAGGGCACCACTCAAAAAGTTTCTCATTGTTACAGTTCGTTTATCAGTTACGGGGGACGAGCCGATAACCGAGGCTGATATGAAGGGTATATACACATTCATAACAAGATATGACATTAAATTCGCTTCTAAGGCAATTCATTCACTGTTTTGTGCCAATTCACAATGTACACGAAGTCGTTTGTAAATTTTAAAACATCTTACATAACTGTGATTAAACCATGCACCTCTTGGAGGTTCTGTTACGCATCGTTTACTGTAAACGAAAATTTAAACCTTTGAAAATGAGCTTATATTTTAGGGAGTTTAAGTTCTTTAAATAAATTACTTAAAACACACACACACACACACATAAATGTTGACATTTAAATCATTTAGCAAAATTAAAATGTCGAAGAGAAGTGCTGTGTTATTTATTCGCTGTAATTGATTTCTATTAGTAATGCCCTTAAATTGGTTCAAAATATGTCTATAGCCATTTGACATTATGAATACTTGATCTAAACAGGTTTTTGTTACAAGTCGATGTAAACACATTCAGTCTGAAAAAGTGCAGTACGTCTTCCTAAGAAAATATAACCTTGCATCAACAACCAAGAGTTTATAAATAAAAGTAAAAAGTCTTTGAGCATTAAATCTGCCACAACAGGTAAAAAGCAATAGTAAAGCTGATTACAGAAAGAAGAAACAAGTCTCTTACTAGCGACATTGAACTTGATCACAGACCATTAATATGAAGAAAAAAGTGCCACGACCGCATTATGTGGAGCACATTTATTGGAGTGCAGTAACAATAACAAATGAGAGTCCGATTGACAGATGTGAGAGGGCGTAGCTGGTGTATGTGCTCAAGGTCGCTGAGATCGTGTTCAAGGAGATTTCGGTCATTCTTCTTGAATACATTAAGAGAAATACAACACGAATTCTGATTAGACGAAACAAACGGAGAGCAAAAACTCGGTGGCAGCAGACCACACCCTAATATCTGGGGTATCTTGACTGTCAGCCAGATTTTGTCCCATCAGTTAGCTTCTTATTGACATGGCATTGTCGGTAACACCAAATGTTGCCCTCCTCTTCTCACTCCAGAGATTGGGTACACTGCCTGCTCCACCTTCGACAAAACTCTCTAGTTGTTGGCCGTCCAACATTTTGTTTTCTACGTGATTTGTAATACTGTATGTAATAATCTTTGGTAGTAGGCCTATGCATGCGCTCATTCAATTGTCGATGTGATTCTGTGGTGTGGTCCCACCTTAACTTATATTAATCTATCGCACTACTGTTATTATAAATGCCAAGGCCTGCTATTTATTTGCTCATTGAGTATTCAGTCCCGTCTAGTGTAACACCGAATACCCCACAAACAGTTCAATTTTCTTGCTTAACCAAACATTTGCTACCATACGTACAATAACACCTGCATGGTTTGGTAGCTACCATAGCTTAATGGTTTGCGTACTGTACCCACATAACCAAACATTTGCTACCATACGTACAATATCACCTGCATGGCCATATGGTTTGGTAGCTACCAAACCTTAATGGTTTGCGTACTGTACCCACAAATGCCTGAAATTTGTTCATCTTCTTGTCAGTATCCCCTCCTTGACAGAAAACCATTAAATAATTAAATTCGACCCTTTTTCAATTATTTTGCTGAATTTATTACTAGTCATCTACCAGCTGGAGTAAGAAGACCTCGTAGTTTCAATTCACCGTGTTCTTCAGGTAAGACCACATTTTATTACTGACAGTGGGACTGGGCTGGAAAACAACTGCTAGTGCACTAAACATGTTCAACATACTATCGCTTTGTACTATTAACCTACATAGCAGAGCTCGTGGGATGATGTTCTAAGTCTGGCAATTTTATCATTGCGCAAATATATCTAATTTATGATATAAGCGTTTTATCGATACACATTTAATTAAAAAAGAACAAACAAGGAGAAAGAGAATCGCAAATCCACTACTGGCTGCATCACGAGCGGTTGAAACGGAATCGTGTGGTCGAAACGTTGCTTGTCAGTAGTGTCACCCATAGTACTACAGCTTGTTTAATACATTATACCTCATCCGGTTACTTGTTATAGGCTATAATTGTTTCGTACATTTCCCTATATGATTCTTTACGTAAGTTATAAGATTATTTTAATAGAGCCATTTATCACTAACTTATTTTGTTTTAATTCCATATAGTTTTAGTGGACAGTTAAATAGGAATTAAATAAAGCTCCTTGTTGAGGGGGTTTTATTGAATTACTGTACCCCCCCCCAACACACACACACTGTTATTAATGTTTCATACACACACTGCAAGTACATTTCATAAAACTTGTCATAGAATTCTCTTGAAATAAAAATATTGTCGGGGAGCTAGTGCTATTTTCCACTATAGGCCTAAGTTTCTTTGGAAGTAACTATAAATATATGAATTAATTAAAATTTTTTTTAACTACAACAATTGTATAATACATTTTATTAGTAATATGACGATATAGTGTAAGTAACATAAGTTGTGTAGTCGTTACACTAAGTCTAATACTGATTAGAGTATTTATAATCTATAGGAGCGATCGCTGACATATTTACAAATGTAGTCAGTAACCAGAGACAACTTTCATATTGGAACAGTCATTTTCTCATAACAACTTATATATAGATACACATACATATAGGCTATAGATAACGTCTGCTACTCAAGTTATAAATAATTATATTTCAACTGTACAGTAACTATATTCTAGTCGGAACAGTAACGCGCCCGCAATCTGTGCGAATCGTTTTACTTATCCTGCCGATCTGGAAACTTTCTTTACACTGCCACCTTTAGATTTTTTATATAAATTCGTTACCACGAATCATTTTTTTTTAATTAAATACACTAACGGCTATATAGTGTTTAATTTGAACGTAAGGAAAGTGTCCTTATAAAGTTTTAGTACTCACTCACTGTTACGAATTTGGTCAGAGAAAATATTTAAATGTAACGTTATATTAAATATTAACGACCCGAGATAATTAGTAATGCTGGTAAACATTCAAATGTCCCATATAAGCTTATGAAATAACAATCTGGTTTTGTTCAAATTATGCTTTATTTCTTCTGAATTGGTCAGTCTCTAAGCAGCAGCAGGGTCAGGGGCTGTGCGGGACGAAGGGCTTGCCCGTCGCCCGCTCGTGCACTACGTTCCGAGCTTCAGAAGAGCTCCTGCCGTAGGGAGTACTGATATTGTGGATTGAGGGTGTGGCCTGCTACCGGCCGTGGGTTTTCAATTAATATTTAATTGAGGGTGAGTGTTCGCCGAGGCCAGGTCCAAGATTCTCCTGGCACAGATTGGTAGCGACCGAGGGCGCTAATGAGATGGTTGCCCTGGAATCGGGCGGAGCGACGATAGAATTTTCGGGACAGTGTCCGTATAGTGGCGTCCAGGGAACGGACACGCAGGGAGTCACGGATGGTTTTATTAGATGTCAGATAATGGGCTTTGCATGCCCAGCGTAATCCTCGGTCGAGGAGAGACTGAAGCTTTCGCTTATGGGTCTTGGCCAAGTAGCCCCAAACGGGCATCGCGTAGGTAACCATCGGCGCCACATAAGTGGAGACGATAAGCTTCCCTAGGCGGCGGGTCATGGCGTTGCTACATAGGATGGGACGGAGTTGATAAAGTCGATGGGCGGTCTTTCGGGCTACTTGCGCAGAGTGTGTCCGCCAGGTGAGACGTCGGTCGAGGTGAACTCCGAGGTACCTGATCTCTCGAGACCAGGGCAGAAGTGTGTCGCCTACGTAGAGTCTGTCGGGGAGCCTAAAGCGTCTGGAGAAGACTACTGCTGTGCTCTTGGATGCGTTGATGGCAACTCTCAATTTCTCTGCCCACTCAACGTATTCATCCAATTGTTCCTGGAGCCAGATAACGGCCGTCTCAGCACGACGATCGACAGCATACACTGCCGTGTCGTCGGCGAACATGGCCAACCTGGTGCCAGGCAACTTGGGCACGTCGTTGACGTACACAGAGAAAAGCAGGGGGCCCAAGACGCTTCCCTGAGGGACACCATCAGTAATAGCCCTTTCCGAAGAAAGGGTGTTATCAACTCTCACGCGAAAGGTTCTGTTCTGAAGAAAGCTAGCAATCAGATGAAGGTAGCAATCCGGAAGCAGAATCTCCGTGAGTTTGTAAAGTAGGCCTGGATGCCAAACACGATCGAAAGCCTTCTCGACATCAAGGAAAACGGCGACGGTCTGCTCCCGCGAGCAACTGGCCTCGGCCACGGTCTCCACGAAACGCATCAATTGATGCGTCGAGGAGTGCCCAGCACGAAAACCGAATTGCTCGGGGACCAGAATATCGAACCGTTGAAGGTGATCCATTAGCCGCCGCTGGACTAGTCGTTCGAAGACTTTCGAAGTGGACGACAGCAGGCTGATAGGCCGGAGGTTCTCGGCGAACTTGTGGTCTTTTCCCGGCTTCGGGATCATCGTGACCGTAGCCGAACGCCATTTCTTAGGAAAGTAGGCGAATCGGAAGCAGGCATTGAACAAATCGACCAGGAAGCGAACTCCCCGGTCCGGAAGTCTCTGTAGGGCGGTGTTAGTAACACCGTCCGGTCCAGGGCTCTTCCGGGGTCGAAGCGCTAAAAGCCTGTCCGTTACCTCTTCCACCGAAGTGGGTTCAGGTTCGGAGGTGATCGGGCTGCCGAGAGAAGCCTCAACTTCGGCTTCTATCTCCTCGTCGGAGTCTGGGTCCCCGGACGGGTTAGGAGCAAATTGAAGCTCCAGGTATCCGGCCAGGAACTCTGATTTCTCGTCCGGCTTGGCAAGGGGATGTCCACCAGGCCCGTTGATGGCCGGGAGTGGAGGACGGCGCCTCTTCCCGGTCATCGCGGTAGGTATCCTGTAAACGGAGGAGTCCCCCTCCGGTGCATCATCTGCCATTTTGGCGACCGTAAATTCCCAGCAGCTTCGTCGGAAGGCCTGCAAGTCACGACGTAACTTGCCGGCCGCCCGATTGAAGCTGGCCTTGTCGTCCGGATCTCGCGTGCGCTGCCACCGTCTCCGAAGTCTGTTCTTCTCTAAAGCGAGAAGACGGACTTCTTCTGGGATCCGGTGATAATCGGGCGTGAGATTAGGCTTCATCCGTGAGCACACGCCGACGGAAGAGACCACGGCATCATCGAACAAGGCGACCGCCTCGTCGATGTGCTGAGTGGTATCAAGCGGGACCTCCTCGGGAAGCCTGCGACAAAAGGCAGGCCCGAAGCGGTCCCACTCGACCACTCGTCGCGCTGCTCTCCATCGTGTGACGGGTAGGTACGTGCACCTCGATGGGACAATGGTCAGAGGACAGTTCCGTTAACACGGACACCTCAATCTGGTTGACAACTCCCTTGACAACTGCAATGTCTAGTATGTCAGGTCGGGCTCCAAGTCGGAGGGGATAGTGCGTCGGTTGTCCGGGTCCGTAGGCTCGTAGGTGGTGGTCGTGGAGGTACCTGCTAAGCGCCCTCCCGGATGGCGTAGTCAATCGACTACCCCAGTCGGGGTGTTTGCAGTTCAGGTCACCTGCAAGAATTACCTTCCTATGCGCACTGAAAATTGCGGACAGGTCGGCGTCTAGAACTGGTTTGGTCGGCGGTTTGTAAGCCGAAACCAGGAGGACACCTCCGAGAACTCCGGAGAGTTCAACGGCTGTGGCCTCGATATTTTGGCGAGGAGGCAAGACCACGCGGTGATGTGCAATGCAACGTTTCACCGCTATGGCCGTACCACCCCCCGCGTTCCGCCCAGGTCTATCGTCCCTGTAAAACGCATAGTTGGGCAATCTCACGTTGTCATGTGCCCTAAGCCAGGTCTCAGAGAGGAGAAGCACGTCGGGCTTGCGACGGGCTAGGAACTCTCTAAGTTCCTCGAGTTTGGGCAGAAGGCTGTTGGCGTTCCACGCTATAATGGAAAGGTCGCGCTTAATGGAGGTAATTCTGTTAGCGTGGAGCATTACAGAAGTCCTATGGCGGCTGCAGCTTCCGCGAGGAGGAGGAACTTTTCAGTCAGGGTCGCCGTGCGAAGGCGATCCCGAATGGAGCGATACAGACGGGCCACTTCTTCGAGGTCATATTCCTCGAAGAAAGATTTTACCTCGGCTAGAGCTGAGGGGGATGTGGACGACGATGAAGCAGATGGGGCAGGGTCGCTGCGGGCGGCGGCAGCATAGCTGCGGGCTGAATTCACCCGAGATGTGTTCCTGGGTGGGCGCTCGGTCCTTTCAGCTGCAGGACGGGGCTCTACTTTGGACTGCCGAGCAACCCCAGCGCCGGAGCGCTGCGTCGGTCTGGTTTGCGGTTTCTGGGCAGGGGGAGCGGGAGCAGCGTTTTTCTGTTTCTTCTGCTTCTTCTTCTTCCTAGACTTGGGTTTGTAGCGAGCCGCGGGTTGGGGAGATTCAGACCTCTCAGGGACTGGCTCGTCTACTTCCGGGGCAGGTTCCTCGTCCATTGGAACGGGCTGAGCTAGGGCCGATGCTGGCGTAGCATGCTCTTCCCGAGCAGGTTAGGACGATGCACGTGGCTGAGCACGTGGGCGAGGTCGGGCGGGAGGTTGTGGCACAGATGAGTTGACCTTCTCCGGGAGACGGGGAAAGGCAGCACGATCCGGGACGACTGGAAGCTGCTGGCGGGCAGGAGGGTTGTTCCTGTCCGCAGCCTGCCTCAGATGCTGCTGGAAAACCCAGCATCCTCTGTAATTTGCCGAGTGAGGGTCGCCGCAATTAATACAAAAGCGGCGCCCCGCAGCCGGCAATTGACAGGCCTTGGTCGGATGCGGCTTTCCGCATCTGACGCAGACCTCTGCGTTGTGGCAGCTGTCCGAGCCGTGCCCGAACCGTTGGCAACGATGGCACTGCGGGACGTGGCCAGCTTCGCGGCTCCTTTCAACTTTTATGCGAAGCCCGCAAAGACTGGTCAGGCCCAGCAGTCTGTCCGCCTGTTCCCCCTTTAGGAGTATCACCCGGAGGAGGGGTAACTTACGCCTGGGGCCATATGAGGTAAAGAGCCTGATGCACTCTTTAATCGGGAAGCCGAGTTGGCGGAGCTCGTCCGCCACCTCGTCGGGTTCGGTTTCCTCGTCCAGGCCGCGAATAATGAGCCGGACGAGAGCCGCCTTCTCGTAGGAGAAAGTGTGAAATTGGAGTCCATTAGCCTGTAAGAACAGGTAGACGGCACGGTACTCCTCGTCCGTCGCGCAGCTAACGCGCAGACTGTCCCTTCCACGAAGAGACATCTGTACGTCCGCCGAGAGACGAACGCCGAGCCGGAGGCGTCTGGAAAAGTCAACGACGTTCTTGACGCCGTTGACGAACAGGGGCGGAGGGCGGCTTCTACGGGAAGGAGTATCTAAATCTAGCTCCGGTTCATCGGGGAGCGGACGTTCGGGAGTTCCGCTTTTTCTTTGATGTCACTACGGTAAAGGATGACCCAGGCGTGGGCTGGGACGTAGTGCACGTCGGGGCAGGAGTACCCCCAGAGACAACGGTCGACACGGCCGAGACAGATTGGCGGCCCTGAGAAGGACCACTGCACGATCCGACCGAGTCAGGGACAGGGCCGGGGCCTACTGAAGAAGCATTGGATTGGCCCTTAGCAGGACCATTCCGCTGCCCGGCCGCAACGCGACGGTCGCCCATCGCGTTTTGGCAAAGATATTCGGGCCGAAGCCCTCCTACTGGGATACTTAACCCGCTTAGCGCCGGTATTGGAGGCCGCACCACGATTAAGCGAAGCGACCGACCGCTACCGGCAGGGACCTAACTTAGCCTACGCCAAGCTAAGCGGGCGATGCCTCCAAAAGCCGCGGGAAAAACAGTAAATTAGGCTAGGCTTACCTGAAGCGATCCCACGAAGTAATCCCAACAGGTCCACTGGTCCGGAGCTTCCCGAAAGCCACAAACACCACACAGCACTAACACTGGTCCACTGCACTGCACTTAGCCGCCTTTTGGCACCGGGAGGCACACTACACACGGTAAAACACCAGCCGACACCAGACCGCGAACGGCTACTGCCGCCAAGAGACTCGCACACGCGCACACGAAAACTACCACGAACACAAGCCGAAGCAACCGATTTAACCGGACTAGTCGAGTCGTCTGCTGCCACGCGGCCCTAACAAGGGACGCTGAAGGCGGTCGCACGACCCACAATGCGTGGCCGCAGCTAGCTTGGCTTCGCTCTTGTCGTTACTGGACCGGCACTGCAGGTGATCCTGTAGTTTTCAACACCTTCAGTCGTCGACGACCTTACTGCCGGCGCAAGCTAGGGCGGGAGATCCAACCGCCAACAACGTTCCAAGGAAGAGTCCACTAGATACTTCAATCTCAGCCTGGAAGAGCTCCTGAGCTTCGATGTGTAGCGGTCCACAGTCAGACGAAGAATGCTGCTCCTCAGTCTCTAAGCGTGTATGTTATAAATAGTCCTACGTTTTAAATTACTCCTGACAACGCGACATTATTAGGTCAAACTATCTAATGGTACCTATCTAATTGTAGTATTTCGGGTTCTATTATTTTATTATCAACTGATAATTAACATTTTTCATATTTTAAGATATATGATGTTTAATTATGTCAGACCAAATTTTGGAATTCAGCTCACTGTGTCTTTAGAAAATAGTTAATACGCTATGCTTGGCGATTTAAGTACTGAAACATTAATGAGGATGGACACCTGACACGTGTGATTTGATATACACACAATTTTTCCATATTTATTTGGCTATTTGGAGACTGGAGATATTAATTCATATGGAATATTGGAGGGTAGTTAGGCGAACATACTACAATCAACTACCAAGAATTACTGCGTCGAATAATTATTTTATATTACTTTAGTGTGTGCAGTTCTGGTGACACATCTTCATTCTATTTCCTTCGTTTTTAGATTCACTGCCTGCTACGTCAACTTACACCACACTGCAGAGAAGATATTTAAACAAAATTGAAATTATTTTTTGTTTACAAACATCACGAAATAAAATAACTAAATTTTCTGCAGACATTACAGGAATAAAACTACTACAATAATTATTACAAGAAAACTAACATTATGGACAGAACTAGTAAAAAAACAGAGAGAACGGAGATCTGAATAGAGAACAAACACTGTGGAAAACACGAATTTATTACAGTAATTACCGAACACGATTTTTCGCAGTTTATTTTGCAAAAGGTCACTCACAGAGTAGACAAAAACAAAACTCATACAAAAAATACTGCTTTCATTAATTAAATATAATAAAACGTTACTTATGTATCAAAATTATAATAATTATCGTTGTCGAAATAGTTTAAAAAAAATCTTCAACATTTTTATTAAAGTAATAAAATATGTTTCGTTCAAAATCTATTTACCATGTGTTTCGCTACGGACATTATCAAATCGTTAATAAATGAACTGCCTTCACCTCGTTTTCCACAGAATTCAGTTTACCTTGAATTCCTCCGGCCGGTTCATCAAATTTGTCCCATTATCCCGCTCACCACACCGCTTCGCTGCGTCTATTAAGAACCGCAATTTACCGCTGCCGCGACAATAGTCAATTACAAATTTTCCTTTAAATGTCATGTTCACAGTAATCTGTGTTCCCGTTTTGCCGCGTAATATCTTGATCGCTACGTACTCCGTTAAGAAGAAAAAAACGACATTCAGTTAACGGTATTTCTGTAACAGAATTAGGATCTTTACAATCGCTAATTAGGAATCCGTTAGTTTTTAGGTTGTAAATAGTACATAGTGGGTTGTTATTAATCGGTGGATACCACATTATTAATTATAATCATAACAAATAAAATATACTCAACTTATTTTCATTATAACTGTGAAAAGAGTTGACTTTGTAAACGAACGTAAGAACAATTGAAATAATTTAAAATCGAAATGTGAATAAATTATTCGCTGACGCTTTCAGCCTTTAATACTGAAACCGTAATTCTATGAAATTTGGATTAGAAGAAAACACTTCACTTTTATAAGAAGCTAATTATTTTCTAATTATTGTGACACAGATGTAACAAACGTTAAAAACTGTAGTTTGCTTGCGCGCGCGTAGGTGTGTGTGTTTTCTTGCCATCACAAAACGGCGTAGCGTTGAATGACTTTACTTGTGCATACATTTCTTTAATTCTTTCTGTCCTTTACCAGTCTTTTGCGTAATCCCATGTTTCCTTTGATTTCTAGTTGATCTTCCGACTTCTTTATGTCAAGTCTAAGGCTTCTCCTTTTCCGGATTTTTACTGCCCGTAATCGTCTTACTGATCCTTTCAATTCCATTCCATGCCTCTTCACTAACTCAATTGTATTCCTTTTGAAATGTAAGTAAAGTCTATGGGCCTATATCCATGTGTGCCCCAACTTCTCACTGTATCTTTCACTAATTCCTGTAACACTTCTCAGGTACTTCGACTTATTAGCCTGAATGTATTAGTTTTTTCAAATGCCTAAAAATTGTTATTCGTGGCACAGTTTTAACGTTTTTTCCTAAGCTTCTGTTGACTCCCGTTTTTCGTATTCCTTTCTGGTCTATTGTCTTTCTACTGTAGAAACGTTCTCACTTATACCTTTTTATTCATATTATCTGTTCATGTATTCTTTTATCTCTTTATTTCTTACACCCACCATTTGTTTATTTTCATTCATTTCTCTTCCAAAAGCGTTTTCACACTTCTAGGTTATTTTCTAATTATTTCTGGTTTTTAGACATAAGAACATCTTCAAATTATCATTCTGAAATATTATTCCTTCTGAGATTAGGGTTTTACGTTTAGTTTATATTTCTTTCCTGAGATTTTTATTTAAATATGTCGTAAAATATTTCAAATAAATGTCAGACTAGTTTCACGTACATTTTAATTTTTTTTTTACCACAATATTAATTTTTCAAATATATTTATTTGTTAAACTTAATATGAGTTAGTATGTATTTCTCAAGGACAAAAGAATTTCATCACATAATCAATATTACTTTGATTCGAAATGTGTATGAAATGTATAATTTTCCCGATGTAGTACCTTCTTGATACTCTCTGTCTTAAATAACTTAGTAATACGTCATTAGTTACTGTATGTGATCTTAAGATGTACTAATTAAACTCAAATTCAATTCTTTTACAGTATGTACTTCGCTAATTGTTTACTTAACAATAATTCCCCTTTTACGTTGGAAACAACACAGGTGTAAGAGAAAGGGGCTGAAGACTAACTTTGGGCAGCGTTCCTCCAGAAGTTTCAAACGAAATTTGTTGTTACAGGTCACCATTCAGGCAAAGTGTGTAGTATTTTGTATTAGAATAAAACCTCTTAAAACAACACACATACGAAACATCACACTATGAACGGAGATTAAGTTTAGCTAGACAGGAAACTGAAATCGTTATGAAATTTTGAATGTATATATCCCCATGAAATTTATTATCGTATTTTCTGTTGAATACGTGCAGAAATTATAAACCCTACGGCAATGGCACGGCGTATGTATAGGCGTAGGCAAACGTGTTTCACGAGGAAAAATTAAGATTCGTTTCATTAAAAACTATTACTCGTAATGACGTTTACTTCAGTTTTTTTACTCAGTCGGTTAATTAATTATATTTAAAAATTTATTTTTTTTTTCAAAGTTTCCTCACAATAATAAAAGAATTCATGGCTGGTGAATTTTCTTGAACTGAAACGGTTTTATTTTTATTTTTGTCGTCACTAACAAAACAACATTACACGCCTAGCAGTTTGAACTAGGAAACGGGTTCACGCCGAAAGAACTCATCCATAATCATAAACATAGTAGTCACGGTTGATGCAACGCCCACCTAAATAAGAGACTGCTAAACAAATATTATTTTCTTAAATTACACGGTAGAATTTCAGTGTTCTTCCTGCAATCAGACAAGATTTGCTGCCAGCATCTAATTGATATTCGATAAGTTATATGAATTTAAACACAATGAATGATAATAACACATTGAAATATAAACCATTCGATTAATCACAGTTCATCTCTTGGTTACAAGAGCTATTCCTTGAAGAGAGAAATGTATGCTGTGTGCGTTTCGCGAAGAGATTTCCTGATACACATATCCGTTACGTACGGCAGGATAGAAAGTACTATCGACTTACTAGGTAAGGGCACGTCGACTCTTCACAGTCACGAAACACGATACACGTACCCTCACTAAGCATGATATCCATATACGTTACCTCGTGAACGTGTGTGTGTGTGTGTACACGCTTTCTTACCGCGCACAACACACACACCTGCGCACACGACGCCTGCACACACGACTTACATAAATTACCAATGCCTACGCTGCGCATAATACCTTCATATAAATGATCTGCATCCGGTGTTAGGAGAGCGTTAATAAAATGTATATTCCACTGCTTAAAGCGCATTCTGACAGGATGAAAACTTTTTTTTACGATTAAAACGTCCACACTTTCACGGCCGACGTGACTTTGTGTATAATCGTGATTGTATATTACGTGATCGTTTTGAGTGGAGAAGAGTCTAACAACCGTGTAGGCTATATTTACTTGTTGTATTAAGGCGGCTTCATTTTAATAGCCGCTTCATTTCTGTAAGCGACTCAGAAACTTTCTTCAAGACTGTTTGCATGTTTTGGACAATGTTTGTTCATTTAGTAGAACCGTGGTATGAAGTATTAGGTTTTAAGAATCGTCAGATTTTCATGATAGACCTTCGCGTTCTTGCAAAATTTATTTACATCTTTTTATTACTTTTATTAAATGATGTGGGTATCCTCTTTGCTATATTATTTTTCCACAATATGTCTCTATTCACCCGACTAAATGGTTTTTCATAAGCTATGAAGGCAATATGTGTCTTTAGATTGAATGCTCTTCTTTTTTCGATCAATTGGCGCATAATTGTGACACTGTCACTAAAGGATCTTCCTTTTGTAAATCCAGATCGTTATTCAAGAAGGAGAGCGTCTGCAATATTTTTTAGTCTGTTATTAATTATCCTTGTATATAATTTGTAGGCCGTATTCGACAGGCTTATGCCTCGATAATTTCCACAGTCATTTCTGTCCTCTTTCTTAAACAGCGATATTACCTCTGCTATTCTCTAAGAATCTGGAATTGTTTTTGTTTTCCAGCATGCATTAATCAAATGCCAAAAGTGTAGTTTTAATAGCAGTCCACCACATTTTAGGAGTTCTGTGTTAATTCCATCCGGTCATGTCGCCTTTCTATTCTTCATTTAGTCTAGAGCGTCTGTTAATTCTTCTAACGTTATGTTATCCCCAAGGTATATATTGTTATTAACAACCGGAAGAGTGATAGTTATATCCTGTCCTCCTGTGTTATTTACCTCTGACATTCCGAAGGTCTTTATAGTGTAATCCAGGAGTTCTTGTCAGCTATGTGTAATTGTGCATTATCTTTCTCAGTTTTATTAAGCTGTTTCAGAAGTTTATATGTCTTTCATAAACGTCTGCTTCTATGCTAGCTATCAATGCGTCCCAGGAGTCCGGAAAAGTACTTAAACGTAAAATTATTGTTCTTAAAAAAACTCTTCATAAATAAAAAACTTCTTTTAAACATGGATTGGGTGGCTTTATGAATACTCAACCCATGTAATGAATAATATCACAGAGCTTGAATACTGAAGCCTGAAGATCTACAGTGTGGATACCTGACGATTGAAAACTGTCGATGATATGTAGGAAAGAAGAACCATAAGACTGTAGTTTGCAGTTATCGTAGTCTGGTCTCATCGCGTAGGAAACTTCATATACATTACTAATATATTAACAATACATTATAGCAATCACTGAACATTGTGTATTTATAGGCTAATTGAATATATTTACCACGGAATGTAAAAAATACCTGCTAAATACCGCTAACTTTTTTACAAACGTTCATTTAAAATTCGGTCGTAAATATTTTTAAAATTTATTTTGTAACCATAAATGTAATGCAGATGATGTAGTAGATGATTATACGTTGGGTTCATCTTGCGTACCCGAAACGTGAGGGAGATGAAACCGGTAGATGGTACACTGTGCGAAAACAAGAAATTGAAAACGAGCTTTTCCATATCTACTATTATCAGATGAAAAGCTCGCGGAGCAATATCTATAACTTTGGTGCGCCTTAAAACTAATGGTGTGTAAGTTGGCACTTGAGTTTAAAAGTGGTCCTACAAGCATCGAAGATGATCCTCTTGCAACAACTCCAAATATGGCAGCCATCTTGCACAAAGGTTTTTCATATCAAGATCTTGAGTAAAGTATGGTACACACACTCATATGAGATACGCATGCTCTCTACAATGTCATCCACTCTCAATTGCCAGTCTTCCAACACCGTACACGAAATGTTTTGAATGATATCTGGAGTTATTGCACTTTTTGGGCGTCCACTGCTGGTATCATTTTCAACGTTCGTACGACCAAGTTTAAACTCACGTGCCCACTTGTAGACCTTTGTTTTTGAAGCCGCAGCATCTTCTAACACACATGCCATTTCATTGTAAATTTTCATTGGCGTTAGAACTTTTTTAACAAAAAATTCAACACCACGTTGGATTCTGTGCATTTTTCAAAACACACGTGGCACGTAAATTTCATATTACTGTTAAACAATGAATAAATCGACGGGTAGATTTGGAAATTAACAGATGTTCATGTGAAATTTAAATCTTATAACCCATAAAAAATTTTAGTTCTGTAGCCAAGCTGTAGGTGTCGCATCGCGATCTTTTCAACCGACCCTCGTAATATCTGCAGAGAAGTCCTGAATAACCTCTCTTTGTAATGTTAAAAGTCAAAGGTAGCAGGAAATGTTAGATGAACCCAAAGCACATTCCTGAAACTTGGAGTGATTCGCTTTTGTATCTGCAAATCCTTATACTTAACATAACTCAGTTATATCAGAGGCTGGTGAAAGAATGCCTCAAAATTAATTTTAACTACGTCAAGCAAATGTTTTGGGTTTCCTTACATTTTTCTATCCTTGTCTGGAAATCGTAATCGTAAATTTTTGTAAATGTTAATTCCTTTTTGACAGTAACAGTTTAATTCAACATCAGATGCGCAATTCGCAACGCATCAAAAGATATATGAGGAAGACACCTCATACACATGTATATGAGGCAAATACATATTTGACATTTTGTTTGCGTCTTCAGAGTGCTTTTAAAATATTCATGTCTGATTCATTATCAAACACCATATGGCTTTCAGAGAGAGCGGGTTACAACGCTTGTTTGTTCGTAAGGGTGGAGCACTTGCCAATGATTTACTTGATTTTGTTATTCCTTTGTGTTTCATTTTTAATCGTTCATAGATAAATTCACGAGTGATTTGATCCATTTATAAAAATATTAAGGTACATCCGTGATGGTACATTATCTAGAGTATCCGTTTTCTATGAACGTTTGTATATGTTTAACGGATGTCATCGGTTACTAAATAAACCATTAAGTGCTGTTTACTACCTGTTTAATTGCTCATTAATTAAGTAGTTAATTGTTTACGTGACGAGCAGCGAGGTGTAGCAGTAAGGAATGTATTCCATTAAATAAAACGGTAGATGTCCGGTTTGCATTGTACTGTACATCCGTTTCGAGATCCGCTAAATCTAACATGGCCTATGTCTATATTGGAACTTGAACTTTATTTATTGCATACTGTAAAAATATATTTCCGAACTGGACCACTGTAGTGCTCAAACTGTTTTAGTAAGCGAATTGTGAACATCTGTGAAATGAGTTTTATCACCATCAAATATCAAAATAGATATTTTTACTATATCAATATTGAATTCTGAATTTGAAGAGACTACGTCAGTATGTTCTGGTTTTCGTTTACCCGTTAGCTTGTAATTGTGGGGTTTCCCCTCTTTGTACACGCTAGTACCCAAACACTGCAAGATATGAAATTTATTTTCTTGGTTTACATATTCCTTATACGGTTGAAAAGAATAATCGTTTCTCATTCTACCATAGATGAAGGCTTTGTATTTCAATTAAATTATGTTAGGTTAACTATAAGGGTAATTTTATACAAATAATGTCTAGTATATTTATGAAGATGGTGTAAATAGTAACCATTAAATTTATGTTGATTTTGAAATAAACTAAACGAACAGAAGTACCATTTTAGCTTTCATATTGGCCTTTGCTTAATCTAAAAACTTGTAAATTAATGTACTATAAATGTTTATTTTAATTCAACAAAGCCACTACGACATTCAGTACATTATGAGTTCTGTTTTAACAAAATATGTGCAACAGGCAATCAACGGTAATTGCTGCTCGACTCAATCTCCTTTATCAGGTTTACAGATCTTCGAAAAATACACGGTGAGTCTACCCTGAGCTGTTGCCAAGGTAGGCTGCGTCGTTCGTTTTCTTGTTCTTGTGCGTGGAATTTTCCATTGCACAACACTGGCTCCAGCTTGTCTGGAGTGCTATATCTCATTTATTCCTTCTTTAATCAAGTTGAAACTTTCACAAAGTGTTATAAATAATTAGTGCTCTGTGTTACATTTGTGCGGGCAGTGGTGAACTCGAGTTTCTGGTGTTAGTGGTGTTTTGGTGTTCTCCGCTGCTGACTGTTGCCTGGTAAGTGTTGTATCTTTTAAGTAGTATACCTCACTACCCAGCTAGCGATCCGTAAAGTCTCTCCAGCCTAGGCGTAGGTTAACCTCGCCGATGGCCGCAACCAACCTTCCCGTCGGTCCTTCTCAGGGCCACGAAATCCCACCTGGCGCTTTGGCGCAACCTTTGCCTGCCGAAACCGAGACAGTGTCTGCTGGGACGAGTGCCATGGACACTGAGGAGTGGCAAACTGTGAGTAGCCGGAAACGGCGAAACAGTGGCGACTCCGCGGGGTCCGGGCGGTCTTCCCAGCTGGGTCCTGCCACGGATAGACCCGCTACGGCCACCTCACCACCTACCCCGACTCGGCGGTTGCCGCCTCTGATCTTTGACCGGCCTACTGACTGGGATAAGGTCATGCGGCGACTTCACCGGGCCGCTCCTGCGAATACCCTGACTGCAGTTTGTCAGGGTGGCCGCTCCGTCAGAATTGAGACCACGACCATCGACAGTTTCCGGCTCGCCCAGAAGCTGCTGACTGATCGTGGTATCCCTTACTACACCTACGCCCTGCCGGAGGAGAGGGAACTCAAGGTCGAGATCATCGGCATCCCCGCCGATGTTCCCGAGCCTACAATCTCGCACGCCCTTGAACTTTTGGGCTTTACTGTCAGCTCTGTAACTCCTCTCTTCTCCCCCGGCAGACGCATTCCCAGAAATGCCTTCCTTGTGAAAATCCTCAAGGTAGGGAATTTCCAAGCCATTTACCAAGTAGACTCTCTCTTTTACCTCCGGGTAAAAGTTTCAGCTTTCGAGTCCCGACCCGGACCCAAGCAGTGCTACAACTGCCAGAGGTACGGACACAGCAGTATCTATTGCCATTACCCGACACGCTGCATTCGTTGTGGTGAAGGTCATCACAAGGGCGATTGTCCTCGTGAACGCACCGCCACTGCCACGTGTGCAAACTGTCGCGAACCACACCCGGCAAGCTCTCGCCAGTGCAAGCACTATCATGACGCCCTAAAGCGCATCACCAAGGCCCAAAAGCCTATCCCACCTGCCCCCAAGAAACCCTCAGCCCCTGCATCTGCCGCCCCGGCGGCCCCAGTTCCGGCTACCTCGTCTGCGCCTGCAGCCGCTGTAGTCCCCCCGACCTGCCCAGCGCCTGCCGGAGCGCTCAGTTATGCGGCAGCCGCCGCCTCCGATGCATCTTTCCCTCCTTTGGCCTCGTCGCGAAAGCAACCCGCGCCAAAGAAGAAAAAGTCATCGACCACCATCCTCACGCAGCACAAGCCCGCTGCAACTAAGTCAGCATCTGCCCCAGCTCCCCAAGAGCCTCGGCAGCCTACAACTACACCTCGGCCCGATAATGGTATCATGTATCGAGTGCCCCCGCCCACGCCGCAGGCGCCATCGACGGAGGAAGGGTCCTCGGATCCGACCTTTGCCGATCGTTTGCGTGTCTGGGTTGAGACCCTCATCCCTCAAATCTTGGCTGCCAAGGACGTCCAGTCTCTGCTAGTCACCATTCTTACCTCCCTCATGACTCTCCTGCCTCTCAATGTCTAGGCCTCTTCGGCTGGTGGCATGGAACGCGTGTGGTGTTCCGTCTCGCCGAGCCGAATTGGCTAACTTTGCCACTGAATATGACCTCGATGTCATCCTCCTCTCCGAAACTTTCCTTACCCCTGCTGCTTCCTTTCAGCTTCCGGCGTACACTACATATCGCACGGATAGGCCCCGGCTACAACCCCCCGCTCGTCCCAGCGGGGGTACTGCTATTCTCGTCCACAGGCGCATTGCCCATCGTCTCTTACCCCCTCCAGATACTAGGTATTTGGAGACGACGGCGGTGGCCCTCTGGATCGGGGATCGGGAGGTTCGCCTAATTTCGGCGTACCTTCCTCCCGGGCCCGGAGGGCCTCCGCCGCCTGAGGAGTGGGACGCCCTCCTCGACCACGAACTACCTACTATAGCTGCCGGAGACTTCAACTCCAAGCATCCCTCTTGGAACAGCCGTGTCACGAACCCGCGTGGCCGCTCGCTCTACAGCTACGTTCAGCGTCATCTGCAGGTCTCAGTTATTGGTCCTGACTCACCGACCCACGTGCCCACTAGGGGCCTTCCGGATGTCCTTGACATTGTCATTGTCAAGGACCTGGCCATTCCTATCACTGTCAGTGCTGTATCGGACCTCTCGTCCGACCACGACCCGGTACTTATCACTGTTCGTCCCCTGTTGGACACACCTCTCCAACCCCCCTCTCGTCCACGGAGAGTCAACTGGCGCTCCTATCATGACGAACTCCAACGAACAGTGCCATCTGACCCCCCGGCCCCCATCGCCTCTACGGCTGATGCGGACCGTATGGCCGACTATCTTCAAGAAGTCGTTACGTCCGCTATGGACACACACACCTATCTTGTCCCAGAGACAAATCGCCGGTCTCAATTACCTGAAGAGGTGCTCCTCGCCATCCAAACTCGGCGCCAACTCCGCCGGAGATGGCAACAAACCCGGGATCCTGCTATCAAACGCAGGCTCAACGCCCAATCTGACCTTGTCAAGCAGCTTCTGCTTGATGCCACTGCACATCGTTGGGACTCGTACCTCGAGTCTCTTGAAGTCCGGCCCGAGTCTGTCTGGCAGGCTGCGAGTCGACTTAATGGCGACAAAAGGACCCGCCATCCCCTCAGATCACCGGACGGCATTGTGTACTCCGCGGCCGGCAAAGCTGAAGTCTTTGCCGCAACCATGGAGGAGCAATTCACCGTCCACGGAGGCGTCTGCGACCCCGTCCACTCGGCCGAGGTCGCAGACTTCCTATCTGGATATTTTTCCCGCCCTCCAGCTGACATCCCTGACCCGTTCGACCGGGCCGATGTTGTCTCGGCTATTGGTCGACTTCGCCCTAAGAGGGCGCCCGGCGATGATCGTATCGGAGCGGCGGCGCTACAACACGCTCCCCCTAGCCTCATCAACTTGGTCCACGAGCTGTTCAATGGATGTCTCCGGCTTCATTACTTCCCCAGCCTGTGGAAGCGTGCGAAAATCATCATGATCCCCAAGCCTCGCAAGCTGCGTATTGACCCCTCAAACCATCGACCCATCTCACTGTTGCCAGTCATATCGAAGGTACTCGAGCGCCTCCTGCACGGTCGGTACGCGCCTCTGCTGGATGGTTTCATTCGGCAGGAGCAGTTCGGCTTTCGCAGAGAGCACTCGACGACCCTTCAACTCGTCCGGGTTGTTACCCATTTGACGGACGCCTACAACAAGCATCTGTCCTCCGTCGCTGTATTGCTCGACGTGAGTAAGGCCTTCGATCGAGTCTGGCACGAAGGCCTTCTCTACAAACTGGCCCACTCCCCACTCCCTGCCTCATTCGTTCATTTTCTCCGATCGTACTTGTGCGATCGTATCTTTAGGGTATGCGTCGACGGGTCGTACTCATCCGTCCGACCAGTCGCCGCAGGCGTACCTCAGGGATCTGTCCTTGGCCCCGTTCTGTACCTCGTGTACACGAACGACCTGCCTGTTCAGCCTGGAGTCACTCTCTCGCTCTATGCGGATGACGCTATGTACCACGCCAGCTCAGCGAGTCTTGATTTCGCAGCTGGCCTGGTGCAACGTCAGCTCGCCGTACTTCCGGACTGGCTAAGGAAGTGGAGGATGGCGGTCAATGCGGAGAAATCCGAGGCGATCGCCTTTTCTCGTAAATTAACTTCCCGCTGCCAGTCCCTCTCCCTTGAAGGGAGCCCAATCGAGTGGAAACGGACTGTAAAGTACTTGGGCGTCACTCTTGACCGACGCCTAAGCTTTGCACCTCATGTCTCTCTGAGTCTCCAGCGCGCCAGAGGCGTCAGAGCCAAACTATTTCCCTTTCTCTCTCATCGGGGTTCAGTGCCTGTGCGCACTAAACTCACCATCTACTTGCTCTTTCTTAGGGCAATCCTGACTTACGCAGCCCCCGCCTTTTGGGTACTACTCAGCCCATCCGTTGTCGCCCGTTTGGAAGCTTTCCAATCCCGAACCCTCCGCTACATCTCCAACTCTCCCTGGTTTGTCAGAAATGATGCCATCAGGCGAGGGTTGAAGGTTCCTTCACTTACCGAATTCGTTCGGTCCCTAGCCCTCAAACTATTCTCCCGAGCCTATGTCTCGACCCATCCTCACATCCGTCGACTAAGCACAGATGTCGGCCCACCACCTAGACGACACAAACGCCCCCGAGCGTTGCTCGACGACCCCCCATAAGCACTTACAGAACATCTGCCCCATCCCCCCGACCTTGAGTATTTTCACGCTCCTCCTCCTTCCTTCTTTCTCATGTCCGTGCTGGCGCTCGGCGACAGACTAGAGGGGGGTCTGCGCTCGCCCTAGGTGTGCCTAGTGCCACCTCTGGTGGACGCTGCCTCCTCCTACGCTCTCTCCCGTGCGCCGACATTGCCGCCTGGCAGCCCTCGGCGACTTTTCCTGAGCGGCTGGGGGCGCCCTACCCGTTGTGGGAGGGTCATTCCTGCTTCTCACGCGAAAGGTCTTCGAGGTCTCCCCCATTCTGCCGTCACGGGTCTCTTCGAGGTCCCAGGGTCCAAGTAAAATCATAACATCCTGTCCCTCCAAAATAAAATTGATGGAGGTCCCATTCCTTTCAAAGCGCGAGATCGCTAGCCAAGGTAACAGCAAGGCAACATGCAGTCATCGGGTATCACCCGGACACTGCGACCACCGGAGCACGACTAGCTGCTGCTCCGTTCAACTCTGGACTCTGGACTCTGGAAAAATACACCAAAACATATACTATTTCTAATATGTTGAAAGAATACTCCAGATAGGCTAACATGTCACTTTCGCTGTATTCAAATGACAACCTATAAAATTAGTTTATTATTAGTGTATTAATTACTGTTACATATTAAAACACATTACAAGTCTCTGAATTCCTGTTTGGAATTGTAGTATCTCCTTATCGTAGTCAATGTTTGCAGGTGATTGATCCATTTCATATCCATTTCGTAACTCTACTTTCTTTGCATATTTCGCCTGTCCTGCTACTTCCTTCCACGTTCCTGATTTTGCAGTTATTACGTAATTCTATACTATTATTTATTCTCGAACTTTTTATACTCTTCATTACCCAGCTTTGCACGACATATTAAGGTCTGTATAAGGTTTCCAGTTGATCATACTTCTCAGCAGTGAAGTAGCTTCCTTTTCACAACTCCATGTGACCACATTATTGCTGTTTTGTTGTTTTCACTTCATCCTTCTCCTTTAGGATTTCATTTATTTATTTCTGGCCTATGTTCTCCGAGCCGGCAATTTTCCTCATTTGGTAACTTCTGTCCCATTCATTACAATACTCACTGCCATCCATGAACGTGTTATATCCTTATGTTCTAGGCGTGTCCTGCCTGTATGCACGGATCTGTCTCGTTATTGCATTCTGCTACTGATAGTAGCACCGAGGCACTGAAATCTATCTATTTCCTGGAGTCTCACGATCTCATCCCAGTATTTAATCTTTTTTCCTCTTACTACGTCTTCCGTTTTACTTACTTTAGTCTTTTATTTTCTTTTCTTTTCTTTAATGACTTACTTTATTAGGGCTTATCTTAGGTGTCGTTCATACTTTGTTATTATTGCTAAATCGTCAGCATCCTACTATAACATCGATCTATTTCAACCTACTGTTTCAACAAAAAGCTCTAAATCGGAAACATTTTAAACGAGAAAAAGTTTGTATTCCAAATTTGGTTCCAACTTTGTCGTGTTTACTTGCTGAACTGCTACACCACGTCCTAGGTCGTGGTTTAGGACTTGAAAATGGTGGGAACACTGAAAGGTCTCGTCCAGAACATGACAAGTAGCAGTTCAGCAAGTAAACACGACAAAGTTGGAATAACAGAGACTGCTAATTCAAGTAACAAGATGAACAATTTTTACGTGGCTTTGCGAGCCCTTAGTAACAAAAAGCGCACACTAGCTTTCTCAAGCCACGTCACTTCGGTTTCCAATGCATTGAATGTTTGGGCATGTAAGGGTTCTGAAGTACTTATCAGAAACATCTTAACACCTCAGCTCGACCTCAGCTGATGAAATATAATGTAGTATCATATTCTGCAGGGTTTAAGTTTTGGTAATATCCCGATTAGGTAATATCAAATTGTGTGTGTGTGTGTGTGTGTGTGTGTGTGTGTGTGTGTGTGTGTGTGTGTGTGTGTGTGTGTGTGTGTGTGTGTGTGTGTGTGTTCATTTTCATATTTCTGGAACATTTTGGAATCCGTGAATCGAATATTTCAATAACTGTCAGACAGATTCCAAGTTTAGATTCTGTCTCCGAGATCTGAGATCTACTGCCTAACGTTGTTGACTTCAGTGCGAGAGGTGCAGGTTGAATTTCATGAGGATCTGTAAAGGTGTCCGCACAGCATCATGAAGCCGAATGGGCAGCGATAGTCAACACTGCTAGGGACCAAGCACCGGGCTTGCCGTGTGACAAGCAAGGTCCACAAAAGGCTCTCGCGTTAGATAGTTTTAACATTTATACGTTTACTACAGCTTGTCTACCAATCGGCAGCGACAACAACCATCATTATCATAATTACTGCAAACATTGTCATTTTGTTAGTAGACCTCTATCATAAAATTGTAGTATTCACTGTAATTACCGTTAAGTAAATTCATTGTTATTAATTAAGTAAACTCGTTTGTAAAGTTTCATTTCTGTATTCTAAAATTAAATTCTGAATATCAGCAGAAGATATTTATTTTCCAGAGCATTACATCCGTACAAAAACCACTTACGGACCAAACACTTACGGTCACATTCTGTGCCATTCTCTTACACTACCACACTAATTATTACTAATAACTGCGGGTCATTTGTTTAGAGTTAGTGTATAGTATATTGTGGTATTAACACAAAGTGTATGTTGTTGATTGCTTTCTGTGTGTGTGTGTGTGTGTGTGTGTGTGCGCGCGCGCGCGCGCCGCTGATAACTCATGGATGGGCGTGAAACATGCGATTAGTTATAGGTTGTTAATGCGTAGGCGTTTTAATTATATCGGTCCAGTAGTAACAGACGTTTTTACGACTAACCGGTTGTCTGACAAATTTCGTTGTATTTACAAAAAAAGAATTTAATTATTTTTGTACTTCCTATAAATGAGCTTAGCCTACATAAACATTCGTTCATAAGCGAAAACGTTTTTAAAAGAACTCCTGTATTGGTCGGTGTATAACAAGACCAGCCCTGTACCGACATGAGTACTCAGTTCACCCGTACATTATATTAAAAAGTTCGTTTTGTAAATTAAACTAACTGTTTCCTGTCTACAAAAACTTTGGCGTTATTGCGTCTGCTTAAATTTTCAGTCTACACGACTCTATCCTGCCTTAAACTCTAGTAAACTGCGTGAAGAATCATATCTGTTCCTTGCAAGGCTTATAAATATACTTGTTTATTGTTGTATTGGAGTGTTAGTGGTCTCAAATATTTCTACTAGTAATTTTGTACAAACCACTATGTTGTCTTTGGTATTGACGAGCGCTTTCGGCAGTCAAGCCATCTTCAGGTCATTTACCAACCATGGCCAGGCGAAAGCGCTCGTCAATACCAAAGACAACATAGTGGTTTGTACAAAATTACTAGTAGATATACTTGTTTAGTTGTATAGAATGCAGGATGACAATTAAACTAATTATTTATCAAGTTCAGGCCCTCAGATGACAAAGTGGTTGTTACTCGATTGCGAGACGTTATGCTTTAGTTTTAGTTTAGAATCGTTTCAAGTCTCATCCAGTACATACAGAAATCTTCTCATTTCATCTCGTAATTGCAAACAAACTTGGTTATAAAGTATTTATGTACCTCCACATTATTGTAAATCTTTGAATCGTCACTTATGTATACAGTATCAGTACCAGTGTCAAAGATGGAAAAGCTTATTTAATTTTATAACATTTTAATGTATGTCTGACTATATGTGAATAAAATTTTTATGTAGATGTAAATAATGAAAATAAGCACAAGTCGTAGGCAGAGCATACGAATGTTTAAAACACGTTAGTGGGCACAGAAAAGCCGATGGTATCATAGAAGATACGATGTAAAGACTTTGATTAATTTACAAAAGTGAACAATAGTGTAAAGTGACGGAGGTTTATTCATACATTTTGTGCAAAATGTTTCTTGTCGTTCATAATTCACATTTTTATGGAATAACTTTTAAACACTATTCTCAGTTCTTGGACAGATAGGGCTATTTACTAAACAATGAACGGACATGTTTCCTAAAATTTCAGAATAACTGTACACCTTGACATTACATAATAATCAGTATACTTAATATTAATGTGTGCCCGAGTTATAGAGAAAATTTTGATTATTTGTTAAACATTGTGAAAGCATCAGCCAAAATTAAAATAAATTTGTAAACAAAATTTAGGTGCCAATTAAAATTGTAAATTTTGCTAAACAAATTCATGTTTTTGATCATCATCTGTCCTTCACCAAGTAGGCCTATATTACAATTACTAAAACGAAAATGACTGTCGAAAACTCACCTGTTCTTCTTTTACATCGAGGAAATATTCTCTGTTGTTGTTAATTTGGAGTTCCACAAAGCAATTGATTCCATGTATCCTTTCCAAATACCTGCGAGACTTTCACCTCCAAAAATACTAACCGAATATCTGCCTAATATATACTATCGTCCCTCACCTTATCAGGCATATTCATAATTTCCAACTCTATTCCAAATGTTTAATTCTGCAATTAATTTTTATTGTGCTTTTTATCTTGCACGAAACATCTCTAGACTTTTTAAAATCTTATATACAGATGAGCTGTAGTCTCCTAAGACAATCTTTACTCCTGAGCGACCCTTAACTGCTTGCTTTATTAAAACTTGCAAAATAATACATACCGTGGAAAGCGATGTGGCTTCAGCTCTGTGTTAATTCACTACTTCCCTGTTTGTAATAGCTATTTTCTACCTGATCTGAGTTCAAAATAACGCAGATCCTCACGAATTTCTAAGCCCTCTCTGTGTTAGTTCTAAATCCGCTCGAAAAAACTTTTAGGTATTTGCCATAATCGGTGGAAGACAACAGCTTCGAAAAAGCTATCTAAATATAAATCTGGATCTCGCTCGGGAGGTCCGTAATTTTCCAGATAACCATTCCTGTAAATAATTTGTACTGCTTCAAAATAAGTAACAGGTAGGACAAAATAATAATTTCACCACTTTGAGAAAAAACTCGTTCTGAAATATCTCTATTGATGCCAAGTACACGCCAGGTATAAACGTTTACATTAACATCATCTCTAAAATGAGTAGATCTCTCTATTAGGATTTTGATGATTATTTAGGATATTCTTAAATTTACAAAGTTTTAGTGAAGAGAGTAGGTCAAGGCGACCAAGTGGCTAAGATGAGTGGGTTCCGTAACTAAATTGAAACCTGTACACGTCTTCCAGTAATGCCTCGTGTCGCTTACAGTGGTAAGCCACTTAACCAGCTGTTGAAACATCTGTGGTTAACAACAGTAAGTATTTATATATTATGTTGTACACTTTTTATCAATATGCGAAGATTTAAATAAACCTTTATTCCATTTAGGAATAAAATTATAAACAAAATAAACAAAATTATATTCCTACATAAATGCCTTCTCATTTTCGAATATATTGAACAAAAACGAGAAACAAAATGTGACCTGTATAAATCATTACATCAGATGAGTATTTTGTATAAAATAAAAAAATAGAAAATATGCTCTCATGGGAATAAAATCGTGGTTTCATTGGAAGTGGATTATATAGCCACTGTTTATAAACTAATTGTTGACGTTTTGTTGGTTTGGTGGTGTAGGCTGGGAATTTTAATCCGTTTCTTATGATTATTGCGTATAGAATTACAGATGGTTAATTTAGTAACACATGTAGTGGTAACATTTTAACCTAGCGAGTGGTACTCGTATCTAATAATACTCGCTGTTTTCATACCAGCGTTTAACTATACAACGCATACAACTGAGAGAGAATTCCTGACACACACACACACACACACATGCAGAAAGTAATCATCTAATTGCTGATTAGAAGAGGAAAACTGTTGGATCAGTTCAGTTTGTGTTCAGATTGCACACAGCCCGGAATATTCTGTTGATTGTAGCATCGTACGCTCAACAGATGAATGTAGGTCAATACATGACATAGTTTTACATGTAGCAATACTCGAATACATCACTGTCTACCTAGACATGTGCTTTGTCGATGGGCGCTGTTGATCGCTTCTGTTGCACGCAACCGTGTCTAGTTTGACGTATACCCTTCTGATTGATTATTCTTCATAATTGCACGTGTGTGCATGTGTGAGCATCCCATCAAGGCACCGAGAGAGAGAGAGAGAGAGAGAGAGAGAGAGAGAGAGAGAGAGAGAGAGAGAGAGAGAGAGAGAGAGAGAGAGAGAGAGAGAGAGAGACGGACAGATAAAAAGTCAGACAGACAGAGACAGAGAGATTGCATAAACGTTTTGTAGCCAGGTGTAACGACTGATATATAGATGGACCAGAAAGTATCGGTTGTACGTGACAATGTTCTGTTTCGGTTTTTGTACGGCGTTTCCAAGCTGCATTTTTAAACTTAATCGTGGCCATTGTGTCTGAAAGTGTGTGCGACGATCAAGACATTTCACTTCACGGTTCTTTTTTCATTAATATTTTTTCCGCTCAGAAACAAAATGCGAGAAGTAGAGAGAATTCAGTACATTTGTGATGTGTCGTGTTTTCAGGCTGACAAATTACATGTTAAGTGTATTGATCCGAAAAAAATAACTTTCCCCCTAAATATTGCTCTCTTTCTAGTTCTCAAATTCAGCATTGGCAGTTAATGAATGTACAATTACAGTCTTTTATATATGAATGTAACACGATTCAAATAGTTTGTTAAAATAAGAAAAACTTTGGTGTGCAATCTTTTGCTAGTTTGACGTTTTGACGACTCGTTATCAGCGGAAATTTCAGAAGTTACACACAGCCTAAACACTATTTCGATATTATATGGTGGCTACCTCTTCGTAACAGTAAGTGACATTTTCCAATGTGCTTACTGCACCCACCTGAGATAAAGTTTGAAAACATTATCAAGGGAAACGATATAACAATTATCTTTCTTCTATATATTGCGTCAACAGATTAAAGATACAATGATGTATGTTCTCTAACATTTCTAGCTTATTTAATTTTTTTTATATTTTTGAGCTATTTAGTTTGCAAACAGTTGACCCCACGATTTGGTGTAAAGTTACTTTTTTTTGTACACTTTCATATAAAGAAACTTAAAATATTAAGTGATACATTTTTGAATTTAATAATCCTTTTATGACGTGAGAAACTTCAAAATTAAGTAAATTATAAAAATACAGACAGTCAAAAACTAACTAATTATACATATCCTTAGATACATTTAAATTCAATTATATGGCGAGTTTTATGCAATTTTTCTTTTTAAACGAAGACAATCCTGAGTTTCCTTTCTTTCCAAATATGATGTATTGATATCTTTATGACGAACTGATAAAAATATATTAACAGACATAACTATTTTCTTTCCATACTTTCCATCAACGAGTGATAATTAGAAATTCAATAATATTTATTAAATTTCAATTCATTTCAATTACATTAATAACATTTTTTCACAGTTATTTATTTTATTAAATAAATTAATTACTAATTTATACACAAAGATGTTACATTTTTTAAAATTAACATTTAATTATTGATTTCAATAGGAATAATAATTTTTTGTATATTTTCTAATTACATTAAGTTTAATACTTTCAGTATCAGTAGTTGCATCCATAACAAAAACAAGTAAATATATAATTGGAAATGGAAGAAGTAGCCAAAGGAATAACAAAATACAAAATTCCATTTTGCAGATTTTTTAAAATATATCAGTTATATTTTATAATATTTCAATTAATAAATTTCTGTGATTTTTAATTTAATTTTTTGTAATAGTGTTGCAAGAACGTAACTTCTAAAATACAGCTCTTTTTTCTACTTTCTAATATTTCTATATCATTTTTAAAAGCTTTATAAGAAAGTTTCAGCAAAACGGAGAACATATTTGAATTTTTCTGTTTTAAAAATTTTTCTTTTACGCTTTTTCAGAGTTTTTATACACTTTGATAAAAAATCCAAATTATATCCAGTTTTAATGAATTTAAGACTTTAAAACTGGATATAATGAATAATAATGAATTATATCCAGTTTCATTAAGACTTTACAGTCTTAATGAATACCTGTATGTTCGACTTATA
The DNA here is from genome assembly GCA_034769895.1 of Magicicada septendecula. Lineage (NCBI taxonomy): Eukaryota > Metazoa > Arthropoda > Insecta > Hemiptera > Cicadidae > Magicicada > Magicicada septendecula. The sequence goes on from CM068368.1 coordinate 546,728,722, forward strand.
GGCGATAATAGCTATTTCTCATTTATGTATTATTTATTCTAATGTAAATGTACAGATTATTTATTCATCTTGACAGAAAAATAAAGTGGTAATGTAAAGTAACGGAATACTGGCTGCATACGGATGGAGTTGTGTTTAGTGTTTAGCATAACCAGAAACCAAACTGTGTTTATAACGTGTACGCATGTCTCCTCACTATATTGCGTGTCCTGTGTGGAAAGATGTCTACGTCCTTGGTCTGCCGCTGAGACCACAATAAAAACTACTTGAACAGCTGCGTTTACCAGCATGCAGCTCATTATATGCCTATTCACGTATGCCTGTTGACTCATCGTCAAGATATAAAAATGACTATAAAGTAGGCAATATTATTTGTTTATACAGTTATCTCCGGTATTCTTCTCGGCTGCTGCCAGTCAAATGGTCGGGCATTCTATGGCGTCTACACTCGAAGTACGTAAGGTTTCTATAAGAAATATCTGAAGCGTTAAAAACTAAATTCAGTTAGTTATTCTTTGAAGATGAAAAGAAAAAATTAATCTCTCGTTTTGTGAAAAAGTACATGTAAACATATATCGCGTCGTCGTCGTTGACATTAATAACTTTAAGATAAGTTAGGCAAAACGTGCTCTCCAGCTTTATCCTAATCCATTACACAATTTTTTTCTGATTCAGTGTATATTGCAGAACTCAGTTCTTGTAAATTCATGTGGCGATATTGTGTCTGTTCAGTACGAATTTGGTTGGCTGTTGATGGTTTATCAGACTTACTACTTTATTTTTAGATACTTTAAATTCATATGTGTACATTAACTTTTACTTTACTTTTTAATCTTTTGAATTTTAGTTTAACTGTAAACCAAGGTTACGACGGTATAGTGTTTGCGTTTCAGAAAACAGTTTGGTGTATATATGAATATTATATTACATATATGAATACTACATATCCTTATTAATCGTAATAATTTGGATTATAATATTACATTACATACCAACGCACTATACAAAAGTCGATTCTACGATGTTTCGTCTTTGAGCGTTGATAAAGAACAAACTATCGTATATCAAAGTTTATGTGCCTCGATGACTTCGCCTAACAAAAAGTTGACAGCTTTACTTATTTTCAATTATGACGATTTGACTTGATGCAATCTATTTGCAGTTCACTGGAGTGTAGCCGTTTTGACTATGGTCGACCAATAGATACCTAGCAACTCCTCTTGACAATCTTCAACAAATTTATTCTTTAATTTGTTTAGTGTACACTATTTGTCGATATATTTCAGATACAGTGACAAGTAAGAACAGCCATGTTTTACATTACTTCAGTATTACATGGATTCATAATACAAACAGCATCTGTTATTTCTGAACAACACATGAATAACAGATCTGAAATAACTCAACATCGTGATGTTCACTAGCCGCCTCTCGTACAGATGATGTGTTACAATCAGTTTATCTCAATTCCGATTAGCCTACACTGGTCAACAAAATTTAATTTTTTGTTTGTTAAATAAAAGTGAATAACTGATTCTTATAGTATTTTCAGCGCTGATTTCAAATATGTTATCAGTTTTTTCCTATCGGTCATAGTGTTCGAGTAATTAACAGTATTTCTCTTGCAAAAAGAAAGTTATGTGACGGTACTATAACAATATGTTACTTGCACTTTGTACTTATCTAAAATCTACTTCTTTTGTTATTATTTGCCACAGGTAGATCCCTCTTTAGATTCCAGCAGTAGTCAGCTAACATTTTAACATTTTTGGATTTCATTTTTTCTGGTAGCGTGTTTCTACGGTGGATATTTCCTGGTGAAAGAGTTCACCATTTTCGTCACTCGCGGCGCAAAATACAAATGTGAATCTAAGAAATGAATTTTGAGTGACATATTGGATCAAAGATCTCTGTAGTTTTGAAGAAACTCATTGCGCGTTATCTATAGTTATCCGTTTTATGGTTTTCCAGAAAGTTGTTAACCACATTTTGAAATTATTTCCCCGTTACTTAGTGTTTTATTTATATGCTGATTCGTGGCAAAGTCCTATTATGTGAATGATAATATGTATTAAAAAATAAAAAAACAGAACTCAGACAGTCATTGTATCTATACAAATTCCTTTACGAAATTTAAAATCACTTTAATACGTGTCACAGGCGATGGCATAGGACGCCAGGGGCATGTAACGAAATACCACGCTATTATTTTCTATGATACTCTTGATACTTCAAATCCCAGTTAATAATGCCCGGTTTAGAAATTTCCGTTTCTTACAGAGCAGTGAATAATAGCTCAAACTTGCAGGTGCAATTGACTTCGCTAATACGATCCAGGACACGGACTGCAGACGCGGTAGAGGTCATTCGGTCATTCATGTGTCATATCTGATTATACGAGTCGGGAATAAATTATCCGTTCGTTACGTAAATTTATTACCCACTCAGTTACACGTAACTACAGCTTTTTAATTTATTTTATACGTTCGGTCGGTTGCAGCGCAGCTTACTTGATAGGTTTTTTCTTCACTTTCAAGCTTATCAGTGTGTTTGATTACACAATATAACTATAGAATCGCTTCGGCTATATATTCACACGAATGAGTCATGATTCTTTACATCTATCTAACGTCTGTATCGACTACTAGTCCTAATCTTCGTACAGACGAAAAAGTAATAATAACATCACTGACCCTGGGTTCAGTCGGTATACGTCTTAACGTAATGTCATAAAGCACTTGATCCCGTTAGACATACTTAATCATTTTATTACTGTCTCTGGTTTGGTTTGAAACTTATTTGAGTTAGTTAAAATTTTCTGTACAGAAGTAAACGTGCACAAACTATAGTAGCTCTACACTTTTGGTTGGTTGTAAGTTGGAATTGTTAGAGTGGGACTTAGGAGCGTAATCAACCTGATAAAGATCAATACATGGAGCAAAAAAAAAAATTGTGAGAAAGCGACTTTTTGTTTCTGTAATAGACATAAATGCAATACTGTTTTTGAATCGACAATTGATATCATTTTAATTCGCTTTGGATACACACCACATGATTCGATTCGACCAAAATTGAAATTGTGAAAAGATAAAAATAAAATAAAGATAACAGTGAAGGATCAGCTAAGCAAATAGCAAAGCAAATGCAAGTTTTAGAATGTGTTAACACCTCCTTATTAATTCTGCAGATATTGTATGAAAATATTGTCATGTATGAACGTTACGGACAAGAACATGCTGACGGTGTTTGAATATATCGTTAGACCTACAGTCCCTTAAGTTGGGAGGAATTTCTAGGCAAGAGAAAATATAATATTTAGGTTATATAAAAAGAATCGTATATTAGACTATCTGAATTATATTTTTCCTTTAATCTGATTAGACTGGATATCAGTTACTGTGTTTTTTTGTCTCCGTTTGTTCGAAGTCTACCGTCTAAGTTCAATGCGTACGAAGACTCTTTACCAGAATCTAACTCGCTATGCGCAAAAATATGTATACATTCAAAAATGTATACACAGTTAATCTTAGAGCAGTACAAACATATAATCCGAGTCTAATTGTAAACAAAAAAACAGTAGTTACAGGATAATGTGAAGGTCTAAAAACGTGAATTATACTCAAATGAATTAGGGGAATATATCTGTGAGAGAGTAATCACCTTTATATCTAGGATCGATAGTTAACAGCAAAAAATAAAAACAAAGGTGAAGAAATTAAAGTAGAAAATGGAAAAAGATAATACCATACCAGCAAATTTCTAACGTGTTACAAAGTATTAAATCGCCAATAAAAATTAATACTTTTTATTAAATCGCCGCTACAAAATTGGTAACGTAAGACAACCCACTATGGGTGGAGCTAAGTAAGACGTTACTCCGTCAGGGGGCGGGGCTAGATAGGTCCGGTAAAACGGTATTTAAGAAGTGAACGGTTTCATATTTCTCTGTTGGTAAATGACCTGGAGATGGCTTGACTGCCGAAAGCGCTCGTCAATGCCAAATACAACATAGTGGTCTGTATAAAATTACTAGTAGAAATATTTGAGACCACTTACACTCCAATACAACAATAAAAAAATAAAAATTAGTAATCTGTAATAGCTTAATAACTCCTGTAGTATCAAACGGTAGTGAGACCGGACGGTTCTAGAAAATGAAAGAAGAAAGGTTTAGTGGGTTCGAGAGAAAGATACTGGGAAAATGTTTAGATTTGTCACTAAATAGGAAATCACTAGGGGAATCCGAACCACTAGCAAGTAAATTCATTAATTAACAGTGCAGACTTCGTAACGTGTATACAATCTGACATACTAAGATGACTGTACACACAGATAAAATGGAACAGAATATATGTACAAAGTAGATAATAGAATGTCACTCTGTACTAACTAGATGTTTAGGAAGGTCAGAAGAGAGATGTATGGTAGATGACTTACAAGGGAGGGACCTTACTAACTGGAAGTGACTTACGGAAGACAGGAGAAGGTAGTGCTGTTTAGTTAGGGAGGTTATAAACTACATGCAAGAAGAATAGCAAGTAGAACAAACACATGACCTAATGAATTAATTATTTTATTCTGGTAGCCCAGAAATTTGAAACTCGCATGCTTACCTTAATTACGGTTCTATAATGTCACTCGTAATTGGAATCGTTTCACCAAACCGCATCTCCTATCGTATCATGTTTACCTCAAATTCTTCTTCTTTGTGTAGTCTTACAATCTGCTTACGAATAGTAACAGCTCTCGTCTGATCTGGATTCTCAAATATAATATAGGTTTCGAAATTGCGGTTTATGGTTTTCATAGTGAACGTGACTTTGATGGTCCCCAGCATTACAATGACTAATCCTCGGCAAGCATAGGGGTACTATTTGTGGAGTGGAACTGTAGGTATTTTTGCCTTATTCCCCCTATTTATTTTTTTATTTCCTACGTCGTGCGATTCTCTTACGTATCTTTGAATCTGCTTCTTACAATAGCACTTGATGGTGTGGAAAGGAAATTGACACAGTGTAAGCAAAAGACGAAAAGACACTGCTCATTGTATATGCGTGTGATAACACTGTGTTGTTTATAAACATATAAATCCGACAAAAACGTATGAGCAAGCATAGACCATTAAAGCGCGTTCAGGCCAATACAATGCAATTGCATTTTAATTAAATGTTCATTAACGCGAGGGTGATGGTTATTGGCTCTTACTGGTAACTTTCTACGCGTCCTCGCACGTGCGCCTTCTCTGATAATCACTGTCGCTAAAGCGTGACACGTTAAACGCATTAGTTATGTAGAGACCGCATGCCAAGACAGGTAACATCACAAACACATTATGTTGTGCAACAGCGCGGCACGTAACTTATTGGAAATGCATTGAGACACCATCTGCATGCAGTGAGTAAAGAAGAACACGTGCACTGTAGGTCTGGACATGCGGGTTCGTTGTGCCTCTCACAAGCGTGTCTAAGACTTGTGGTCATCAATTTTAAGTTATCGTCAATAAAAGTTGTTGTCACTGAGATCAATGACACAAACCAAACTGAAATGGCCGGCCATATATTGAGAAAACGTATATCGTCAACTCAGTTTAATTTGTTTACAACTCAGTTAACAAGAAGGAAGTTTTATGGTATAATGTGCATAACAAATGAAAGGCAAAAATAGTGTATTTGTTGGAGGAAGTGACGGTGTAACCAATACTAATCGTTAACAAAACGATGGAAGGAGAGTTTTCTGGACGTAATACTTTAAGTAAGAACAGTCTGAGTTCAACAACGATTGTTAAGTTACTTACGCTGTTTCTTTCTTTGTATACTTACAAGGTACTCTTATGATGTAGTCTCGAGAAGGTAATATTTTTATGATAAGCATTTCATGTTTTCGTGGATTTAATGTTTAATGAATCTTGTGTCAAACGAGTACCATTTACAAACACGTTGTTGCGTTTTGCAAAAAGCATCGTTGAGGATAAGGCGTAGGTGGATCCTGTATTAGGCCTAATTCTTTCATAGCATATGGGCAGGATTATACAATTTATCATTATGGACATCGTCAAGGAGCGATTTCACTTGGTAAAAATACCATTCACGATCTATTATCCTTAGAGAGAGAACTACAATGAAGTTGAACTGCTAACTCTTGTCATTTAAAAATACACACTCAGAGGGTACGGAGGTATGGGAGTGTAATTAGTATAAAGATTTGTTTAATATTGGAAGAACTTGAAAACAATTCTACACCGTCGAATTTCCTTTTCCAGAAATATTAAAGTATAGTACAGGAATTTCTTTTGGTGAATTTTTATTTGTTTTTGAATCCCACTCATTAATAAAAACTGTATTCTTTAATTTGACCGTCTTTTATCTCATACCAGTAACGAAGATCTGTAGTCAGAGTACAGGCAATAATAATTTTGTTTTTATTTACCGTACGATAAAAATTCTTACCTTACTTAGTGAATTCCAATAACGTGAAAGCGAAAGGAGTATAGTATCCCATCAAACGAAAGGAGAATCAATGTTTTAATATTTCCTTTCTTCGAGGACACCAGTCTATACCACAGTACTGTGGGCCTGCACGTAGACACCCAAACAGAAAATTTTATACCACTGATGATGGCAGCCAGTGGAGCTGCCGAAACGTTTGGTTTTGTTTTAAACCAGGGACCACGGCCAAACAGCCCGGATATTTTGCATAATTCAAATGACACCGGCCGTGAAAGCCTAAGGAATAATTTATTTAAATCGTGCTCCTGCATTGCCGTCTTATTGTTGCAGTAATGCAATCTAGATCAAGTGCAGTCTATTGTAATACCGAGAAATCCCCGACTGTTCACCAACCGCAGTAAATTGGCGACGCTCAAGAACTGGTCGGTGTGTACAGCTGCTGACCTTAATCTTGTGACAACGAAAATACTGAATTTTTATCGTTCCATTGGTAACACAATGACGCGGTCGTCCTGTAGCTTTATAGACCCAATGTGGCTGTCACCGTATTATGAAACGCTCAATAATAATATTTTGGGCTTTTTAAATCTGATTACCACTGCTTTTGTATGATACGATTCTTACTGTCAAACGTGGCAGGAAACGATTATTAAACAAACAGGGGTAAAAATTAATCCAAAAATGAATTATGTCCTACAGGTGCCGCAGGGAATCATTTTTATGGGAATATTTTGTTGTTGTAAACTTCAGTGGTAGGCACACCTCTCAAAGTTGACGAAAGGAAGACTAGTGACTAAATATTCAATATGCAAGTGAAAGTATTAAAGGTTGAGGAGTAATGATTTTTTAATTAATGATTGGTTAATTAAATAACATCTTTAAAATTTGTCGAATTATTATCAGACTGAAATATAACTTTTGTCATATGTGGGGTTAAAAGTCTGGCTGATTTAATGAAAGTAACGATAAAAAAGTAATACAAAAAACTCGTATACTCATATATGTACAAAAAACGTGTACTCATATATTTATTAAGGGAATTGATGCGACGTTACGTTGTGAAAAGTAATTATTATTTTCCTCATTTATTTTTATTTTCCATGTATGCCTACCAAGAAACGTCTTTTACGATCTGTTATTACAGTTGCCTTGCCATCACACTAAGCCGTTTCAGCCAGACCTCCTTGATCGTGGATATCGCAGTCTATGGTATTCAGCCGTCGGGCCGCCTCTTGCCTGACACCTGCCTATATTTATTTTCAGACTTTGTATTATATTGCCGTGTACACGAGTACTGTCATATACATAAATTATAATTTGATAAAGTTTGTATCAGTGACGTTTACACTTGCCATTCGACTTTGGAGTGGTCAATCGAAGGCAAATAATATACAAATAAATTTGAGTACTGTTAAACTTTGATTTTTCATATAAAAATCGTAAACCCAAACGGTAAAGATCAAATAACAATGGACACGACTGCAACGGAAAGTCAGTTGTGTGTTAAAGTTAATACTAGCGCAGTCTATGTGCGGAGCTAGAAAGAATTACACCATTGTTGCGACATTCACCGTCAGTGTTCTGGGTGTTGAATAAATAAACTATTTGCATCGAATCTGAATCCATAATGTTATTGTAACAATAATAAATAACCGATTAATACATACGGAAATGAACTACAGTCCAGCTAGTATAAATGAGTTTGGCTCTACCTTTTGAAAATAAATAAACAAAAGCATTTCATAAACATTGACTAAGTAAGTTAGTTTCTATGAACACTGTGAATACCGTAACGCCACCAACATTGTCAATTCTGTTTTAATATTGAGCCCCGAATAGTAACACAGAAACTATTAGGCCAATGATAGAGCAGAAGAGAATTTTTTCTCTAGATACCGGTAAATAAATATAGAATTACAAGGTTGTTTTAAATAACTCGAAACACGACTATAATTGTGACCAAAGTGCTTCACACCGGTATTTAAATAACGTGTGTATTTAAATTAGTATATCGTCGTACCAGAAAACCAATGTCCCCTATGTGTCCGTTTTATCAGCGCCTGGTGGTGTCTGTCTCAGCTGTAGATTTCGTGAGGGGACAAAGTGTGCCTAAGTTATTATAGCCTTTCGGAATTAAACGGGCACGGTCATGGCACAACGAACGCGTACGTGATTGCCTCGGCGAGTTCGTCTCCCGCCTGTACCCCACCGAGGACTCGACACAAGCGACACATACCGATGCATCACAAACCGATTGTCTTGTTGTATCTTGAGAACTTAGTAAATAAACGGCAATGCGTACCCTTAGCACAGTAAACTTTGACTCCTGTATCAATACTGGGAGAACAGAGTGTTTTATCCCTAATAAGGAACAATACAAATCGCGTTCTAATTAATATATGTCCTCAGCGTTGTACGGCTGATATTTTTTCTTCGCATTTATTTCATTATATCAATTTGCTAGCGCATTAATTATTGCCATTTGTCGGAATATAAATTACGTTTTCGTAAAATACCATAAAACATATGTTGTTAACGACAATTATATTCGCATTAGCGGGAAATTAACTCGAGAATTGTGTCACATGCTGCAGCATAATTGAAAACAGTTAGACTTACACCTGTTGAGGTATGGTATTAAAAACACGTTAATTGCTGGTAATTAATCACCACTGCATCTCGCTGGGTGGTAAAATCTTCGTCATTCTGTTGCAACTTGACACAAATTAATGTACCACGGTTACAGACGCAGGTGCGGCCGTGCCTATTGTGTCCTGATGATGGTGGCAACAGCCACGAGTTGTATGAAACTAATGAGTGTTCGGTACCGTTCATCAGAATCGGATTTTACAAGAACGTTGATTATGTAGCTTTTTGTCCGACAAGAATAGTGTAGTTGAGAGAACTATAACTCAAAACATTTTCTGAAGGATTGTCACATTGATAACGTACGAACTAAAGCGGTCCGTACATAAAAGAGATAACGCCGATAATGGATGTAACTTGCGTATTTTTCTGATGCTTTGTTACAGTAGCGGCTCAGCAAAGAGAATACATTATCAGCAAGTAGAATAATAAATAATTTTGTAATGTACAATTATAATAAAATTCCTAGTTACTATAACAAGACCAGATTGCAGAAAACCCATATTTATAAAGCGCTTTACTATATTTAGAAGCGTTATATTTATGCACTGAACAAACTGCAGTTGACAGAGCAGTGAGGGACCATAGACGAAAGAAATCGTAAAATAATAGAAGCCGTAGAATGAACCTCACTAGTTTCTCCGGTAGAACATATAGCAACAGTGGGATCAAGAGAACAATGTGCCGTTAAAAACCTGAGGCCAAATTTCGACGAAACCGAAACATCGAAGCATTATAATGTTTTTAATATTTACTATATAATACAAATATTTATTATAGGCCTATAACAAATATATTTACTACTATATAACTATATATATAAATATATAACTATATATTTAACTATATATCATGTTAAAACGACAGAGACCGAAGATTTCTAGACTGTGAGGAATCGAAAGTGTGGAAGCGTTATATTTTTCGATGACGTTACATTTTGTGGAATGACCTCCAGCCTAAAAACATTATCATGTTAAAAGAACAACTTTATAAATGGTGGAATGCTTAGATTTTTCGTGAAGATCAGAACGAACAGAACGAGCTCAGACATAAGGTTACACAAAGTATAATATCCTCTAATTATAATTTTATTAATCAAAGAAGCAGAATAAGAGGGCAAATGGATAAAATATACGATTGTAAATTCAAAAATGATAATAGAGAGAAAGAACCAGAAAGATGCATAACTTAATTGTTATGGAGACTGGAAAGTGAGACGCAGCAATAGCTTTAAACTCGCCGCAATTTGTTCGGCTTTATCCTTCATGGAGTTACACACTACTGAGCGCCGCAGTACAAGCTGACCGGACCCTTAAAATCCAGAGCCAACAAACCACACTAGGGCACTCGTACGACAGCACTCAAGATTTAACCTGTTGGAACAGCTCAAAGCTAATCCAACATTTACTGACGTTACGCCTGGTCGGGTCACTGACGTTCCGTCTGGCGGTAATATTTCTAAACATACTGAACACGATCAAGCAGCCTCTAGAATATCAATGATACTGTCAGTCGTCTCAGCCGTTTTATCTTATTATCAGTCGCATCAGTATTATCAATTGTTTCAAGAGTCAAAACAGTCCTTTTATGACACCACAGTTGTGTACCTTGTAAGAGCAAAAACAAGCAATTTTGTTTTATTTTCGTCAGTTTTTCTAACGGCAAAAACAAGCAGCTCTTTTAAGGACCAAAACATTTACTCTATCCGTTAAAGGATTAAAACAGAAGCACGAGGGAAACTACCCGAAACTGAAGAATATACACACACGCGTGCGCGCATATATATTTACTTGACGGACGTGTAGGGTGTACATATCCTGAACATATCCGGTTAAATGCAAGTCTTGTGTAAATATTATTAAGCTACTAATAATATAAAATATACGCGCTTGTGTATAAATAAGTATATATTTAGCATGTTAATTAGATTCAGTGTTCACAAATTCATCGCATACGGGGGGAGTTACTTATTTTCTATTAGGTATAAAAAAAACCTAGAGGCCTTCCTCGAGACCTAGAGGCAGACCGAGGAAGAGGTGGGAAGATGGCGTTGCAGAGGACGCGAGTGACATGGGGATAAGAAACTGGAGGAGGGTTGCAGTGGATAGAGTAGATTGGAGGCGGAGATTTGTGGAGGCCAGGGCCCGACTTCGGCTGTAGCGCCAAAGGAGGAAGATAAAAAAAAATATTGTACGTAATGTCCAGTGGGAATTATTTATTCGGCTATTATTATAAATACCAGACATTCTGTATACTTTCATTAAAAATTAGTATTTCTCTAGTCTAAAATAGAATCTACAGCAATTTAAAAATAAATTGTGATATTCCAAAATATACGCCACAGGGCATATTCAATACCACGGTTGAAGCTATAACGTTTTCATGTGGAATTTAAATTGTGAGAAATTAGTCAGAGTACTATACAACTGTTATAAACAAATTAGTACATAACAAATTAGGCTGGTGCTAATGTAATGAAATTACATTACAAGCGCAATTAGCAAAATCGATAAATCATCATAAATAAACCAACACAACTGTGACTACGGGGGCGCTGACAAGAAAATACCAATAATTATTGTGTATATTCCAAATAACAGGTTGTTGCCTGCAATATGCTGACATATAATTATTAAAAACGACTTAATCTCCGTCGCTCGTCACATGTGGGCCAAATGTCAGCGCGAATCGTACTTTGACATTAATCAACTGACTATGGCGACAAGGTGTTTTCACTCTTACTGCAACAACTAGAATGGTTTTATCGCACATGTAGATCGCTAACGTTGTACAACCAACGATAATTGCATTCAGTACAGGAACCACGTAAACGTTGTTTATGAAGTACGCCATTGTCTATAGCTTTCTCTAGGTTTACCTTCTGAATTCATACAAGGAGTATTACACTTGATTTTTTAGGCCTATCTCTTTTTGATTTGTAATTATTTGTTTCGTTTTATTGTCATAATGAAATGTAAAATTTACAATCAAACATAATCAGAAAATATATTTTGTTGCAATATATTTTGTTGTTATAGTCGTAGTGTCTTATCTGCCGTGTATACAGTGTAAACATTTTCGTGTTTCACAACTCACTGAAGAGTTGCCGACGGGTCCCTAGGTTGGAAGTCGCTAGGATGAAATGAGACAAAAAAAAAAAAATAGAGTGTGTCGTGGGACACACGGCAGAGGTGAGAACTTCAGTGCTGAGTGGCGAGTGAACTGATTCATCATGTAAATATTTATGATCAACCTTGATCATATGTATTTGAAGTAAGGCAGATTTTGCTATAAAGAAACAAGATTCAAATAAGAGTAAACGGATAATTAAATGGGAGGAGGGCATGGTTGTGTTTGTACGCGTATGTATTTTATTATAAGAAATCGATATTTTAATGAACATAAATAGAATCATGTCACACGTCATTTTATTTTCAGTATACATACTTTTACAAACAATATGTATCCAATAATTTTTCCCACTTTAACAATATGATTTACGCAATACTTAGTTGAAAAGTGGAATGTGATAATTATTATACATTTATAATATTTTTAAATCATTATTATATTATAATTAATGTACGCAATATAATAATTCAATTTTTTACAAATTTTAAAATAGCTAAATAACTAAATCGAATTTTGAAACATAAAGACTTCCAGCCATATATAATATAAAAATCAGAATCGATCACACGTATTAACTACAAGAAAGGACAATGTAAACAAAGATACAAAATTGTACTCTTTCGACATTTCAAACATTCTCTTTGACGATGCTATAAATATTATAACAAAAAGTCACTAATTTTAAATCGTTCTTAAGAATTAAACAATTGGAAAGTTGTGTCAATATGTGAATGCATTAGGGTAATAATGAACTGTGTACAAGAAAAGTATTTCAAAAGTATTCAGCTCGATCTCTCAGCATGACCTGGAACCACAGCTTTTTCTGTTTATTCGTTTCGTTACACGTTGAATCAGTTTACCACCTTAGGAGCGCGGGGTGTACGGGAGTGAACCGGTTATCACTTAAATTACTTTGAACTAAGCATCACGTGTTTCACATAAAAGACCGACTGAGTTTTCTTTTTAAGACGGAGGTACCTTAATGCTTTTGTGCTTATAGAGACGCGGGCGTGCGTGTTTGTATTATGTCACAAGCGCGTATTTTTACACAAATTCGCGTATTTGTCTTACATTTTCAATTAATTTTTAATTCGGTATATTTCTTTAACACGTGCTCATTCATGACTACAAAACAATAAGTACATTCATAATATTGTTTGCGAATTATAATTGCCCTAAATAAACTTTCTTTAAAGTAGGGCTAATTAGTGATACAATTAAGTTGTAAGCTACTTTACAACTCATATTAAGTAATTTCTTTTAAATGTGGATTTTAAAACTTTTAATTCAGATTTCGCTTTGAAATTATTTGAACAAGTTGAGGGCAACACAGAGTTGAGGGTAACACAAAATAAGTTTTATCACGCAGCAATTGATAAAACAAATAGTTTGAAACGCACGCAAACTTGATTGCCTTACATGAAGAATTCTCCTTACTAAACATCGTTAATTAATTATGTTGAGAATTAACAAATTTGTGCAACAGCTGTTTGTGCTCATGGAACAGCGCGTCCACAGAACATTAAAGATGAATACAAGTGATGTCATAACTGGCTAATTAAGCGCCAGCCACAGCCAAATAGCGTTTACACTCTGTTTCCATTATTGGGTGTACAAAGTTATTAAATTACTTCACTTCCTTGCGAAGGCTCTGAGCTCCTCATTTCCGGTAAACGCGGTTTGTGGCATTTGGAGAAAACGCTGAAAGACGCAGTGAACGTGTTTTCTACTTTTGTACATTCCAAATCATTAAATAAAATTTCAGTAAAACGTATTTAAAATATTTGTCAAAAAATCTTTTTGCCTTTGCTATATATGTAATATAACTCAAAAATAATTTTAATTATAATATAATACAAATTATAAATTATAATATACAAATATTAAAATATATTAGGCTATTAATTATAGCACTGTGCTACAATGTACAATATATCATATATATTATATCACAATTTTTAATAGGAATTTTAATTGAATTTTTTTTATTATAAAGTCTGCGATTAAAACTAAAAGTCAATTGTTATTATTATTACAAAATATAACATTATGGACATTAGCAGATGAACACAGCGTTTCGACCCCTAAACATCAGATAGGTTGATAATAAATTTTGCAATTATATCTGATTGTTTTACATGTATATTGCATTGTATTAATTCATTGTTCACCTCAGTTATCTAAACGTTTCGTTTATCCGTTTTACACGGTGGCTGTTGTACGTAACATTATAGTTTGTAACAATATTCTAAAGTCATTATAAGTTTAAACTTTTCGCAATAGAGATAAAATTTGAATCTGAAGGTTTAAATGTTTCTGTTTTTCTATCTTAGCTCTTTCATTTCACATAACGTAAAATGTTTAATCAAAGACAGTAGTTCAGACAAATTAAATGGGGGAAAATTCAAAGAATCAGCCTTTGTTCTGTTGGTTATGCTGTCCAGTTTTTACTATTACATGAACACACTAAATGTTATAACGTGTGTAGTTATTTTTGCTCTTATATTGTCGTTTATGTCTGAAGTTTACTAATGCCCTGGTTTTTTTCAGTGAGAGAATTGTATACACTAATTCATCGAAAACGTCGAAATAAATATACCCAACATTGTAGATATACACATATTTATAGACTGGTCATTTCTTGATTAGTTGTTCTATATTGGTAATTAATTATTAATCATATTAATTCAACAACAAACGTAAGTACTCTATAAAGTTTAAAAAATATTTTGCAGGAAATAACTAGGTGTTCATTATATTCTGTGTACTACAAGAATTAGGAACGTTACAAATTATTCAGTAAAATGTTTATACAAATGTAACAAAACAAAGCAACTTTTTATACAAATATTAGAAATATTTATGAATTGTTTCAGAAAGGACAGATTCATTATACTTTTCCTTACAAAATTTTTAAATTAAGTATTTTATTCAGACGCGCGCATACGTAAGCAAAATATTCAATCAAGAAAATCTGTAATTTTAATATTAAAACTGCAGATTGCAGTTAGGCCTAAAAGGAACATGAAGTATTTACATGGTGTCGAGAGCGCTTGTTATTTAGTCAGTATAATGGTATAACAACTTGCTTCTTATCTATCAACATATAGTTTAAACAGTTCAGAAAATTAATCCATTAACAGCGTTTTTACGCTGCATAGGTATATTTCGTTTGAACTACCAACAAGTAGTTAGTGGTTCCAAAGAAATCTGAATTATATAAAATGTGTTATAACCTCCGTATCATGAATCATATTGTTAACCTTTTGTGACTACTGTACTTTAAATTATGACAAATCGTGATCAATTTGAAATCAGTAGCAGTTTAATATTGTATGAATCAAACAGATTCCGTTTCATTTTTGTAAATCGCTGCACCTTCGTGATTGAAAGTGAGAGAAGAGCAGATGTAACTGATGACCAAGCGTTTCAGGAAACTGGATCCTCGACCCGCAAACAATCTATAATTGTGAGAAAGCAAAAACTTCGGCAAGAATGTTTCAAATAATTTCACACATTAATCTTTTCAATTATTGTATTTTATAAGGAAAGTGGGAAAACAATAATCAGATCTAAAAAATATGCAGAAGTTTCTTTTGAATGTTGAATTATTATTGTTCTGAAACTAACACGTTAGTTTTTAGTTAGTTCATGAGTTGAAAAAGTCGAAGCTAAAACGTTAGTTTTACAATTATTGTACGTAGATATCTTTTAGGACTAAAAATGCGAGAAAAACTTAGGTTTGTCTTAAAAGTTAGGAAACACGGCACATTAATAATTGTTAAATACAATAATGTTTTTGAAATACTAGAATACGAATAAGATTCTGTAAGGTAATTGTAGCACCTATATAATTACATGATATTGAAAAAAGAGTATATTATACGATACAAAGTTATGTAAATACTAATTATATATTATATACAAAATTATAATTATATATTCTATTAGAATAAACCAAAAAGTATAACATGGAAACGAGTAGTGCTTTTATCATTATCGGGTAGTTAGCAGCACAATTTGATTAACGTTTGCCAGTCTTTCAGTGGTACAGGCGTACTTAGTGGATTGATGGTCTTGTTTGTGGTATATGGAAGCCGTGTCGGATTCCAGAACTAGGACCATCACGCAACCGGGACTGTAGTCGGTGGTCACGGCTACCAAATAGGTCTACGACCGTGGATCTACAGCTCGAAAATTGTTAATCAATTTAATTAATTTTAAGATTCTAGAGGCTGATGAAACGCCAGAAAAACTTTGAATCTATTATTTCTTTGAGCGCCATTCTTCCTTCGAGACTGGAGTGTGTTTAACGCTGACAGCATAAATTTACTGTATCCAAAAATTAACAGATATTTTTTAAACTTTTGATATTTAAAATTGCACCTTCTTAGTCGAGATGATAGCGCTGTAAATGGCTTTTAGCAATTTGTGAATCCGGATTACTGCAGCTACCATTACTAATTGTGTTGCTGATATCAACTTAATAAATTTTATTTCTAAGTAGTATACTAGCGATAAGTACATCCCTTTATCACACAGAGGCTAATAACTCGAACACACACACACACACACACACACACACACACACATACACACACACATACGGTTCCTATTGAACATGTAAGTACACAGTAACTTTCGTAACACTTAACGACATCATTGGTTTTTCATTTTGAGTCGAATAGTACGTGGTTTTTAAATTTTATTTTATAATTCATCCAGTTAGATCAGTAGGTAATGCCTTTTCTTTTATCAAAACCACTCGATGATTTTCAAGAGGTCTTCATTAAAACTATAAAAAAGTTTTTAATATTATTGATAAACTACCGATAAATCCCAGTTAAATTGTTAAGATGTAACTTAAAGGTACTATGTTAACATACACTTTTCAACATAAAAGTAAATTAGAAAGTAGTGCAGTGTGCTTGAGACATAAAACATGTCACTCAAAACAGAGGTTGTTTACATCGTGGTTCCATTGTGTCTTTCAGTTCAGAACTATAGAACGTATAGGAATTATTGGGTGCTATCACAACAATATAAAAAGTTAATAAATAAAAACATTATACAGTAAACACTTTTTTACTCAATAACTAATTATAATTTAAGCACATTAAAAATCTATAACTTTGTAAATAAATAAAATTTGACTTAATAGAATATTATTTATTCACACTTAATCGCTTATACAATATAGTTTTTTCATTAAAGTTTCGTTAACATAAATGAGTATGAGTATGTATTTTGATAGTCCTGATCTTATCTTGACTATTAATTTATAAATATTACAGATGATAATCGTTTTACATTTAAATATATATTTAATTATTTCCTTTAAGTCAAATTGGTGTTTTTGTGTCAACTGTATTTTATTCCAGTAAGTTGTTTATGCAGCAGACCAGTAATAAAACGTGTTGTGTTTCAGTGGGTATGGCTGACTCCGCTAGCGACAGGAATCTCAGTACCCACGGGCAAGTTGACTCCCATTACACCGGCTAAACCTCAGCCAAAAATTCCGCCGAGAACATCAGAGGCTTCTGCACCCTCAGCACCAGCACCGGTGGTTGAATACACGTTAGACCACCCTGAAGCTCCCCCGCTGGATCCCAGCTACGTACCTGTCACTTACAAATACCTTTCAGCGCTCTCGCCTAACTCAATATTCTATGTAAGTCACTTCTATCATATGTATTTTATAACTTAGATTGTAAACGTATCTAAGTATATTACAGGACATAGCATATTTCTTAATATATTCAGCGGCTACTGAAACGTACAGGAAATTTCTTGGATAAATATAAATAATAAATCTTCAGTTTTGTAGTGACCTTGAATCAGTAAGCGACAAAGTTTTTGTAAGATCTGAACACACAATTTTCTTAACTATTAAAAAACATACTCTTTAAAAATACCCCAATAAAACAGACAATAACATTATTAAAGAGACTTGAGAAATCACGGGATTAAGCCGGGAAACGTTTTACAGACGCCAGATACAATATAAAGAAGGTCCAAAGAAGATCCGGTTGTTACACCAAGAAAAGCTAGGAAATGACTTTTACTTAAAAGCAGCTGTAAAATCAAGTACAACGACTTCGTTAGGAGCACAATTCGTCCAAAAGTCCACGATCTTTTTTAGAAGAAATTCAGCCGTGAACCGTCAGCTGTGAATTCAGTGCTGAACAGTGTCAACAGTGATGTCACCATGCCAAATTTTAAAAGAACAAAATTTTACCGTTTATCAAAAGAAATAGGGTTTCTTATTACTTTTTTCTGTTATTTGATTTATTTCATTTTCAAAGCTATTACTTTCCTTCTGTTACCTACGCGCTATATACGTTCCTTCAAGTAATAATTCTTTGTAGGCCTATTTATTAAATAATTTTTTTCAATTTACGACTTCTTAAATGCTGTGGACAAGATTTACTCTTTTAAGTCTTTACAACAGATGTATTTCTAACGATTTCAGTAACAGTGTAATGCACTGATTGAGACACTTATGATTAACACAGTTTGACAATGACGGGAATTGGATTTGCGAAAGAATGCAGCGCGACTGCTGAAGTATATTTGTACGATTCGCTCAAAAATTTGGAAACCAATAAAAATAAAACAATGGGAGTTAGATCAGAATTAAATTTGAACCTTTCTGTACAATTGACTTGTTTAATGTATTAGTCTATCTTGAACAGATAAAATGTTTCTCAAAGGCTACTTTTTACGCCTCACGACTGGAAACAATTAAAATTTGATATGAAATATTATTTTTTATTTTTTTATTACAGTGAACAAGGATATTGTTAAATTGAAGTAACGTATACATCATATACGTTATCTGGCCTCCATGTACACAAAATAATTATCTTTAAAAGGAAGAACTCTTTGCGTAAGGACAGTTTATGTTTTAATACGTCGTAAATCGAGTGTGCGATGCTTTTATTACGTTTTTTTATTTTTACCGACTCATTTTTTGGGCTAAATTTATTTAAAATATGCCAAAATATTACGAATTAAAATACTGTTACTACTGTGTACATTTTGTAGACGTATCTAGTACTTCCTTTTTATCGTTCGAGGTTTTCAAGTCGCGTAATAGTAGCAAACGTAAAACCCATAAGCGCAATGTATTTTCCTGCCTCGCCCATTGTCTCGTCCGACTGTGGAATCAAGAATAGATACAATTTTTAAAATATTTGTTTAAACGATTTGATAATTTTTATTTTCGATAATAATTAATTGTGGAATAATAATATAAAAATTGTGGAAACATTGACACAATTATTTTATAAGTGGTGTCTATTTAATGGCTGAACCTCACAACTGTCTTCGTCATTAATCTTAAAGTATTAGCATAAGTAGAACTATGGTATGTAATAATTTTTTATGGATAATCAAATACTGAAAGTCAAGACTCACGTAGTCAATATTGAGTTTCATGTTTTTCGGTTTATGTATTGTCATCGATAAAAATGTTATACTGCGACTCTTAACTATGCGTTAACGAACGCTTTAGAAAGTGTTCTGTTTATAAAGTTTTTATACTTTTGTCAAAACATAAGCGTTAACGACACAGTTGTACAAGTATATTTAAAAATAAAAATCAGATCTGACGAATCGACTACGTAATGGTAATGAAGTACGACCCAAACTGTTGTGTGTATAAGTCGTTGTCATCATCATAACAGGTTCCATTGCATTAATTACTTACATTACATTTATGTTGCATTACTTCATTGCATTTATGTATGCTGATTAGCAACGGCTGCTTTGGCGCCTACTCTTAGGACACACATTTCGAAGATATAATTTAGCTGTTCGGGAATATTTCTGCGATCTAAACATTTCTCGCGAGTGTGATCGAAGATATATAAACGTTTATAGAATATGTGCAGTAGAACTAAGAACGGAGAGCTAGCAAGGGCAGATGAGAATTATAAACGTTTGTTACTGCTACAATTAATCGTGCATAGGCGTATATGTGAATATTCAGGTAGCTTTTTACCATATATAGAATGAATCTACGAATAATTTACATAAATCGAATCTGGGGAAAAGTGCATAACGTGAAAATGTACTTACTCATTATAAATTACAGTTGTGGTATTTAAAATCAAGCTCTTTATCAAAAAGTAAAACAAATTGTAAGATAACAAAGCAAACGAACTGTTGTGTGGCGAGAACGTTACCGATACTTGTGCATCCACGGATATCAGAAGACCTATCGTCTTTAAATCCGGTGTGCGTTAGATAAACTTAGGCGTAAGCCTTTCTGTGGCAGAAGACGTGACCAAGGGTTTAGCTAACAGTCACGTTTCGAAACGGAACACTGTGGAAGTGGGAAACACGCCTGACCTCCTTCGCACCTGACCATCCGTGCGTATTGGCAAACCATTTCGATTTTCATAATCACTGATACACTTTCCGAGTAATTTAATGTGAAACAAGTAACCGGCACCTTTTCACTTGAATGTTTCGCAAATTTTCATGATCGGCTGTGAGCAAGAGCACGCAATATCTAATTAAATTTACTTTTACTTCTACTTCTCAAAAACAACTTTGTTGGGGTATGTTTGTAATTTATTCATTGTGCAAACCAATGAAATATCTTGGTTATCGGAATTAAAATCGCAGCGTTAAGATCATTTTAATTTTACGTTCGTTTCTAATTTCGATCAAAATTCCTTTGACGCAACAAAGAAGCAATGATAATTGGAAAATTAGAAAAAATATGGTACAGAAGATATAAGAAAGGTTGAATGATTTAAGCTACCGTATTGTAAAAATACTTTCGTGTTTGTTTGACAGATGTTCGTATAAACAAATATAATAAATGAGGGGACGGTTAGTGAAATTCAGGTGCACAGTCTGGAATGGTATAAATTCAACCTCGTGAAAAAGTACATGATTGAGTGCCTGAGATGTTCGTGGATTTAGCTTCACTATTAAGCTACGTGAACTCGTTTTGTAACTGTGATGGAGATAGCGATAGATTTTGTCAAAACGCTAACATAATACTTTAAACCGTGAGCAGCAATTGTCCAATCGTCACTCGTGACTTACTAATGTACAGTCGCTAATATTAATTTCGAAATACCGTACCGGAAAAAATTAAACTCCTAGAAGTGGTAGTGTAGAACCTGCATTGTACTAGAACAAAATTGCTGAGGACTGGCCTGAACAAAGTCATAAACACTGCAAATTCCATTAAATAAAATTTGTATCCAGCTTGAACGGACTAATGAGTATTCCTGAAAATCCTACTGTAAAAAGAGTGGCTGAATTACTAATAAACGTTTACTTGGTTTACTCCTTGCTGGCATGATGAAATGAATGTTACAGCAGCAGTTGCACAGCTAAATTTCTTAATATCTTGTGTGTTATTATCTAACTGTTTTCTACGTTTTTTGCTCATTAAAATGTGAGATCACTATGCATACCTTTGCACTTTCCCTTACACATTTTTTAGTAACTTATAGTTCATCTCCGTTTTTACAAATTTTTATCATCATTATTCCACAACACGTTAATAACCTGAAGATCCATAATTTTCTCACATTTCACCCTGAGACATAAAATATTACAAGTACGAGATGGCGTTATAAAATGTAATTATGGCATCTTTTTAGATTTCACTTGTTCCTCTGATGTTACCAAGTAAACATGAAAGTTTCTGTAAACTTTCTAATGCTTAAATATCTGTTACCATAGTTAAAGAAGAAGTTGCATAAAAAATTTTGAGGAAAGTTTAATTTTTGAATTTTTTTAAATTGATATATTAGCAGAAATATACTACATCTCACGGTTGATGGCGACGACAAAAATAAGGAAAATAATATGTATGTATATCTTTTCTTCCTATGTAACTCTCAATGTTTCTTGCAGATTTTGTCGTTTATATGTTAGTAAGTTATCAAACAATAATTACCTCTGCAAGTATAATTTTGGCTTACATTTTTATTGTTGTATTTCAATCTGACGCATGTTTGTCAGAATAAATTTATATCTGACATAAATTAACAATTCATATATAAAGATAGAGATATACTCTGATAGAGATGATAGAGATTTACTCTGTGAAACGTACGTCACGTTGAAATACAGCGATAAAAAATAATCCAAAAATATACTTTCAGACGTAAGTACTGTTTTATAACACACACACACGCGCGCGCGCGCGCACGCACACATATGTATATATACATTTTTATTGTAATAATAATAAAACTTTTTACAAGAATATATTGTTTTATTAGTTTGTAAATTTACATATGTTTCGGTAGTAATCCAACTATCATCATCAGGTAAATTAATAAAGTAAACAATTTTTTTAATCACTTGTTCAAAATCAATAGTTTTAGCTACACATTCAATCAAAAACAAACACACATTTCCAAATGTAAATAACATCACTTAAAACGTATTCCCAAAGGTCCAAAAACGACCTTTTGGGAAAATTTAGAAATATTTAAACATAAAACAAGTAATAAAGTAATACCAGAAAAATTCAGATAAATACAAAATATGATAATATTTTCAAAATTACTAATTTAATAAAATAATAAATATTTATATTATATTTTACAATTAATTTTATAACATATTTTATATACACATATTAAAAACATTAAATTTAATCTACATATAAAACAGTTGCTTTGAACAATTGATTTAAAACATTTTTAAAATTATTAATTTATATCTGATGATGATAGTTGGATTACTAAATTGTTGGATTGGACTGTAAACAAAATGTACAAAATAATAAAAAAATATATTCTTGTATAAAGTTTTATTATTATTAAAATTAAAAAATATATAAATACAATAAAAATATGAGCGCATATTGTAATGTTGTTTTTTACTGATAGAATACAATAGAATACACAGGTATTGTAATTATTTAATAGTATAATACAATTAATAAATGTACCTGCTGTTATTATGTTTTTTTTTTTATTTACCAGTACATGTAAAGAAACTCTTTCTCTCAGGGTTAATGATTATTAAGTTATTTGATCGTATTTACGATTGTATCTATTATTTTCTTTTCTTTAAACCAACCCAGATTCAGTTAATATGTAGTATTTTGATAATTATCCATGTAAGAAATAAATAACAAACTAATGTAACTTAACCGACTCTGAATTCTTCCAGCTGCCACGGGTTCACTTCTGGTTGTTGTTTACCTTTTTTTTCGAAAGCAATATTAGGCTTGGCAATCTGTTCCTTTACACAAATTTCTTATTGCTCTCACCGCTGAATGCCGCTCTCCAGGACTACTGCAACACAGATGTCTCCTCGGAACACTTAACGATCCACTATGGCCACTTAAACACTTCTTCAGTCCAAGGTTTCCTCTTCTGTCGTCGTTCTATCAAGGATATTGTTATATTTCTCGTATTATTATTTATTTATTAAATATTATAATCAAAACTCTGGTATCACAATTTAAATTCCTTTACTATATTTTCTTTTCCTTGTTACATTAACTTGATGATGTACAAATGTTATTTAATATAATTTAAGACTCTTCATGTAGTTACTATTAGATATATAATTAGACTCTTCATGTTACTCTTAGTGAATTTAATTGAAGACTCATAACGTTACTCTTAATGAATTTAATTTAAGACTAATAACGTTACTCTTAATGCATTTAATTTTAGACTAATTAACATTTTCTTCCTCACTATACAATACAATTTTTTAACAATTTACAAAATTGCCCCCATGATAATTCCCTAATTTCTTTACATCTGTTTATCATATACCTATTAAAACATATATAATTTTTCTATTTCTTATTAAACATCTTTATTTTACCTCTAATATTCGTAATTCTATTGGTTATTTAAAAAATTATAATTTTATTACTCTTTACTCTTCTTATAACATTCATTCCAATTTCATATATTATTTTCTGAACATATAACTAAATATGGTTTTATATCATATAGGAATCGACCTCTATGTTGACTGAGTAAGTCGATATTCCCAATGTTTTTTTGTTTACATTCAATACAAAATCTGCATCCTTTCTCTTTTAAAATTTATTATCTCCCTATTATGTACTGTGTGCATTTTAACAGCAGTACATAATACCTTCCCTTATTTCATAATTTCAGATACAATTTTAGATGAAATTTTGAAATAACCAACATAGTCTAATCTTAACATTTAAACATCTGATTAATTAGGTATTTGTACCTCACAAAATTCTTTTGACAAATTAGTTTTTTCTTTTATTACTATTACAAATATGGTTCCTTATTATCATGAATCATGATATATTAAATACTTATTGATGACTTAAAACAACGTTAATTAAACCAACTGGTTTTACATCAAAATAGTAAAAAATAAATAACAATTGTGCCTAATTTTATGGCTGAAAAACTCAAAAACATGACTAAAACATTCTCTTTCTTTCGGACCTCACCTTCCCAATCCGGGTTATACCTTTCCTGTATTCTTTATTTCAGAATTCCTACTCCTTTATTTATATATGAAATTATCCGTTGTATTACTATTATATCTTCTTTCCTTCTTAAAATCAATTATTTCCCAAGTTTAAATCTTACTTCTATAATCATTCTTGTGACATTCTTTATTAATTATACATCTTGGATCTGGTTTTATTTATTTATCTCTATTTATTTGTGAGTTTTCCCTCTAATATTTAATTTTCCTAAACCTCCCTAACATTGTAACTGGAATCGAATCGGTGGTGCTCTATCGGCTTACCAATACCGTCGTCCATTACATACTTTCTGAGATCAGAGGAACATCATCTCTGCCCAGTTAAATGATTGCTGGAATATTCTACAGTCAATCTTCATTAATAAACCTCGTAAGGTAGTCATCATGTGACCTTCAATAAAATAATTAATAATAATAATACTCTAGGGATTATTCACTGTACTTTAACTCAGATCATATTATTTCTTCTTATTAATTCTTCCTTCTATTATACACTTCTCATCTCCAGTACTTGGCTATTTTATTGACATTTATTAATTGGCTTTCTTACAGATAATTCTTAAATATTTGTTTTTTTCTTTTCTTGTGATCCTTTTGACGGTTCCATTTTGGCTTCTTAATTCTCTTATCTTCCTTGGCTCATATTCCTTTATTACCAATACAGCTGGTTATGAGATTTTGGTTAGTATTATACATTACATCATGTAATTATATTCTTCTGGCACAATCATTATTATTCCTTTTACGTTCTAAATTACATTTCTCACTATTATATTACATCAGATAAACACATTTTGTTTTTTGGTTTTGATGACTTTTATTAGGTTCAATCAGTGTTATTTTTTTTTTGCTAAATTATTTTTCTCGTTTTGTCTTCAATAAGTTGTTCTTATTATATTTTGAATTTTGATATTTTTTCTCTTCAAAATTATGTTGTTCGAATATCTTGTGTAAGCTGTCCTTACTTCGTTTTGAATTTTGATATACTACAAATGTTAATGGTATCACCCTTCCATTGAATTGTACATTCATCATTATTTGTTTGCGAGCAGTTCGATTGGCTCGTCCTGTTACACCCACTATAGTAATTTCGCTCACAGGTAATTCATAAATTCTATTAGCCTTTCCTTCGGATGACGTGATTCCCTTTTCCATTTCCTTTAATTCATGGTATTTAGTCATACTCATCAATGATATTTCGGCACCAGTATCAATAATAAAATTTTGATTGATTCTCCCATATTGACCGGTAATAGACATTACATCACTTTCAATGATATTTTTATTGATTCTCTCGTTGTCCATAAAATCCTGACCTAAACTGGTTATCCAAGACAGTGATCGGCTATTTGACTGTGGTTGACCACTGCACTCACTCACAGTCTTCTCTAGTTTTCCTGATTTTCATTTATGGTTACTCTCTCCTCTCTCCTTCCTTCCTGTTGACTATTTTCTGACTGGGAAAGGGAACTATGTTGCTCTCTATTTCTTAACTGTTCATAGTTGTTGTTCACCTCACTCTGTCTCTCCTCACTGCGAAAATATCCATTTCGATCAGTCTCCCTCGGGTAACGACTATTGTAGATTCGGGACTCATAATTTCGGCGTATAAAATTTGCTCGATAGTTATTTGAAGCGTGGTTGCCCCTATAATTATTATTGTAGTTATTATTATTATTATTATTATCATATCTCCGGTCATTCCGGTTATCATTTCTGTAGTAATTTCTTCCACCTTGCCTATCTTGGTATCTTGGAACATTTCTCTGGTCGTTCCTTTCTACTATTTGATTTCTATCACGGTTTTGTTCTTCCGGATATCTGTTAGGGTAGCTGTGTCTTCTCATATTCCCTTGTTTAGCACGACTATCATAATTCATTTTCCTCTCATAATCAGTGAGTAATAACGTCATCGCTTCTATAGTATTGGCTTGACTGGCAAATTGTGCTAAGCTTACCGTTTCAGGAAAATGGTGACTCAAAGCTTCCACCACATATCTGTCATCCATGGGTGGGTCTAAATATCTTGCCCTGCAAACATGCGATAAAAAATACGAGGTCGGTGTTTGTCCTACGCTTGGGTTGTACCTACCATATACTATGGTCTCCCGCACCCTTGTCTGTATGGATCGCGTCCAATATTTATTTTTATAGCTGTCCACAAATTCCTGGTAGCTATTCAAGGTGTTTCTAACAGCATCCCACCAATAATATTTCATTTCATGGAACCCCTGATCTAACATTAGTTTAATTCTCTCCCATTTATTTTCCTTGGTACTATGCAAATATTCCTTCATTCTATTTAAATACTCCATAGGATTTTTTATATATCCTTTCATATGTGGCACCTCATGACTATTATTCTTGTCTTCTCGTATAACACATGTTTGATTACCATTTTGTTCTATTTCATTGACCCTTAATACTAATTGTCCCATGGTATCCTCTATTTTGGTATTATTGCTGTCCAACTGTTGTCCCATGGATTGAATATTGCTCGTTACCTCCTGTTTGTGTTTGACCAATTCTCTCGTCATCTGTTCCATGACTTCTTGTTTATTTTCTCCTAATTTCTCTTCCACTTCAATAATTTTATTTATTACCTCTCCACGTAATTGAGTTAAATTTTCATTAGTTTTCTCAACTTTCTGGTTAGTTTCTGTAATTCTATTCCTTATTTCTGTTTTATACTCATCTAACTGTTGTTTCAATTCCTCTTTATTTTTTTCACTCTCTTCCTTCAATTGTCCTTTTAATTCCTCCTTATCTTCCCTCATTTGTTTCTTGAGTTCTTCAATATTTTGTTTTAATGATTCATTATTGCTATCAATTTTTTTATTTAATTCCTCATTATTTTTATCATACTTTTCGTTTATTTGTTTATTATTTTCTTCTATTCTTCCGAATTGCTCCATCATAATCCTCATCATTTCCGGTAAATTTGCATCCATTGGTTGGTTTAGTTTCTTTGGTTGGTCCCCTTGGGCATCCCTTACTATTATTTCCATTTCAGTTTCTTCCTCTTCAGCACTATTACTCCTTAATTCATAACGTTGCTCTGGTTTGTTAGCCATTTTACAATCTTTAACTTAATTTTAATTACAAGGAAAAATTTTTATGCTAATTAAATTTAACAAAATTGTGTTATTTGGTGCTGGTTTAAAGAAAATCTTTGCTTTCACGTATGGGCGCCATTATCTGTACTGTTGTTTTTTACTGATAGAATACAATAGAATACACAAGGTATTGTAATTATTTAATAGTATAATACAATTAATAAATGTACCTGCTGTTATTATGTTTTTTTTTATTTACCAGTACATGTAAAGAAACTCTTTCTCTCAGGGTTAATGATTATTAAGTTATTTGATCGTATTTACGATTGTATCTATTATTTTCTTTTCTTTAAACCAACCCAGATTCAGTTAATATGTAGTATTTTGATAATTAACCATGTAAGAAATAAATAACAAACTAATGTAACTTAACCGACTCTGAATTCTTCCAGCTGCCACGGGTTCACTTCTGGTTGTTGTTTACCTTTTTTTTCGAAAGCAATATTAGGCTTGGCAATCTGTTCCTTTACACAAATTTCTTATTGCTCTCACCGCTGAATGCCGCTCTCCAGGACTACTGCAACACAGATGTCTCCTCGGAACACTTAACGATCCACTATGGCCACTTAAACACTTCTTCAGTCCAAGGTTTCCTCTTCTGTCGTCGTTCTACCAAGGATATTGTTATATTTCTCGTATTATTATTTATTTATTAAATATTATAATCAAAACTCTGGTATCACAATTTGAATTCCTTTACTGTATTTTCTTTTCCTTGTTACATTAACTTGATGATGTACAAATGTTATTTAATATAATTTAAGACTCTTCATGTAGTTACTATTAGATATATAATTAGACTCTTCATGTTACTTTTAATGAATTTAATTGAAGACTCATAACGTTACTCTTAATGAATTTAATTTAAGACTAATAACGTTACTCTTAATGCTTTTAATTTTAGACTAATTAACATTTTCTTTCTCACTATACAATACAATTTTTTTAACAATTTACAAAATTGCCCCCATGATAATTCCCTAATTTCTTTACATCTGTTTATCATATACCTATTAAAACATATATCATTTTTCTATTTCTTATTAAACATCTTTATTTTACCTCTAATATTCGTAATTCTATTGGTTATTTATTAAATTATAATTTTATTATTCTTTACTCTTCTTATAACATTCATTCCAATTTCATATATTATTTTCTGAACATATAACTAAATATGGTTTTATATCATATAGGAATCGACCTCTATGTTGACTGAGTAAGTCGATATTCCCAATGTTTTTTTGTTTACATTCAATACAAAATCTGCATCCTTTCTCTTTTAAAATTTATTATCTCCCTATTATGTATTGTGTGCATTTTAACAGCAGTACAATATATATATATATATATATATATATAAAAACCAAATATGTTATCGCAAACCGTTAAATTGTTAAATGAATTCAAGTATGGATTGGTCAACTTATGGAATTGAATTAGTCTCAATGCTACATACATTGAGCATACAAGGGTGCAAATTACATACAGAATTTTAATAAGTTTTAAGTGACTATTGTTTCATCCCTTTTGTTTCTTGTGTTGCAGGTGCCAATCAGGTATCGTAACGTACATAATCTACCCGGAAGGGAAGTCGAATACACATTCCCAAGAAAATATCTGGGAGGCACGACGACTCTGGGAAAGAACGACCAGTACAACTATCGCGAAAAGCAGCCAGTTTACGATTATCCTACTAAGCCGGTATATGTACCCATCAAAGTCCTAGACTTTCCGTCTTCTACTGCTAGCAAGCCGGTTCAAGCTTCTGCACCTCCCACCCAGTCCAATAATAGAAACGCTGATTACGGTTTCACCACCAGAGACACGGATTACACGCTGCCAGGGAACTCTGATGCTGGATTTTACAGCAAACACCCTAGCGAGAAATACAGACAGTATTTAGGATACGTACAGAAGAACTACAACAGTAAACACTACGATGTTTCGGGCAAAGGATACTCAGCGGCGAAAGGTGAAAACTACGGCGCGGTAAACAACGGAAAAGAAGTGGACGAATCCAGAAAGCAATCTCAGTCTGCCTACCCCAAGAAAGCTGTAGATCTTTCGCCAAGAAAATACTATTACCATTATCAACATAAGTATTAAAAATGAAAAAAACTGATCATTAGTGTCATATTCATCATACTTTTCATCACTTCATACAATGAGACAAAATTTATTTAAAATGTTATTATAACTGTCTACAATATCCATCTTTTATGGCGATAGTATTAATAACGTCAAAATGAAAAAAAATATGAAGAAAATAGTTAAGGCAAGTAGTTTTCAAGTATAATTTGGTAAAAATATTTTTTTTTATCGAAATTAGAATTAGAAATGGAAACTTTCACAAAACTTGAAAGCACGTAAGGATAATTTAATAATCGAGACAGCTCATTTGACCTCTTTGCTTTGGAGGTCTTGTCTTGATATAGTGGTCGACTTAATGTAAATCAAGGTATTATATTTTCTCTCCTTTGTCATATGAAACGCTATGGAAAAATAAGTTTTGTTTTAATGTTCTTAGGATCACGCACTTTCACATACATAAGAACGGCTACGTGGTTAAATTATTTAGTGTTCTTAAATAACTTAAGAATTTTCAAGTGAGTCGATTAAAGTACAGTCGACTAGGATTTATATCGGTACTAATACGGATAGGCTCAGGGAAATTTTAATACAATTTTTATTTTCAAACATTCACACATGTGCACACATACACGAGTATTTAGACTCATCGCTTACTTAAACTTTGTCAACACGAGAATACGATAAAGGCAAATGGCATACGCCGTAACATTCCTTAAGTGCCGTTAAGTTTTGTATAGTATACACAACACAGTATTTTTTATACGTTCGTATTCATGCTAACGAACAGGAATATCAAAACAATCTCTTAATCTCTTCTGTATATGTTTTTATAAGATTATCTGTGAGAAATGTTTTGTAAACTTTATAAACCTCGGATGTTACTAGAATATTACTAGTTACGGTGTCCTATCCTGGAAACGTATTTAAACTGAGTGTAAATAAAAATATGTACATACATTTATATTTATATATAATACATACACTTTTTTAACAATCATGTGTAAACTTTGTTTGTATTTTTTTGCAACAACCTCTTCTTCCTTTCTGATACACAATTTAATGTGTAATTATTATCACAGTTCCACAAACATGACTTTTTAAACGTGTGTGTGTTTACAAAAAAAAAACAAAATAATAAAATAAAATGAAAAAATAAAACTGAAAACGAATAAAAAGTGACAAAAATCTGCACGTAAGTCCACCTAGGTTATGGATCGAAGTTTTCGAAAGTTCAGCAAGTTCCCCGCATGCCACAACCTGTAACGTGCACTCGCAAAGGCCCTTGTACGCATAGTTATACGTCCTTGCGTATACACACCGCTTAAGGGAAGAGCCTCATAAAAACCTAGGAGTTGATGACTGGAGGAATCAAGACTGAATTGTTGCTTAAACCCTGTTATAAAGATGATTACAGATAGTGAGGAACGAAGAAAAACCAGAAAACCTGTAGTGAAAATGATTACCATGATTATTATTAGTAGTAGTAAAATACACTGTTTACTATTATATGAGTATAGACACTCATAACAGATGCTTTATTATAATAGACTCTCTATTATTAGTAGAATAGTAGATTCTTTTTGTAAGCTACCAAAGTAGTTACGAAGAGATAGGGTAGCAAGGAAGGTGGCGTGATTCTTACTACACTCATTATTGCACAGTTTGTTATCCCACATTAACACGCCAAGTCGATCTCATAGCTTAATTATTCACCTTAATATAGGATGTCCCATAAAGAACGCAAGATTTAATATTTAAATAAAATGTTCATTTATTAAAAATTGTAGATATTTAGTTTTGTTATTATATGTATTAATACGGTTAATTGTATAACGACATGAGATAAATATCCTCGCGACAACTAAGCTCGTCTGCTCAAATTTCTTAATAGTCTTTGAAATATTACTGAAACGCAATTTGTGAATTGTGTCTGTGTGGTGACATTCGCCAAAACAACATGTTATTCTTTCTTGTAATGCTCTACAACAGTTAATAGTAACATAAGCAGATGAAAAAAGCAGAATTTGCAGTGCCACAAAACTAACAGAGCTACTTTTCTGCTTAATTCAAATCTTGCGGTCTGTAGGGGATGCACTATGGCGCTGACAGGAATCCAATCTTGGACTGGCAGCCATTGCCATTAAGCAAGGACTGCATAGCTCCTAAAGGTAAATGGGTTATACTTGAGAGTTAAGCGTTAAGCCATTCAACACTAATGTGAATTAAAGTACACAAGTGTACAATATGTCTTATATTATGATCATGTTGCAAATCCCAATTTCATTCCTATACTTACTGCCAATTTTGGCGTAGCCAGGATTTTTCCATGGGGGTTATTGACCAAAATTTTTCCATTTTTCCATGGTACTGAAGATAAGCCGAGGAAGTGGTGTTGGCAGCAGCAGTAGTGGGGTGATATTACGTAACCCTATGTACGTTATATCACAACCGCTGGAAAATTCGCACTTCTTGCCTGCAGGTTTTATCTACGATACTACAACAGCGAGCTACCCCCTCGGCTACGCCACTGTGTGCCAAGTATCTTAACATTCTTTCGGAATGGACTTCGTTATCAAGTTTCTGTTGACATCAAGTTACCTGAGTATGGTTTTGTGCTGAAAGTTAGTTCCTGAGGTGACATGAAGGCGAGTGTCTTCACAACAGAGGCTACTATAGTTAAAGAATGTAAGCTTCAATAGGAAACGAATTAAAACAGTTCAAAGAGCATATAGAAACCACTGTAAGCAGAGGAAACGTTTCTACCCTTAATTTGGCACGTATCAACGGAGCATTTATGTTCTTCCTCCCTCTCCAGGTGGTACAAGAGATTGAGTGTGTTTCTTTAAACTTTCTAGAATGAATAATTTATTTAATTACTGCACCACGGCTCTCTGAAGAAATATTTGTAAGCTGAGTGAAATTTCACTTGGTATCATATATTTGCTCCAAAGCAGATCGAGATGAATGCTTCCAAGGTGCCAAGTACAGAATCGTACAAGACAAAAAAAATCAAATATTGTTAGTAAAAAATTAAAAGAATTATAGACTTACATGTATTTAACATATTTCATGAGTTTAAACTGTAGTCTCAGAGCTGAAAAAGTATATTTTCCTTTGATTTATTTGTTTCGTCCAAATCATCATTAAGCGTAAGACGAGTTTTAGGGCTATAGTCCTCATGACGTGACGTGCTAACCTCTATGGCTGAATAGAGTTTTTAAAGTTGAAATTTTGTCTATATCTGAAATAAACAGAAAATGTTTGGCATACGTAAATTAAAACTCTATAAAACTTATAATTTATTAGTCAATTTAAGCTTTTTCAATACATTTTTTCTGATAATATTATGGAATTTACTCTAATTTTAATGAGAAATGATACCTATATTAATGCCGGAAATCATCTGCTATCATAATTAGTACTTTCGTATATAAATAGGCTATGCAATTTTGTCAGTTTGTAAGTTCGTAAATTCAAAATCCCTTCTATTAACCTGCCATAACTGTATTACTGATTGTTTACTTGTGAAGTACATTTAACTGATATAAACGGTTGATGAATACTATGAAACTACAAATCCTACCATATCAATATGACAGGATAAGTCCTGAATCTAAAAGCATTTTCTACATTATTTTTAGAAAATTGAAAGAACAGATATTACTTTTTAGAATAAAGTAGGAGTAAGTTTCGCGAGTTCTGTTGTCAGAAAATATCATCTTTGCATGTACTTTGTGCGCTCTTCTGTATACATAGATGAGCGTCTGCTTTTAATCGCATTTTATAGCTATTCATGTATTACATCCTGACATATTTACTTATAAAATGTAGGTATCTTTTAGATTTCTGATGTGATCAACAAAATGATTCCACGTGTAAATGTACAGAAACAAGCAGTTTTGTGTGTGTGTGGGGGGGGGGAGACGGAGAGATGGGATTCATGCCCTGTGATACACTACGTATATATTTTGTACATGTGTAGGGGTAAGTAAAACGTGTAAACATTTAATAAGCACTAAACACACCCACATTCTCACTGCTGTAAGTAACATATAAATTTTACTGTTATACGTAACATTCATAATTCGTTACGTGTCCTGGTAGCCTACATACAAACACAGTCGGGCCGCCTATAAGCAGAATTTTAGAAGTTAAAATACTCCTATTATTGTCCGTTACTTATATTGTAACATAACAAGATTACGCCTCAGAATAAAGACAAGTATACCATAAAATTTCACTGTAAAATATGCATAAATGCAATATTTTTAGTAATAAAGTACAAAGAAGGCTAAAATGAACATAATAAATAAAGAAATGAAGACACAACATATTATTTAAAGATAAATAATAAGGTCAAGAAATAAAAAGTAATTAAAACAAAAAGGAAAATATTATAATAAATAAATAATAGGAAATTAAGGAATAAAAACTCATGAAGTAAATAATTTAATGACATTAACAAACAATGACTGACGATGACAATAATACCCAGAAGTGAAGATCAAGTGACAAACAAACGTGTAAATAATGATTAATTAATAGAATTGTAATGTACAAATGTTAAACTTAGAAAATAAGTAAAAAGACATTTGTTAGTTCATAAGCATTAGATTAAAACTGTGAGGAGGTCTGCGTACCTCAGACAGTTATTTTGTATCATTGAACTACAAACGGTGAATGATATAAATTTTACAACTATAATAATATCAAACTATAATTATATAAGTTAGGTTGTGTGATAGTGCTAGAAAGTGAGAATAACAGTGATAGACTTTAAAAAGGAAAAAATCATGTATAATGAAAGTGATTAAACATAATTATAATAATATAAGCATTGAATGAAACATATAATCTATATGAAACAGTTATGTAGCCCATATAGTGAGATCAAACCAAGTGTAAATAATTAAAAAATAGAAAAATCTTACGTTACAAACTTACAATATAATGTAGTGACGAAGAAAAAATAAGATTCAACGGAATCATATACATTATAAAAGATGAAACCGAACCTGTGACCCATAAACACATCATAGCCAAAGCCTTAACTGAAGGAATTAGTATTTTGGTAAAAAGGAAGGGATTGTTGGAAAAATATTGAAACCAGGAAGAACATGTTAATTTGACTGCTGGACTTTTATACAAATTGATTGCAGATAAAAGGCGAGATGACAAAGAAAGACTATGACATAACTAGAAGACTAATATTTTAATCGAAAGTACCAAAACCTTGAAGGCCAGAAGCGAAGAATCAAGCAATAAATTCGTAAGGAAAACTACCAGATTGGTGAGATTGCTCTGATATGCTAAACCAGATATTTGAACCAACATTACTACATTTTAACGATCGAGTTACAGTGAAATACTATAACCAAAACAATATAAACGTTAGAATAGTGAATTTTATTTGTACACCATAACTATTAGTATTAAGAGTTCTTTTTTTAAACTGTTCTTTTGTATGATCCAAAGGACTCACTAGTCAACATACATCCACAACACCCAATTACAAAACCTTAATTATACATATTCTGTTTTATGTTATATTATGACTTGAACAATACTTTGACTTTAATTTTACATTAACCCTGAGATTGAGATTTTTCATGTAATCCAACCGAAATGATCTACCAATGTTAGAATGGGACATTGAATGTCGATACAATTAAAGAAATGTTAAAGAGAAATAATAAAATTTTATTGAAGTTCAGTCAAGATAGGAAAGGAGTTTGATTATTTACTTATCATAAAAGTTTAATTCTTAATAGAAGAAGGGTAAGTTTAAGAAGTTTAGGAGTTAAGAGGTAAAAAAAGATATTATTTCATTATTACAATATTCATAATATGCAGAATTCTAACATTGGAAACGTAAACAGGCTTCATTTTCTAGAAAATGTAACTGAAAACAAGAAACATTGCCGATCGAGAGATATTTTTATTGTTCCACAGATTATTTCCTGTCTCCATAAAAATGAACTGAAAGAAGTGACTCTGGAGAGAATGTTTCGAGGGAAAAAGCGTGTCACTTGGGATGGGTCCTGTGGAGAGAGATATATATTTCGACCGAAACGTCCTGGTAAAGGTTCCCTGAAAGAATAGCGTTATCATTAAGAAAACTGATTCCAGCGCTATAGCGTACTAAAAGCAGTCTCCCGGGCGGAAGAAGATAAATACTCCGTTGATACGTGCCAAATTAAGAGTGGAAACATTTCCTGTGTTTACGGTGGTCGCTATGTGATGTTTGCACTGTTTTAATCGGTTTCCTATATAACCGCATACAAATCCCATTTATGAATGATGGACCAAAGAAAGAGAATAATAGATACCTTTACGTCCACAACCAGCCGGAAATCCTTATATGTGAATAATTGCTGCCATTTAAGCCTGTTTGTCTCAAAACACTGTCACATTTCAATGATTCTCCACAATATACAGCAGTCCATAAGGTTGGTATTTATGCAAATATGCTCAAGAAAATGATAAAATGGAAAGTGTTACGATTTTCTACTTTTTACGTTAAACAGCAACATGTAAATTAGTTTCTCTATGTTAACAACTTAATTCTACATAAATTGTATTTATTTAATTATTTTCAGTATAGTTACGTAGTAGTCAGTGGGATATAGTGCCGGAAATTTACGTAAGACTATTTATCTATTTAGATATAATTGACAAATTATGATTAAAAATATATGATTATGAAAACGAAAGAATTACAACATCCTTACTGATCAAAAGCGCAGATAATATAATAGTACATAAACCTAGACACAGCTAAGGAATAACTGCAGCTGCCTGAATAAGGAGCTCTGGCTACTATTATTATACAGGAGTATAATTTTAGAAAAATATGATGGAAACAATATTGAAGGTGAATATACGACTAATAAAGTTGCACGTATTTTATAAATTATTATGTTTTCCGTATTTTTAAAATATCGATCGTTTCTGATATAACAAAATCTGGAACTCACTTATAATAATTGAGAGCTACTAATTGCAATGTATACCTGATACTTTGATTAAGATTTTATGCAATGTTATTTTAAAAACATAATTACATGTAGTAAATTACTACGTCATTAGATACTTCAGTAAATTATTAAGTTATTAAATTATTAAACTATTAAATAATTAAATTCTGGGGAACTGTGATCAAAATTACGACAGACAGCTGAGATTATATTTATCTTCAAAACTATAAAAGAAGTCGTTTTCAATACCACTGAAAATTGCAGTAACATATTATTAAAATCGCCATCGATCACTGGTATCTCCTCAACATTAACGTTGAAACTCAAACGAATTAAGTTTGCTGTTCACGAGGGAGACAAACTCTTTTCTGTAACTCTTCTCAACATGGACTGAGTACACATACAGCAAAGTGCATCCGTTTGTAAGTGAGTTCGGTTGTAAGGGTTTAGGATGAAATTATCTATGTGAGCTTTAGCTTGATAAGCTTGAAATTCTATGAACAGTTTGCAGCTAAGATATGTTGAAGTAATGGCGATAACTAATATCAGTCACTAACATTAGAAGATTAATGTTCATAGGATTAAAATTTGCGGACCGTTAAGTCGCACATGTGACCCAAAGTCTTCATGTGGGATACAGACGGTTCAGGTTTACTCACGACAGCCGTCTTCAACGGAGCACGAACCGACATCTGAACTGCCTGCTTATGACTAATTAGAAAAACTGTCTTTCCATGAGTCCTACGCGAACAATTGAGACTTCAGTTCCCGCTCCACCGAAGATAGCTGTCGTGGGTAAGGCCGAAAGTCTGTTATATCACAGTGAGTCTTCACTACGGCTACGACTTAAGAGCCCAGCTGTTTTGAGACTTATTGCACCACAAGCCGTGAGAGTTTACGTTGTTGTATTAAGAGGAATGCCCTTTTAAGATTGTACGCGTGCATTCTTTACAGAAGCATTTTAGTTAAGAAATCATCCAACTTTAAAAGCATCAACACCAATTGTTTACCAGGAACAAAATAATCTATTCTAAAATGTTATAGCACATATTGACTTCAAATTGTATCCGGCAATCAAGTCACATACCATCACAATAACGGTTGCATACTCATAATTCAAGATTAAATACTTAAACAATATTTAACTAACTGTACCCGTGCCCTTCGCTGAACTCACAAATAAATAGTACCTCTTACATTTTTATAAACTGTTTTTACTCAAATTAAGAAGTTGTTTACATGAAATTAAAGCTCTTTCATAACAGTGTTAGCGGTTTGTCCATTTTTAGCGGTATCATATAAATTTCGACAAGCAGGTACCCTTGAAAACGCAACGTACAATTCTCATGTAAAAACAGGGAGGTTCTAAACGAACTCCAGCAACTAGCACATTTTGTCCTTGAGATTTATTGATGGATACAGGAAATGCTAGATTTATAGAAAACTGCTAGCCTTTGAATTGAAACTGTAAATCTATCGGAACGACTGGAATACTTGGTAAAAATACTTCTTGATCATTGGGATTGGGAAGTCCCTGTTAATATCAGAGCCTGGAACACATCATGCCCAAGGCATATGATTCCTAATCGAGTGTCACTGCATAATCTGGGCACATCTAAGTTGCGCAGCAACATAGGTCATACTTTTAATTGTGTTTTTTTATTTTATGGAGAATTCCATTGGACATAAAGGTGTTTATTCTGCATTCACTGCCGTCTCTAAAGAAGAATATATTTTTTCATAACCAGACATTATTTTCAATATTTGTAGATTTATATTTATAACCATATATTTGTCTGTTCTACCACGTAACCAGTCATCAGAAGAACTATTTTCACTAATACTGGGAAAGATGCACGCTATTAATTCGTCTACATTTTGCACTATTTGTCAAACATTTAGGAGAAAGTTGAATCCTACTATCACTGTTAGCTGTAAATTTTCCCTCTCCAATTTCATAAGTTCGCTGGAAAATACTACCGCCAAGACATCAGTATGCAAGTGCACTCTCACATTTATGGAAAGATTCATTGCTATAAAATCCGACCATAAATTTGAGTTCAGGTAAGCATTTAGTTTATCTGCCGGCGTACCTCTGAGTATTACTGGTACCTAATATTTGACAAAAGTACCACCGTACGCCCAACAATTTTTGAACATTGTGAATGTCTCTTATACTCCGTTTAAAGAATCGATGATATGCTTGTGCTACATTTTTGCATCATCCCACATTATCAGCTTAACGAAGCATATCAGCAGATTCGCAACTTTTGCTAATATTTCAAATCGCATATTCTTCTCGGGACAACCCCAAAGTTAATTTAAGAACTGAATGTGCTGTGTGTCTACCAGATAGAACGTTGCTGTCATCAATGACAAAAATACAAAACTTTCTGTGTAAAACTTAAAGTGTATCATATCATTGGAAAAGACACACTACCTCTAAGGGTATATAACACATCCGATTATATGTGCGTATTTCTGCTTCTCATTTGTGTAAGGAGCATCTTTTGTAACCTATAATAACTTTTCTGAATAGTATGTGTTCGTAAAGTTGTTAAACATAATTCTGTAAAAGTAGCCATTGGTCAGTGAAATTGAAAATATCTCTCTCACGGTCAGCTGAAATCACAGTATTATATTTCTTTTTAAATGCTGTGTCGAAGGCCAAAATTAATATTATTTTGGAACTCTTGCTGTGTCTGTGATTAAATTTCAAGTAAGTTGTGAGTTTAGGGCTTCATATTTTTAATACTCTGAATTTTTTTTAATATAATTTTTTTATAATCATTTTAAGTAGCCGAAGGACACTGTTATATTTTCAGTAACGTTTTTATGAGTACAATAGCAAATGTAGTTTTACTGTACTTTAGACCAATTACAAGTATACTTTTCAGCACTGTAATACCTATATTATTTAAATGAGTTATTTCAGTTTTACTTATCACTCATTCAAAATTTATACTATGATGCCTGTACTTTTAACAACGAGGAATGTTTGATCACTAGGACTGAATACTTAGTATCGTGACTGAACATTGAATGTGGTTTGAGTGAACAACCGTCACCATCCGTTTGGCAGGTACCAAACATCACCGGCATCTCCATTTCAGGATTGAGCCTTTTTCTCTTCATACGGTACTCCATACTCTGTACCATCCAAGAGCTTTAGTCTTCTCCTTGCACACTGTCCTCCTTTCACTATTCCTCATAAACTGTTGCTAGTAATCCACGGTATAACCTAAGCATTTTTCTTTTATCCTCTATAACCCGACTGTTTCCAGTGTATCTTTTTTAGATTATATTCCTTATTTTAACCATCCTAACCTTATACTTTCCAGCCGCAGACATAATAGAAATTCACATTTCTAGCATCTGTATCTTATTTCTACCCGTTTTGTTATTACAATATACATTATTAAATGAGTTTTAACAATATACATTTATAAAGAAAATAATCAGCTATTCGCATCATTTAAGTTGGGTAGAGACAGAGAAAAATTCGTTTGGGGGATGTAAGTAATTGCATGGGGAGTAGCCAATTATCTTTATTCTTTACAATCCGATCAAATGACGTCACGCTTCACACCATTCACATAATTCAATATACAGTGACACTATGTAGTGTAGGTACGAAAAATATTCCATTGAACGTCAACTACAACTTATTTCTTCAGCGTCAACAGAATGCTGAAAAGAAGCGTTATTATAAACTCTTTTTAGCATCTTCACTCTGGTGGGTGACTCTTCCAACAGTTGGTGAATCTCTAAGTGTTTTTGTTATTTGAATATTAGCCCTCCTGAGTATACAATCAAATCATATCAGTAGCACTGTCAAGTAGACTGAAAGGAAAATATAACGCTAAAGAAAGTAGAACCCGACAGAAGGCAGAACAAAAAGTGAAGATATAGATAGTATAAATCGAGAGACGAAATGTGGTACAGCCAGAATGTAGGAAACAAATATAGTTTTGAGACGCCCAGAATTAGCTACTTTTTCGGTCTCAGACTACGTGATGATTGTATAATTGGAAAACACAAACACAAACACCTGTAATTAATAAATCATTGAATGTTTTATTACGTTGAAGGAAATCATTGTCAGTCATTCAAAAAATTGAACCAGGTATAAGCTCGACTGATTATATCATGCTGTGCGTATATGTAATTGCCAAAATATTACGTAAAACAACTCGCTATCCTTGCAAAACAGAGATTTATGATAATTTCATCCCATTGCGCTTCAGACTGATAAATGAGCTAAAGATGAATGTAATGACAGAAAACGTGGCTGGATTTATTTCTTTATATAAAAATGTAAAATTTGAATTTTAGTTTTTGCAAAACAAATAAGTACAAAAGAAAGTGGATATGCAAAAACCTTTTTAATGAATTGAACACACACACAGATGGACAGTTCCTGACCGTGATATATTAGTTCATTAATATTACTCAGAGTTCTGGTCAAAATGAATTTACTTACCTACATAAGACACGTTTCGAGCATTACCGTGTACGCATACCGTCAGCTGTGTTGAGCCATGTCCAATGATGTGACGTACTTGTTATTGGCTTACTGTTATTGTTTGTAGTAATGAACGTTTTTTATAACAGAACCCTTATCATCAACCAACACAAACACATATATTGACCTTATAATAACGAATACATTAAGTGTATGTTTATTTGTGTGTGGATACTGACAATAAATAAATAAAATATTTTGCATAAAACCTTATTTTTGTTGAGAATATAGAGAATTTCGGTAAATTGTAATTATTATAATCATAATCATAACTAGATATGTGTATGCGCTTGTAGTATGTGTTCGGCAGCAATTTACTGTACTTAGATCCCGCAAAGAAACGATCATTTAAAAGGAAGATGATGCGTATAAAAGAAAAACTGTAATAAGAAAACCTATGCCTTCAATTTTTAATCACAGATTCAGAAGCGCAGTCGAAATTCAGAGTTGTCCGCAAAAACTTGACTTAGCTGAAAATGTGTGGAGATTAATAGAATGTTTCCTAATCTCTTTGTTTAAGTTTCTGCGGACAGGTTGCCGATACATTCAGCGAGTGACTATCTACGGATACACATGTTTATCACGTATCCCAGCTTTCATAATCTATGAAAAATGAAAAAGAAAGAAATTTCGACACTGAAGCGCTTAGTTAAAAAGTCATTGGATACTTGGCGTAGGCCTACTGTTGTTACCTTTGAACAATCAGAACTTATGGAGACGATGATTCGTGCTAAGCAGATTAACAGAAAAGGAAATATGAACGTCTCTAACGTTAGCTGCCGGGACGTGCCATCCAGAACTTTAGTAATTATGAGTCCATAACCTCGTTTTATAAGGGATTCCTGAGGTGGTTCTGCAAGTATATCAACGTTATTAGAGAGAGAGAGAGAGAGAGAGAGAGAGAGAGAGAGAGAGAGAGAGAGAGAGAGAGAGAGAGAGAGAGAGAGAGGTAGACAGACAGACAGAGACAGAGACAGATAGACAGACAGATAGAAAAGAGAGAGTGAACGTTAGGTGAATTCTTAATTGCCGTAGCAGGCAGTACAGGGATGGAAACGTAGAGGAGTCTTT